>CM048744.1:762783414-763383414 GCA_026315105.1 Locusta migratoria | reverse complement strand
CGTTGCCTCAGTATATATTCAAAAATTAGGGAAACAGTTTTTACAATAACTTGGGAAATGTTAATTAGCCGAGTCACGAAAGGGTTAGATCTATGAGCATTTATTCATCTTCGATCTGGAAACATATCTCTGCTACTGTAAGACCTCTGCTATTACGATCGACCATGCAAACGACCTATTGAATACAAGAAATAAATGAGGAGATATTGCTCTAGTATTGTCCATAGATACAGCGTACAGTAAACATCTGTTAGTTTTGTTACGCTATATTTTATTCACTCGTCCGGTTAAGTGCGGCGCATATATTCATTTTAATGGAACCAGGCTGTGTTTTGATAAGTTTGGAATATGCTTCACATCGCAGTTTCATCTTTGCACTTATCAACATAATGAAAGCCTATTAACTCACGGAAAATGGCAGACATAACCTTTACCGATGTCTTACAGGTGCAGGTATGTGCCGCATCATTTACATTACATTATAAATTAATAAAATTCAGCAACCAGTTGCTTGTAATTATTTATTTTAGACGAGCGGTTTCGGACGCTTGAGTGCCCTTCTTCTGGTCTCTATACAGACAAACGAGTGGATTGGTATACAGTAAAGGCTATAAAACGTACAAAAATCGGTAAGACTTTTAACCGACTTTTGTACGTTTTATAGCCTTTACTGTATACCAATCCACTCGTTTGTCTGTATAGAGACCAGAAGAAGGGCACTCAACCGTCCGAAACCGGTCGTCTAAAATAAATAATTACAAGCAACTGGTTGCTGAATTTTATTAATTTATAACCTGAACAGTTGCTGCAATGGATAAAGTACTTTACATTACATTAGTTGCTCTGCTCTTAGACATTAACACACTAATGTATTCAAATTAGTTTAGTCATTCGTTTTGTTAAATCTGTAGATCGTAATGGCAAACAATTTACAGTAATTGAGACGTGTTTCACAGTAGCGAAATTGGACAGGACTTTTTTTTTTCGTTACGATCCATATTACTACCTCCCTAACTATTTAATACTTTAAAACCTTCTACACTCTGCAGCCCGCTACAGTACATGGCTAAGGATACTTTGTTCGAAGATTTGTAACTTTTCGTCGAATTACATTCGCATAGGCTATGATGCCAAGCCAAGCAGCCTGCTGTGTCGTATCTTAGAACTCATTCACACTTTACGTACTCATTTGTATGAGCTGTAATAACGAGTAAAGTTTCTAGCAGCGGTCTCTGTTCTGAAGTGTAAGACGATTTTTATTTTATTTATTTATTTATTTTATTATCCGCAACGGTTCACGGAATTCTTCCAATAATATCTATTCGACTTGCCTAAAATTTTCAAATATTAAAATAATGTGACAGTCCGCAGTTAATTAACACTAATTACGCATTATTCAGCTCTTTCGCATGAATATGGTAATAATCATACATTTTGTCCAGGGTTTGTTTTCCACTCGAACGTCTTCCGACACTTACCAGGGCATTTTTTTAAAATAATTGGAACACGTCTCCAAAGAGATTTAAAATAAGACACCTGTATTAAATCGCAACGAAACTAGATTTTGCCGTTACGTGAGTCTGGTCTTGACACAATGGAACGACTGAGATACTTTTCGACCAAGAGATGCGGGTGTGGAGTTAAATGGAGTCATTTAGACGGGATACTATATCGAATGCTTTCAAATTTTCATGCCCGCTCTGTTGAGTGGTGGTAGAATCATAGGACTATTATTAAAGCACACTGTCTTACACGAAACCAAAAATAAATATGCATCCCGCATGTATTAATACTTACATGAGAGAAAAATGCTACATGTTACGCCCAAAAACGCCTTACATACATTTACTAATTGTAGGGAAAAAATCGACAGAGCTCACAGTATTAGCCAGCGTTACTTACCTAAACTTCTGTCGTTATTTCAGCTTAAACCTCTGGTACTTTCTCAACACAGCAACCATAATATACAACTACAATACTGGCTGTTGGCTGTTATGTCCTCATTCTGTTCGAAAGTTGCATGTTATTGCAATTTTCCGATACTGGCTAACTGTTTCAGGCACTACCCAATCCTTTTGCGGAATTTCATTTTAATGAAGTTTGAATGGATAACATACATAATAGCTGGATATTTTGTCTGACTTGTATTAATATAAGAATCCACTTTGGTAATCGTGAACGTATCTGTTTGATTGCTAGATATATTGTGTAATTTTTAAATGCCTTACCATGCCTGTTGTATTTTTTGCTACACTACGGAGTTTTGCAACGGACATCTCCATCCTACGTAAAACCCTGCCAACTCCGAAACTTTAGTGTTCGTGAATCCAGTGCCCACATTTAAACAATAATCGCATCGAGCTGCGAGCGTTGCAAATGACTGCAGCGCGCGGCGTGTCGTGTCGGGCTGCCCCAGTCAACCGTTGGACAGCGACACGCGCCGCAGCGCCGCTTCTCGTGAGCTTCTCGTGAACTGCTCGAGCGCCGGCAGCTCGAGAAATTCTCGGTGCGCTCGAGTCGTCGCGCCTCACACTCCCATCCCTAGCGGGATATTGTATCGAAGTTCGTTTCCTTTGTAAAACTCCCCTATATATTCTTTCCACCTTTCAGATTTCTCTTCTTTGCTCAGAACTGGTTTTCCAACTGAGTTCTTGTCACTTAGACAGCTGCTTTTATTGTCTCCAAATGTCTGTTTTATTTTTCTGTAGGCGGTATCTTTTTTTCCTCTAGTTATACATTCTTCTGCGGACTTGAATTTGCCTTCTAGCCTCTCCTGCTTAGCCATTTTGCAATTCCTGTCAATCTCATTTCTTAATCGTCTGTACTCCATTTTACCTGTTTCATTTACTGTTTTTTTTTTTTTTTTTTTTTTTTTTTTTTTTTTTTTTTTATTTTCCTGACAAGTGATAATATACAATACGCCCGATTCCATTCGTCAAGGTTTTTTTAATTTCAATTTTTTTATTTTTTAAATATATCTGAGTGAACAACATGTTTGTAAAGTTATGTGATCTAACTGCAGTGGTCATCGGTCTCTAACCTTACAAACTACTTGAATTAACGTATCCTAATAACCACACAAACATACACATGCCCGAGGGAGGACTCGAGCCTCTGACGGCGAACGGCCACGCACAGCGCAGCAAGCCCTTACCGCACATGACTATTCCACCGCGGCTTCAAACATCTTCTTGCCAATATTGAACAATAATAATAAAAAAAATCAGAGATACCAAGAAACGGATTGCAATTTTTTTAGAACATTTTTTAGAACGTGGTTTGAAAATTTCAGTGCAATTGTTTTCACGTGATCTGGATTGTTTTCGTTTTGTTTGTTGTGATCATGGTTTGCAGGGCATAGGAGCTTCCATTGTTGACTGAAGTAGTTGTAAGCTCTAGTATGGGAGAGATTTTTATTAAATTGTCTCTTTTACGTGTTTTACAAAGTTTGGTACGACTCCACGGAAGTGGCCTGTGTGGCTTAAAAACAGCCAGGCAGCACGTAATAACTGTTTGGCTGGCTAGCGGGCTTAAAGTTCTCACGCCGGAGAAGGCACAACGGCCATATGGCGTCAGTGAGTCAGAAGGGACAGATTAGCTGCTGAGACGTGAGAAAATCCGTTGTTGTCGCTAGGGCTACGGACGGGAAGTACTGTACATATGGCGCGAAATGGACAAATTCCATTTATTAATTTATCAATTAAAACAAACGGTACATGCAGACAATAGCAGAAGCTTAGGCCTATTGGTAATCGACAATATCAAATTTACTGCGCTTAGTTCCAATCAATGTAAAAAGATGGATAACAATATACCAACGAAGAAGAACATCACACTTTTGTACAACGTACGTACGAGGTCACGGTTGCGCGGCATTGCAGTATGTCGGATGTGCCTTTAATAGCCAGGAGATCGTTCTGATTGTCTGGCTGCCAGTTAGCGCTAGTTTATTTATTTCACGTTTTACAACGCTATCCGCGGTGCACACCACGAGGAGGCGAACTAGCATTACACCGGCATTGCAGTCACCCGACGATAGGACCTAATAAGTGTCTGACATGCAGTGCAAAAATGTTCAAATGCTAGTAAATCTATCGGACTTAACGACTCAGGTTATCAGTCACTAGGGTTGCAAGCTACTGAAACTAACTTGAACTAACCTAAGGAAAACATACACACACACATACACACACACATGCATGCCCGAGGGAGGACGAGGACCTCCGACGGGGAGCAACCGCGTGCTCCGCAGCAAGCCGCCTCAGAGGGCTCGGCAATTCACTACGGCTCATACATTGCAGTCAGTGTTCACGAAAGATTATAACTGAAAGGTAATCATTAAAAAATACAGAGACTCCCCAGAAACAATACTACATTCTGCCATTGATGTGAATGCTTTTGAGTCGTTATATATATCCTATATATTGGTTTCGCCACTGGTGCACCCAAAGAAATTTTGGAAACTCGGGGCCCTGGGATCGACTTACTCAGTTAATGTCTTCTATTCCTGTCCCCTCACTTTTTACGTCAACACAGACAATCGTTTCTTCTCCTGGTCAAGAAATGTAATGACACTGATCACGTGTGATAACTGTATGTTCCGCGAACTCCCTCCTTGTTTGCACTGCAGGGTAACAATGTATATACTTTGAATTGTAACATGGTTGGGCCTAAATATCAGGCTCGCTGTGTGCTCTGTAAACTGCACCCACCGAATTTTGCGCCTAGGAAAGGTCAATAATGTGCTTCTCCGAATTGCGCAACTTCCCTGGTAGGTAGACGAGCCGAAGGCTCCTACTTGGTGCATTGCTGGAGAGGACTTGCAGTTAGTGTTGCCAACTCCAAAAAATCCAAGTCGCTAGATTCAATATCAAAAGTCTGTAGCAAGTCGCTAATACTGATTTTTAAAATTGCGGGTAAGTATTACCCTTCACTTTGCAATTACCAGTTTGAGGTGAGGGCGCTGCGAACTGTTGACGTGTTTGCTATTGGTTGTTCGAATGAAGCACGAGCGGTGTCGCTGTGCTCAATTACAATTTACCGGTAACGTGGTTCCTCAGATGAAGCAGATAAAACAAATGTGCAGTCTCTTAACACATTCTTGTCCAGATAAACAACCCAAATGAAAAATAAGAATATAAAACTGTGCTTTTTTACGGTCAGACAAGACAGCAGTGCTTTTACAAAACGACGTTGATTCGCTTTTAATGTGTTCTTCTGCAGGAAAGTGTATGAAATCAAAAAGAACTGCATTGTCACTATTGAACAACTGAATCGATGTGTAATGTATCTGCTTTTAATACATTCTTCTACAAAAAAATAGCACCAAATTAAAATTGTTGTTTTACGATGAAACAGAGTCGGCCGTGTAGCTAATAAAATACATTTACTGTTAATAAATCATTTTACAGTAAATCTTAATAAATTAAAATCAAATATAAATGTCGGTGCATGATCTAAAAACTAGGAAGGAGTTCCTACTGGAAGGATCGATGTTTTGAAACCAATATTATTATTCGCTAGTGCAGGTTGGTCATCACCCTGGTGAGCCCTCCTTTATGAGTAAGCGACGAAAAACGTTCAAAATTTTGCACAATCCTCGAGAACCTTAAAACTGAAGAGAAATTCAGATTCAGATAGCTGGAAAAGTGCTTGTTTACGAATAATCAATTATATAAACTCTGTTACGAAGCCGATGTAGCGTAGTGGACAGCGTGGCTACTTGTTGCCCTAGTGTGCGAGTTCTAATCCTTCCACCTACCTCAGATTTTTTCCTTTCGAAATGGGTGGGAAATTCTATAATTTTACCACAAAATGTTTTTCAATAATAAAAAATGGAATATGAATAAAAATCATAGTTAAAGCAAGCAATCAATAAAAATTGTGATCAAAGTTATTTCCATAAAGAAATGAAAATGAAAGAACACTGAAGCACATAATGAGATCTGCACCTCTTGCACATTAGGCAGACGAGACGTTCTGCTACCTATAAAACAGACGTTCTGTTGTAAAGATTCAGAATCTTGCTCAAAACTGTAACTTTTTCGTCGATTACTCGCGAACGAAGTCCTACTCTAGTGGATGGTCAACTACCGAATATATGCTTTCAAAAAGCGATTTATTTTGAGTAAGCACTTATCAAATTCGTCAAGACACTTGGTTTTCGTCCTCAGTCTCTTCTTCCTCAGTTTCTGACCACTCTGACCTTTTTAACATTGTTCACAATATTACGCACTGTTCTTACAGTTTTTCCTACCTTTGCTGCTGCTCTCTCCATAGCTCTTTCTAACGGTATGAACAAGCTCCCCCCCCCCCTTTTTTTTTTCTTTACAGAACTGAACAGCATTATTTATTAGCACTTTTCTATCGTAACTTACTCTTTGATAGCGTGTATTTTCGCGATGCATGTCCATTTCACCAACCGATAAGAATCTGCCGCACTACGACGATTACGTGACTTAAGGGCCCTTTTACACGGGAGACTGCGAGCCGGCTGCAGTGAGCTAAGGCGGTTTCCGTTACACGGAGTCAAGTTAGATCTTTTAGACGGGAGAGCGTGAGCGAGTGCTTCGGCTCTCTGCAGCTGACACGCCGGCTGTCAAAGCGAATCGCCTGCTACTCGCGTTACTCAGAAATAGGTGCTTGCAGACAAGCGCGCGTGAGCCCAACAGGTGTCTCTTGGCGTCCTTTGTTAGTCTGATGGCTGGTTTCCGAAACAGTAGTTACCTGTCCCGTTATAGTTATCTGTGGTTTACCTGAAGGTTAAGTACAAAACGGGATTCCGAGACAACAGTAACCGTCACAGCCGTACTTACCTGTCCGTTAAAGATAAATGCGCTTTCCTCTGGGGTTACCTACACGTTAACGTTAGTTTTAACTACAGCCGGTAGGTAGCGCTAGTGAACTTTCAAACTCAAGTCCAAAAGTTATTTAACAGTTATTTTCTGTTTTTGTGGCTGGTTTCCGTGAGATTTTCGCACAATTTTAGAAGTTTTGAAGCTGAAGAATGGAAATTCTTTTGTCGTCATCGTATTCTTCTTCTGATGCAACGGTCCTTCAGTAGAGGAAAACAGCTATACTCGGCACTGTTGAAAGATCACGATGTGTTTTTCGTGTTGCAACACAATCATTTGATCTGTATAATAAGAGCGATTTTCATATGCTTTTCAGACTAAAAAAAAAAAAAAAGCAAACAGACAATTGACGTCATTGGGAAGGTCAATCTAAACGGGAAAAAACGCGGAAAACAACATTCCGAGTTAAATTTTTACATCGCGGTCGACGGTCGCGAGAGATAATGTTGGCAACGCGTGACGTTTGCATTAGCTGCATCTCTCTCGCGATTGGTCAAGTAACATCTGAGCAACAGTTGCCAACTTTGTCTCGCGATCGCCGATGTTGATGTAAAATTTTACCACATTCCGAATCATAAAACCATACTCTCCTAATAAAACTTTCAATTAAGCATGAAGATACTTCCCTTTACAGTATTGTTCTGCCATGCAATTGCTATTACGATCGATCAATGAAGTGATTAGTGTTTTTTTATTATTTATTTATTTATTTTAATAATTAAAACATGGGGCTTGAGTAGGTGGATGGGTGGACGTAAATTGATCAGTATTTTTTAAAAGCGTAATGCAACATTCACATAAGTGTTTTTTACTTCACAATAGGTAAAATAGTGCTGTGCAATGCTTAATTTCAGTCGGAACACGCGTGAAATGCTTTCCGGAACCTCCTAGCGATATTTTTGTTCCTTATATTAATTTAATGGAAGAAATCCTCACCTGAAATTTAAAACAGTACTTGTCTTTTGAATCGCAACGTAACTATAATTTCTCCTGCGCCAGTACCAATGTACGTATTTAAATCAAATTAAATCAAATGTTTGTATAGCTTATGGGACTTAACTACGGGGTCATCAGTCCCTAAACTTACAAACAACTTATGAACTAGCTAACACTAAGGACGGCACAAATATTCATGTCCGAGGGGGGATTCGAACCCCCGACCGTAGTGGCCGTGTAGACCGTAACTGGAGCGCCTCAGTCCCCTCGGCCACCGCGGCCGGCAACGTATTTAAAAATCGGAGTTCATACTTTTTGTAAGTTAAAGTGGAGGGGGGCGGGGGTGGAGTTTAGGAAGCGAGTTCCGGCATCTAAAATTTTAGAAATTAAGCAGTTGTGCTATGTATAAGTGCCACTTTAAGTTTTTAATTATGTGATGAATACGAGTATTCTTTCAACGACATGGGCTTAAGGTTGTTCTAATTGATTTTAAAAATGTCGGTAGTTACATTCTCTTTATTTATGTTAATTATCTGTGACAAAATTTCAAAGCTGCTGAAAAAGCTTGTTCATGCATTAATTTTCTATTTCTGGGCTCGACGAAACAGTTCAGCAACACATGAGATACTCCTTGAAGTATTAACACGTGAGTACTGCCACGCACGTTTCCTTGTGTCACTGTTGAAGGATTCAACGTGCTTGACCTGCAGTTCATTATTATTTCATTGTTGAAATCATAGAAGCCTTCTGACGATAGTATATCTATCAACTGATAACCATCACGGACCCTAACAAAATTGTGAAGTACGACACAGGCTTTCATAATGTTTTCTGCAAGATCTAGTGAAACGATCAGAAAAAAAAAAGCGGAACGTTCAGAGGTCGGCGGAAAATCCGCCATTTGGTAGCCAGAATTTCGAAAGTTCACTCTATAATTCGTCTGGTTCAAGTAAATCGGTAATTAAACACTCGCTTTTCCAATGATAAGGCTCTGCCTGCAAATGGATGCATTACATTACAGTTCACGCACTTTTTCGTGGCCCCTCTGTGATCGGCGAAAGTCGGCTCAGTTCGTGTGTCTACGGAGTGTTTATGCTCTCTACCAACCTTACTTCGTAACAGCGTTGTACACCGTAGACATCGTCAATGTATTGTTTATTTGTGCTTTGTATTGATTATTGTCTTCCATTTTGTTATTTGCTAAAATAAGTTCACATACCCCAACGACTTCTTTTAGAAAAAGGAATGCTGTCCTTGAAAGTGGTGTGAGTAATATTAATTCCGATTGTTATTCATATAAGACAATAAAAATAGACAGAAAGCATTGGTACGTCCGCTTAATAAGTACCTTAAAAATATTAATATTTCGTAGATATACGTTCCAGTTTTCTATTAGTCAAACATTAAAGTGATTATTTCGTGTTTAATCTGTGACATGTTATTTCTTTTAAAGCCTGTAATCTATACGCCGTAAGGTGGCGGCACTGGGAGAAAGAGGCGGGGCTTGTTCTAACAGCCAATGCGTTACGAGCTGAATGCAGGCTTCAGCTCAGCTCCCAAAATTCTCCCCTCAGGGGCCACGTTTCAGTGCATGATCTGTACGTGACAGGGCGAATACGAAAAGCTAAATTTTTGAACAGAGATGTATCAGACTTTTTCCATAACCGCCAATGCAAACGGCCGTAAAACAATATTGGAATCACAGAGAGCACGAGAACAATATAAAAGTAGCTTTTATAATTGTAAAACATTGAGCCACTAGTGTCTTTAGGTTAAATCAATTCCACGTGTTTCCCGTCTATTGCTCCGATACAGTTTGGAAAATCAGCTGCAGCAAAAAATCCGTTTGAAATTTCTTCCCGTTTTTCCTTAGTTGGTGTCGACATTGTGATGTCTCTCCTGTGGTCCTAAATCTTGATGCACAAGTCGTTTATTATTTTGGAAATCGTTGTAATTCCAAGTCTAAGGTGTAATATAAATCTGTGAAGATACATCCTGATCCAAGATACCTTTAAAATATAAATACTAATTTCAATATTAGAATACATTTAGGGATCTCACGAGGTTTGCTTAATTATGTAAATATTTTTTCTAGGTACGGTACATTAAATTTCAGACAATTATCGACAAAAGAAATGGAGAAATATAAGAGTATATTTAGTGAGAGACTTTAACAAGACAAGACATTCGAAATCAGGTTCTGCTGGAGGTGGAAGGGCGAAATATATTTACGCTGATATCCTTTCGTCTTTGACCCCAGTTTTGGAAAATAAACCGTAAGTAATGATGCAGTTCTTTTTCTTTGAAAGTATGAAAATCTATTCTTGTGTAATATTCGCATCAGTATCCTTCAGGAGCGTCGTGAAAATAACGAACAAAAAATTTCTTACAAATATTTAACTGTGTACAAGCAGGAAGGTGTATGCGAATGATTTTCGTTCCAAAAGGTATCAAACGATTTTGATGACGAGGATTTTTAGCTAGATGCAGGAGAGAGTGTGAAGAGGCCCAGCGGCATGAACGACATGAGGACACTGCGGACGAGCAGCAGAGACCGCGGAAGAAATGGAAGCCAAGGAGCCCAAATGGAAAGCAATTCGAGATCGATAAGCTTTGTGATGTTTTGCATAAAAGTATCGACCGACGGGAGCGTTCGGACGAGCTGTCGTCAGATGAGGAGATACTGTTTTTACTGTCTTTAGTGAAAGACTTACTAAAAATCCCTAAAGAAATGAGCCAAATGTGAACTAATGCAAGTACTTGCTAAGTAAAAATCTTCACACCACCTTCCAACGCAATTTGTACCCAATCAAGTTTTCCAAAGTTATCCACAACACACGACTCGGCTATTTCATCCACCCCAACCCATTTTTGTACAAGAAATACCGCATTAAATTTATAAACTCCAAAGCCACTGTCACCACATTTCTCATTCAACTCTGCCCCATACACAAACAACATGCGATCATCCGTCTGTTTTTCTGTGTCACAAACTTGCTCTGTCACATCACTGGAATGAGTAAGATCTTTGAGCACATTGCAGACTACACTTATTAAAATAAGATTTATTTCGACAACATGTGAAAAGAAACAACAAATAAACATTTTACACGCTTTCATTTTCTTCTTCCCTTCGAGTCACGGCAACCCTCTCCTGAAGAGGAATGAATTTTCTCATGTTGGTGTCTTGCACATTGAAATGTGATTTCAAAATAGTACAGAGTTTTTAGAACCACCGACCGGGAAGCTACTGTGGTATGAAGTGAGGGCAGCCAACACCACCTATACTCCGTTCACCGAAACGAGAGACGGACTGTAAACACACGAGGCGCTTGGCCAGGGGTGGACAAAACGGGGGCGCTTGCTAAGTGTCGCATCATCCGCTTCAGTTGTAAAGCCGTCGTGTGTGTTGTATAGCGGTGATATTTGAAGCTGACTGTAAAATTCATGTTGAAGGACCAGTTGCCAAATAGTGACACAAGTTTCAGTGTTAGCAGTCACATACAGAATTCAAAGTCTCCGTATCTCTTTTTCTCTTTTATTTGTATCACATAAAAACAAATTTATTATGTCATCAAACCTTCTTGAGTCCACCTAAGAAGTGGTCAAAGACGAACTCATTTCTTCAGAGAAACTGTAGTTCTTAATGTGTATAAAACAGAACTGTGGTGTGCACAACAATGACCATACTGTTGTGAAAAATAGCTGCATCTACCGGCATTGGACGTTCCTCAGTGTAAGGGTGGCAAATCAACACAAGGCCCTGAAGTCTGCTAATAAATAAATAAATAATCACACTTTGAAAGAAATGCGATGCGAAGAAAAGTACATTAATGATTCTTTCGTAACGAATGGCCGATAATTCACGTAGTGCTTGTTGTCGTAAACGTATTTGGAGATATGGGCAATTTTCAGACGCCCGGCTTTTATAGATTATTTAAAAAATAATTGTAAATGTGTTCGGCTTCTAATAGCACTGCTATGTATCAAAACACACAGCGACCTTACACATGAAACAGATGAGGTGACACTGAGCGAGCGACCCCTTTTTGTTCATCCCTGGTCTTGGGCCTCGTTGTGTTTACAGTCCGTCTCTCGTTTCGGTGAACGGAGTATAGACACAAGGCCTCACAACAGCCCGTGCTACGTCACAGTGACCAGGCCGCGGGCACCACCTGAATCGCTGGCCGATGGGGCACGTCCACTGCCTCGTAGCGGCCAGCCATTCAGCTGGTGGCCACGGCCTGGTCACTCTGATGTAGCACGGGCTGTCTTTAGGTGGTGTTGGGACAGCAGGCTGACTTGCGTGCACGGCCAAGCACAGCTGGCGTCTAGCTACAGAGAGCCGACCCTCAGTTGTCGTGAACGGGTCACTGTAGCGGCTCGGAGTCTCCCGTGTAAAAGCGCCCTTACTGACTGAGAGAGAGCAGGCGGAGGAACTGAAAGAGAGAGGAGGAGGAAATTGATGGGGTGGGGAGGCGATAGGCCAAGAGGGAAGAAGTGAGGGGACTCAGTAAGGGAAGAAGATGATGGGCAGGTGCGTGGAAGCGATGAAAGAGATGCCAAGAGAGAGGGGCGAGAGGAAAAGGTGAAGGGGGAGTAGGTGGACCGAGATATCATTAAAAGAAAGGCATTACTCGTTGCAGCGAGATTTTTCTCCTCCGAATGCGATCGTATTTCGTTAGCACCCACCTACACATGTAGACATGATCATCATAATTAGAGAAATCAGAATGTTCAAATGTTTATAGAGCTTATGGGACTTAAGTACGAGATCATCAGTCCCTAGGGAAATATTATGAAAGAGGTGCGATAAACCCTCTGTCAGAGACATAAATGTTATGTACAGAGTAAACGTGTAGATGTAGATAACAACCACCCGTCCCCAGCTTCGTGCAGGTGCAGTTTACTGATCAAGAAAAATGGAAGAGCACTTACCAAAATAATAGTTAAGTACGTTTATTTTGTAATTTCTCCATGGTTTAGACTGTGCGTTGTCTGTAAGTCAGTCAGTCAATTCATCGAGAAGGGATTCTTCCAATCAAATACAGGATGTCTCACGAAAGACGGCTGGGAGAGGTCCGCGATTTGCGCGGCGCGTTTGTCGGCTGCTGCCGCTCCGCCTGTGAGTGTTCTGGGACACTTGGCAACAGCGGCGAGTCCGGCCCTATTGTCTTGTGCTGAACTATGCAAAAACAGAATCGCATCCGAATGTCGGCTAGAATTCGTACGGAAATTTCCCTGTATGCATGTTCCCAATGAATCCACGATATGCAGATTAGTGAAGAAATTTCAAAAGACTGGATCTTTGGGGAATGTTAAGACAAAATGTATGCAAGCAATCCCCATACACTCGAAGAGTTGGAAGACAGTATTCGACTAGTCAATTCCCAAATTTCGGCAGCCGAAATTCTTCGAGTGTTCGCAAATGTGAGATGTCAGGCCGCTCTTTCCATGGAGGGACATCATTTTGAACATCTGCTGTAAATAAATGTAAGCTTATTTTACTCAGATGACAATGTGTTTTAGACTTTAACTCTGTGTATGCGCCCGCGGCACAATAGAATCCGAGAATCGGGCGCTGCCATGGTCGGGGGATGCGCTGGCGGCGGCCGGGAGCCGTACCGCGCGATCTGCGGACGCCTGGCAGGCGCCTTTCGTCAGACACCTATATGTCCTAGAATTTCGTGAACTGAAGCAAAACTGTTTCACTAGCATTACGACTTTATTGAGATAAATAAATCGTAGTTCATTGTTTTGACAATCATTTATTGCTGTTTTTAATGCTCTCGTCATAACGCTTGAAAATAAAGTTTTTGTGCATTACTCATATTGCCTTTATTGAATATTGCAGTGACCTGTGCATATTTCGAGTCTTTGGGTACGGATCTTTCACTGACCGTGCGGTTGTATATGATACTAGGTATGGAGCACTGCAAATAACATACTTTTAAAGGTACCTAATTGGTATACAATCTGAAGACTTGCTTTTGTTGAGTGATTTAAGTTGCTTTACTACTTCAAGGGTACCTATACCTATATATCGCATGTTGGCAGCTATTCTTGATTCGAATTCTGGAGTATTTGCTTCGACGTCTTTGCCGAAGGAATTTCGGAAAGCTGTGTTTAATCAATTATGTTTTAGCAGCAATGTTATCAGTAGCATCACTACTGCTATTACTTAGTGAAAAGGAATAGATTGCCTTTCCCACTGGTATACTTTACATATTGCCAAAATTTCTTTGAAATTTCTGCCGTATTACGAGACAGAATTTCTTACGATTTTCCACCAAATTAAGTAACAAATATGTTCAAATGTTCAAATGTTTGTATAGTCTATGGGACTTAACTACGGGGTCATCAGTCCCTAAAGTTACAAACTACTTATGAACTACTTACGAACTAGGACGGCACAAATATCCATGCCCGACGGTGGATTCGAACCCCCGACCGTAGTGGCCGTGCAGACCGTGACTGGAGCGCCTTAGTCTCCTCGGCCACCGCGACTGGCTAACAAATATGATAGAAGCATTTGAAATGTGGTGTTACATATGAACACTGAAGATTAGATGGTTACATCGCGTAACTAATAAGAATGTGGTGAACAGAGTCGGGGAGAGAAAAAAAATTCTGGCATATCTTGACTAAGAGAAGGGTTCGATTGGTGGAACACATTCTGAGACATCAAGGAATCGGCAATGAAGCATTGGAGGGAAGTGTGTAGGGTAAAAATCTCAGAGAGAGACCGAGAGGCTAATACAGGAAACAGGTTCAAAAGGTTTTAGGTTGCCGTTCTTATACAGAAATTAAGAGTCTTGTACAGGAGAGAGTAGCGTGGAGAGCTGGATCAAACCATTCTTTAGACCCTAAGACCACAACAACAGTAGTAACTTGCGTTCGCTCTATCGAATGCCCACGTAAAATTACTTTTTAAAATATTTCTATTTCTAACGGGGAACAAACTGACGCTTTCGTGGACACCTAGCATCGCATGAAAGACGTAATGGGCAGTATTTGTTCCAGTTACCTCCAGTTAAGCAATACAAAAACAAATTGCAAACGTTTACTTAAAAACCTGATAAAACTCTTTGGAGAGACATCTGGTATATGGCAAAAAGCGGAAATTAAGTCAGTGCTCACTATATGTAGTGCAGCCGACGTTTATACGCTTTTCTCTCTTTCTCATATAGTAGTAGAGTTAACCTAATTTCTCCGAATTTCTCATTATTATTGCACTGGTTATTATTTTTATATTTGGCAAGAGGAAAAGGTAACAAAGTTCGAGAGAGAAATGCGTTTGGGTTAGTGACGATTCCTCTTATTCAGCCTCTATGCTCTTTTTATTTATTTTTTATTTTATACTTTTCATTCCCGCACGTGAAGGGTGGCGGGCGGGCAACTGGAGAGCATTACGCTCTATTGGTTTACTTATTTATTTACAGTAACTTTATTGATCATTCTTGTCTTACATCTAAAACTTATAAACTAACTTATTCTAAGTTGAACATTTGACATTAGGTGTTATTGGTAACAAATTGGTGCAGATACGTGATGGAGTATATATAAAATTTACAATATTTGCGAGTGTTTGATTGTTCCTGAATATACAGTTTGTATAATGTTTGTTATTTTTAATATACAGTTTTGAACAGTGCTTGTTGATGTGGGTTATTTAAGTATGCAGTTGTGATTAGAGTGAAATGGGAGGAATGTCTGAATGGATGTGAAGGTGTGACTTGAGGGAGTCTTGAAGGGGCTCAGGACTGCGAGAAAGGAGTTTTGAGTTAGGTGGGGTTGGGATTAAGTGCCAGTAAGTGAGGTGGTGTTTGTGTTTCTTCTGCTATGTGCATTATTTGTGCTGAGTGTTCATGGTTGTGTTTGGTGTCGGGAAAAATGTTCAGTGTGTTGTGTATGATGGTTCGGGGGGGGGGGGGGGATAAGTGTATTTGAATTTGGGTTTGTGGATGTGTCTTGGTCTTTGTGTGAAAACGTGTATCATGTCTGGGCGGCTGGTGAGGATGCGTCGGCCGTATCTTGCTCGGAAGATGGATAGTCTGGTTTGGAGAGGGATGACTTTGGCTTCGTTGTACGCTTCTTGTCTAGGGATTGTCGGGGGTAGTCGGAGTATGCTTCTCAGGAATCTTCTTTCAGTCTGGTAAAGTTTTTCGGCTTTTGTCTGTAGCATTCCGGCGAGATGAGCGGCAGCGTATTCAAACAGTGGCCTGACAAAAGATTTGTAGGTGTTGATGGCGGTTCTGTCGCTGCATCCTTCAAATTTGCCCTGTACGTTTCTAATTAGAGACTGCCTTTGTCGTGCTTTGTTTAGGGTCAGTTTGATGTGTTCGTCAAAGTTGAGGTATTTGTCACTCCTAGGTATTTTACTTTGTCAGAGGTCAAACTCGGGATCCCCACAGCGAGATGTTGATGTCGTCAGTAAGTTGTTTTGTCTTGTTGGGGATGTTGCGGTGTTTGAAAAGTATGAGTTGGGTCTTGTCAGGGTTAGGTTTAATTCTCCATTTACGCATCCACTCTTCCAGTCGGGTAAGGTATGATGTCGTTTGTCGGTTGATGGAGGTAGTGTTGGGTCCGGAGTTCCAGTATGCAGTGTCGTCAGCATATAGTTGTATTTGTTCGTTGTGTCTGGTCGTCGTGGGAATGTCGGTGGTGTAGATGGAGTAGAGCAGGGGGATATAATGCCCCCCTGTGACACTCCAGCTTGGGGGGTGAAGGGAGAGCGTAGTTCGTCATTGACGTGTACGTGACGTAGTCCGTTTTGAATTAGTGCTCTTATGAGTTTGACTGTCTTAGGAGGGAAGCCTGCCTGTAGTAGTTTGTAGAAAAGTCCGTCGTGCCAAACCTTGTCGAATGCCCGCTCGATGTCCAAGAGGACAGCGAGTGTGCATTGTCCAAGGTTAATGTATTTCGTAACGTCGGAGGTTAGTCGGAGGAGGGGGTCATTGGTGGAATGGTTTTTACGGAATCCGGACTGAAGGTGGGGAATGAAGTTTTTCTGTTTATGCGTAAAGTCGGTTGGTTAGAATACGTTAGAAAGTTTTCCGTATTACGTCGATGAGGGAAATGGGACGATAAGATTTTGGGTCTGTCAAATTCTTGCCAAGTTTGGGGATCATGATAGTCTTTGTCTTTTTCCTCGCTGTGGGGATGGTATCGTCCATAAGGCAGTAATTGAAGATCATGGTCAGAAGGGGGGCAATGGTGTGTATTGGGCACTTTCTGAGATGGAGTCTTTGTACTTCATTTTCGCCTGGGCTGAATTTTTGCCCGAGTTGATGGCTTCAATTACTTCAGACTGCGTTATTTCTTTTAGAAGCTCGTGATCATCGTGTGTGGGGACATAGGGCATGCTAAGGAGAAGAGGGAGGTCTTGCTCAACTTTCTGCTTGAACTGGTCGTCAAATAGTGCGTCATTGGGGAAGCTGTGTGTCTCAACAAGAACGTCTTTAAAGGCTTCTGAGATGTCTGTTGGGTCGCATGTGGTTGTATTGTTAATCGTCAGTTTGTAATTTCTGTCCGTGTTTTGTCCTGTTAGTGTTTTGTATTTAGTCCAGAATTTTCGTCCTTGTCTGTAGTCGAGTTGTTTGCATGTCTCGTCCCACTGTCTTTGTCTGTATTCAGAAACCCGTCTTTTAATCGTTGCGTTAAGTCTGTTTCAGATGGGCTTCAGGTCTGGGTTATTTGTCCTTCCGATTTCGACGTGGCGTCGTCATTTTTGTTTAATAAGTTGTAGTATTTCATGGGGGAGCTGGGGCTTCTAATTATGGATTGTTTGTTTTGGGATGGATTTGTCGATGGCAGATTGAATTGTTTTAACAATCCTGTCGTTTACCATGTCTAGGTCGGAGTTGTCGGTGATTGTCAGCAGTGCGAGTAGCTCGTTGTTGATTGTGTCGTTGTATTTTGTCCAGTCGGCTTTTGACAGTAGGCGAATGGTGCGGGAGGTCGGTTGGGGAGGTGGAGGATTAATGGCGGTTGTGCCGAACAGGATTGGGAGATGGTGACTGGTGATGCTATCTCCAACTGAGGGAGCAGTCATTGTGTCTGAGAGCAAGGGACTGATGAGGATGTGGTCGGGAATGGAGTTGCCCATGTGTCCAATGAAGGTGTATGTGGTATTTGGTAGTCTGGTCATGTTTTCTGTCGTTAGGTGTTTTTAATATTACAGTGACATTAAAACTATTCTGTATTTCTTATTTATGGCTTTATAATAAACTGGTAAATATTTTTCCAAATTTTAAGGAAGGCCTTCTTAACATCTGGTATAATATTTTTCGCATATTTCTGGAGTCACCTCTGGCTGACGAAATAGAAATTCTTTGTTGAAATATCCGGCATCGTAGTCTGATGTAGTGTTTCTATAAGTTGATAATAATTTCACGGCAAATATGAATATGCATACCTTTTCATCTTATAACAAAAGTTTACGTACAAATTATTCGTAGAAACGGAGGGAACTGCAGATGTTGCACCGGCTGAGGGCAGCTTCTGCAGACGCCACCCACTGTTGTGGGCCTAAAGCGCCGCGTTGTAAGCAAAAAGGCGAACTGCACCTGTCGGCGACATCAGACATTTCTGGTGTTTCGGCACAAATCGGCGGCCGACTAGGCGACAAATCGAAATGTTTATTGTCGCTGGCTCACGTGAAGTAAGACTGCCGTAATATTCAACACTATTGTCCCGTTAAAGGAAAAGTAAAGACAACAATAAAGGTACTCAAGATGACGGGATTAGTGTGAATGCATCATGTTAATAGTCTAAATTCGGTGATTTTTTTTTCTTTTACTAGGAAACAAGACTCCTCGTTAAATAGTGACAAACCTAACTGGAAGAGTTCAGAAAGTTGATATAAGTAATTCACATAATATACACAAAAAAAAAAAAAAAAAAAAAAAAAAAAAAAACAGCCGAGTCCTCAAACTGGGGAACTATCAAGCATGGGGTGCCACAGGGTTCTGTTCTTAATATATATATATATATATTAATGATTTGCCTTTCTATATTCATAAAGATGCCAAGCTAGTTCTCTTTGCTGATGATACAAGTATCGCTATCACTCCCGAATCACAGGAATTAATTGATGAAATTGTCAATGAAGTATTTCAGAGAATTATTAGGTGGTTCTCTGTAAATGGACTCTCTTTAAATTTTGAAAAAACACAGTATATTCAGTTTCACACAATAAATAGCATCACACCATTAATCAATATTGACTTCAACCAGAAATCTATAGCTAAGGTAGAATATTCAAAATTTTTAGGTTTATGCATTGATGAGGGGTTGAATTGGAAGAAACACATTGAAGATCTGCTGAAACGTTTGAACTCAGCTACTTATGCTATTAGGGTGATTGCAAACTTTGGTGATGTACAACTCAGTAAACTAGCATACTATGCCTATTTTCATTCTCTGCTTTCATATGGCATCATATTCTGGGGCAATTCATCATTTAGTAAGAAAGTAATCATTGCCCAAAAGCTGGTCATCAGAATAATTGCTGGAGCCCACCCAAGATCATCCTGCAGACATTTGTTTAAGGATCTAGGAATCTTCACAGTAGCTTCACAATATATATATTCACTTATGAAATTTGTTATTAACAATCCAAATGAATTCAAATGTAACAGCAGTGTGCATAGCTACAACACTAGGAGAAAGGGTGACATATACTATTCAAGGTTAAATTTAGCTCTGTCACAGAAAGGGGTTAATTATTCTGCCACAAAAGTCATTGGTCACTTACCTAGTAGTATCAAAATTCTGACAGATAGCCAACTAGCATTTAAAAATAAATTAAGAGAATTTCTGAATGGCAATTCTTTCTACACATTAGATGAATTTCTAGATAAAAGTTAGTACTTTAGGAAAAACTAAAAAAATTCTAGATCCAAATTCGGGACACATTACAAATTTTGTAATTTGTATGTATGTTTTCATTATATTAAAAGTAGATTTTAGTGATAGTAACACTTACAAAATATCAGTTTAAGTTGTTACAAAAATTACATTACTTTACACTTTATTAGTACTTTATATGATGAAGGAAAGCGATCAGAACAACTGTATTTGACAGTGTAGTGAATTTTCTCCAGCAAGTATGTATTTTTTAACAAGTGAAAGAATACTACACAAGTTTCATAATAATTTATTCTAGTTACTAATTTTGATTTCACAGTTTCTACGGCAAGCTGTGTTTTGTCACTTGTGCATATATTATTCATGTGGGGAAAATACCCTTTCAGTAACAGCATTACTTCCGGAAAGGCAAAAGAGAAACTGCACTAGCCTAAGCACATTTGAGAGTGGCACATGATTCTGTCTGAAATGAGAAATAGTATCAATCCATGTTTGAGCTGGAAAAGTGGTGTTAGCAGTCTATTCACACAATATCAACTCGTTTACACGCAATTATACAGAACCGAGGGTGACTTCTGTGATGCATTTTTCATGTTCTGTTACCAAAAAATGTTCAAATGTTTGTCAAGATTAAGGGACTTAACTGCTGGGCCATTAGTCCCTAAACTTACAAACTACTTATGAACTACCTTATACTAAAGACGGCACAAACATCCATGCCCGAGGGGGATTTGAACCCCCGACGGGGATCAGCCTCGCACATCGTAGCATAGCTCCTCAATGCGCTCGGCCGCTCCGCCGCGGCGTGCTGTTACCATGAAACGGTTAAAAAAAATAACATAAAAATAAAAAAAAACCGAGGGAAATCAAGTGGAGTCTGTCACATGAAAGCATCGAATGAATGTTGTTTTGATGTCATTTCCCAGGTCGCCGCATCTTGGCTAATGGCAAAGCGAATTTCAGTAGTTAGAAATAAAATTTTGCTTGTTATATAAGAAATATTACTTGCATAAGGGCGCTTCCGGTTTACGAGCAGTCTACGGTTGCAAGTAGGCCGTAACTTGGTGGCTGCTCATTTTCAGGAATACTGGGCGTACATTTCACTAGGCATAGTTGTGATATATCCTCTTACTCACGCAACATCAGGTTCACTTTACTCTGCAATACTTTGCATCCTTTTTCACACACACACACACACACACACACACACACACACACACGACCGCGCGCGCGCGCGCGCGCGCGCGCGCGCCCCAGGGAGGACTCGAACCTCCGACGGGAGCAACAGCGTGTTCCACAGCAGGACGCCTTAAAACGCTCCTCTGCCGCTCGAAAGGACGGATACAATATCTGTAATCGTAAGATGCCTCCAAGAGGCAGATATCAGTTTTTGTGCCGATGCACAAATACGCCCGATCCGTTGGCGGAATTCGTTTAATTTTGCGAGCAAGAGGAAGTAATGGGCATGGGACAGCGCAATTGAATTATGCGATAAGTTGAGAATCTCGGCAGAACGGGAAGCGTGACGTCGGCGCGAAAGCTCAGCGCATTCGGTCAGAGGGCTAGCTGTCCTCTGTAATAAACCACACAGAACAAACGCGATCCCACGACCGTGAAGGACCCAAATACCTGAAGAAACAATAAATAATAAGTAAATAGTGAAAGATGACCTCTGACCCGAAGCGGGAAATCTGGTTTCTAATCCCGGTCCAGCACAAATTTTCCACTTCGACAATGAAAATCGAGAAATGTCCGAAAATATACAATCGGCTTTCAATATGTTATAGTCTAGAGAAAAATAAGAGGCACCATTTTTATACGTACCGATACGGTTAAGAAGGGGAAATACCCCCCCCCCTCCTCGTTTGGAAAAAAGAATACCACTGAAACATCTAAAAAATACTTCAAATAATTGTTTGGTTTTCATAAATATATATTAGAACCACTCCCATGAACCACAGACATTGCCGAGGTGGGGTGGCTTGCGTGCCTCAACGATACAGATAGTCGCACCGTAGGTGCAACCACAGCGGAGGGGTATCTGTGGAGAGGCCAGACAAACGTGTGGTTCCTGAAGAGGGGCAGCAGCCTTTTCAGTAGTTACAGGGGCAACAGTCTGGATGATTGACTGAGCTGGCCTTGTAACATCAGCTAATGTGGCTTTGCCACACAGCTACTGCGAACGGCTGAAAGCAAGGGGAAACTACAGCCGTTAACTTTCCCGAGGACATGCAGCTCTACTGTATGAACATATGATGATGGCATCCTCTCGGGTAAAATATTCCGGAGGTAAAATAGTCCCCCATTCGGATCTCCGGGCGGGGACTACTCAGGAGGATGTGATCATCAGGAAAGACAATACTGGCATTCTACGAGTCGGAGCGTGGAATGTTAGATCCCTTAATCGAGTAGGAAAATTAGAAAATTTAAAAAGGGAAATGGATAGGTTGAAGTTAGATATAGTGGGGATTAGTGAAGTTCGGTGGCAGGATGAACAGGATTTCTGGTTAGGTGAGTACAGGATTATAAATACAAAATCAGTTGGGGGTATTACAGGAGTAGGATTGATAATGAATAAGAAAGTAGGAATGCGGGTAAACTACTATGACCAGCACAGTGATCGCATTATCATTGTCAAGATAGATACGAAGCCAACACCGACAACAGTAGTACAGGTTTATATGCCAACTAGCTCTACCAATGATGAGGAAATCGAAGAAATATATGAGAAACTGAAGGATATTATTCAGACAATTAAGGGAGAGGAAAACTTAATTGTTATGGGAGACTGGAATTCGGTAGTAGGACAAGGAAGGGAAGGGAGGATAGTAGGTGAATATGGTCTGGGCAAAAGGAATTAAAGAGGAAGCCGCCTGGTAGAATTTTGCACAGAACATAATTTAGTTATAACAAACACCTGGTTCAAGAATCACAAAAGAAGGTAGTATACATGGAAGAGACCAGGAGACACCGGAAGATACCAGATAGATTTTATAATGGTAAGACATAGATTTCGGAACCAGGTTCTACAATGTAAGACATACCCAGGGGCAGATATAGACTCTGACCATAACTTGTTGGTTAAAAACTACAAAAAGGTAGGAAAATAAGGAGATGGGACCTGGATAAATTGAAGAAACCTGAGGTTCTTAAGAATTTCAGAGGGAGCTTTAGGCAGCAGTTGACAGAAACAGGGGAAAATAAAACAGTAGAGGAGGAATGGGTAAAATTGAGAGATGAAATAGTGAAGGCAGCAGAGGACAAAATAGGTAGGAAGGAAAGACCTACAAAAAATCCTTGGATATCACAGGAGATTCTAAATTTAATCGATGAAAGAAGAAAATATAAAAAATGCAGTAAATGAAACAGGCAAAATGGAGTACAGACGACTAAGAAATGAGATTGACAGGAAGTGCAAAATGGCTAAGTAGAAGTGGCTAGAAGGCAAATGAAAGGATGTAGAAGAATGTATAAATAGGGGAAAAATAGATACAGCCTACAGGAAAATAAAAGAAACAGTTGGAGATAAGAAAAACAGCTCTATGATTATCAAAGACACTGATGGAAAACCAGTTCTCAGCAAAGAAGGGAAAGCTGAAAGGTGGAAAGAGTATATAGAGGGACTCTACAAAGGAAATGAACTTCGAGACAATATTGTAGGAAGGGAAGAGGATGTAGATGAAGATGAAATAGGAGATACTGTACTGAGAGAAGAATTTGACAGAGCCCTGAAAGACCTAAGTCGAAACAAGCCCCCTGGAGTAGATGATATTCCCTCAGAGCTACTGAAGTCTCTGGGAAAACCAGCCGTGACAAACCTGTTTCACCTGGTGTGTAAGATGTATGAGACAGGCGAAGTACCCTCAGACTTTAAGAAAAATGTAATAATCCCCAGTCCAAAGAAAGCAGGTGCAGACAGGTGTGAAAACTACAGAACCATCAGTTTAATAAGTCATGGTTGCAAAATATTAACGCGAATTATATACAGAAGGATGGAAAAGCTGGTAGAAGCCGACCTCGGGGAAGATCAGTTTGGGTTCAGGAGAAATGTAGGAACGCGGGAGGCAATACTCACTTTACGGCTTATCGTAGAAGAAAGATTAAGAAAAGGCAAACGTACATTTCTAGCTTTTGTAGATCTGGAGAAGGCTTTTGACAATGTTGATTGGAATAAACTCTTTCAAGTTCTGAAGCAAGCAGGAGTAAAATATAGGGAGCGTAAGGTTATTTACAACTTGTACAAAAACCAGACAGCGGTTATCAGAGTTGAAGGGCATGAAAGGGATGCAGTGGTTGGAAAGGGAGTAAGACAGGGTTGTAGCCTTTCTCCAATGTTGTTCAATTTGTACATTGAGCAAGCTATAAAGGAAAGCAAGGAGAAATTTGGTGAAGGAATTAAAGTTCAGGGGGACGAATTAAAAACATTGCGTTTTGCCGATGACATAGTAATTCTGTCAGATACAGCAAAGGACTTGAAAGAGCAATTGAACGGAATGGACAGTGTGCTGAAAGGTGCATATAAGATGAACATTAACAAGAGCAAAACTAGGGTAATGGAGTGCAGTATAAGAAAATCAGGTGATGCTGAAGGATTTAGATTGGGAAACGAAGCAATAAAGGTGGTAGATGAGTTTTGTTACTTGGGCAGTAAATTAACAAATGATGGTCGCAGTACAGAGGATATAAAATGCAGAATGGCAATGGGTAGAAAAGCGTTCTTGAAAAAGAGAAATTTGTTAACATCGATTATTGATTTAAACCTAAGGAAGTCCTTTCTGAAGGCATTTGTATGGAGTGTTGCCTTGTATGGGAGTGAGACATGGACGATAAAAAGTGCGGACAGGAAGATGATTGAGGCTTTTGAAATGTGGTGCTACAGAAGAATGCTGAAGATTGGGTGGGTGGATCGTGTAACTAATGAGGAGGTACTGAACAGAATTGGGGAGAAAAGGAATTTCTGGCATACCTTGACTAAAAGAAGGGATAGATTGGTAGGACACATTCTTAGACATCAAGGAATTGTGAATTTAGCATTGGAGGGAAGTGTATGGGGAAAAAATCGCAGGGGAAGACCAAGAGATGGATACAGTAAGCAGATTCAGACAGATGTAGGTTGTCGCTCTTATGTGGAGATGAAGAGGCTTGCTCAGGATAGGGTATTGTGGAGAGCTGCATCAAACCAGTCTCCGGACTGAAGACCACAACAACAACATATTAGAATGTTACATCAAGATTTTTTCAGGTTTGATTAATAGCAATACGTATCGTATCGTTAATACCAATTTCAGTCATATATGATGAAGTGGAATTCTAAAGACGCATTTGTTAGAAATAAGCTACATCGCGTGATGTGCGCCCGTGGGTGTCCTCTTCAGTGTTATGTGTGGTGCGAATGTAGTGTGGTACAGAGACATTTCTGACTTATATGACAAGGATAGTCTTTGAAATATAATTTCATCACATATGGTCGAATTTAGTATTATTGATGCGATAAGTTTTGCCCGCGGTGGAGTAGCCGAGCGTTCTAAGGCGCCTCACTGCATAGCGCGCGTTTGATCGCCGTCGGGAGTCCTCCATGGGGCTTTTGTGTGCGTGCGTGCGTGCGTGCGTGCGTGTGTGTGTGTGTGTGTGTGTGTGTGTGTGTGTGTGTGTGTGTATGCGTGTGTTGTCCTTGGGTTAGTTTAAGTAGTTTGTAAAGTCTAGGGAATGATACCACAGCAGTTTGGTCCAGTAGGTTCACAAACATTTGAATATTTTGTTGCGTCGAAATGAAAAACAAAATAATGGGGGATGGTTGAGAGATGGTTCGAAAAAAGTCTTTTTCGGCAAATCTGGGTGCACTGTTCTAACATACATTAAAAACTTAAGTGTTATTTCAAGTATTTCTTTAGTCTGCCTCAGTTTCAACGCTATTCGTTTAAAAATATTGAACTCAGGGGCGTGTCTCACTTCCTTAAAGGTCATATGGATACGTATAAAAATACAGGTGTTCCTTAGATTAGATTACATTAAATTAATAATTGTTCAATAGATCATGTATACCACATTTCGTAATGATGTGGAACTTGTCAGTTAAGTAAATGTTGTCTGTACATGACAATCAAGATTTTAAGGATTTTTATTTACATTTTTTATTGTTTTTATTTTATTTATTTATTTCTTTAAGTTTTATGTAAAAATTCATCTACATTGTAGAAGGTGTTGCCATTCAGAAATCCCTTTAAATTCTTTTTAAATACTAGTTGGCTATCTGTCAGACTTTTGATACTACTTGGTAATTGACCGAAGATTTTTGTGGCAGCATAATTCACTCCTTTCTGTGCCAAAGTTAGATTTAATCTTGAATAGTAAATATCACACTTTTTCCTAGTGCTGAAGCTAGCCACACTGCTGTTACTTTTAAATAGGATCGGATTGTAAGTAACAAATTTCATGAGTATATATATATATATATATATATATATATATATATATATATATATATATATATATATGCTACAGTGAAGATCCCTAGATCCCTAAATAAATGTCTGCAGGATGCTCTTTGGGTGGGCTCCAGCAGTTATTCTGATTACACGCTTTTGTGCGATGAATACGTTTTTACTCAATCTTGAATTGCCCCAGAATATGATCATATATGAAAGTAGTGAATGAAAATAGGCATAGTAAGCTTATTTTGCTCTACACAACAAAATACTCAAAGCCGAAGTGTATACCTTGGATAGATTTATTTGTTGGTCTAGGCAACCTATAAAGTCGGTTAATATCGATTTTCGTCCGTAAACGTGACAGCAAATTATTTCATTATTAGCGTAGTTGACAGTAGTAATAGTGTTCTTAAGCTCTGAAGAGCTATCTTACTGAAACAGAGCCAAGTTATAATTAATTGGTAGTCCAATCTAGACAGAACAAGAACTCCTAAAATAATATTTTTGTGGTAGAAAATAGTAAATTATTATTTGAAGCTGACGTTCATAAGACATAATGTCTTCGAGATGGAGACTGTTTTCCGAGAATATCTTACTGCAAAGCATGACAGCTACCAGTTGTCGTGTATCATTCTTTTTGGAACTAATTATGGACTAATTGCACTTAATTGAAAAAGTGTTCTTTTTTATCAGTAGTAGACTGAACGGTCTACTTAAAAGCTGCGGTTAAGGAAAACAGGCACGTCAAAACTTTATTTACGTCGGTCCATGAAACTTCACATCTTGAGAAATATGTCAGATAAGTAGGTCGGGAAGTTCCGATGTGTCGGCGTACCAAATGACTAGGTGATCAACAGGCGAGGAGATTTCAATTCTCTTTATTTTATTCGTGAAGAATAACATTTCCTTCGCAACAAGAAAATCAGCAGTTCTTTAAAGAATTCAATTACCATCCATAAAACATCTCAGAACTTCTGATTGCTTCATAAATGAGTTAAAGATTTGGCGTTAATGGAAGTGAGAAAAGGATTATAAAAGGGTTCAAATTAAGTTTAAAATTGGTTGGAAGTCGCTAATTACGTAACACACAATGAGTAGTCCGGCAATCTACGCTACGTTTGAGGAAAAGGCTAGTTTTTCATGCTCCTAAACGTTTATGACATTGTATCTCCTTTTACTTAGTTATATGTCTTACAGTGATGTAATTTTGCCGGTAAGTAAATGAAATGTATCTATAATGATTGAAAAACGTGTTGCGAATACTGTTAGTAAAGAAGCAATAACTTAACATAGCTATTTTATCTCGGTGAGTGCGTGAATGTAGTAAACAAAATGTTTTCCCTTGCCCTTCTTCAAGACATATACCCGATTTCTAACTGAAATGAATGTTCTAATGTTTGTAAATCTATGGGACTTAACTACTGAGGTTATCAGTCAAAAATGTTCAAATGTTTGTAAATCTATCGGACCAAACTGCGTGGTCATCAGTCCGTAGCTTACAAACTAGTTAAACCTAGGTAAACTAACCTACGGACAAACACACACACACACACACACACACACACACACACACACCCATGCCCCAGGGAGGACTCGAACCTCCACGGCGAGCAACCGCGCGCTCCGCAGCGAGACGCTTTAGACCGCTTTTTTTTTTTTTTTTTTTTTTTTTTTTTTTTTTTTTTTGTTCTATGGGTAGTTCTCTTTGTTGCGGTCGTTGATCGTTTTTGTTCGTTCTTGTTCGGTGTGTTGTTGGCTCAGCTTTTTTATTACAGAGGACGTTGAGCCCTCTGACCGGGCGCGCTGAGCCACGGCGCCCGGCACCGCTCGGCTATTCCACCGCGGCGGTTATCAGTCCTTAGGCTTACAAACTACTTAAACTAACCTAAGGAAAACACCTCAAATTTATTTATATTAAGATACATACTTCTCTAACATAGCGTAGGGCACTACGCTGCTGCTGGCATGGATTACTTGCAACTGATGGTCTGTCACTAAGTAGTCGGAGGTTCGAATCCTCCCTCGGACATGGATGTGTATGCTGTACTTAGATTAGTTTACCTTAGTTTAAGTAGTTTGTAAGCTATGGACTAATAACCAAGCAGTTGAGTCCGATTGATTTACAAACATTTGAACATTTGAACTAAGAAGTCAACATGGGCAGCTTAAATGTGCGCTACTGCCATCTAGTGGATCGGCTATACCTACGTGACAAACATGGGGTCAATGTCTACGAGACGCTTCGCGAATCTACCTTATTTGTTAGACCTTTAATGTAGTATTATACTTATTAATGAATAGATGGTGACTGATGACCTAGCTGTTTAGTCTCCTAAAAACCAACAACAATGAATAGATTAAAACAGCAGTTCAAATTTTATGTTCTCAATATCGGTTGAGGACTTACTTATTAAATGTCTTGTGTAACGCGGAAGTGACCGTGCGGTTCTAGGCGCCATGACAGGGACTGCGCGCCCACTCCCGCCGGAAGTTAGAGTCCTCCCTCGGCGTATGGGTATGCATGTTGTTCTTAGTATACGTTTAAGTTATTTTAAGTAGTCTAAATATAGGGAACGACGACCACAGTAGTTTGGTTCTATAGGTTGACGAACATTTGAAATGAATTGCGAATTATTCGACAGGCTTTCACTCTTCGCTGGGACAGTCTGCAACCCTGTGCCACTAGACTCCAAATTGTAGCTTATAACTTCGCGATGTGGAACGTAATTATAACGGTGCGCGGTAAACAGAGTGCAGTAACAGAGTTTTTAAACTGCAGAAAACTTGCTTCCAAATTCGTAAAAGAGTAACTTATAGGGTGTCCAGAAAAGGGCTCCCTGATTTCAAAATTAAATATCTCGAAAACAAAGATCGATAGAGGAATGCGGTAAACGGTATGTTTATTGTGAAAGCTGTAAGAAGTTTATACAGCAGTTTGAAATTATAGTTCCAAAAGCTGCTAACAGATGGCGCTTACGCTGTACAGCTAATATAAGCATACATAAGAGAAATAATCGTATGAAAACACTCTTTGCAAACAATCACATCACAATATTTTCAAAATGTTCACCATTGGCACTACAGAGGTGGCACAAACGAAGAATGAAATTCGCCATCACATTTCGTAGTGTCTCAACCGAAATGGATTCACATGCGACAGAGATCGCCGATTCAAGCTCGTCCAGCGTGGCGGGATGCTTCGGGTAGACCATGTCTTTCATTGTGCCCCACAAAAAAAGTCACAGGGAGTCAAATCCGGCGAATATGGAGGCCAATACATGCCTGCACCAGTAAATTTGGGATATTCCAAAGCAATGACTCGATTCCCGAAGTATTCCTCAAGAAAGCGAAACACTTGTTCGGTCCGATGTGGTCGGGCTCCATCTTGCATAAACCATTCAGTACCTGGTCGATCCTCTAACGCTAGCTGTGTGGCGACAAATTGTTCCAAAATTGCAACGTAACGTGCACCAGTGACCGTTTCTCGGATGAAAAAAGGGCCAATAATGCCTCTGCCGCATACTGCAACCCACGCAGTAACTTTAGGAGAATACAGGGGTTTCGCTTCACACCAATATGGCTTTTCGGAACCCCAAAATCGCCAGTTCTGCTTATTCACGTATCCATTCAGGTGGAACTGTCCTTCATCTGTAAACCATATGCAGCGAACATCAAATCCTTCACTATCAATCATTGTGAGCATCTGATTAGCAAAGGCAACCCTTTGTTGCACAGCTCGTACGGATATGGCCTGGTGCGTTTGGAATTTGAATGGAAACATGTGAAGGCTCTTTCTCAGTATTTTCTGCGTGCTGGAACGCTTCAAACCAGTCTCATATGCAATTCTACGGACGGATGACATTGGCTTTCGCTGAATTCCAGAAACTGTGGCGATATTTTCAGGCGTAACTGCGGTTTGCTTGTGATCAACATGCCCCACTAGATCATCAGTTACGCTGCCTGTTCGTTGAAATTTTGCGAAGAGCGTACGAATGTTTTTCGCATCGGTTCCTTTTGGAACATTAAATTGTGCTTGAAAACTTCGCCTTGTTGCCGTAGGACTCTCTTCTAACCTGTGGTACTCTAGCACCAGAAAAACGCGTTGTTCAATGGAGTACATGGTTTTAATATCTTCCTTCGGTACGCTAACCTCCTTTCACGTTTCAATAGTGGAACTGATCGCTCTGGGCTTCGGATCGCTAGTTATACTAGGCATTACGTATGGCGATTACAGCGCCATCTGTTAGCAGCTTTTGTAACTTGCAGCTTTCACAATAAACATACTGTTTACTGCATTCCTCTATCGATCTTTGTTTTCGAGATATTTAATTTTGAATTCAGGGAGTCCTTTTCTGGACACCCTGTAGATGGTACTTTGTGATGGAACCCCTTTGATGCTCTCTTGTTTTAACGGTCTAAGTTGACAACGTATCACCTGGAAGTTCCTCAACAGGTTACGAACTGGTGTTGGGCGGTGTAAAGTAAGCCTCGAAAAATGGGGAAACATTAGTGGACCCTCAACCTGTGTATGTGGCGAGGAGCAGGCCAACACCACCTAGAGACAAGGCCTTACAACAGGCCGTGCCTACGTCACACTTAGAGGCCGCGGCCGCCATCTGACTGGCCGGACGCTGCGCGGCGGTGGGCGTGCCCCAGCGGCCAGCCAGTGAGGTGGCGGTAGCGGCCTAGGCACGGCCTGTTGTAAGGCCTTGTCTCTAGGTGGTGTTGAGCAGACAATGTCTCACCTGCGTAACTGTCATCTGTGCCCGTCACCGTCCACTGAAGAGGATTTAAGGTTGGCCAACTCTAATGCCCTGGACGTAGCCCGTTTCTATGCTAAAACAATTTAAGTTAATGACTGTTACTCTGTGTATATATAAAAGTATTTATAATTGTTTATATATGTATTGTATGCTGACTTTAATGCCTTGAACTTTGCCCACTTATGAATGAAAACGATTTTAATTTAAAATGTTAATGCCTATTGTCCAGGCAGTTGTTTACTTTAATGCTGGTAAGCTTTCTTCTCATTAACTTGTAATTGATGCCTTCGACACGAATAATAATAAGAATTTATTGTCACAATGTTTTGAGGAGCCATCCAACTTCGTGCTAGAAAAGCAATAAAATAGCTGGCGGTTGTCCATTCTCTTTTCTTTTTGCTGTAATGATGGCCTCTACACGCTCTCTTGAGCGCCACATTTATTTGAGACCTGTATCTGCATAACCGAACGATTTTCCTTACGAGTTCCTCAACTTGATTCCGAGGAATGAGTTGCCACACGCGGTCGTCTACTGCACACTCGTTGACATCAGCATCTCTGTTTCTTTCATTACAAACATGGAGAACCACATGCCACACATCGAACCTGTCCGGTTGTTCCACGAATGGTGTACCTTCATAATTCCTACGTTGTGGTATATTAATGAACTTTCATTAGGTTTTTTATGAGATTTTATTGTTGTTTTAAGCATTGTATTTATTATTATTTATGAACAGCAATAAAATGAGTACAATGAATGGTTTGTGTGCAATATTAACCATTCCATACACTTTCAAAATATATTAATTACAGCTTGACCGCTACTTCAAGAGTGAGGTTCAAACAGACAAATTTTGTTGTATGTATACCTGGTGGATAGGAACAGATAATATGACTAACAAGATTGGAGTTCATCGACGTAATATCAGAGATAAATTTGTTGTTAAGTGTTGTTTTTAAAGTTTATTTTTTATGAGAGATTTCTCAACTGCACACTGTTCCTTAAGCAATCGAGCCATTCAGACAAATTATACTGGAATACGAAGGAGCGTAAATAGTTTCATTTTTGTTCAAGTACAAGATGTTAATCTGGTCATTATTACAAAATAGACAGTTTCTTCTGCTGAACTGTCATGAAATAGATTTCCACGTTTACAAGTGGAAAACAGGTTACATATGATCGACAACGTACTTTATGGATACAATGATGTGCTTGAATTATTAAAAAAAGAAAACACTTCCAAATGATCTGCATGATAAATCAATGTACAGAGACATATTTTGTCTCGACATATAGCAGTGAAATTAAACTGAAGAAGAGGCATTAAATTAAAATTAGTGCCACGGCAGTGATTCGAACCTAGGACTTCCTGCTTACGGTTATAGCCTAGCCTAGTAAGCAGGAGGGCACTGCGTTCGAATCCCGGCCATGGCACAAACTTTATTTCAGTGCCTCTCCTACAGTTTAATATCGTTTATCTGCAAATGGTTGAGAATAAAGCCCCGCTCCTTGCGAATACGGGTCCATTACTTTATTCTACTTATATCTTCAATTGTACTATCACAGCACTGTTAGAAATGACATTTATTCTTTGTTTGAATGTAAGCCAGATTGATAACATCTCTTGTAACGCTGTACACAGTGTAGTTTGTTTGATGAAAACACTCTGAAGATGACCTTAAAAGCCTAAAAACACGTTAACGAAATAAAAATAACCCCGCGGAACAAACAGAATTGTGCTTTTAATTTTTATTCCGCTTTCATTAGCTGTTGAAGTATTACGTATCATGTCTGTCATTCATTCGACCTTCCCACTTCGTGTTCCTTGAAGCAGTCCATCAGACTCCTGGCCTTGTGACATGGCACATTATCTTGTTGATAAACCTGATCGTCATGAAAACGTGTACGTGGCCTGCAAACTGTGTACGATACTGCTTTATAAGACGACTGATTCGCACTCTCCCATCGACTTGATGAAGAAGGTATTATAAGATCATACAACATTCTGCCTTCACCTCAAGTAACTTAGGAAACCATAGTAAACCTAAATTTTTACTGCCAGACAGTGATTTGTCTGCCCTCGTTCCAAATCCTAGTCTCCGCTGTGGTTGCACCTACGACACCGCTATCTGTATCATTCAGGCACGCAAGACCCCCCATCTCGACAATGTCTGTGGTTCATGAGGGTAGTGTGTGGGTAGAAAAACGTAAAGCTTTCTGGAATACATCCTTAGTGAGAAGCAAAAGGCGAAACGCTGCTGTAGCTGATGTCGCAGTGAAAAAGGCTGATGTAAAAGATGTTTGGCGTGTACCTCATTTCCTGTATAACCTACATTTCCGTTTGGTACCGCCGCGTTCCAAATGTGTGCCATCAGCTTCAGACGTAGGTTAGGTTGGTAAAGCCACCACATTTTATGGTTGTTACTGCTCTTAGTGTGGGGGAGCACTTATCCAAAAGGAGACAAGGCTACTTTCCAGCGTGATGGAGGATAATCAGCGGGTAACCAGTGGCCCGATCCGGCCCGTGGTCGGTTTAGATTCGGCCCGCGAAAGAAATTCATGGAAGTGAGAACGAACTTTCGTAAAACATCGTAAGTAAGATAATAATGTTCAAGTCGCAACTAAATGTAAACATATAAAATTGGGTGGCCATAAAATGAATTTACGTCAAAGTCGCGGGTTTCGAGGCGTAATGTGTTGGCGTAATGTGTTGGCGCGTCATGTCTGGAAAATGGTGTTTCACTGTATAAGACGCTATGGCCCGCTAGCTTAAGTATGTCAGTCCAGCCCACTGGTGAAAGGTTGCACACGCCTGGAGAAGACGGTTATGATTTTAGATAGCAACTCTGAGAAAAGTAGAGATAACGTAAGAACGTCAGCGTAACTGCAGCTAACACAACTGCTCCGCGAACAATCTCTCGATGTTTTTAGATTCCCTCAAAACCAGATTGGGTATTTTACTCACTATTAATTTTTTGAGTAGGTACAACGAAACACTTTACCATACCAATCTCCGGTCATGCCCCTGTGCTAAGGCTGCCCAGCACGAAATACGGTTGGACATGATCGAGTGTAGAGGGGCGGGGTGGAGATAGAGGGGGAGGAGCAGATGCTCGGAGACAAGAGGAGGATATGGGCTGAAAGAGGGGAGAGACAAGCAGAAACTGAAAGTGCATGTCAAGAGGGCTAGGAGGACTTGAATAAGGGGGGCATAGAGGGGGGGAGGAGAAGATGGACACTGAGTTGTGAGGATGAGATAGAGAAAAGAGGAAGGAAGGGGTGGGCATATTGAGAGGGACAAGAGGGAGGACGAGATGGACAGAGGCGGACTAACAGGATGATCAGAGAGAGCATGGAAGGAATAGTTGGTCAGATAAATTACGAGAGAGAGGGGGATGGGATGGACACAGAGAGAGAGATGCTGAGGAATTGGTCAGAGAGTGGGTGGTGGTGCTGGACAGTTTGCATGTGGACAGAAGGACAGAGAGGAGAGAAGATGTAGCGCCTCGTCCCATCCCTCTGCTTGCATCATCTACTCACCTGTGTCTTACTACCTGCCAGTGTAGTGATATGGTTAAAGGAGTGTTGTAGCATACCCAGCCCCCTGCCGCATAGGTGTTGAATAGATGAAATGGGAATACATTCAGTATTACAACATGAACAAGGTTCAAATTCTTTCTTTTCTAATAGAAGATAGGAAATAATAAATTCACGGGCAAGTATAATACACAGGTAAAAAAAGTGTTGCTGCACCACGATTAAAGGATTTCATGACCATTTACATGAAAATGGGATGGAAATGTACAAAAACAACATTTCCGTTCTCTTTACTACTCATGAAAACAGAAATTGACAATTTGCACGATAATAACCTAGACATTCTGAATTTGTGTTCCAGGTTGCAGCATACACTAGTACCCAAAACATTCAGTAACATGTCGTCTTGCTCAGATGCGTGCCTGTATTCGTCTTGGCAAACTGCCTACTATATCATCAAAGGACTGTAGGTCCATATTGCCCCATTTCTCTAGGTCGATTCAGCGTAGATAGTGGTTGATGGGTCGCTCCTCTAATTCAAGCCATTTTCATTGTATCTAGCTGTATTAGGTAGGATTCGTGTCTGTGGAATACACCGGCCACTCTAATCTTGGGATGTCGTTATCATGAAGGAACGCATTCAAAAGATTGCACGATGAGCGCGACAATTGTCGTCCATCCAGACGAATCACTCACCGAAATGCTGCCGGTACGGTTGCACTTAGAAGGAAGTTGTCCCTGTACCGTATAGCCGCCTGTTTGCATTCTACGACCACCAGTGTTCTACGGTGGCCCCACATAATGTAACCCCAAAACATTAAGGGACTACCACCTTGCTGAACTTCCTGGACGGTGTGTCTGAGACGACTGTCTGGTTGAAGGCAGACGCGAGTCTCATCTTTGAATAGCACTTTACGCCAATTCTGACGAATCCGTTCTGAATGCTGTTGGGCTCATGCGTACTGCGCTATATGGTGTCTAGGTATCAACGTTGTACCGGCACTTCGACATGGTCGTCGGAGATGACGTTGCATTTCATGCAGCTAATTACGTACAGTTAGAGTCGAAATACAACGTCCTGTGGCTGCGTTCCTCTCAGGGAACCCAGAGTTGCAATCTGTAAGTAGCGGGTATCAGTTTCTGTGGCAGCCTGCGGTTGGTCAGATTGTAGAAACGCCTTAACAAATCTGTATTTTCAATTCGAGTATTAGCGGACGTAGGCGATATTAAAATAAAAAAGATTGCATACTTTGCTTACTTTAATTCGATAATGTTATGTAGTATAATATTTTGGGGTAACCTTTCAAGTTAAACAAAAGTTTTCAGAGTCCAAAAGCGTTTAAAACGTATTATTTGTCAACTAAATTCACGAAAAATCTATAGAAGAGTCTTAAAAGAAGTGGATATACTGTCACTCAGTAGATTTATTCCTTGATGAAATTTGTCATAAATAATATATCCCTTTCTCCAATGAACAGCTCATTTTATACATACAGTACTAGGAACAAAAACGATCTACACAAGGACTTAGAGGACTTACTTCAAATCAAAAGGGGTCCACTACACAGGAACACATATTTTCAATAATTTGCCAGCTACCACAAATAATTAAGCTACAAATAAAGATCACTTTAAGAGGAGTATGAAAGACTGACTCCTTGTACTCCACTGACGAATTTTCGAATAGAACCAAATGATGTATGTTTTCAGACTATTTATTTATTTATTCCTGTCTTGAGTTAGTACTTCTCCTATCCCTTCTTTCTCTGTCCATCTCCTTCTTTCTAAAAACGTGTTATATTTATCGGAGAATATATATGAAATAAGGCTCTCTTGCATGGTGGACAAAATTAGAAGTGCAGTATCCAAACAAAGAAAGATAGTAATCAAATTACAAATGACATATAAAATTTGTGCGAACTCATATTTATTGAATTATATGTTGTAAAATTGTATATTTTTTCAGGTATATATTCATTTGCGTAAGTGCTGTATGTCTGTAAAATCTGTTGCGAATACAATTGGTAGTAAAGAAGTATTAGATTAAAACTTGGTGCGTGATGGGGCGTTTTTCCATGAACGTTACTGTTTATGTGCTCATATATCATGAATTACTTGTCGTACTGTGATACAATTTCGAAGGTACATTCATCTATATGTGTGTATACTGTCTGTAAAATTTCCTGTATCTCTGTACCTCTTCCTAGTCCTAACATCGTTTTGGTTCACCCCGAAACGTCTAGCAGTTCCCTTGACGAGAGTCCATCCTGACACAAAGTAAGAAAGCGGATTCGATAAAACTTGGGAATCGACTTTCTGGGCATGGTAGAGCTAGAAACAACGCAAGTAGTGTACTTCCTAGTGTATTGACTCGGTAGCACTGGCAATGCTCGTGCGTACATCTTTATGCGGGTTGAGTGACATCCATGGACATTTTAAAGAACTGATTTTTTGATGCAGTAGATACATTCAACGTCAGTGTTCAGGAGACCTTAGACACAAGGTGATGCAACACGTTTTTATATGTGTAAATTTTATACCGTTTTATTATCAAGCAATGGCCTTTCTGCGTTTTCTTTCTTCCCTTCCTTAGCACCGTAGCTGAAGAGAATTTTGAAGCTTCGGTTCTTTCACCAGCTTACTGCGAAGTTCGTCTGTAACATTGTTTACATGTTCAAATGATGTAGTAGCAATTCAAATTTCATCATCCGTACTATCAAGTGAATGGGACCATCTACAGGAGCCAACGCATGTTGCCGATTTCTATGGTCTCTTTGAGTAGAAGCTCCAACACATTGTCGATCTGCAATAACGAGCTCAACGGTCGATGTTTGCAAAAGTTCCAGAAAGATGTATGAACGAAACTAACAGCTGCAACCGTTATTCCAATCCTAATGAATGGCAGAATTATTTGAAATTAATATGGGGTAGTGAAATTATCGCACTGCTGCCATATTAATCAAAACTGTAAATAGATCGTGAACGTAATACCTATCGACAAGCACTCGTGATGAAGTTTTAATTGCTGCCTAGTTTCTTAAGCGTTTGTTGGCACGCAATCGTTTGTACTACCAGACCGTACGTCTAGATTCTCGGAATGGAGAATTACTTGCTACGATTATTGTTAATGGTGCTTTGATAGACAGCGCTAGGTCTTGTATATGTGCTGAAGCATGCAATTTACGCAACAAGTGAGCTGGAAACTTGATCTTTGTGGCCTTCCTTATCCGGGCAGAGATTTCTTGTTGTCGGCAAAGGCTGACGCAAAGCATCGTGATACTAAAATCAAGAATAATGTACACATGCCAGCGAGCGAATATTGTCCTTAAGATAAAATTCGTCTCGTGAACGTTCTAGCGAGGCTGACGGAGCTGGTAAACACATGTTTGATTAACTCAGTTAGTGAACCGTGTCTGGAAATGTTAATGCCTGTTTACTTCATATCTTCGGCATGATGTTTTAAGTAAGCGTTTACAGGAGCCGCTTCATACGCAGCAAACTGCAGCTGACTTCTCTATAAACGCGTCTTCCGTAATGTCGACGTAGATCGACACAATATGACAATATCTTTTGTGACCTGAAAAAAGATTTTGGTAATCCACCTGAGAAGATTCGTCTGATTTCTAGAATATCATTTGGAACCAAACAATACGATGAACTAGAAAGAGAAATAATAAAATACAGTTCATAACTAACTCAACTTCTGTGATATCCTATCCCTTAAATTTCTTACGAATATTGGAAATGAAGTTCCATTACGGTAGAACTCAATAAAATAACACAGTTTTAAGATATTTTACTGAAGGTAGTATTCCCGGGTTAAGTTACATCAACATTATAATTCTATGGGTTCTTTGTGTAACCTTCTAAAAATCTTAATGAAATCAGTTTTATTTGAGCTATAGCAATAAATTATTCATAAAACAGTTTATTTAATTTTTAGTCAATACCAACATGACGGAGGGTGGTGAACTCAGCTATTGCTGTTTACCTATAGATTAGGCCTATTTTATGGTTTTTGCATCTGGTGGGATGCAGACAGGTGTGAATATTATAGTACTATCTGTTTAATAAGTCATGGTTGCAAAATCCTAACGCGAATTATTTACAGAATCCTACCTTGTGAGTGATCGGTATGTATCTAGGAGAAATGTCCTACACGCGATGTAATGCTGACCTTATGCTTTATTTCAGAAGACGGTTAACTTAAGGCGAATCTACGTTAATAGCTTTTGTAGATTTGGAGTTGGAATACACTCTTCAAATCCAGAAGGTAGTAGGGGTACAGATTAGATTAGAGTAGAGTAGATGTCCAGTTGATCCAAACTGAGGAGATCCTCTTGGACATGTCAGAAAACAAGATATTTTCATTAGGCAACCTCTCTAAGGCTATATTTGATTTACTATTTAGTGCAATGTTTGTTTCATTTGCAAACAAAACAAAGTTGGCATCTGGTAATTTTTCTGACGAAATGTCATTGAGGTATATAGGAAAAATCAGGGACCCTAAGATGGAACCTAGGGGGATCTCGCATGTTATTAGTTTCCTCTTGGATGAGGGCTGATAGTTCATATACGTCTCTTTCCTATTAACAACTTTGTTTCCTTCGCTCAAAGATACATGATTTGAACCATTAAGCAGCATTTCCTGTCATGCCGTAATATTCTAATTTGCCGAAAAGGATATTGTGATTTACACAGTCAAATGCCTTTGACAGTTTATAAAATATACCAGTGGCCTGTAATTTATTGTCTAATGAATTAAGTATATTCGCACTGTATGTGTAGATAGCCTTCTCAAATTCGGAACCCTTTAGAAACACTAATTGTGACATGGATAATATTTTATTATGTTTGAGAAGACGACTGTATATTATCTATGCCAAAGTTTTTGAAAATGCGGGCAAAAGTGAAATTGGACGGAAGTTTGTGGTATTTATTTATATGCTTCCTTATACAAAGGCTTAACTTCTGCATATTTCAACCGTTCAGTAAATGTTCTACAGATAAGACTGGTTACTCAAGTAACTTAAAATATGATTAAACTCAGAGGCACGCTGTTTAATTAAAGTCGTTGATATCATTGTTTTTTTTTTTTTTTTTTTTTATTTTAAGGATTTTTACGGTTGACATTACTTCTACTGCTGTTGTGTCATCTCATATTACTGCAGTTACTTGTTGTGACAGGTGTGAGATATTCCATTGCAGCAATTACTGACCCTGATAACCCGGCTTTTCAATAATAGATATGAAGCAGTTATTGAAAATTTCAGCAACACTGGACACTGCATACATCTACTTATAATGCCATGTGCTCGTCTACACCTCTGGCTTTACCTTTCTCTGCTTTCACTATAACCCATATTGTCTTAATTTTGTTATCTGATGTGACTATCCTATTATGATAATGCCTTTGCTTTGATATCTGTATTACCATTTCAGTATTTTGCAGTATGTTTTAATGATCTAAAGCATTTACCTCTAAACTGTTGCTGAATGATAGATACAATTTCTTTTTTATCTTACAGGAGACCTTTATTCCTTGAGTAATCCATGGTTTCTTTATACGCTTTGGTGTAATCTGGATTGGTTTTGGGGAGAAGCAGTTTTCAAATAAGTCAAGAGCATTGCGGTATAGGGAACGAAAAGTTACATACAACTTGAACAGAAACCGGACAGTAGTTGTAAGAGTTGACGGCCATGAAAGGAAGGCAATGTTTGGGAAGGGAGTAACACAGGCTTGTAGCCTTTCCCCAATGTTATTCCATCTGATCAGTGAGCAAGCTGTTAATAAAAACAAAGAGAAATTTTAAACGGAATTCAAATTCAGGGAGGAGATATAAAAATTGTGCTGTATGCTGATGACACTGTAATTCTGTCGGAAACAGAAAGGACCTGGAAGAGCAATTGAATGGAATAGGCAGTGTCTGGAAGAGAGGGAATAAGATTGATGTAATCAAAAGCAAAACGAGTGTAATGGATTTTTCTCGAGTTTAATCACGCAAAGCTGAGGAAATTATATTAGGAAACGTGACAATAAGGGTAGTAGATGAGTTTTGTTATTTGACCTCTAAAATATGATGACCGGAGTAGAGAACATATAAAATGTAGAGTGGAAACGGGAATAAAAGCAATTCTTAACAACAGAAATTTCTTAAACTCACATATTAATATAAGTGTGAGGAAGTCTTTTGTGACTGCTTTTGTCTGGAGTGTCGCCTTCAAGACTGAAACGTAGACAGAAAACGTTAGAAGCCCTTGAAATATGGTGCTACAGAAAAATTCTGAAGTTTGATAAGTAGATCGCCTAAAAATTGAGGAGATACTGAACAGAATCAGGGAGGAAAATTTATGCTCTAACCTGACTAAAGATGGGTTCGATTGGTAGGACATATTCTGAGACAAGGAATCGTCAATTTAGTTTTGGAGGAAGTGAGTTTTATGTGTGTGTGTGTCTGTGTGTGTGTGTGTGTGTGTGTGTGTGTGTGTGTGTGTGTGTCGGTTGATGGGCGGGGGGGGGGGAGGGTGGCGTGAGGGAGGATAGCAGAGGGAGACAATAACAACAGTGGTGGCAATGTGCATGCTATTAAAGCTCGGTCTACATCTGAACGAATATATGGAACATATTTAGCGTGGTAGTATTCGATGGTAGGTCCTAATAAGAGGACACCTCTGTCATAAATAGATTATTTCAGTGTCTACAACAACGCTGTAGACTACGTCCAAACTGTTATGTGCAAGTCGTGGTCGCGTCGGAGTGGCCGAGCGCATTGAGGCGCTATGTTCCGATGCGCGAGGCCGTTCGTTAGTATAGGTTAGTTCATAAAATAGTTTGTAAATTTAGGGACTGATGACCCTGCAGATAAGTCTCATAAGCTTAATAAACATTTGAACATTCTAGCAGTGTAAATGTATTACGAACTGAGGAGAAAGTCATAATATTGAATTAGTCCAAAGAAAGCAACATTTTTAGTTCTAGAAATGCTAAATTTGAGAAGATGTAAGTTAGAGAACTGACAATTTGTCAAAAACTTTGTCATAAATTCAAATCTGGGATCTGCATTCGTTGCATAACGCATGGAGATTCAAGTTCAGAGATGCCTTCCTTTGTAGATTTATACGAAAATAACCACAGACATTGCCGAGGTGGGGTGGCTTGCGTGCCTCAATGATACAGATAGCCGTACCGTAGGTGTAATCACAGCGGAGGGGTATCTGTGGAGAGGCCAGACAAACGTGTGGTTCTGAAGAGGGGCAGCAGCCTTTTCAGTAGATACAGGGGCAACAGTCTGGATGATTGACTGAGCTGGCCTTGTAATATCAGCTAGTGTGGCTTTGCCACACAGCTACTGCGAACGGCTGAAAGCAAGGGGAAACTACAGCCGTTACCTTTCCCGAGGACATGCAGCTCTACTGTATGAACATATGATGATGGCATCCTCTCGGGTAAAATATTCCGGAGGTAAAATAGTCCCCCATTCGGATCTCCGGGCGGGGACTACTCAGGAGGATGTTGGCATCAGGAAAGACAATACTGGCATTCTACGGGTCGGAGCGTGGAATGTTAGATCCCTTAATAGAGTAGGAAAATTAGAAAATTTAAAAAGGGAAATGGATAGGTTGAAGTTAGATATAGTGGGGATTAGTGAAGTTCGGTGGCAGGATGAACAGGATTTCTGGTCAGGTGAGTACAGGATTATAAATACAAAATCAATTGGGGGGATCACAGGAGTAGGATTGATAATGAATAAGAAAATAGGAATGCGGGCAAACTACTATGAGCAGCACATTGATCGCATTATCATTGTCAAGATAGATACGAAGCCAACACCGACAACAGTAGTACAGGTTTATATGCCAACTAGCTCTGCCGATGATGAGGAAATCGAAGAAATATATGAGGAGCTAAAGGAAATTATTCAGACAATTAAGGGAGAGGAAAACTTAATTGTTATGGGAGACTGGAATTCGGTAGTAGGACAAGGAAGGGAAGGGAAGATAGTAGGTGAATATGGTCTGGGCAAAAGGAATTAAAGAGGAAGCGCCTGGTAAAATTTTGCACGGAACATAATTTACTTATAACAAACACTCAGTTCAAGAATCACAAAAGAAGGTTGTATACGTGGAAGAGACCAGGAGACACCGGGAGATACCAGATACATTTTATAATGGTAAGACATAGATTTCGGATCCAGGTTTTACAGTGTAAAACATACCCAGGGGCAGATATAGAGTCTGATCATAACTTGTTGGTTATGAACTGTAGGCTGAAACTGAAGAAACTACAAAAAGGTAGGAAAATAAGGAAATGGGACCTGGATAAATTGAAGGAAACTGAGGTGCTTCAGAATTTCAGAGGGAACTTCAGGCAACAATTGACAGAAACAGGGAAAATAAAACAGTAGAGGAGAAATGGGTAAAATTGAGAGATGAAATAGTGAAGGTAGCAGAGGACAAAATAGGTAGGAAGGCAAGACCTACAAAGAATCCTTGGATATCACAGGAGATACTAAATTTAATCGATGAAAGGAGAAAATATAAAAATGCAGTAAATGAAACAGGCAAAATGGAGTACAGACGACTAAGAAATGAGATTGGAAGGAAGTGCAAAATGGCTAAGAAGGAGTGGCTAGAAGGCAAATGAAAGGATGTAGAAGAATGTATAAATAGGGGAAAAATAGATACAGCCTACAGGAAAATAAAAGAAATATTTGGAGATAAGAAAAACAGATCTATGAATATCAAGGACACTGATGGAAAACCAGTTCTCAGCAAAGAAGGGAAAGCTGAAAGGTGGAAAGAGTATATAGAGGGGCTCTACAAAGGAAATGAACTTCGAGACAATATTGTAGGAAGGGAAGAGGATGTAGATGAAGATGAAATAGGAGATACTGTACTGAGAGAAGAATTTGACAGAGCCCTGAAAGACCTAAGTCGAAACAAGCCCCCTGGAGTAGATGATATTCCCTCAGAGCTACTGAAATCTCTGGGAGAACCGGCCATGACAAACCTGTTTCACCTGGTGTGTAAGATGTATGATACAGGCGAAGTACCCTCAGACTTTAAGAAAAATTTAATAATCCCCATACCAAAGAAAGCAGGTGAAGACAGGTGTGAAAACTACAGAACCATCAGTTTAATAAGTCATGGTTGCAAAATATTAACGCGAATTATATACAGAAGGATGGAAAAACTGGTATAAGCCGACCTCGGGGAAGATCAGTTTGGGTTCAGGAGAAATGTAGGAACTCGGGAGGCAATGCTCACTTTACGGCTTATCCTAGAAGAAAGATTAAGAAAAGGCAAACGTACATTTCTAGCTTTTGTAGATCTGGAGAAGGCTTTTGACAATGTTGATTGGAATAAACTCTTTCAAGTTCTGAAGCAAGCAGGAGTAAAATATAGGGAGCGTAAGGTTATTTACAACTTGTACAAAAACCAGACAGCGTTTGTCAGAGTTGAAGGGCATGAAAGGGATGCAGTGGTTGGAAAGGGAGTAAGACAGGGTTGTAGTCTTTCTCCATTGTTATTCAATTTGTACATTGAGCAAGCTATAAAGGAAAGCAATGAGAAATTTGGAGAAGGAATGAAAGTTCAGGGTGAAGAATTAAAAACATTGCGTTTTGCCGATGACATAGTAATTCTGTCAGATACAGCAAAGGACCTGGAACAGCAATCGAACGGGATGGACAGTGTGCTGAAAGGTGCCTATAAGATGAACATTAACAAGAGCAAAACTAGGGTAATGGAGTGCAGTGTACGAAAATCAGATGATGCTGAAGGAATTAGATTGTGAAACGAAGCAGTAAAGGAGGTAGATGAGTTTTGTTACTTGGGCAGTAAAATAACAAATGATGGTCGTAGTACAGAGGATATAAAATGCAGAATGGCAATGGGTAGAAAAGCGTTTTTGAAAAAGAGAAATTTGTTAACATCGAATATTGATTTAAGCCTAAGGAAGTCCATTCTGAAGGCATTTGTATGGAGTGTTGCCTTGTATGGGAGTAAGACATGGACGATAAACAGTGCGGACAGGAAGAGGATAGAGGCTTTTGAAATATGGTTCTACAGAAGAATGCTGAAAATTAGGTGGGTGGATCGCGTAACTAATGAGGAGGTACTGAACAGAATTGGGGAGAAAAGAAATTTCTGGCATACCTTGACTAAAAGAAGTGATAGATTGGTAGGACACATTCTTAGACATCAAGGAATTGTGAATTTAGCATTAGAGGGAAGTGTGTGGGGTAAAAATCGCAGAGGAAGACCAAGAGATGGGTACAGTAAGCAGATTCAGTCAGATGTAAGTTGCCGTTCTTATGTGGAGATGAAGAGCATTGCTCAGGATAGGGTATTGTGGAGAGCTGCATCAAACCAGTCTCCGGACTAAAGACCACTACAACAACACGAAAATAACATGTATCTAAACCGAATATATTTGTTTACTGTAAGCATCTGTAAAATTTCCCCCTTATTCCCGTTATCTACACCCCTGAGCAATACTAATCACTACATAATAGAAGCTACCTTCTATTTTTGCCTTTATAAAAGTATTTTTAAGCCAAATTTTTTGTAATAATATTATTAATATTGCACAAACACGTATGAAACGATTATTCTATCAATGATTTCGCGTTATAACTACCTACTGTTACTTATATGTTTGGTTTAACTATATCTTTCAAAAATAGCTTTCCGAAGAAATGATGAATCTCCTTCGCAAAACTCATGCTATGAAATTTGATGCTCTGACGTTTGCTTTGGTCCATGTATTCGACGTAGTTCACGTATGTGATACATTTCCGAAATTACAGCCTAAACTCATGAAAACTAAACCTTTGTCTTCGAATATGCATATTGACGTTTTGTGGAACATACAGTGGTAAACGAATTAAAACTTTTACGCCCTTAATGTACATTTCACACGGCTTGTAAAAGGTACTTGCTTCCGCAGTGCACTTTATTATTCCTGTAAATTAAATGCAATATCTATACTTATCTGAAATCCCTGCAAGTTAACATGTCATGCGCAAAGTTCCTACTGAACATCAATAAGTATTAAATGAAATTTTGACATAAAATACTGTTAACTATGGAAGCTATCAAAAAACAAAGTACTAAATATGGTTCTCGGGAGAGATGTCGGATGTTATTGTCGTAACTGCACAATATTTCGTCAGCACACCTGGCTGACATCATCGGGTGAGATGGACACACTGCTGGGCCATGACCGACGAATTCCTATTTAAAACTTACAAAGAAGGGAATGCGCATGTGTGAACGCGCCAAAATCGGTGGTCAATAGCGCACAAAGACTGATTTTAAGACGTTTCCTTTAAGATGAGCAGTACCAATATTTCTTTATTTATTTTCATATTATTTTTTATTGGCAGGTTTAAAAGGTCCTTATTAATTTTCATTTATTTTATTATTCTATATCTGATGGTAATAATTTTCAGTGTTATAACACTGAAAACACAAAGAAACAAAGTAATTTACGACATTAGCTGCCAGTGGGAATTTAAATGACATCGATGGGGTAAGTTAAAAATTTTGCCGGGCTGGGATTCGAACACGGCTCTCTTTTGTAGTTGTCGTCCACTGCGGCACTCGGGAACATTGGTCACGTCACCTGCATGGAATACCTTAGCACGTAAATTTTGAACTTGTCAATGCAATACTAACGTAGTGCCCCTGCCCATTTTACTCCTTACTAGCGGCATTTCGCCAATTTTCGTAAGATTTCGAGCACGGGGTGTCCGAAAGGACACCACAAATTTATGTACAAATGATGTTATGTAAAAACGTATGAACATGCTCGCTGTAGTATATTTGATCAAGTGGCGTAATCAGACGTGTTTTCATTAATTTAGATGGTGCGGACTTTTTATCAAGTGATTTCAATTTTTAATTTACCCTGCGCTGAACTGTTTTCAGTTTCTAATAGTAGTAAAAAGTAACAAAGAGGAACGAAGATGAAGGTTTAACGTCCTGTTGACAACGTAGTCAATACAGTCGGAGCACATGCTCGGATTAAAATGTGCAAAGTATGAGGAAGGATGTCGGCCGTCGCAGTGGAGTAGCCGAGCGGTTTAAGGCGCCCTGCTGCGGAGCGCGCGGTTGCTCGCCGTCGGAGGTTCGAGTCCTCCTTAGGGCATGGGTGTGTGTGTGTGTGTTGTCTTTAGGTTAGTTTACCTTAGGTTAAGTAGTTTGTAAGCTACGGACTGATGACCACGCAGTTTGGTCCGATAGATTTACAAACAAACAACATTGATGTCAGCCGTGCCCTTTGAGAGGAAGCATGTAAGAATCCTGGAGTTGTCAGTGTTTCAAAATGTTCAAATGTTTGAAAAGTTACTTACAACTTACAAACTCCGTAAACTAAATTATTCTAAGAACAACACACACACACACACACACACACACATATTCACATGCCCGAGGGAGGACTCGAACCTCCGACTGCGAACGGCCATGCGCACCGCAGGAAGGCCGTAATGCGCACGGCCATTCCACCGCGGCGCTGTCAGTGGTAACAAGCAACACTGCGTAAAATAATTGCAGGAATAAATGTAGAACGTACGACTTACGTGTCCGTTGGGAACGTGCTGTAGTAACTGACGAGCCCTTGGTTACAGCACATCGCTTGCAGTGTCTTCCTGGGCTCTGGACCATATTGGTTGCGCCGTAGACTACTGGAAAACCATGGCTTGTGAGAAGTGCCCCGATTTCAGTTGTTACGAGATGGCTGTGGGGATCAAGTGCGGTGCAGACTCCGTGAAGCCAATGAGCTAAGTTGAGAAAAAAGTACTGTGCAAGTTGGTGGTGGGTCCAACTGTGGTCTGTTCACTGATCCTCTGGCCCAATTGAACCCGGCTGGTAACGATGAAGTTCGGCTACTAGGAGACCATTTGAGGCCATTCATGAACTTCAAACTTCGAAATTACGATGGAACCTTCGTCGATGACAATGCGCTATATCTGCGAGTCACAGTGGTTCGCGATTGTCTTTAAGAACATTGAGAACAGTTCGAGCGAATGATAAGGCCACCCAGATCGCCTGACATGAGTCTCATAGAACAATCGAGAGGTCAGTTCGTGCCAAAATCCGGCGCGGGCAACACTTTCTCGATTATGGGCGACTGAAGAGACAGCAAGGCTCAGTATTCTTGCAGGAGCCTTGCAACGAATTGTTGAGTCCATGCCACGACGCGTTGCTGCACTTTGCCCGGCAATATCAGTCCGACACGATATTAAAACGTACCCTATGACTTTCGTTAATTACGTCTTTTCACATAACACGTAACATTTTGTTTGCTATACGTGAGATATCTTATGAAACTTTATAATGAAATACACGTAATACGTCCATCGTTTTAAGTGACAATAATTTTGTCAATCACTTGTACCGCATAAGAAACAAATATCTGGTGGCGGATTCAAATATAGTTAGGCGCAAACAAATGTGGCGAATTCAAGATAAAAAAAGGGGAGGGGGTGGTCAACGCACAAACAACCTTTCGTTTATTATGCTTCTACAGGAAATACTTGGATGCTAACAAAAATTTCACAGCTACGTCAGGTTGTCCTAAGACTTGAGTAAGTCGAAGGCTTTTTAATGTCGTGCTGTTACACTGCAGCGGATAACCTCCAGCTGGAACTTTGCCACGAGGCGATCAACAATAACATCTATCTCTCTTCTGACAGTTCCTTGGCATTCTTTTTATCCTGAAACGATTAGTTTTATCTTTGGTGTGAATTAATGTCAGCTTGTAGGTCTCGACCACATTCAGTAATGGAAATGTCAGAAACATTTCGAAGCTTTGATGATACATCATGGCGCAGAGCTATAACATTCATATATTGCACATGCATATCTACTGCTGATTTTCATAGAAATAAATACCTTTTTTATGGAAGACAATCTAATAAAAACTGTGTTTTTCTTTATGAAACTAATTTTACTGGATTAAGTAAAACTAGATTTCCCGTGCCAATACTTCGCACCGTTAGTGGAATGACCAAAAATGTTGGGAAAAAATGGAAGTAAAGTTGGATGTTCACGCATAGTTTTGTTTAGAATCAATCAATGCAAGTGTTCAAAAGCGCAAATGGAAGAGCTTGATCCGCTGAGTGTTGTTAGGTCAAAAAGAACTGCGCACCTCAATTAGAACCAAAGATATCGTAAAACACACTGATTAAAATACTCAGTGCAAGTACAGAAAGATACCGCGTTTGAATAAAGGATGAAGAGAGTTAAGTTAATTCTGAAACTTGATGACAAATCTGCGAATGAATACCTTTTGCTTAAAGCAAAACTGAAGGAAATCGATCGGATAGAACGGCCTGACCGACTGACTCTAGTTTACAGCAAGAATATCCGCATAAGACATATATAGATGGAAACAGCGTTTGAGGGTAGAAAAAGGAAGTCGAGAGTTATGTAAATTCTGATATTTAATGATAAATCTGTTTATGAATACATTTCGTTTAAAACAAAAATCAGGCTAATAGTTTGGTCTGGCCGGCTGACTTTAGTTTTCGTATATTCTTTTAATATGTAAGATGTTCAGTCAGGTGTATTTTAAACACGTACAGCATAAAGGTAAATGAATGCCCCTTTTAATAAACTCTCGGTAAAAATATGTAGCTATAAGTGCAGATTCATAATCTCTGTATCGTTTGCTCCCTAGCAAGTTCTAATTAAATTGTTCTATTATCATGAAGGTAATACTTCAGTCTTCAGTCCGCGGGAGACGAAGTCGAAATTAATGCTCACAATTATCAAGAAACGGTAATGAATCATGGCTTCGTGCCAGATATCTCTGTAGGATTAATCACATCGCTGGCACCCGAAGACTACCACGTAGTACAAGAACTGATACAAAACATCTGTGATAGTTCTGCCGCATGGAGCAAGTGTTTCTTTGGCGAGTTGCACACTGATAATGACAATATGATGATGAAGCACAACACCCAATCCCAGAGGCTAAAATCCGACCCAGCTGTGAATCGAATACGCGATCGCATGATCTCCAGGAAGCAACGCTAAACGGTAGACCACGGACTGGGGAGTAGAGATATGCAGAAAAAGACGTGCGCATATTTCTGCATCCAGGGCACAAGCCAGGGACGACGGGTTCGCACTAAAATACAATTTTAAGAAGAGCTTCCGAAATTGGCATCATATTGGCGGCACAAAAGCATATAAGCTCTGATGAAATGTACTGCACTTTCTTCCTGTTACTAATTAGTTGCCATTTTGCGCGGTCCTGCCACATTGTACTTACTTCTCACCATCCTTATGTCGCGCTGTGCCCCCACGACGCGGACAAGCAGTGAAGTTATTATGAAGGATAAATGCTGGTATGCTGTGTGATAAGGTTGAATGTTAACTTTAGAGCGTATCTCCATATACTAGTATGTATAAAGTGATCGGAAACTTGGTAACTTTTGATTTCAACATAAAGATCTTGTAATTAATGCTTTGAAGCTTCGTTACAGATTTTAGTCACCAGTTCCCTCGCTAGTTTTCGCCTGAGCGACATCATGTAGTCAGGAGACAGATATTTTCAAATTTACCAATAAAAAGCAATTTCTTAAAAGAATTATAATTTTATAATATTAGCAGAAAGTCTGACGTATGAGAAGAGCACTGAATTGGGAGTTTTGGTGATTAGTAACTAATTTATCTTCATTGGTACATTGCAAATCGCACTCAAGTGGAAGAAGTTTCATCAAACCAATTTCAGACTACTCATCAACCATTCCTTTCTCAAATAGCGGATGGGATGAAAGAACATTACGGATGAGTGAACTTTTCCATAACTCATAGTATTTGTCGAATTTGTGAAGGACAGTTTGAGGCTGTACGTTTTCTATATTGAAATGACTAAAGTAACTGTGATAAACAAATAATATTTTGTTTCCACAGTCTCTAAATTCTTTATAAAAGAAAATATTGTTCTTTGTAAGCTGTCACGTAAATGTAATTAAGTCTACATTCCCCACGGAAGTGTTAGTGATCACTATACTACCAGGATGTTCTACTTCTGTTGTGTGATCATGTCAGACAAAGATATTTAAATTTAGTTTCGTGCCAAATTACAAAATTGTTGCTCCGAAGTGTTACTACAACATGAAAATAAATTACGTTTTCATTACGCTCCAAACCAGTCTCTTATGTCGCGTATCGACAAAGTTTAAAACGAGAAATAAATAATGAATTACTTGTTTACCAAATTACAACATGGCAGCAATGCCAAATCATTTGCAAAACATATGAATGTGCAGGCACGCTGCATTTTTATGTTGAGTACCAGAGTTACGCATCCACCTCGTGAGTTAGTGGAAGTATCCGTGGAAAGCCATCTTGAAGTGAAGCAACGACATTCAAACAGCATCTGGGACAGACAATTGTTTACTGCGCTATGCTTTGTTTTGCTATACATACATTCCTTGGGTTATGACGGCAAAATGAATTTGTAAAATCTGTCTCTTCACGACTAGGTTGGGAAAACGCTGCTGCTACGTTTAAAATAGAATAACGACCTAAGTTGCGCTGAGTACAAAATAAAGCTACGAAGCACTAAATCAAATGTTTGCATAGTTATGGGACCTAACTGCAGTGGTCATCGGTCCCTAAACTTACAAACTACTAAAACTAAATTATCCTAAGAACAACTCTAACAACCATGCTCGAGGGAGGACTCGAACCTCCGACGTGGAATTGCCGCGCGCACTGTAAAAGGGCGCCTCAGCGCGCGCGGCTATTCTGCCGCGTCTCTACGAAGCACTGTTCGTACTAAGTGTAGTCCCGCAGAGTACTAGTGGTAACTTATATCTAGAAAAGAATCACACATTTACTCCATTAAAGTAAAAGTAGGGTATCATAGCAGCTTATAACGAAACTTTTCATTGTTCACTAACATATGGGGATTCATAAAGCCCAAGCTGACCGTTTCATGCAGAGATGTCAACAGCCTAGTGTGAGTAAGACAAAATGAATAACAACTTGCGTTAACACGCCGCTTTCGATGACCTCCAGCATGGCCAGGACTTTAAACCTTGGTCCACCCTGAGGTTCGACACGTGCAGATTACCGTCATTTCTCAGTAATAGCCTCAACGGTATAGGACGATAACGAAAATACTGAAGTAATCGAAAATAATCAACCAGAAGCAAAATAGATTTTTCCCGCTGTACTTCAAATACTGTCGCGGCTTTTAATGAAAAAGGCTAATCGTCTAATAGGAACAAGATGAATTTATTTGTGCTACAAAAAATCGTTGATTTGTACAAATGTAGGTATTCTTTTCGTTTTTTCGTGTAAACTTATTTCATTTATTAAAAGTAACCTCAGACCTTATGTAGACATCTGTTACGAAGTAGTGCGTGAAGAAAAGTTTCACAAATTTCCTATCGGATCTTAATGTAATTTCAAAGTGACATAGAGATTAGCACCTTACTTTAAATGTTCAGAAATGTTAAAATGTGTATCTCATAAAGCGCGAAAATGTAGTATTGTACAGTACCAGTGAGTCGCTACTGGAATCAAATCTCATCCAAAACATGAGTGGAACAATTTTTGAAGATACGAACAAACAAGCTCTATCGTTGATAAAGCAGGTGTCAGACTTCAGTTAATTGGTACGATATTGGAGAGATTAGAGTCCACCCAGAGCCATGTTGTGGTCTTCAATCCGGAGACTGGTTTGATGCGCCTCTCCACAATACCCTATCCTGAGCAAGCCTCTTCAACTCCACATAAGAACGGCAACTTACATCTGTCTGAATCTGCTTACTGTATCCATCTCTTGGTCTTCCTCTGCGGTTTTTACCCCACACACTTCCCTCCAAAGCTAAATTCACAATTCCTTGATGTCTAAGAATGTGTCCTACCAGTCGATCCCTTCCTTTAGTCAAGGTATGCCAGAAATTCCTTTTCTCCCCAATTCTGTTCAGTACCACCTCATTAGTTACGCGATCCACCCACCTAATCTTCAGCATTATTCTGTAGCACCACATTTCAAAAGCCACTATCCTCTTCCTGTCCGCACTGTTTATCGTTCATGTTTCACTCCCATACAAGGCAATACTCCACACAAATGCCTTCAGAAAGGACTTCCTTATACTTAAATTAATATTCGATGTTAGCAAATATCTCTTTTTTAAGAAAGCTTTTCTACCCATTGCCATTCTGCATTTTATATCCTCTGTACTGCGACCATCATTTGTTATTTTACTGCCCAAGTAACAAAACTCATCTACCTCCTTTATTGTTTCGTTACCTAATCTAATTCCTTCAGCATCGCCTGATTTGCTTAGATTGCACTCCAGTATCCTAGTTTTGCTATTGTTAATGTTCATCTTATACACACCATTTCTTCCAGATCCTTTACTGCCTTTGACAGAATTACTATGTCGTCGGCAAAACGCAATGTTTTTAATTCTTCACCCTGAACTTTAATTCCTTCTCCAAATTTCTCCTTGCTTTCCTCTATAGCCTGCGCAATGTACAAATTGAATAACATTGGAGAAAGGCTACAACCCTGTCTTACTCCCTTTCCAACCACTGCATCCCTTTCATGCCCTTCAACTCTGACAACCGCTGTCTGGTTTTTGTACAAGTTGTAAATAACCTTACGCTCCCTGTATTTTACTCCTCCTTGCTTCAGAACTTGAAAGAGTTTATTCCAATCAATATTGTCAAAAGCTTTCTCCAAATCTACAAAAGCTAGATATGTAGGTTTGCCTTTTCTTAATCTATCTTCTAGGATAAGCCGTAAAGTGAGTATTGCCTCCCGTGTTCCTACATTTCTCCTGAACTGATCTTCCCCGAGGCCGGCTTCTACCAGCTTTTCCATCCTCCTGTAAATAATTCGTGTCAATATTACTTATTAAACTGATGGTTCTGTAGTTTTCACACCTGTCTGCGTCTGCTTTCTTTGGAGTAGGGATTATAACATTTTTCTTAAAGTCTGAGGATACTTCGCCTCTTACATACCAGGTGAAACAGTTTTGTCATGGCTGGTTCTCCCAGAGACTTCAGTAGCTCTGAGGGAATGTCATCTACTCCAGGGGCCTTGTTTCGACTTAGGTCTTTGAGTGCTCTGACAAATTCATCTCTCATTATAGTATCTCCTATTTCATCCTCATCTACTTCTTCTCCCTTTCCTAAAATATTGCTTCTAAGTTCATTTACTTCGTAGAGCCTCTCTATATACTCTTTCCACCTTTCAGCTTCACTTCTTTGCTGAGAACTGGTTTTTCATCTGTGTGCTTGATATTCATAGGACTGTTTTTCTTATCTCTAAATATCTCTTTGGCATACAGAGGCATACCGTCAGTCATTTCTCTCGCGAAATATACGCGACTGGAAGAGGAAAACGTGGCATTGGTAGATTACGTACCCTCCGCCACACACTCGTGATATGGCTTGCTGATTACAGATGTAGATTCATTACCTTATGTTCGCAACACGGGTTCACGAAATTTAGAGGTTACGAGGACTCGAGACCGATGTTGTTATCATTGTATGCCTGTCTAGGCTTGTAACGCTTACTTGCAAGTGGAGGGAACACACACTGCTGACGAACCACGGCTGTATGAAATTCGCAATTAGCGAATAAACTTCTAAGTACTTCGTACAGCTGCGGATCATCAACTGTATCTGTACTCTCAGATACTTGTTTTTTAGGAGTAATAGAAAGGAGGGCACAAATTTTCGTTAATCGGTCTCGCTCGAAACGGAGCGGTCTGATTTCGTAGTGGAACAAATTTTAATACACACATTCAAAGATGATAAACATTTTCGAAACAGCTTCGTTTAGTAAGATGGAAAATGTCACAGACATACTTAAACAATTTAAATGGCATACACTCCAAGAATGTTGTTGTTCAAATATTTGTTAAGCTAAAGGGACATAACTACGGGGTCATCAGTCACTAAACTTACGAACTACTTATAAACTACCGTATGAACTGCCTGACGCGCCGCAGACCGTTCGGCCACTGCGGCCGGCGATATATCAAGAGACACGATGAGCGCCACAGTGAGATTCACTTATAAAATTCGGAGGGGAGTACCTTCGTAAATCTTTCAATAGTTATAAAACTTCATGAATCATATATCTTGAGGAAAAACCTTGAAGGAGAAATGATACATTCACACAGAGGCGTACCAACAGTTGCCTTTGCGCGGACCGTACGCGATGGAACACGAAAGGGGGAAGCGGCCGCTGAACACAAAATACGCTGTGCCGCACACCAGAGGAGAGATCGTAGACTACAGATGTAACTACACTGCTGGCCGTGCAATGTGCAACCCCAAGAAGGAGCAAATTGAACTTCCTGGCAGATTAAAATTGTGTGCCGAAACCGGGACTCGAGCCTGGGACCTTTGCCTTTCGCGGGCAAGCGCTCTACCGACTGAGCTATCCCAACACGACTCACGATGTCGCCTCACAACTTCCGCTAGTACCTCGCCTCCTACTTTCCAAACTTCACAGAAGCTCTCCTGCGAAACGTTGCAAGACTAGCACCACTGGAAGAAAGGATATGGTGGAGACATGGCTTAGCCACAGCCTAAGGGATGTTTCCAGAATGAAACTTTCACTATACAGCGGAATATGCGCTGATATGAAACTTCCTGGCAGATTAAAATTGTGTGCCGGAACTGGGACTCGAACCTGGGTGCTTTGCTTTTCGCTGGCAAGCGCTCTATCGACTGAGCTATCCCGACACGACTCATGATGCCGCCTCACAACTTTACTTCCGCCAGAGCGCTTCCGGTAGAGCGCTTGTCCGCGAAAGGCAAAAGTCGCAGGTTCGATTGCCGGTTCCGACACACAATTTTAGTCTACCAGGAAGTTTCATATCAGCGCACACGCCGCTGCAGAGTGAAAGTTTCATTCTGGAAACATCCCTTAGGCTGTGGCTAAGCCATGTCTCCACCATATCCTTTGTTCCAGGAGTGCTAGTCTTGCATGGTTCGCAGGAGAGCTTCTGTGAAGTTTGGAAAGTAGGAGGCGAGGTACTGGCGGAAGTAAAGTTGTAGGGCGGCATCGTGAGTCGTGTCGGAATATCTCACTCGGTAGAGCGCTTGCCCGCGAATGGCAAAGGTCCCAGGTTCGAGTCCCGATTCCGGCACACAATTTTAATCTCCCAGGAAGTTTCATATCAGCGCACACTCCGCTGCAGAGTGACAGTTTCATTCAGGAGCAAATTAATTGGGACATTATACGCCGACAAAGATTACAAAATTCAAAATTCACCCCATGTGAAGTGAGGAAGATGAAATCATGTTATAGCCATAACTGGCCATACCGCTGCTGCACTTCTCGATATTGAATCAATGAGGTTTTGGATATGTTGGAGAGTAGCAGTCCATGCTGCTTCCACATACCTGCTGTAGCAGAGGTATTGTATCGCAGCGTGACTAACAACTTCAGCTGGTAGCTGTTACGCCGCAGAAGTTTCCGATATTTGGGATATCTGGAGAATGGGAAGACCTAAACAGCAGTCTAGTCCGATGAGTGATGACCGCGGTTTATCCTGTTGGTATGCGGCCGGCGCCAAGACCCGAAGGTGTGGGAGGACAACGGGGTCTAACACTTCAGATATGTAACGTTGGCTGGTTAGTGTACCACCGATGCCTTCTGTGGGTGGGAGGGGGCGGGCGGGAATGGAATTCAACACCAAACCAGAATAACGGGTGAAAGACGAGTATGGCTTTGCATAAGACAATCGTCGAATTATGTCTCACCATGGTGCCTTCAGAGTCTAATCCGACCATCATAGAGGTTGTTGTTTGTGTAGTCTATGGGACTTAACTACGGGGTCATCAGTCCCTAAACTTACAAACTACTTATGAACTACTTACGAACTAGGACGGCACAAATATCCATGCCCGAGGGGGGATTCGAACCCCCGACCGTAGTGGCCGTGCAGACCGTGACTGGAGCGCCTCAGTCTCCTCGGCCACCGCGGCCGGCATCATCATAGAGGTGCATCAAGAATCGGTATTCGTTGGTGAAAACAATGTCATTCCATTCGGTGTCGATGTCCGTCTTTCATGGCATCTTTCTCGGCGCAAGCGCCTGTTGCGTTGGCTCACTGGTAAATCCAGCAATTGACGACTTACGGACAATTCACTGTGATGCCAAATACGTCGAATGGCATGCGCGGACACTGTTTATTGGGCAATAGACTGAATTTGTTGTGATACGGTTCGTCATGTGGAAGAGCAATACGTTACATCTGCACACATACTCCGCAATTCACCCAAAGGTGCGTGACGGAGGGTACTCAGTACCCACTACTAGTTACTTGCTTTCCTGTTTCATTCCCATATAGAACGAGGAAAAACTTGTATGCATCCGTACGAGTCCTAATCTCTCTAATCTTATCTTTGTGGATAAGATCACGTGTAGTGATGCAATCGGTCCGTCGTTCCGCTCCTGAATTTAGCTTTTACAGATCCGCAGTATATGCTGAAAAGTTCACCTCATTTGGTTGCTTCTTTCGGGGTACTGCATTTGAGTTAGCCGGCAGTATACGTTAAAGATTGCACGCAGGTAAGAGACAGTGGAGGAAGCGGTAGACAGAGAGAGAGAGGGGGGGGGGGAGGGAGGGAGAGAGAGAGATAACAATATAGGGACTGGTTCTCAGTGAAAGCGAACCAGGAGAAGGGCGTACTGGAGGTAGTGGCGCTTGCGCTGCGCTCGGCTTCCGGCGGCGGCCGGTGCGCGTGGCCTCAGCGCTACCTTGACCGGCGTGACTAACAGGTCGAGCCGACAGCTGTTACGTCACAGCTGCCTGCCTCATTGAAGCCGTTAAGCGGCCCGGCCGAATTGCTCTTGCCTGCTGTGCTTTTGCTGGATACTGCCCGTCACCTCTTCCCTCCGCAATCTTTACGTTGTGTAGCAGAAATCTGCCAGTATACCCTGTCACTGTCACAAGGTTTCCTCAGAGAGAGTGGATTATCGCCACGATAAAATACAGCTACTTGATTAATTTTTTATTTTCATTTTTATTTTTTATTTTACAGGTATGAGTCTGCAGTCATCGTACATATGATAGCAGTGTACAAATGTTACCTTATGTACAATTTAATTTGTTAAATAAAACATTCTCACCGAGCGACGGCAATTCATTAGATAGGAAAATATGCAGGCTTTCGGAGGCAGAAGCTCCTTCTGGAAGAAGGGTCGAAGTGGGAGGAAAGGGTAATGAAGGAAACGGGCTGGCGAGATTTGGTAAACGTCACCCAGGACCCCGCGTCAGAAAAAAATGTTCAAATGTTTGTTAAGCGTATGGGACCTAACTGTGGTGTCATCAGTCGCTGAACTTATAAACTAACTTATACTAAAGACAACACAAACATCCTTGCCCGAGGGAGGATTCGAACACCCGACGGGGAACGGTGTCGCGCAATGGAGCATATCGAATCAATGCGCTCCGCCCCATCGCCGCGGCTCTTGCGTCAGAGGAGTCTAGTAGGGCCTACCTAGAGCTCCTAAAAACACAGGCTGGCGCATCCGCCATTTTCATTCCTGCGAATGCTAAACACAGCACGCACCTTATACGAACAGTGTCGTCTTATTTAAGTTTACAAGTGCCCGAAATAGAGCCATAGATCGTGCTACTTTGAGCTTGCATTCCGCTCTAGTTTACATCGATATGTGGATTAGACACAAAACTCTTGCGTTTTCTTTACTTATTTCTGCTTCTGTCCAAATACAAAAAAATGTTTAAATGTTTGTATAGTCTATGGGACTTAACTACGGGATCATCAGTCCCTAAACTTACAAACTACTTACGAACTAGGACGGCACAAATATCCATGCCCGAGGGGGGATTCGAACCCCCGACCGTAGCGGCCGTGCAGACCGTGACTGGAGCGCCTTAGTCCCCTCGACCACCGCGGCCGGCTGTCCAAATACAGAAAAGAGACCAAGAAACATATTTCTGTGAAAAAATCGCTTACTACGTTTAATGCTGTCGAAACTAGTCATCTAGATTAAAATTTTTAGGCGATCTTGGCTTCTATTTGAATAATGACTGTCAATATGCGAGGTTTGTTTGCCGTCTTGCAGGAAGTGTTTGTTGTCTGTTGTGACAAATTCACCACATCGGATTTTTGAATTCAAATTGCTGAAAGAACTTCTATTATGTTTCTAAGAAAGTTTCAGAATGTATTACAAACACTAAAACCAAAAAAGAATATTAGTGTACAGGATCTAAAGTTTACTGTCTTAGAGGCACACATTGCCATGTTGGCAACAACCTTTGAATGCTATTTGAAAACCTAATCGTATAGAATGTGTTGAACATGAAATAAATAAATAATTCTGTTCCTTCTCTAAGGTTGACAGGTTTTCGTATGTAACAATACTCTTGTCTTGTCACTAATTTAATCTATATCTATAAATGTGTATGTCTGTTCGGTGTACGTTTATCACGTCCGAACCACAAGACATAAAGAGCTACAAAATTGTACAGTACTAATGTCTACCCGGGGAAGGCTTTAGGCACGGTTTTATGGCGATCGGATAGCTATTTATGTATATATATTAATGTGAATGTCTGTTTGGTGTACGCTTATCACGCCCAAACGACAAGACGCAGAGACTTAAATATTTGTACAGTTAGTAATTTATACCTGAGGAAGGTTTTAGGCACGGTTTTATAGCGATCTGATAGATATTTAGTAATTTGAAGAATATAACGCGAAATGCGGAACAATGATTCTTTGAGAATTATATTTACTCTTTGGAAGTGTTTATTGGTTGCATTGTTGCTTGAGGGTTGATATTGATAAAAGGGTGGAGTATATTGGGGTGGAAGGTTATCGGTGTATATAAACTTCTACGTGTGTGTATTTGAATATTCCGGTCTGCAGCGAAAACTACAGAACGCAAACGAATGGTGTGTGTGTAATTGTTGCCCGAAGTCTCCCGTTGTACACCATAGCAGTTCCATGCCGACAGCTATAAGGGTGTGGAAGATACGGTGGTTGAAAGTCGTCAAATTATAAAAAAGAATTCGGACTGAAGGCCAGCGATGACGTTTGCGACTCTACAGCAAGGAGGTTACGTACAGCGAAACGTGATGCGACAAACCATATCTTTGGTCTATGCGTGCTACAATGTCTTTAGCTCTTTCTCTGTAAGGATAAAAGCATACGAATAAGGGAATATAAGAATAAATAAATTAAGCAGTAAAAAAGAAATTTCTTTTTATACATCTCTTTAAAAAATCGATTTGACGTTTCGTGCATTACGTCAAGTGATCCATCTGTGATATTATTACAATCATTATTGTTGAATTTCGTGACTGCATTCTTCGAAACGAGTGCATTTTTACCTGTGATTTCTTATATATCCTCTAATAAATGTAACATGTTTTTAGAAAAAAGGAGATGGACAGAGAGAGTGGATAGGAAAAGTACTAACTCAAAGTTCGAATAAATAAATAAATAACCGGGCAACGCAGAGTTTTCAGCTAGTAACCCTTATAAAGCAAACATTTCGTTGGCAACATTAGCACACTACGCCGACGCAGCCGTAAGTAAAATTTACCCAGTATTCTTTGCCAGTTATGTTATAGCCTCTTATAGAGAAGTGTCAATATTGGCATTTATTAATAAGAAATTGAATTGAGGGTGTATTTTGTGATAAAACATCAGGTACCGTACTATTCTGTCAAACTGCATTCTACAAGTGTCCAAAGTTTTGTTCCACAAAACTGTTCAGGCTTCCACTACCGAACAACGTGTATCACTTATCCAACCGCCGCGGCGGAGCGACCGAGCGCATTGAGGCGCTATGCTACGATGCGCAAGGCCGTTCCCTCGGGCATGGGTGTTTGTACCGTCTTTAGTATAAGCTAGTTCATAAGTAGTATGTAAGTTTAGGGACTAATGACCCCAAGCTCTACAAACATTTGAACTTATCCAACCCAGTGCAAGCTTATTCATAATATGATTGTATGTCTCAAACAGGCAAATGACCATTTCTGAGCGGATATAGAAAGACTTAATGCAAATAAAGCTGCGACAAAATGGAATAATGGACTCTCGTAGTAGACGATAAGTTGATAATTTGGGCAGGACTAGAAACGTGTCTGCCTAGCCGCTCAGAAGGCCAGCTGCCCTCCATAATGAACAGAGTGAAGATCTCAAGAACTTCACAGAACAAAGACACAGTCTTCCCGAAGCAGTGACGGATTTCCACTTTTTCTGTCAATTCCATACCCCATTTCACAATCATAGTGATTATAATGTTTTGTCAAGGAAATTGTAGCTTTTTGTTTAGCGCACTATCGTCCTAATTACACCACCTATTTTCCGCAATTAGTTTGGCTGTGAACAAGGGGATCGAAGTGTCACTTCATAGATAATTTTTACAACCCAACAATTTGCACTGAATTGCACAAGAAATAGTTTTCGTTTATATCTCTGAGCTAGTAAAAGCACAGTCACATGATACTAATAATGTGGGGGCAAGTATGCCTTAATACTTCTTACAGAATAACTTAATGTACATTCGGTAAACATAATTCTGTAACTTTTATTACGCTTAATTACAGTTAACAAATTTTGGTCAAATATTTGCCGTCCTTAAAATATGCCACCTTAGGCTCCCTATTCAGCCTAGGGGTAAATCCGCCACTAACTCGAAGAATAAAAACGCAATAAATAAAATTAAAAAAATAAAATTCGAGTCAGTCAAACAAAAAATGTCCGCCATTGAATTCAATTGAATGCTCTGAAACAGACGAGAATCTGAAATATTTGTAATGTATTGTATAAAGAACTTACTGATAAATCAATGGCCGGCCGCGGTGGCCGAGGCGACTAAGGCGCTTCAGTCACGGTCTGCACGGCCACTACGGTCGGGGGTTCGAATCCCCCCCTTGGGCATGCATATTTGTGCCGTCCTAGTTCGTAAGTAGTTCATAAGTAGTTTGTAAGTTTAGGGACTGATGACCCCGTAGTTAAGTCCCATAGACTATACAAACATTTGAACATTTGATAAATCAATATTTTGTATTTCAGTGCTATGTGTTACGTCGGCTATATGGCGAGAAGGCATAGCGAAAACTGTACAGGGAGGACGGCCGGTAAAAATCGTTGCGTGTGCCACTACAGCTGCCATTTGACGACGTGCGCCTCTCTACTGTATGTCCGGCACCGGCGGCCCGCGGCTGGCAGCTGACCGGCTTTTTGCCGGTGCCGGTCCGTGGCCGGCCAGTGTGCAATCTACAATGCCCGCCAATGGGCCACTTCCGAAATGTGGACTGCCGGTTTATTACCAAAATCGGCGTGTGTGCAACCAGCCTAACGAATAGCACGGGAAGAGACTGTGACGTGAACGGAGATGATCTGCTAATTTTTTCACCGGTGCTACCCCCTGGAAGTCATCCACCTGGAGCCTTGTCTTTTATAACCAAATGTTGTTCCGCCGACATTTTTCCAAATGTTTTTGTTGCATTGAGAATTCTTATGACGCTCCCGGTATGAGTGGCCAGCGGGTACAGAAAGCCGCGGCGGAGCGGCCGAGCGCATTGAGGCGCAATGCTAGAATGCGCTAGGCCGTTCTCCGTCGGGGGTTCCGAATCCCCCTCGGGCATGGATGTTTGTGCCGTCTTTGGTATAAGTAGCTTGTAAGTTTAGGGACTGATGTCCCCGCAGTTAAGTCCCATAAGCTTTACAAACATTTGAACATTTTTTTGGCTAAAGAAATTTTCCGAGGTTAAAATTTATAAAAGCGTACTTCCGATCAACTTTAGGCCAAGAGCACTTAACAAACTTTGGCCGCTGAAAATGATTTATTAAGTGAAATGGAAACAGACTTGCTGATAAACGAGTTTTAAAATTTAAATCCAGGAAAAGCTGGTGTTAATTTTGAAAGATTCATCACTGTGTAACCGATCAACAATACTTAATATTAATAACCTGTAAATACGTGTTTGGTTTTAATGTTGTTTTTGTGTACCCCTTTGCCTTTTAGGGCTAGTGCGCACGGTAGATTTTTGAGACTGTGACAAAAACGTTTTTGTCACTGTCACGTTAATGATTAAACTGAAGTGCGCTCACTACAGATGACAGTCACCGGACATGTTTGCAAACAGAAACGTCATTTGTCGATATGAATTTGTAAGAAACGGTCATTATTTGTGAACTCATTAGCCTTAAAATGTACGATCGTAAAAAAGAATGTACATCCTCTTCCAGCAAAAATTTCCACTTATTAGCCTTTCATTTCTGTGTTTCATAGTCTTTAAAAAACATATTGCCTTTTCTTTACAATTTTTTCAAATGAGTATTGAAAATTATCGATTCCAGCTGTATATGTTCAATACATTTATGCTATTTGAAGTACTCACTTTGCGCTTACTATATTAGAAATACGGTAGATTGTTTATTTCACTGTAGCATTTAGTGGGTTTCCGATTTTTCCCTTTGCTAATTTATCACGAACAGCTTCATAATAAAAATTTAAATTGTATGGAGTTCCCTGAGATTAGTTACTTCTATCCATCCTGTCATATCATAAAATTTTTATGAGTTGTCTTCTTTCCTGTACGATCCTGAATAGCTTTCCGTGTACTTAGTTTTATTGAATGATTCAATAATATATTTGTCTTTTGTCTTTAGTTTTCCTCTTTTTACGAAATATCTCAAAACTAACGTGTATTTTTAATAAGTCTGAAATTCTGGAATGCTGTTTGTTTTGCAATCACAAAAAAATCCCGCTTCCTTTTGCATGAGACCCTAAATGACTGTGTAGGATATACAAGTTATTGAACCAGTCTGTCCTGGAAAATACATTATCTACTGTAAAATCTGTATTAAAAAGCTGGAGCCTTGTCTTTTATAACCAAATGATGTTCCGTGGACATTTTTCCAAATGTTTTTGATGCATTGAGAATTCTGATGACGCATCCGGTATGAGTGGCCAGCGACTCCTTTCATAGGCAAACGTCTTGCACCTTGCAGAAATGAGATTTACAAGAATGGTTAGTAATTCTGAAAATTGTATACCGTAGACAGTACTGTTTTTCAACTTCATCATTAATAATACCATTATCAATGTTCCCTTCGTAAACAGTCACGTTATACTAAGACGTTTATGCCATGTTTGTATGTGTGTGTGTTGATAATCGACAAGAAAATGTATAGTGCAGAATGCACGGAGAGTGACTATTTTGTCACCCGTGCGCGTGCAGCTATCAAACCTAGCGATGCAGTGACAGTTTTGTCAAGGGCTTGTTCGCGGGTCGGCGGACGAATGTGTCACGTCGTAACGTGCGCGCACCTCAGTATGTATCCATAGACTTGACATGAGTGATAAAACTGCGCGCTAGCCCTTACCTTCAGGCCACATAACACATATGTAGTAAAAAGTAAACGTACTCTGACAGTTTGAGGGAGGAGGGGCAACAAAATGTTCTTTGTTCTCACTACGAAAAGACCTAGCGCCGGCTCCGATCAGCTGTTTTTTGTTTGTGTTATCTGTGTATATGCATGTATCTATGTATGTATGTATGTGTGTGTGTGTGTGTGTGTGTGTGTGTGTGTGTGTGTGTGTAGTTTGTAAGTTAGGGACTGATGACCCCGCAGTTAAGTCCCATAAGCTTTGCAAATATTTGATTTATGTGCGTGTGCGTGTGTGTGTGTGTGTGGTTGTTTTTACTATTTGCGTTAATTTTTGTGAATGTGAGTGTGGGGAGAGGGGGGAAAGAAGAAAAAGAAAGTAGGAGGGAGGACATTTCACGTTTAATCACTATCTTTCACTGTTTTTGTGGCCAGCTCGATCAGTGAGTTGTTGATCTGATCATTAATCACTTTCTTATTCATTGCCAGGGCTCTTTGTATATGAAGTGTCAGTTTTTAATTTTTGCATTTGGCATTCTAGCTGGTATATACCTACCTCTTCATATCTGTCTGTCTGTCTGCTGTTTTAAAATGTGATTGGATAGTGTATCTTGGTCTGTAGACAATTTATAATCCTTGTTTCCTTATATATATTTCTTTTTCTCCATCCCCCCACTCGCATATTCACAAAAACTAACGCAAGTAGTAACAAACACACACACACACACACACACACACACACACACACACACACACACACACATCTACACAGACAACAACACAAACAAAAAACAGGGGATACTCAGATATAGAAAGAGCGCTAAAAAAAGACAGATGAAAAGCGACAGTTAACACTGCACACTGTAATCAAAGCCTCACAAAACCAGTACACAGTGAAGTGTCGAAATACATGTGATTAATCGAGAAACACAAAAACAAAACAACCTGGGACAAAGGTTTTCAAACTTTTTAGTTCACTGAGCACCTTAAAAAATTGGAATTCAAGACGGAGCACTATTCTTTATTCCCAGATATGTACTGTATTTGGTACATAAAATTACAGTATTATTGACTAATCAAGATAGTTTTACAACTCTAGCATTCAAGACTGAAGTTTAGTCACTGTAAATGTTTATTTTCCTACCAATTTCACATTAGACATAAGTTCACACACAAATGAAAAACCATAATAAGATTGTTGCAATACAAATCATTTGAGAATGAATTTAGCAAAAAACTTTTACTTTTTATAGAGAACTTGTTGTAGGGAAAAAGCAAGGCTTTCAGTTGTAATAATTTGCACAATGAGTCAATCTGGTTGAGTTTTGGACAGTTGCAACCGATTATGTTACTGTGAATTAAGACAGTATATCTATTTTGTTTTTGTGGAAAGGTTTGCAGAGCATTCTGATTCACTTTCAGAATTGTTGACAAACGCACTAGAATAAATAGTTTTATATTTAACGCGGTACCATTCATCTAAAGAGACGGACACAACGGAAAGTACTAAATATTATCTCTTTTCTGCTCTATCCAACACTTTTCTACACGTCGCTCAAGGGCAAAAATAACCCTTTAACCGACATATTTTCCATATTTATTTCTTACAAATGAAAAACAATAATATTAATAAAAAACCTTTTCTTTTCGCAAAACATTTGGAATACTTTCACGCAGCACAGTGTTTCGCAGAGCAAAGTTTGGGAAACTCTGATCTGGAGCATACACATACTGCTCCATGAAGACACATATGGAATAACGCCAAAGTACCTTAAGTAATACGAAAAATAAATTATTTCTCAAAAACTTGTGCTTCCGAGGTTTTTACTAACCTAGTTGCTTATAATTTTAGAAATTGTAACATAGCAAAGGTTTATATAACTGATATATGTGAAAGATAGCAACATATTTATAGCTGTCCTGCAATGAAAAACAAACATAATGATTACAATAATGATGTTTCACAAATACAGTAGCGAAACGCACATGGCACAAAAAATTTCCATTTTGCACCAGCAAATTTTCTAAGCAACTAAGAACGACGGAAAACGCACGAAATGGTGATGAATGGGTTATCTTCACTTAGTCATCAGAGTCTATAAGATTCGTATCGATAAAAATAATCGTTATTGAATATATTGGTTTGCTGGTTAAGTTATTTAACATCGTCAATTTAAAATGCCATTACTAAGAATTTCAAAGCTAAAGGTTAGTGAATTCGTATCATTTGCGACACCGGGTTGCGCCTCGGTTGCACAGTGGTAGAGTGCCAGACTACAAATCCTAAAGGTCGCGGGTTCGGTCCCCGCCACGTCCTGGGATTTTTATCTGTCACTTTCCACTTCTCTCACCTCTGGTAGTATTGCTCATGTGAAAAATACCGAGTAGCACCGTGGTTCGGAACCCACGTTAAACTGTAGGTTCCCCTATAACTGGCTGGGTAAATCAGTTCGAAGGTCGGAGGAAGGCAAGGGCATACCACCTCCAAACAGGACCATGCCTAGTAAAACACTGTGGTGTTCAATCCAATCTACGGATTGTTGACTGCTTTACCTTTTTTGCCAACCCGGGTAAAATGATTCTTACTACAATGTTATAAAATTCTCCACACCTGTCACTATTACATCCCTGCTGATGCAGATAAGGCAGAAAGAGGGCACCGGAGGTTCGAGTCCTCCCTCGGTCATCGGTGTATGTGTTGCCCTTGCATTAGTTTAGTAGTTTTTAAGTCTAGGGACAATGACCACAGATCCCATAGATTTATAAAAATTTGAACATTTTTGGAAATGGGAGGGAAGGAGGAAGTCAAGCGTAAGATTATTATTTCAAAGATGTTACGAATGTGATACGAAGTGCCATTTTGTCTGAACATTTTCCTTTAAAATAAATAAAGAACCATTAACTTGTCACGGCGTGCTGCTAGGGGGTCGTATTATAAAGAGAGAATGTCTCAGTTGGGATCGATGATGACGTTTTATGCAGTAAGTTGCATCATGTTCAAAATGTTCAAATGTTTGTTAAGCTTATGGGACTTAACTACGTGGTCATCAGTCCCTAAACTTAAAAACTACTTATGAACTACTTACGAACTAGGACGGCACAAATATCCATGCCCGAGAGGGGATTCGAACCCACGACCGTAGGGGCCGTGCAGACCGTGACTGGAGCGCCTCAGTCCCCTCGGCCACCACGGCCGGCAAGTTGCATCATCCTAGCGGGTGGGTCCTCATTTCATGGCCTCATACTTTGATAGGACATTTATCATATCATGTAGTTATTACTCAGCCACAGTAGTAAATATACTGACAGAATTCGTATGTGTTACACCGTGAGCATCTTTACAGAAAGTTACCAAACTGATACTACAAAACATCCCAGCCTATGAGATACGTTGATTAATTCCATCCATGTCTGCAACAAATGAAAATTGATCAGAAATGTAAGTACATCACATAGGCACTACGTCCTTACGTAAAACAATACTCATAAAATGTATTTTGAGTCATGAAATACCGTCCTCACGAACATCTCGGTGTGAACCCTGTCTTTTGTGTGACTAGCAAACCGAATGAAAGTAATTGACTCGCTTAACAAGCAGTGTTTTACATAACGAAAGTAAGTCTAAACTTACTGCACAGTCACAAAAAAATGGCTCTAGGCCGCCAAGCACCCTGGATACTCCCACGTCAGATGTTATGGCCGCTGCCGTGCAGTTGTCATTGCCGGCAACTCACTCGCGCTAAATAAGCGCACTGTGAGCTCAGTGCGCCGTAACGATCAGCGTTATTTCGTTAAACAGCGTTGTAAACATGTCCGTGTTCAAATGTGGTGGATAATTCATTTTGAAATATCTACAGGAATAATAAAGCGCTACGCATTATTAGACTCACATGTTGGCGGCGCTAGGATATCCGTTGGGTAATTGTCGGTAAGCGTCGGATACAGGGACTATCTTTTCTTGAATGGGTAGTAAATGAACTCATGTTTATCAACAAGGATTTGTTTTCATTCTTCTGTAAGCATAATAATATGCCCCTCCTGACCTAAATACGTCGCTGCAGATACTACGAGTCGATGGCAGGCTGACAAGATTTCAATGAGAAAAAAGCAGGGCACTTTTATATATATACTTTGTATTAAACTGCCTTACTACAGTTATGTCTTACGTTTACGTTTCTTGTAATTTATCGTTATATTCTGAAATCGGTATTAGACCTATGACGATGACGCATCAGGAAAAGTCATATTAAAAATGTATCTTAATATTGTGAATTGGATAGGAAAATTTAGGTACATTGCACATAAATACTTCTGTATTCTAATATCGTGAATATATTTTCTGCAGTTTTTAGTCACGTCCTGTTTTAAACACGGTAGGTACAATTTGTTAATGCTAAAATTTTTGTAATATTACTAATCAGATACAAATTAAATATTTGATCCTAAGATTTACCTTTGTTATATTTTTCGAAAAATGAATTGAATCTAGCAGTTCCATTCTTGAAAGAAAAAAATTTCTGTACAAGGTAGATTGAAATGAATTTTCTCGTTAATAATGGCTGTCATTGAATCAAAACGAACACGATGTTTCTTTTTTTTTACCCTACACTCTGAATTTAATACTCACATTCACATGACTGCTGGATATAGCAGTTAGTAACAGTGCTCCTCAGTTGATCATCTGGCAGTGGCTTTTTTTTAATGTTTTACGTTTTTTTATTATAATATCAAACAATACAACCCATTACCTAAGACTAAAATGGGCAATAGTATAATACATAAATTTCTTACGGCTAAATGGTGACATTACATTTCATTACATTACATGTTTCTGCAGAAACCACTGGACATCTTGCTGGTTGTTGATGTTTATACTGGGTTATGTGTATGATGTTGTGTCTTATGCTACTGCTGTGGTTTTACTTGTGTGCCAGCATTACAAACCTGCTTGTGGTGGCCAGCTCACCGAGCGAATCCAGTGAGCATGCCCCTGGCACTGGGCGGCCAATTTCTTTTGTCACCACAGACCTCCCCGCAAAAATTTTTCCCCGGTGTGTCTTATTCTACTATTTAAGAAAAACCTACATCTAACTTACGTCTATGGTCTAATTCGGTGTTTGCTACATCTAACCCCCGAATCCAGGGGATGAGACCAGTCCATCCCCCGGCGGCATGGCAGATGTGGCTGTCTCAATCGGGTATTGAGTCAGATCGGTTATTGATTCAGGAGAAAGTCCCGAAGCACTTTGCGCGAGAAATTATTGGTGATTTCGTCGAGTACTCGGAACGTGTCTGGGGTTCTTATGAGCTCAAAGGTGTTATTACTAGGCAGAGCCCTTCTGAGATCCGCAGCCACATCGTCATACGTAGGACACTCATAAATGATGTGTTCTGGCGTGCCTATCTCGGCACCACATGCACAAGCTGGCGTAGCCTGTCTCCTAAACCGACATAGATATTTCGGATAGGGTCCATGCCCGGTGAGGAAGTGCAGCATCCCTCTAGATGGTTTGAAATGTTTCATACCCAATCTTTCCTGGATATCTGGCAGGAGAGCGTGAGTTATCCTCCCAGATTCCTCTTCGTCCCAAGATTGCTGCCAAAGTTGGAGCCCTTTCTGTCTGATCTCTGTTTTACTTAGAATTGGTTCCCCCATAATTTTTTCTACGTTCCCTCCGTTCCCCTTCTTGGCCCAGTACCAAGCTCCCTGCTCCCTTACCTTGATGTCAAGGGGGCATAGCCCCATCAACACCAAGAGGGCCCCGCCGGGAGTGGTCCTGTAGGCTCCAACTGAATGCAGGAGGATGTTGCGCTGCACCCTTCTCACGGCTATGGCAGGCGTCACCCTCGTGAGCCTGTGGGCCCATACCGGAGATCCGTAGCCCACGATGGACGTCAGTATGCTGTTGTGATACAGATGTATGAGATCGGGAGGGAGGTGAAACCTCCGGTGCCCGATCCCAGCCAAACGGTGTAGTGCTACCAGCGATCTCTCAGCAACCGCGTCCACGTGGGCGGCGAAATTCCAGCGCTCATCTATGATTACGCCAAGGTATCTTGCTTGCGTTCGTCTTATGACAGGTGTACCGTTTATCCTGACTGTTGGATTTCTAGCCAATTGGCCCTTTAGCAGCAGGTAAACTGACTTCTGCGGTGCAATCTGTAACTTCGTCCTACTGCACCAAGCAGTAAGCAACTGCAGTGATCTTTCGATCTTGGGCTCGATGTCTTCACGACTTCGGACCCCGACCATGATGAGGAGGTCGTCTGCGTAAGCTATCACCTCTAGCACGTCAGGATGTTCTTCGAGCTCTCCAAGGAGAGGTTCCATATTGAGGTCCCAGAAGAGTGGCCCCAGGACGGAGCCCTGGGGATAACCCTTGGTGATCATTTTGTTGACTCTTCCGCTAGGAGATGATAGCCAGACTTCCATTCCAGCACAATAGCTCCTGAGACACCCATATAGCGATCTTGGACACTCTATCTCCCGAAGATAGGAGAAGAGCGAAGGCCACTACAGGTTGTCAAAGGCGCCACTGATGTCCACCATGATACCCACGACGTATTTGTACGGCGCAGAGGAGCAGACCTCGGCCGCTAGGGTAATCGCTTCAGACGTCGATTTTCCCTGACGAAAACCGAATTGCCTGCTGCTCGCACCACACGGCATACGATGTGCGGACAGCCTATCAGCCAGCAGCCTCTCAAATAACTTCCCCATGGTGTCAAGGAGACAGATGGGGCGATAGTACTTGGCCAAGGCCGGGTCCTTATCAGCCCCTTTCTTTATCACCACCACACTGGCCTTTTTCCATGGTTTTGGAAACCTGCCAGTGCGCAGGCATTCATTAAAGAGTACAGTCATTTGAGAGACCAACTGGGGCGTAAGGAATTGCACTACCTCTGGTGGGATGCCATCGGGCCCAGGAGCTTTCCCTTTCTTGAGGGCTTGTATCTGTGTAGCCACCTCCTCTTCTCAGAAGGGGTAAACAGGAGTGTTATTGATGAATTTCTGGGCGTCCCTTTCTCTGATTTGTCTTTGCTCATCTGTGTCCGTGTTGGCGTCATCGTCAGGAAGGAGGGTCCGAAGAAGGACCCCGGCAGTTTCCTGCCAGGACTCCGTCATCCGGTCCCCATCCATGAGTGTCGATAACACCAACGGAGCGCGTATCTTTTCTCGGACAAGCTTGTAGGGGACGCCCCAAGGGTCAGTAGCTAGCTGATTTTTGACATAGGTCTCCCGGCTCCTGAGTCGTCTTTCAACACCTGGGAGAAGTGTTGCTTTTCCTGTCGGTACAGGGCGAGCCAGTACTGACGCTCCTGCCAGATCACAGCACGCTGGTAGTGCTTCCTTGTCCTTCTGACAGACTGCCTCAGTTCTTGGAGCTCTTGGGACCATGGCGACGGGGAAGCCGCGACGGCCCTCCTCCTCAATGGTACGGCAGCTTCGATCGCTCGAACCTCCACAGCCGGCCACGATTGCCGAGGGGACTGAGGCGCTCCAGTCACGATCTGCACGGCCACTACCGTCGGGGGTTCGAATTCCCCCTAGGGCATGGATGTTTGTGCCGTCCTAGTTCGTAAGTAGTTCATAAGTAGTTTGTAAGTTTAGGGACTGATGACCCCGTAGTTAAGTCCCATAAGCTTAACAAACATTTGAACATTTGAACCACCACACCAGCAAGATCTTGGGCTGCCTGATCTGGCAGTGTTTCAATTCCAAGTCAAAACTGTTGTCAGTGTTGCAAAATCCGGTAGACTTGAGGTTTTCTCACTGATTGATTGAAGCGCGCCGGCCGCGGTGGCCGAGGGGACTGAGGCGCTTCAGTCAAGGTCTGCACGGTCACTACGGTCGGAGGTTCGAATCCCCCCTCGGGCATGGATATTTGTGCCGTCCTTAGTTGTAGGTAGTTCAAAAGTAGTTTGTAAGTTTAGGCACTGATGACCCCGTAGTTAAGTCCCTTAAGCTTAACAAACAAATGTTCAAATGTTTGTTAAGCTTATGGGACTTAACTACGGGGTCATCAGTCCCTAAACTTACAAACTGCTTTTGAACTAAGTACGGCACAAATATCCATTCCCGAGGGGGGATTCGAACCCCGACCGTAGTGGCCGTGCTGACCGTGACTGGAGCGCCTCAGTCACCTCGGCCACCGCGGCCGGCTCTGTTTCAGACAGTGGAAGAAATTTCTCATGATGGAGGCTGTCTACGTTCATACCACATCGTATCTGTTTCAGACAGTGCAAGAAATTTCTCAAGATGGTGGCTGTCTGCGTCCATACCACAGCGAATAAAAGGATTTGGGGTGGGGAAGGGGGCTGAGGGGGCACGGATGACATGTTAGATTAATCCTTTAATTCTCGTTACGTGCTGTACATGCCTACAACATTGGGTTGACAGTGTGGACTTCCGGCAGTGGCGGCGCGCGCCGGCAGCGGAGTAACGGGCGCGCGGCAGGCGGAAGGAGGCCCGGAGCGGGCGGCCTTGCGAGGTCTCGAACCCCTCCCCGGCGCCGGCCGGCCGGCATTCCCACGGGGCGCCGGCGGCGGCGGCGCGACCACGCGGCGCCTCGCCGCCCATATACGGCCGTGCGGCCGCCGCGGCTACCTGCGCCGGCGGCCGACGCTGCTCGCCAATTACCAAACACCCGGCCACTCGTCTGGCGGACAACTGCCGTTTCACAAAAATATGCTGCAGATACAAGTCAAGTCTGTTGTGTTGTTGTTGTGGCCTCCAGTCCGAAGACTGGTTCGATGCGGCTCTCCGACCTACTCTGTCCTGTGCAAGTCTCTCCTCTTAACAATGGCAACAAACACCCACCTGAACCTGCTCTCTTGTTCTCCCTCTGCTATTGTTACTCACCAACATTCTGTCCAATACTAAATTGACGATTCCTTGATCTCTCAGAGTGTGTCCCACTTTCTCTTAGTCAATATATCCCAGAAATTCCATCGTGCGTGATTGACAGTGCTCTCTGAGGCGCCTTGCTGCGGAGTGCGTGCTGCTCTCCGTTGGAGGTTCGAGACGTCCCTCGGGCATGGGTGTGTGCGTTTTCCTTAGTATAAGTTAAATTAGTTTGTAAGTCTGTGGACTGAGGCGCTCCAGTCACGGTCTGCACGGCCACTACGGTCGGGGGTTCGAATCCCCCCTCGGGCATGGATATTTGTGCCGTCCTTAGTATAAGGTAGTTTGTAAGTTTAGCGACTGATGACCCCGTAGTTAAGTCCCATAAGCTTAACAAACATTTGAACATTTTTTTTGAATCGTAAATAGTGTATGACACTAAACTAAATATTTATGCGTGCTCATTATTTCTGTAGCTGAAAGTATTTAGTTCAATCCTTTCATCATGAAACCCATCAAACAACAAAGTAACGAGATCGTGCCTTCACTAAGCAATTTCATATGTCTTACGTAATGGAAAGAATATCAGAAAGCATATGCAAAATATCTAACTGGTGTTCCTCACTGACATTGAGCTCTGCTGCACAATCTGCCTCAAGAAACAAAAACTCAATATTTTCAACTTAGATGAATAAAATGTAAGCCAGCAGTAAAAAAGTTTCTGTTAGTTCCTTTTTCTATTTCTTCATTTTCTCGGTTAAATAGATATTTATTGTAAAGCTCAATTCTGGTCATATTTCTATTAATTTTTTCCATGTTTCAATAGTGGCATTTGATAATGAAGTTACAGATGGACTACATTAATGAATGTCGTATTGACGTATATGAGATAAAAGCGAGCAGCAGTAATAACGCTGGAAAATTGACTCAACCTCCTATCAACATAATATGGAAAAAAAATTTTATACTTGAGCAGAGATAAATATTGCTTTTCAGACTGGAGTTCGAGTAACGAGGCTAATTTTTTTTTTTTTACATAGAATTAATCTTTTAAAAAGATAATTAAATGTGCAATTTGTGAGTTAAAAATAAATCAATAGAAATATTTGTTTGTAATCGCGTCAGTGCCGATGTAATACGCGTATTTGAAAGAAGGATGGGAAATATTTATTTCGTCGCGTGTAGTCACGTCCCCACTCTGACACATTAGTTCTGTGTACATTGAAGCATACCCGTGCGGACGATTCCTTACCATTTCCTTTATTTGGGCCGACAGTGCTGAATATGTATGTAATCGTAATAAAATTGTATATCCGTTACACTGTTTTTATATTTTTATTAAATACGATGAATCTTTTCGACGTAATAGCCATCTGTTATTATGTCGTTCTCAGCGTTGTCTTTGTTAGGTCTTGTACTTTATATCTTGATACTCTAATACAAAAATCATAGACTTTCGTAGGCCAAATATAACTTAGCAAATTGGGAAACATTAAGCAGATAAAGTACACGATCTTACAAGGACAGCAGTAAGAATAACGATATTACATCAAACGTTATGGCTATAACACCGAAATGGGGTTCATCGTAATTAATAAAATAATATAAAAGAGAAGCGTAACGGGTATACAACACTTTTACGATTCGATACCACAAAAGTCAACATCATCCATTTTAAGGGTTTAAGAAGCACCACTGTCTAATTTTGACTCTGAAGGTTTTAGACACTCTGTCGTAGATCAGTTAGTTAGGTAGTCGCAATTATACACTGTCAAGACCCAAGACACCGTCAAACCCAATTGTTACTATTCACTGTTTATCAACGTTACGTTGACGCAATTTCCCTACGAGTTGCACGTTATAAATGTCCTTCCGTTTCATTCTACGCCGGCGGCGATCATGCGTCAACAGACCGTGTGAGCAACCTTCAGTTGCGCCACGTGACAGTACGGCAGCTGGCGCCTTAAGTATGGTAGCTGGTCGGCGGATAAGCCAAGACCCCAAGATGCTCTCAAGGTCGCCGGTGTTTGTGTTGCAACAACTGTCGGCGCCAAAGGCGCGGTGAGTGAAGAAGCACCTCGCAGTCTGCGAGACTGCGTGCAGCGTGCCAGCTGTCTGGAACTGTTACCCGAGTCAGGCAGCTCTGTCCACAATTGACGCTGCCAGAGAAATCTTTTTGGCACCTCTGTGCTACATTCATGTTCTTTAAGTGCTACACCCAAGTGGGACGACGTGCAGCTGCTCTAGCTATTTTTACAAAGTGCCGCGTGCTTTATGTTCTAAATACCCCTGCTCTTAACATTGCACCAAAATAATTAGGTAAAATTTATTTTATGTAACAGTATTGTTTTCAACCTCATTCTAATGTTTTCAGTTCTGCGAATTCTAATTCCTGACGAAGCACAGCGTGTGTACGGAACCTTCGGCGACTGCGTTTGTAAACATGTGAAGGCCATCGTGTAGCTTGTTTGACAGCACTTGATATGTAGCAGTCATGTCGACAACTAGAGAAATTCGAGATAGGCATGGATAGTCGGTATCGAAATACGTTTAGCTGCTATGAACTAACGGGGCGAAAGTACAAGTTTTTGCCGTAAAACAGATTTTAAAAGATTTTGTCACGAAATGCTGAAAACTCATTCCTGAACAATTTGATTGGCCACAAGTAATATAAAATGTATTGGTATTTTTTAGCAAATTATCTAAGACTCAACAGAACCTTGACACTAGTTCACCAGGTATTCCGTATGGAGAGGACTGTATACAAATACAGTAAAATTTTCTGGCTTCGAAAGTCACCCTATTTTTCGCCTTGTGATTTTCGCAGATTTGCATATATGCCTCACGTATTGGAAGAGCTACTACAAGGTACTAAAAACGCTGTTGATGTTATTCCTTAGTTTACACATGTCTTTCAGTTGGATAAATCGTGCACTGTGCTGCACTGACGTCAACGGTCTAATTAACGACATATCATGTACAGTGGATTTCCTTTTAAACTAGCGTATAAACTTTTTCCGTGTTAAGCTTGTAGAAAATATTTATCTGGTCAGTCTTAGTTTAAACAGATGCAGGAGGCAAAGAACGAGTTGACGATAGGCAGAGAAAGGGGAATGTGGAGGTGGGCAGAGAGAGGGGTAAAAGGAGATGAACAGAGAGACGGGAGATCAGGAGAGGGACAGGAAGAGAAGGGAAGAGAAGGTGGACAGAGACGGAAAAGGAAAAGAGGGATGAAATAACTTAAGACTGTAATAAATACGTACCCCGTCGACGCCGGGGTTTCAGATATTATTCTTACTATTACTATTGTCATCAATATTATTAAGTGCCAAATGACAAATCCAAAGGACTGCGGTCTGCTCCATGGTCAGTCCTAGGATTTTACCTTTCACTTACCGCTTCTTTCACCTTCGGCAGTAACTGGATAGGTCATTTGAGAGATCCGAGGAAGACAGCGACATATCACTTCAAAAAAGGGCCGTGTGTAGTATAGCACTCTAGAATTCAAATAGTCTCGGACTGTTAGCTCAAAATATTCGTAAAACTTTAAAATTAATCATAAAAATGAAAAAGCAGTGTTAAATGCTTTGATGCATAAAAAAGGCGAAAAAATCGTAAACGTTTTGATTATGTCGTACTGGAGCTTAAGTAGATGAAGATACGTGTAAACCAGGTAAACTATCACACAAAGTACCAATTCTATGTGAAGGAACCAACTATATTTTCCGTACAAGTAGTGTACGCTCCTAGTGCGTTCAGTAACAGTCGATTAAAAATCTTTCGGTTTATCATCCACAATTTATAGTAATTGTATCGATTTTTTCTCATTGCATAAATTGTTGTTACTTAATTTTAATGTAGACAATTAGCTTCATTACTTATACATTATTCTTTAGAAGCAACAATAAAACAACAGCTCAGGCAGCGCCTGGTTAGGCTTTTATTCTGCATTGTAATTGCTCTTCAATTATTCCAACTACAGGCAAGATCATATTTTCTCGCCTTTTTCGCATGGGAGCCGGTGTAGATTAATGCACCATTGCCGCGAGGAACTGTTTTATTTATTTATTTAATTATTTTTAAGTAACTGAAAGGGAGTGTACTGAAACGCTTTTTCGGAATAGAATTCGAAATATTCAAGTACTGAGTTTGCAATCTGACTATTCAATACAAGTTTTGTTTGCGGAAGTAAAACTTGTATTTTTGCTTGCCTTCCCTCTTCCTGGTCAATTGAAGACGAAGTCCACCGTTGCTATAAAAGCGAACGTTATTAACTAAGTTTACAGAAATGCATAAAAATGAATTGAAAGTCGTGAATGGAATAGGAACAGTATTATGAAAAGGGCAAGTTGCTACTCAGCATATAGAGAACTCGTTAATTTGCAAGCAGGCGGAATGAAAAGACTGCTCGATATTATGCTTTCTGCCCAAAATTTTTTTCTTCCATAATAGAAGACACACAAGGGTACCGGTACTTTATCAAAAGTAGACCTTTTGGCCCGAAAAATTAAATGTTGAGCAGTGTTTGCATTGGGTCCGTTTGCAGTTAGACTGTCCTCTATATGATGATTAGCAATCTGTTCTTTACTGAAGTGTGTAGAAGGGAACGTAAGTGCGAAGGGAAGTAAAAGTTAATACCGTAGTTCAGCACTACGTATAACTGAGACGAGTATCATTATTTTGATGGGTATGTTTCAGAGAAGTAAGCAAGGGTACTTATTCCTCCTTCATAGCATTTATTTCGTCTCATGACGTCAAGTGTTTCATGATTTACCAAATCTGATTTTTATTCTGTCTTTGTGGCCTGATATCCATATTGTTGCCATGGTCGTCAGTTAACCTGGGGGGGGGGGGGGGGGGGGAGGGGGAGTCGCGCGCGCTGACTGTGAATTGTGTAAAACTTGTATGTTGTCGTATTTTAATGTCTTGTGGTGATCAGGCAACAGTCAGTTGTGTAACGTGCAAGCAGTAATAAGAGTTTATTACTGACGAAAGGAAATACATAATGAATGTTCTTGTCAAAGACCATGCGGTAAATTCTTTAAAATCTTGAGTAATGGAAAACGGAATGGTGTCATCCAAACATTTCAAAAAATATATATTTGTATATTTGCTCAAGTAAATATATGCCTGCAAACACAATAGATAGTATCTAAAATTATTTACTCAAGAAAATATATAGCTGCAAACACATCAAATAATATTTAAAACTAAAAAATAAAATTTTTTACTTTATTTCCGATGTCTTGTTTTCTTGTTAGATAACATCGATAATTAAAGTCGTCAAATGATTGATTTTTTCAGTTTTGAAATAATTTTCATTAAAACACTTTCATCTATTTAGAAATGTATTTATGCATAAGATAAGATTTTTCCCTGTAAAACAAAATACCTTTTACTTTGGAATGCTTCACTTCTTTTGAAGGAGAACACTAGTTGAAAAACCTTGAAAAGAATGAGTTTAAGAAGAAGCGAAAGTACGAATGAGCTCGGCCTGAATAGGTCTCCTACCCTGCTGAACACCTTATTTCTCAATCTCTCGATCCATTTCACTTTGTCCGTTCTTCTCCATAGCAAAATTTTTAATTATTTCTGTTCTTTCTGTCTGACTGTTCTCGTTTCAGAACCGTAAGAAACCACGCTCATTTGGCTAACTTCTGGCCCCTGGCTATCATGAAATCTTTCCCATATATATTTCTCGTCTCAGTTCCTCTGTACATAGTTAAATTCAGACCTCGACACTCGGCACAATCTACAGGTCGATTTTTTACACCATGTACGGGACATCGATAAGAGGACACGAAACACACAAGGATTAATGTCCGAAAGTGCACGGTTTTAATTTTTTTTTTTATTTTTTTTTTTTTTATTTTTTTTTTTTATTATTATGGGACTTAACTACGTGGTCATCAGTCCCTAAACTTACAAACTACTTATGAACTACTTACAAACTAGGACGGCACAAATATCCATGCCCGAGGGGGGATTCGAACCCCCGACCGTAGTGGCCGTGCTGACCGTGACTGGAGCGCCACAGTCACCTCGGCCACCGCGGCCGGCACGGTTTTAATGATAGACGATTTATTCAATCATACTTTGTTACAGAGACTGCGGTCTTATACGCACTATAGAATGCAGCCACAGTTATGGTATGAACGGCTTCCTCCTAGAGGGTGGTACTGTTTCTTATACTGTACCGTAGATGCTTCTAAGGGTTATGTGGCTGCAACATGATGGTGCTCCAGCCCACTTCACCGTTAATTTCCAGACGCACGTCAATCATATCTTCCCTGATCAATGGATCGGACGAGGTGGTCCAGTTGCATGGTCTGCTCGTTCACCGGATCCCAACCCGCGTGATTTCCGGGATCTCAAAAATATCGTGTATGCAAAGCCACATTTAATATGTGGAGATACTGGAGCAGCGTACTTGTGTTGTCTTTGACACTGTCCGGATACAACCTGGCCGATATGAACGTGCGAGGCAGAACGTGCGTTGAGGTACATGGAAAAAATTTCTAAGTATACTGCAACGGTGTCTGCATGGTATGATTCAATAAATGGTCTCTAGCATGGAAACCATGCATTTCCGGACATCAATTCATTAGACCTGCTTTGTTCCCTATCCTCTCGTGGATTAATCCCTGAAGTTTGTATGCTTTGAAAAGAATAACCAAGTATATAGATCATTGACGTTATAGACGCGGTGCCGAATTACACGCAGGCAGGAAAGGCACACGAACTTGGAGTAGCCAATTTTCATGTTACGACAGCTGTATTTTTTCTTTTTTTTTCTTTTACAATGACATGTCGTCTGAATGCTAAAAAGGTCGTATTTTGCACTGTTAATTGCTTTTTAAACACTGAATAATTTCTCCTTATATCGAGTTAAATTTAATAATATACAGCTTAACTAACTATGAAATAAAACTATAAATAACCATTAGAAAAATTAATTAAATTACATATATCCATTTAAGAAGAAGTAAAGGATAAGGGCAAGTACAGACTTTACAGATAGTGAAAGAATAACATGAATTTATATTTAATAGAAGAAGATGATAAGAAAGAGAAATTATGAGAAGATGGAGTCCGACACCTTGTGATGCTTGAGGATCGGGGACTTAGCATTCCCATCAAATCGTCAACCCTCAACCATCGTTAGTATTATCTGTATATTACACTAACTGCTAATTCAGATTATAGTGGTCTTCTCTTTTGTTATGATCTATTAACAGGTTTATAGTGCTGTTTTGCCAGTCACAAATAGCGACAATTCGCTGACACTTTCATATTTGTTCTTACTACTATATTTAAACTAATTATTGTCTATTAAATGATGATCACAGTCCGCGTCCGTGTCCGTATTGGTGTGTGTGTGTTGTGGTCCATGTTATTGTCACTGGCGTGTTTCCGATTTCAGTTCCTTTGCTGGTACACTGTATGCGCTGTTTTTGCTCGCTGCATACGTTGTTGCCTTCTGTATGGTCTGTTTCGTTTGCATTCGTCATATGTCGCATGCGAGATTTTATGTTAGTATACTGAGTGTTGGCTATTGGTTCTCTTGTCTTATGGCCTCGTATATTTTCTGTTCTGTGTGAGCAGGTAGTGCTGGTATTATGTGTCTGAGGTGATTGTAGGTCCCGCAGAATAGGAGAACGTGTTCGGGAGATCCCCTCTCCCCACATGTGCAGTATGGTGTCTCTCTAAGACTGACGCGGTGTAAGTGCGTACTGGGCCGTGTCCTGTCAAGAAGTGTACCATGCCGCGGCTGCGATCGACGTGTTTCATTCTTAGTCTCTCCGGTATGTCGAGGAAGAATGACTGGTCCCTCCGAACCTTATCATTTGTGTCCCATTCCTGCTGCCAGGAGACAATTCTGCAGCATCTCAGCTGTTTTTTCATTGTCCAGAGCCGACCCGATTACAAAATTCACCAGGTCTAGTCTGCCTTTCTTTAATAAGTCGCATCCCCATATTTGATGGTTATATATATCGGCAAGATCCCCAGCAGCACACACAGTGTCTCCACTGAGGTGGTTCGGAAAGCTTCCGATAGCCTAAGTAGTGCGCTCCTGTGTCCCCGACTTAACCGCCGGTGGCTGGTGGCTGGTGGCTAGTATCAGACGGTGCGCCCAGCTACTTGCCGCAAATTATAGTACTAATTCGAGAAGTGCACAGTGGTTAACTCCGTGTAACTGACAAAGGAACTTTGTACTGTTCTGTGTTTACCCTTGACAGTTTGTGTAGAATTTTTTCTGCCTTTTCTGTTTGTATCCTGATGTCTTCATTTTTGTAATGTAATTTCTCGTGAATGTATACTCCTAGATAGCGTGTGACTTTGCTTCTTTTAATGTTTGTTTCTCCGATTTTGATTGAGGGATCTCTTTATAGAGCTCCTTTTAGAAGAGTGTATGTAGTTTTATTTTTTGCTATGTGGAGTTTGTTTATGGTGCACCATTGCATGATTGAGTTGTGTATGCCACTTGCTTTCTCCTCTAGCTGGGATCTACTGAGACAACAACCAGCAGGTCATTTGTATAAGCGACAACTCCATCTGTCCTATTCTTCTATCGGTTTAGAAGAGGTTCAATAATGATGTGCCGGCCGCGGTGGCCGAGGGGACTGCGGCGCGCCAGTCACGGTCTGCACGGTCACTACGATCGAGGGTTCGAACTCCCCCTCGGGCATGGATATTTGTGCCGTCCTTAGTATTAGCTAGTTCGTAAGTAGTTTGTAAGTTTAGGGACTGATGACCCCGTAGTTAAGTCCCATAAGCTCTACAAACATTTTTTTAATAATGATGTCCCAGAAGATGGGCCCACAGATCGATCCTTATGGGCATCCCTTGGTGATTCGTCTGACCACTTTGCGATTGCCTACTAGCCATTCTACCACTCCATCCTGACCTTAGTCGATAAAGCTATTGTAGAGTGTATGGGGTACGTCGATTTCTGAGCCTTGCGAAGAAGCAGGCCACCACAAGTTGTCAAATGCACCTGCGATGTCTATCATGATAGCGATAGCGTATCGTAGTGCTGAATTTTGTACCAATTGTAAAGCCTTGTCGACTGCAGTAACCAGCTTTATTGAGAGAGAGTAGGAGTATGAGAGATGGCGGCTAGACGGTCGAGCTGGGCTCGCAGCGCCGCTGGAGGCTGGTTGCCGAGGCGCGGGTCAGCCGCTGCAAACGCGATTCGCGCTATCGGGGCGGCCAGCGGGCAGCGGCCAGCGGGCAGCGAGCGGCGGGTTATCGCGGCCCAGGCTGCGCCACCGCACCCGCTGGCGCCGCCACGTGGGCCTGTCGAAGCGCCTGCCACGTCGAGCAAGAAAAGAAAGCCGCCATCTCTCCATTTCACCTCTCATTCCTCTTTTTGTCATTATGATGACTATTTATTCGTATATACGTCGGAGTCAACAATATTCGTAATCGAAATTTCCACTTTGTTCCTGGTTCATTTAGTAAGCGCCAGAGCGTGGCAGATATGATTAGGAATCATCGCGGTACGGGCTTCTGCCAAAAGTCACAAGATCATGCGTTTCTCGGAGAGTCAACCAATATTGCTTCTTGCTAGGAAGGAAGGAAGGAGGATTAGAGTCGACAGCATGGTCATTAGAGGCGGAGCTCACGCTCGGATTGTTTGGATGAGGATGGAGAAGGCCTTTCAAAGTAACTATCCCGACATTTGCCTGGAGTGATTTAAGAAAATCACGGAAAATCTAAATCTGCGTGGCCGGAGGTGGATTTGAACCACCTTCTTCCCGAAAGCGAGTCTAGTGCGTTACCACTGCGCCACCCCGCTGGTTTCTTGTTGCGTATATCTCGCGAAACGACCACAAAGGTAAAATTGGACAGATTGGGGCCCACACGAAGGTTTATCAGCGATCGTTTTTCCCGCGATCCGTACGCGATTGCAGTAGGAGGAGGAAGTGACACTGGTACACAAAGTGAGAGAATGGATGTAGATGTCAACCATTTATCTTGTAAACCAAGTAACCGGATTTCTTTTACTACTTGTGTGGATACCGCACACTTTTACTTATTTTGGTCAACTGCCAAATTTCGCGTTTTACAAATATCGTTCGTCATTAGTAACGGTGCAATAGGTCTGGTTGTAGTCGGATGGGGCACGAAATCGGCTTTGTCTTTCAAAAAGAACAACGCCAGCATTTGCCTGAATCGACCTAAGAAAAGAACTGAAAATTCAAATCTGGATGGCCCGAGGCAGTTTGAACGGCTGTCGTTCCGGATGGGAGTTCAAAAAAAAATGTTCAAATGTTCGTTAAGCTTAGGGGACTTCACTGCGGGGTCATCACTCCCTAAACTTACAAACTTCTTATGAACTACCTTATACTAAAGACGACACAACCATCCATGTCCGAGATGGTATTCGAACCCCCGACCGTAGCGGCCGTGCAGACTGTGACTGGTGCGCCGCAGACCGTTCGGCGACTGCGGCCGGCGATGTGAGCTCAGTGCCACAAAAATATTCAGGTTTGTCGCTGAGTTGTATTGTCTATTAGGAGCAGGGAAAAGTCTCTGAAACTGTGACAGAAACGTCAGTTTTACTGACAACCTGAAACCATACCCATAACACTTCGCATCATGCATCCGCCACGATTCTGAGACGAACTTATGTATTGCAATTCGTTAAAGATCCCAGAATGATGGGCAATACTTAACGAGAGATCTCCCAAGTGTGTAAAATTTCTAAGAATCTCATGCGACTTTTCTACGCTTCATTTTATATGGTCAGTCTTCTTTATCTTACTATGACCTTTCCCCGTTATTTCTGATTATTATTATTATTATTATTATTATCAACACGGAATTACCCTGTATGTGCTCCTGATTTCGAGGTGATTTGTTACATATTTGGTTATGGCTACAGTTTGTCATAGATATGGTAAAGGGAAAGGTAAAGATTAATTACAGGTAGGGGACTCTGGCCCAGCAATGACAAAGTCGAAAGTTGTTGGTGGCAATCGCTGTGGTGTCTCTGACAGTGGACTAGATGTTCCCATACTGTTGTTCAAATGTTTGTTAAGCTTAAGGGACTTAACTGCGGGGTCATGAGTCCCTAAACTTACAAATTACTTATGAACTACCTGATACTAAAGACGATACAAACATCCATGCCCGAGGGGGGATTCGAAACCCCGACCGTAGCGGTCGTGCAGTGTGTGACAGGCGCGCCGCAGACCGCTCGGCCACCGCGGCCGACATACTGTTGTACCTATGTTTCTTGATATACCATATACGAATCGTCGCACAGTGGAGTGGCCGAACGCTCTAAGGCGCCTTGCTGCGGAGCGCGCGGTTACTCGCCGTAGAAGGTTCTATTCCTTCCGCGGCATGGTTTTTTTTTAAGTTAGTTTAAGTTGTTTGTAAGATTAGGGACTAATAACCAGAGAAGTTAAATACCTTAGAATTATAAACCTTTGAACATTTATTAATCGTCAACGGATCTGGCTGGAATATAACGGTGCTGCACCTCACTTTAGACATGGATCAGACAGTCTCTGAAATGTAGCTAGGAAGAGGCGATCCTGTTCCAGAGCATTCGCCTGATCTCATCCTACAGGATTTCCTCTCGTGGAGTACTGTGTGTACGTGACGCCTGTTTATACTGCGTAAAAGAATTACCTGGCATGAATTCTTGCTGCATACGACACTCTTCAAAACACATCGGGGATATTAGCACGGGTACTAAAGATCTTTATTCACTGACCCTGTAGAACATCATTGGGAAATTCAACAGTTTGTGGAACTTTGGCAAATAACAAGAATTTACTATGACAGTACCAAAGACAGGATTTTCAAGTCTCTCTGACATCAAGTTGCATGTGCCATTACTAGCCAGCAATAGGGGCGTCATCAGCAGAAGGTTTTTTATTTCTTCCATAATCAGGATTCGGGAGTGGAGGCTTTTAGTTTGAACATGTGTGAGACTCGTTGGAGCCAGAGTAAATGTTAAATAACACTTTTTTACTCGCTCATTTCCCAACTAAGGTTGAAACGTGTCCATAAAATATAAGAAAATAAGAAAATGTCTAATATTGTGCCTCCTGTTTTGTATCGAGTAACTTGCTTGCAAGAAAATGTATAATATCGCTTCTACTGTATGTATCGATATGTGTAAAGTTTCATCTCTGGCAAAGATCATGTATTGCACAGCATTGTAGCTCGCACTGAGAGAGAGTTAACACTAGTGGTTCAGCTCGCTTAGAGAGCGGTTGGGTTGTGTGTATGGCTCCGATGTAGAGCAGAGGCTGCTTTGCCAGCAAGTCAGAAGTTGTATCATGTAAGTAATGTAATGCTGTTTATCAATAATAAGCAAGTTAACCCTGTTTCATATTTCATTTACGTAGTTAGAAAATTAACCCACTTCCTTCATTTGATAATTACTTGATTTAGTGGAGTGTTGATTTGAACAATATTATTGAACATATTTCATTATTGGTGCCATAGTAAGATAATAGTTGATCTGGATTTCAATAATTGGAGGCTGACCTATATAGGTTCTCACAGTCAAGCATTAAGAAAGTAATTTGTGGTTTTTCTTATATCTATCTCGCAGTCAAAATTCTTGAGTATAGTCAGTGTCTGTTTCAAAAGGTTACATGACACAGTTGTTTTGTTAAAAATATCCGTTGCGCACATAATCAATTTAATGCACTGTTTCTTATACATTAATATCAGGGCCATAATTAAACCAAATAGCTAAGTTAATGAACAATTTACTGTCTGATTTAACGAAAGGTTCAACATTACAAAACAAGCGTACAGCTTTTATCTGGCGCCCTTTCTGCCAGGATAGTTCACAAACAGGATCGTGACGTAGTTAGATACGTAGTCTTATTTCAGTTAGTTTGTCTTTTCCACTAACCAACTTACCTTTTGGCTCTTAATTTAATTTTTGTAGCGCCATCCTCTGTTGTAGCAACAGTAGCGTAGTAATTGTTTCTGTAGTCTGTTACTTACCATTCTTGAGATTGTGTAGTATTGTTTATAGTAGATGAATTGAATATACAAATAATTGCATTACTACTGAACAAGTCTCTCTTTTATATTGTCTGATGTTTGTTGTGATGAAAGTTCTAGTACCGCGGAACTCGTGTGATAATTAACGGTTCGCGTAATCTCAATTGTGACTGTATGTTGCACCAGCCCGATTCAACCTATTGTTCTCTCATAATTACCGTGTGTAATTTTCAAAAATTTACAGTAGGTGAAAATAAATATTATTGGTCACTTTACTATAAAATTCTGTTAACAATGTCGAAGAATAGGAGAGTCCGCGTCGATGCTAAATCTGCTTCCGAAAATGAGACCTTGAATGATGCAAGGAGAGAAGCTGAATTTTTACAAGAGTCTTCTCACTGCACTGATACAAATACGACAATAAATACCGTGTTCGAAAACGCAGAACAGATTAGTTCAGGAATAGACAATATGGATAATGATAAAGTACTGGATTCGACAATCCAGAATTCCGATTCTTGTAACGTGGTTGCGGAAAATAATGCTTCGGTTCCGCCTAGCTCTGCTGCAAAAAATACTTGTGCGACAGCTATGGAAAACGTATTACCAAATGATTTCATGCAGATATTACTGTCACAGATCTCTAAGTTAAATGAGGAACAATCTCAGAAATTAGGTGAAAAACTTGAGAAAATAGAACAGACGTGCGATTCGAGGTTTGTGAGTATTCAAAGTAGTTTTAATAAAATAAATGAGGACAACAATCGCTTCAGGGAACAACTGCTCAATACTTTCAAACGTGAATCTCAGCAAATAAGACAAGATATTCGCGACGAGATTAACCCGGTAGTGGAAAGCCTTGCGTCACGAGTCGAAAATATAGAAGCCACCGAACTCGCTCAATTGAAGCAACAGAGTAATCTATTTGATGAAAAGTTGCAGAACTTCCAGTCAGGCACGACGGAACAGATCAATAAAATTAATAAACAGGTTGAGGATCTCACTGTTAAAATTACCCAAATTAGTGATAACAGTGACAAAAGTTCTGATGTAACGCATCCTACCCCGTTTAATGAAACTAATGAATATCTCGCCCTTGACCGTTTCAAACAAGGTCAAATGACCATTAATCAGCAATACAAGGCTGAGATCAGGAAATTAGATGATCGCCGGTCGCAACAAAGCCCGCCGCGAACTAAATGTTATTCAGAGCACGACGATAAACAAAAAAATAATTCTTTCACTAATGAAACTTACAAACAAAGACGCGACAATGAGAACAGTGAGCTTCATGATCGTGAAATTAACCGTGGAAATTTTCGTGGCCGCAACCGAGGTGGTGGTTTTGGTCGCGGAGGACGCTACAATAATTACTATCATAACAGCAATACTTCGAATGATACTAATTGGCGCGATAGACGCAATACTGATAGTGATCGCGAGACTGAAAATCACAACAATAACGCTGAGAAGCGTAGTCGGGAGGGCACACGCGATAATTCTCGTGATCGCCTTCCGCGATACGAAAACACGATTCGGGGTCTAAGCAGATCGCGCACCCCGGAAAGGCAAGAGCAAAACATTGAAATCAGACCTGCTAATCCATGCTCTAATTCATCAAAAAGGATTTTCAAGGCATAAAATTTGGGGTAGAGAGTCCATTAATCTGTTTTGGACACACCAAGTGGCGATTGGTGCCCCGTTCTCGAGCTGAGTGTCACTATTCTTCCGCCTTTCCTTAGTGCGCTCTATCCACCTCTTTTTCTCACTGTTACTTTTCTCTAACTCTGAATACTTATACTCTGTGCTACGCTGGGATATTGTCATACGAAACTTTGATTATCTTGCAATTTGCATATAACGAACTCTGTGGCTGTGCAAGACAAATAAAATTAATGGAAATTTTTGATTGTGTAATCTAATCAAGTTCCTATGTTTCAGAAAATATTCTTCTGTATTACTAATTGCATAACTTACGAAGTTCTGAGCGAGCGAAGAAGATTTTGAGTTGACACGAGCATTTTTTGGTAAGCCAAGAACATTATGGAGGATGATGAGTAAGGCAATACACAATATGTCATGGTGGTCTTTAAGATGCATTATTGTTTATGGATAAATGATGGTAAGGAAGGTATTGGTAACAGTTAAATATGTTTGATAAATGTAATTACGTGGACGAGATTAAGTAATTATGAGGAGAATCGCTATGTTGCTAATGATGACGAGATTATACAATGATTATGAAGTAATTATGAGGAGAATCGCTATGTTGCTAATGATGCTATGTTTTGTTCTTTTCTTATGCGCTTACTCGCACTGCCCTTTTGTGTTTTCTCTTTGTGCTTATGTGCACCACTTTGTATGTTGATGCATTGTGCCTTCAATGGCATGTGTGATTGGTGAGATTCATATCCTTCTGATGCTCTGTAATTATTTGTAATTATGTGTAATGAATATTTCTAATTATGCTTGCAGCTATGCGTATTGCTCTTGCAATCAAAGCTTACCGCTATGCTCACTAATTATATACCTAAGCCCTACCACTATGCTAATTAATTTTATAATGAAGCTCAATGACAATGTATGGTTATGCTTATACGTTGCACACAGCCATCTATCTTGCAAACTTGCAGCTATGCCATAAATTGCGCCTAGTTAAGTCTAGAAAGATAATGCACAGAAATACTTTGCTTTTGCTTACTGCTATCTTCCAAATTTTATTGATCATCTTGTTGACGAAAATCTGCAGCTATGCCTAACGAATATTACGTCTGTGTTTATGTTATTGGATGATTTACTGTGATGTACATCTATTACTGTGCCAAAATTTGCACTAACTGTTTTGTTTGACCCTACTGTTGACTCAGACAGACACAGACATGACCTGATGACTTGAACCTCTTTTGATATTCTCACGAAACTACCCTGATGTGTTATACCTTAAGGCAATGAAATATGTAGCTCAGTTGAGACAAAAGCCTGGCCATGGCAACTTATGTAATTTAAGTGTTATACTTTGTGGTAATGTAATCACCACCATAGTGATATATATTAATTTAAAGAGATATGAACAAATGGTAATTGGAATGTCAATTTAAGTTACATCATGCCGAATTGATGACAAGCACCCTCAATGTATTTCATACGATTATGTGTTTGTAAAGCAATATGTACATAGTATGTAAAGCCTTGTGCTTATATGAAATGACACTAATGTTATAGATACTCTAATATAAGAATTAACTTACTCATTGGTATTCAAATGTATCCGTCTTCAGGACACTACTTGTAATGTAAAAATATGGTTTAATACCATGACCCCATCTGTACCACTTGAATTTGTGGGAAAATATTTCTGTTGATATGTTCTAATCAATGACTTTTCTTTCAGTCTAAACTGAAATATCATGACTATGTTACTAATTTGTGTGTAAAATGCTTTATTTCATGTACTTTGGACACGCATGGGAAGTGGCGATTTCGCACACGAGATTCCAGAATGCACACAGAACAATGGACGAGTTATTATACACCACTGATTTTGGGCCTTTTAATGAAGATGTTTGTTGGATGATGTTTGGCCACAGTACTGTCCATTGCAGCCTTGGCCACCCACCACCAGTTTGCTGCGGATGCAGTCGGCTAATAGCTCTGTTGGTTGGAGCACACTTGGTTGTCGAATTGCATGGAGGAATACATCAGAACCTTTTCCCCATGACTTCCACTTCAATGCAACCAGTCAGCCCGCCTACAGTGTGGTGTAATCTTACAGTGTTTTGTGTTCGTGTGCAGACCTAAAATGAATGTTAGGAGCTAATGTGCTATTCGTGTGCATATACTATTCAGTGCCTCCCATTGCAAACGTTGTCCACAGGCTCATTACCAGTGTTTAGGTATATTTCATGGTTCTTTTACAGTCAGTGACCAAAATAAAATTGTGCTCTTGATAGATACATATACTTTGTCAGAAATGTCATTGTGCCTATTCGATTGACAAACGTTATATTGAAACCCTATTGTGCTGAAGCAGTAATATTATTTTGTACATGATCAGAAGCCTATGTAGCCAAAAATTTTACATGTATGTTCTAGCATCCATGAAAGTATAGCATTTTAAATGCATCACAGAATACAAAACTGACACTCTATCTTATACTAAGTGCACTAAAAATTTACATAGACTACATTGTGCACAAGATATAAATGTTCATTTTATGTTCCCAAAAATACTGATCTCTTGTACAAAATTTAAACCCATGGAACTTACACTACTGTCTGTATTACTTGTAATTACCACATTTTCTTTAAAGAATGATGACATTAGTTAAACTATCTTTTGTAAAACTTTGTATATGTTCACGTTTATTATTGTATTTTTTTTTCCATTTGTGTATTACTTCTAGCTATCTCATTTTCTCCACTATATCATTTGTCAAACTATGTTTTCTGAAATTCTATATATACTTATGTTTACCATTATGTATAATTGTCATATATTCCACTTATTGCTGATGTTCTGTAAATTTTAACATTTGCTTATGCCTGTCACACCCTGTACCACTCCATGCGTGACTTTTGATGGTACTGTTCTGTAAAATGGCATGTATTTATGACTGTCACATTGTTTTGTTTTTTTTTTTTTTTTTTAATTTTCTATGTACTCCATCTGTTGTTTTGATCTTGTTATATTTCGGATGTCATTAATGGATTTGTGGACTTGAAATTCAGTAATTTTGCTGGCTAGGCAATGCCATTGGCATCACCCACCCTACAAAATTTTAATAGGTAGGAGGGGGGTGATGAAACGTGTCCATAAAATATAAGAAAATAAGAAAATGTCTAATATTGTGCCTCCTGTTTTGTATCGAGTAACTTGCTTGCAAGAAAATGTATAATATCGCTTCTACTGTATGTATCGATATGTGTAAAGTTTCATCTCTGGCAAAGATCATGTATTGCACAGCATTGTAGCTCGCACTGAGAGAGAGTTAACACTAGTGGTTCAGCTCGCTTAGAGAGCGGTTGGGTTGTGTGTATGGCTCCGATGTAGAGCAGAGGCTGCTTTGCCAGCAAGTCAGAAGTTGTATCATGTAAGTAATGTAATGCTGTTTATCAATAATAAGCAAGTTAACCCTGTTTCATATTTCATTTACGTAGTTAGAAAATTAACCCACTTCCTTCATTTGATAATTACTTGATTTAGTGGAGTGTTGATTTGAACAATATTATTGAACATATTTCATTATTGGTGCCATAGTAAGATAATAGTTGATCTGGATTTCAATAATTGGAGGCTGACCTATATAGGTTCTCACAGTCAAGCATTAAGAAAGTAATTTGTGGTTTTTCTTATATCTATCTCGCAGTCAAAATTCTTGAGTATAGTCAGTGTCTGTTTCAAAAGGTTACATGACACAGTTGTTTTGTTAAAAATATCCGTTGCGCACATAATCAATTTAATGCACTGTTTCTTATACATTAATATCAGGGCCATAATTAAACCAAATAGCTAAGTTAATGAACAATTTACTGTCTGATTTAACGAAAGGTTCAACATTACAAAACAAGCGTACAGCTTTTAAGGTCAACTGCCGCAAACTTAAAAATCTGCTGAACTTCAATTACACGATTAATCAGTCAAACCTTAAGGTCGTTCTACCAAATACCTTGGAGTTACAATTATGAACTACTTAGACTGGAGAGAACACATCGAAATTATTGGCAGAACGCTTCGAAGATGCAACAGCTCCACCAAAGAGACTGCCTACATCACATTTGTGCTCCCTCTCCTGGAGTATTGCTGCCCAGTGTGGAACCCTCAGCAGGTGGGACTGATGGAAGATATTGAGAAGGTCCAGAGAATAGCAGCTCTTTTCGTTTTATTATGTTACAGGGGGAAAGCGCCACGGAAATGTTGCACGATTTGAGGTGGAAATCATTAAAAGAAAGACGTTATTCGTTGCGGCGAGATCTATTTACGAAATTTCAATCACCGACTTTTATTTCTAATTGTGAAAATATTTTGCTAGCACCCACCTACATAGGGAGACATGGCCATCCCAATAAAATAAGAGAAATAAGATCGAAAACGGAACGATTTAGGTGTTCTTTCTTCCCGCGCGCTATTAGAGACTGGAACGATAGAGAAAGGTTATGCAAGTGGTTAATGAACCCTCTGCCATGCACTTAAATGTGATTTGCAGAGTATCTATGTAGATGTAGATATATTTACCCTTCGCCGTCCGCGGTGGCCGAGGGGACTGAGGCGCTTCAGTCACGGTCTGCACGGCCACTACGGTCGGGGGTTCGAATCCCCCCTCGGGCATGGATATTTGTGCCGTCCTTAGGATAAGCTAGTTGTTAAGTAGTTTGTAAGTTTCGGGACTGATAACCCCGTAGTTAAGTCCCATAAGCTTAATAAATATTTGAATTTTTGAATTTACCCTTCTTTGTCATCCTTGAAAGTTTGTAGAGCTATCAAAACCCGTATATATTGTGATTGCTTGATAATGTTACAGTTTTACTCTTCTATTTCAAGCTCTTTGATTTCCATACAATGGAGGAAATACCTAGTAAACATGGGCCCTAGAATACATATCTTACGAGCTACGAGCATTTCCTCGGATCACATCTGTTTTCTGGTCAAGTGCTCATAGCTTTTAAGGTATTCATTGTAGAGCCCAAGTTTGCCGGTCGTAATTTGATTTGGTCCATAGTACTCAGTATGAAAGATGAAAAAGTGTTCAAGGCGTCGTTGGATGATATTTCCGAACATGGATCGGTATGTAAAACTTGATCTACTAAATCTACTCTATAACTTCTACAAGTGTGTGACATCAATTGTTAAACACGCTGTGTAACTGACTAGTTTTGACCTAGTGATCGTTGAGTCAAAGCACAGTAAAGTGTAATATTTTGTATTCTGGTGTATCGGAAATGGAAACAATCGAAAATAGTCTTGTGATAATATCGTGTCAGTAAGTGCATGAAACAGGTTGCGGAAGACCGCCAAAGATCTAAACTAAGATGACGGGACGGATATTTGATCACTCCTCTCTCTCAATACGAAGCCAGTTCATTGAATGATAAATACACTTTGGTCGGAAAGAGATAGAGAGGAAAGGCAGAACATTTCGTCCTTTTGATGTCCAGCCACGAGAGATGTGACTGTGTGTTCTAATTATTCATGTAATCCTTTGGTATAAGTTCGTTTGTTCCATCGCCTGGCTACAAAAAAAAGGGCGAATTGTTTCGTATCAGTACCTCTTCCCTATTTAATGAAAAGTGAAAGTTTCATGAAAGTAGTTATTCACAACATAAAACCTGTTTGTAATTAGATTACTACATAGGCACACTCGATTTTTTAAAATGTGTATCTTTTATTTTGTTTCATAAAAATATTGTTATTTTATTGAAGAAATTCGTTGACATAAGTCGGAAACCAGCTTCCAGTTGCGCTGTCATTTCTATTTACTGTGTGGAATGAATTAAACTGCAGGTTTACTTTGATACAATATACGTTAATTTGAAGGCTGTCTTTGAATATTCCAGCAATCCATTTTTGCCTATTATTCAGCGGCGTGTGCTGTTGACATAAGCACGATGATGTGCTTACGATCTAGAAATTTCTGTTATGTTAAAATAAGATTGGAAATCATGATCCACCGAGATACACTGTTCAAATGTTTGTAAACCTATTGGACCAAATTGTTATGATCATCAGTCCCTATACTTCCAATATACTTAATGTAACTTGCAATAAGGACAACACACACAACTATGCCCGAGGGAGGACTCGAACCACCGCAGGGCACGATCGGCCAGTCCGTAGTATGATGCCGCGGAACACGCGGCCACTCCAGCGCGGCATCTAGATGCATATTAAAACCTTTTCATGAAGCGATAGGTCCAAAACTTGTCGTTAAGTAGTTGAACGGTATAGGTCAACGTCAGGTGGGACTCGTTACTGAGAATACGAGTAAGATTTTACAGATAGGGGCGATGCAGTGAAGAAACAATGTTCGAATGAGTTACGAACTTCATCCATCATCATAAAGTAAGTTTTAGACATTTACATTAATCACATAAAAACTTGAAGGAGCCAAGAAACACATTATCCCATATTTGTCGCTAATTAAAAAACCAGTAATACGCGCCTAATGACATCTAAGTCGCTGAACGGATAATTTTGTAAGTAACTACAACCAGGTGTGACATATATATCATAATTATTATCTTTATTATCGTAATAATATTTACTAACGGAGGATGTAAAGTGACAGGAACACAGTTTACAGAACAATTGTCGTCTTTGTAGCAGCGTAGCAGTCTCTACAATTTCAAAGTCTAGTAGTATTCGTGATGTTCTGTGAGGAGAAACCCTAGCGTAGCAACTCATCTCGAAATAACCAGTATCCTTTCAGCTGATAGGGAACTTGGTTGTCAACAAGAAAGTGGACCACTAGTAAACAGGAATCAACAAACTGACAAAAGCTTATTTCACAACCGCTTTACGTGTCACGGCGAAAACTGCTAATGAATGAACAGTTTCGTATCCTTTAGATTCCAAAGAATGAAATGAATTCAATACAAAAGATGCCTTTATCTGTTATTCATTTGCTTGCAGCTTAAACATTATTCTTCTTTGTTGAAGTGATAAAAGGACTCGAAACGCTAATGAGGAGAGACGGCTAGGTTTGACGAGTACTGATAACTTGTGGTGTAAAATATGTATCAACTTTGTTACGGGGCTACTTCTGCTACAATGTTGGTACATGCACCGAGAATAACAAGGTACATGTAGATAGATCAGTTCAACGAAATAGATTTGTTGGTTATTCCTAGTATCAACAGATATTTAAGTTTGCGTTTTAACCATGCATTTCTACCAAATATTTCCTCTTAATGTTACAGAATAACACCAAGAGAATGGGTAAGCGACTTCCGAGCACAAGTCAAAACTGCTTATGGATTGCAAACTTTGGATCCCGATGTTACCGAACTAAAGGTGGTGTTAGATTTTGTCTTCTTTCTAGCACCATGACAATTTTGAGCGAGAGTTTGAGAATAAACCGAACATTCACGGAGTCGTTTACCGTAAAAAGCTACACCTATTACACGATAGTATTTAATGACGTAAGATCATTCGTAACATGAAGCAGTCTTCTATTTTGGAACTGGACTGAGTATCCATCACGAAGTTACCTCTTACAATTATTATTTGTAGGAAAACAAGGTGCACGCGGATGCACTCTGATCCAAAAAAATATTATTCGAGAAGAAAAAGTATGGTCATCAAAGACAAAGCACAAACTTGGGCAGGAAAACAATAGGGAACAAAATAGGCTGTGTCCTTTTCTAAGGCACTATCCCTGATTTGACTTAAGCGATTTACAGAAATCACGGAAAACCTGCATCTGGTTGACCAAACGCCTATTTAGCTATTGTCCTCCCAAATAGGAATTTAGATTATTAATGTATGTAGCCTACCCCTCAGCCCAGTCATAATAAATTTGCTACCATATATGCCGTGGCGAATGTGCCGTATTTGATGGCTCAGCTAGACACCTATTGTGACAGATGTGAAACATCGTTGTTTGAGCACTATTTACTAAACATTTATTAAAAGAGAATAAACATAGTAGAGTTTTTCAAAATATTCATAAAGAGCGCAATACTTGTATGTGTAATTAGATAGCCGGCCGCGGTGGCCGAGGTGACTGAGGCGCTCCAGTCACGGTCAGCACGGTCACTACGGTCGGGGGTTCGAATCCCCCCTCGGGCATGGATATTTGTGCCGTCCTAGTTTGTAAGTAGTTCATAAGTAGTTTGTAAGTTTAGGGACTGATGACCCCGTAGTTAAGTCCCTTAACAAACATTTGAACACATTTTTTATTTATTTTTTATTTTTTTATTTTTTTTATTTTTTTTGTAATTAGATACAGAATCATTCGGACACAGCTCGATCAATTTTTTAAAGGAAATTGACTAATTTCTGGTTGATGAAAAATTGAATACCACTATATATTCTGAGAGGTCTAGCGTTAGCTGATGTAGTAAAAAGTTAGTGATGAATAACTTATACAAGAACATACAGACTCAACTGAATGCACTACATTACCGACAATCTGATTTCTACATTTATGAGAATATATGGGCGTAATAAAGGAAACAACCCGACATAAATCATTTAGAAAGCTGTTTACACTAATCATGACAACACCTAATTGCATGTTGAATTTACCATTTCATAGTTTGACTCGGAATACTGATGTAACTGAAAAGTTTCTCCGTTAATAAATTGCTCGGTGCGTTATTGCGACTTGCCTGAATGCCAGCATCGAAAAAGTTCGAATTAAGGGAGATCGTTCAAGGATATTTTCTGATACTTTCATTTAAGGATCCCGCAGATTGCGGTTTCTTGTTACAGAGTAACAATGTAGTTGTGATTTGTTCAGTTTGTTACTGTGTTAGTTTAAACGTGTTTCTCTGAAAACGTCTCCACAAGAGTGAACATGTATGTAATATTCAATCACCAAGCTACAGTGGAAATATTGGTAAACCCCTCCGCACAGATGCAAAGGTATGGTGATGTGTTTGTTGTCGCTGCGAGTACAGCTCAACACGTCCGCTCTTCCGTTGCATTGATTGAGGTGCGTATTTACCATCCCTTGATCAGTAAATCCATGCATACTGATATTTATCACCATTAACGTTAAGCTATCACAGAGAAAAACAAATCCTAGCAATATTAAAAGCATGTTTGAGGGCATTAATTTTGTCAGCCATAAGTAGTGTGGTTTAATAAACTATTGTGTCCAAACAATACAACCAACGCATACCGTCGACATTTGCAGGTGTTTTGATGCTACACATATTTGATGTTAGTTGTAGTTAAACAATTAACATAAAGTCAGTTACGTTCCAACGGCTCGTAGGAGAACAAAATCTCTTCTAGAAAACTACACAGAAAACACCTTTGGAAATTTATAGAATAATTTATTTTATAGTCTGGACCCACAGTGTTAGTGACGTTTTAGATTGGCATAATTTATACGAGTAATTTATAGAACACTGCAATATTTATTAATCCGTATACTTTACACGACTTCGGCAAAAGAACCAACTCAATTTGTACGTCATCGTTTTCATAACATACGGGTATAAGATACGGGAAGGTATAGGTGGTATTAAATAATAGCAAAATAGGATATTGTATATATAAGTATTGGTGTGTCATACTAATTTCTGAATTTGTTGTATCTTATAAATAAACGATGCGAGATACTAGTCTTCGTATTTTGAAGTTACAATTTTTACAGTTATTTGACACAGACAGTATGTTTACAAGTTTTTTCCCGCAATGAGAAATTGTATGTTTTGTACCAGCTATATCTTTGTGTACATTTTACCTGTACAATACCATATAATATTTCGAAAGCATTTATGCATTTGGAGACATGCACACCTGAAGGTGGCTCCTCTGTGGAAATGAGCACCTGATTGTATGAAACATAGGTACTAATAAATATTACTGAGTTCAGGGTATTACTCATATAAATCAAGATCACGTAATTACTACACATATTACTGGATTCGGCGTAATGTTTTCATCAGCAGATGTGAAAATTAAATTATAAAGAGTTTCATGTATAATTTCCACTGTATACGTTATATCAAACAGCAATATTAAATAAATAAATAAAAAATAAAATAAAAAAGATAGACAAGCCACAGGATTTTGATGGACGTATCAAATGACAGCAACAAGAAGTCAATCTTGAACATCTGTTTACAGTTTGTTATATCGTTATTAGTGTTAGTTGCACTTAAATGTTGTTTGAATCATCTGTTGTATATACTGTAGTGCACTACCAACACAAGAATAGTTCTCCACCAGGAGTTAGAAAAAGGAAGTAAATAACGTCAAATGTTTTGGATGTTAACAGCCGTCTTATGATGAACCTGTAGTACCGATACCGGTGACGACGCTTTTTTTAAAAATATATAGCATTATTAATGATGGTTGGTTGCAAAAAAATCAGGCATATTTTTAGATTGTTACATCCGAAGATATCAATATTATGGGGAAATTGGCAATGAGAATTTTAGTAGCAAACAGGAGGTATTGACGAAATAAATTACTATAGGAACATTAATAAGGTGGCAGCAGGTCGGGTTCACTCTGTAGCTCGCGTTTTGAAGACGAATTTGTGGTATTCAGAAGAGATACAGGAAATTGTCGGAGGGATAGTTGGATAGTTGGAAGTTTGTCGATGGCATCGACTGCAGGTGCTGCGGACCCACCTGAGGTTGTCGTGGTTGAGCTTGAGGCTGGTGACGGTGAAGCCGAGCTCGTGGAAGGTGTGCTGGCCGAGGTCGGGCAGGCTGGAGTAGGCGATGCGCAGCGTGACGCGCTGCTCGGGCGCGAACCTGCCGGCGACGGCGTCGCGCACCTGCGCGAACGACGCCATGCGCTCGCACGCCACCTGCAGCGAGCCGTCGCGCTGCCGGCACGAGCAGGGCGAGATCTCGCGCCGCACGGCGCAGTGCAGCGACGAGCCGACCGTCAGGCCGAGCAGCGTGTACAGGAACGTCGACATGACCGCGGCGGGCCCCAGCATCGCACTGCCGCGCTTTCTGGGTCAGGTGACCGACTGCCGCCGCCGACTCCCTCTCCGCCTCCCTCTCTCGACGACGCACCTTGGGGGCAGAGTCCTCCGCGGTTCCCACGCCCTTTTCGCCGCGGAGCACTGACGGACGCGTAGGACGGCGACGGGGCGCCGAGTGTCGAGCGACGGGCGTCGCGGTGCAACTTTATACGCTTCGTCGGATTTAGTGTCTCCCCCTACCTCGCCGCCAGGAAAGTCCCCCCGGCGCGCGAGTGTGTGTGTGTGTGTGTGCGCGCGCGTGTGTGTGCCGGTCCTCACCTTCCGCTCCCCCGGGAGTGACACCGCTTCGCGCGACGACCGGAGACGGAGAACTGCGCGGCGTCCTCCGGCAGCTGGTCGGCTAATTGGCAGCTCCCGCGGCGCGTCGACGCCGAAGCGGCGCCACCGACTCGTTTCACCGGCGCCGCTGCGGCACGGCTCCGTATCCGCGGGGGCCCCGGGCCGATGAGTCACGCGACATGGCGCGCGCGTGTCCCGGCTCAATGGCGGGGTCTGTCCGCCAGGAGGAGGAGGAGCGCCCGAGAGGAGAAAAACGGAGCCGGGAATTCCTGCGTGGAATCCGGCGGCAATCGAGATGGAGATTTATCGGGAGGGAGGCGCCCACGCGCCGAGCGGCGCCCACGCCGCGCCTGCCGCTCTGGAATGCGCCTCTTCTTGCGGCCGCCGCCCGCGCTCCCCCGGGTATTCGTACGCCAGATAACCGACGGCGTTTGGCGCCACTGCGCTGGAAGCTGCGGCTGCCCTTCCCGGTGCACCAGACTGCGGCGCGCGCTGCACCGGCCGGCCAGTAAAATAGCTGTTTACGACACCGCCGCCGCCCCCTCCCGCCCCTCCCCGCCACACGCCGGCCGCGTATCTCCGGCGCTGGCGCTGGCGGTCGCGGCGGGTGACTCGTTTGCATCCCGTGATAAGGTCTGACCTCCGGGCCGCCTGCAAATGGAAGAAAAACCGACATAAACAGCGGCTGCGGCGTGACGAGGTCGCAGCGCGCGGCCCGCGGCCCGCGGCTACAGCGGCCGGTTATTAATTGCGGCCGCGGCGCCGGCAGACCGGCCCCTGGCGCCGGCGCCCGAACTACATTTGTATTCCGCCAGCCGCTGACGACACGGCCGCTTTTTCACACGCCTCTCCCGCTGCGGCCGTGCTACCAGTTTCACATCATTGTTCTCGAGTGTACGGTTTCTCTTCAGTCCGACGTGTCCGAGAGAACAGACACCAGTGCATACACACATTTTCCACTATTCTTGGAGTTCGTAACCTAAGATACACAAAAACAGCTTGAATACTGCTCACCGGTGTGGGATCCATACCAGGTGGGATTGATAGAGGAGGTAGAGAACATCCAACAGAGAGCAGCGCGCTTCGTTACAGGATCATTTGGTCATCGTGAAAGCGTTACGGAGATGATCGATAAACTCCAATGGAAGACTCTGAAGGAGAGACGCTCTGTCGCTCGGTAAGGGCTTTTCTCGAAGTTTCGAGAACATACTTTTACCGAGGAGTCTAGCAGTATATTGCTCTCTCCTACGTATATCTCGCGAAGAGACCGTGAGGATAAAATCAGAGAGATTAGAGCCCACACAGAGGCATACCGACAATCCTTCTTTCCGCGAACAATGCGTGACTGGAATAGGAGGGAAAATCGATAGTGGTACTCAATGTACCCTCCGCCACACACCGTCAGGTGGCTTGCTGAGTATAGTTGTAGATGTAGATGAACAATATTCAGTTCCCTCTATTAGTCTTGAAAACAGGAATCAACTTATACGACAATGACTTAGACATTCTCAGTACATTTACCTGAAAAAGTGCTCTTCCACTCATGCAGATCTGTATTCGTCTGAGCATACTGTCCACTAGAACGTAGAGAGACGGATGGTCCAGGTCGTGACACTCCTCAAAGCAGATTCGGCGTCCAAAACGATTATCTGGTTGAAGGCGGATGCGAGTCTCATCTTGAACAGAACTCGATGCCATTTCTGAAGAGTCCATTCAGCATCTGTTGGGCCTATCTGTGCCGCGCCGCACGGTATCTACACGTCAAAGCTGGCCCTCGCCGTGGGCGTCGGGAGGCTGCTGTTCAGCGTATTGGCGACCCTCTCAGGGTTCCTCAGAGCTGAAATCTGCTAGTAGCGGCTATAGCTGCGCTGGTGGGCTTTCGGCGGCCAGAGCGAGGCAAATCGTCAACAGCTCCTGTAATGCTGTACCTTCTGCACATACGAATAACATCCCTTTGGTTCTCCATGAGTCGTCTGGGAACTTCCTTTGATGAGAGTCCCTCCTATCACAGAGTAACAATGTGGACACAATTGTCCTCCTTGGCATGGTATAAGTACATGCAACACGGGCAGTATACTTTCTTCCTGGTATTAAGACTGGAACTGATCAGCCGTGCCGTGACAGAATAGCCATGCGGACTAAGGCGCCCAGTTGCGGTGCGCGCGGCCGTTCGCCGTCGGGGGTTCGAGTCCTCCTTCGGGCGTGGGTATTTGTGTTGTCCTCAGCATAAATTAGTGTAACTAGTTTGTAAGGATAGGTCCCTTAGATTTACAACCACTTGAACATTTGATCAGTCGTCTTACCCACTCTGGCCCATTGGCCCTGCACATGCGTGATTACTTACATCTTTGTGAAACCTGGCTGACATAAGTTCCATTTGGTTATATAAAACAAACGTGTACAGATACAGAAAAAATATTTATTGTACAAAAATCTACAACTGTTAAACTACTTTTCTACATAGTTGCCGAAATTTTGTAGGCACTTGGCACAGAATGTAAGGTTTGCTATTTTATTTAAAACAAATACAGCATAATCACATGGATAATTTCATTGACAACAGACACACCCCCGCGGTGGAGTAGCCGAGCGGTCTAAAGCGTCTCGCTGCGGAGCTTGCGGTTGCTCGCTGTGGAGGTTCGAGTCCTCCCTGGGGCATGGGTGTGTGTGTTGTCCTTAGGTTAGTTTACCTAGGTTTGAGTAGTTTGTAAGCTACGGACTGATGACCACGCAGTTTGGTCCGATAGATTTACAAACATCTGAACATTTTTTGAACAGACACACCAATCATTAATTTATTGAGACGTCATGTTGTGGGATCAACCTTTGTATTCCTCAGTCGTATAAGTCTCCCGCCTGATAAGCCAACCAGCTTGTGACAGTCTTCTTCAGCTCTTACTATGAAATAATTTGAACTGCGACGTGCCATTCAGAACAATAGACATTGAATGCATGCTGCAGGTGTTGTGCTTCTCCACGACAATGCTCGTACCCATACAATTCGGCGCGCAGTAACGTTTTGGAGAAGTTCGGCCGGCAGCTGTTTGATTATCTGGCATACAGTCCTGAACTTGCTTCCAGGGATTTCAGTCTTTTCTTAAACCTCATGGTATTCCTATCCTCCGTCAAGCGTTTCGACAACTACCAAGAGCTGAAGACGACTGTCACCTGCTGGTTATATTTCAGGCGGCCTACTTCTTCGAAACAGGAATACAGAAGTTAAACTGACGCATACTGATAGATATTTACATGCGACCAGCTGTCACCCTCCTTTTCAACGTGCAGGAGTTCTACGGACCTTTGCAAAAATAACATGTGCCATCTCGGATGCTGAAAATTTACCTCAAGAGCTGCAACATCTCAACCTAACTGGCTATACAGACAGGCACATTCGAGGGCTTTTGAGTTCGGTCCACCACGTGAACCAGTTGAAGACACTTCCAGTTCTGTTGCTTTCCTTCCGTATGCTGGTAACTTGTCTGCCAAGATAGGAAGGATTTTAAAGAAACACAAAATAAAGTGTATTTTTCGTCCGACAGCTAAGACTAGAGCACTTCTTGGCTCTGTTAAAGATGATTTAGGCCTAAGAAAGCCTGGAGTTTATAAAATACCTTGAGAGTGCGGCAAAACATACATTGGAATGTCTCTTCGTACCGTCAGTGACAGATGTGTTGAACATCACCGCCATACCGCGATTGATGCAGTCTGAAATATCCGCGGTGGATGAACATTGTCTCTCAGAGGGACACAAGATGCTATACGATGAGACACAAGTTGTTGCAAACACCTCATGTTACTGGGATTGTGTTTTTAAAGAATTAATTGAAATCAGAATAACAGATAACACAATTAATCGTGACAGTGGTTATTTTCTGAGTAAATCGTGGAATCCTGTGTTATCAGATCTGAAGAAACATCGGCATCTGCAGCAAATAGCAACGAATGACAATCTATAACGATCTATCGTTTTTGAGGCGCTACGTCTCTCGCGCCAGGTGTCAGCAGCTACGAGTAAACGCACGCCCTCTGTACTTTGCGCATGCGCCTACGTACTTTCGTTGCTTATATAGAGCCAGCTGTTCCACAGTTTCAGTCACGACGAGAGCGGCTTAGCTTCCTCACCTGACGATGCCGGCTAGTTGGACCGCAGAAATATTGTGTACAGATGTCAGAATGATCCGGCTGGAAACCCGTGAAGAATTTGATCAATAATACGCCGGGAAAGTCTTCATAGCCACATTTAGCTGAATTAATAACCTTTAAATTTGTATGATTTATTATGTAACACTCGTGAGGGACTTATCACACTTTTTGTGGGCCAAGTGTAATGACTACTTTTCTCACCGTGCTGGTATCGTATTTAAATAATTTTACAATTCGTTGTTCTCTTATTATAATTTTACTGGAAGGTAAGCTAACTTAAGAGGGCGAAATTATATTTTAAATTGTTTGTGTAAATTACAAACGGCAGAGGCCCTATACCTTTTATTTATTTATTTATTTATTTATTTTGTTGAGGACCATACACGTGACTTTGGTTTCACTAGAACGGTGTCAAAAGCCGACTTGAAATCCAGAGATATGGAATTAACTTGAAATCCTTAATCGATAGCACTTATTCCATAACCTTCACAAATTCACCTATCCATTTTAGTATTATATATCCAACCGACCTATTGTTATTTGGACCTGTTGGTTTGTTGTTCTAAGCACGATGTCATTATACTGATAACTCCTGTTTTTCGGCGCCTTTTGCTCTTTTCGATTGTGATGTAGTCCAGCATGACGTCTTTCAAATACACGGTTTACCAAATTTTGTGGACATGTTCTTAACTTGACGCACATTTAATGATCAAACTTTCATTCGCTCTGCGTCTGTCGTCAATATCAGCCTCTCATCTCATTCCATATATGGTTTGTGGTTGATAAATCAGAGCCTTGGGGCAGTGATGGTTTCCTCGTGCTTTGTCCTAATGTGTGAGGTCTTGCATTATCCTGTCGGAGTATAACGGTGGCACTTTGATCATGAAGGATTTACCATTCTTCCCACAACTTCCCTTAAAAATTACCAAATTAATCATGTTGTCTAATTCTTTTCTCGCCATGATTCCTGGATTTGGAGAAGTATGGATGTCGGATGCTCTTCTTCCTGTGATTGATCAACTTGCTCATCACATACATCGACCCTATGCAATAGAATGACAAAGCACGTGTGCCCTGAAAGTACATGCTAAGATCGACTCTTTGCGCCAATAACATGTCAGCGACTGTCAGATGGTATACTTACGGGATAAGATTTTACAAATTGTGACACAGCGAATACCTAAAGATGTAGGAAAAATAATAGCTAGAAATCTTGGTTTTTATAACTTGAGATTACCATAAAAATTATATTTCATGCTGAGAATTCAACACGATAGGAAGTATTGTAGAAGAAAATTGCAAAACCTACTAGGCTTAGTCGATGACATTTCATATCTTAACTTATTAGCCAATATCCTTCCAGCCAGTCACTAGCCTTTTTTAAATACTTGTTTTGAATTTGTTACATTGAGCAATAACGTCATCAAAGAAGTATCATCCAAACCATAGTACCGGTGCATTACCCTATTAAAAGGAATATGCAGCAGGTAATACATATATCTGTCACTTATCACTTCTTTCACCTGTGACAGTGTTGCCGCAGTGCAAAATGCAGAGTAGTTCCGTGGTTCGCAATCCACGTTAAAATGTAAGTCCTGCCTGTAACTGCCTGGAAGTCAGTTCAAAGGTAGTAGGAAGGCGACAGCATACAGCTGTAACGGGATCATACCTAGTAAAACTCAGTGGTGTTCAAACCTGCTTTACCTTTAATGGAATCTATAGAAGATCTTTTCCGTCAAATTACACATGTACCATTTTCACTTCCAGACTGGGCATTTTGTGTGGAACAATCTAATATTTTCAGATCAGTTTCTGGAATATATCACAAATCTGTTACTTTTGTAATCTCATCACTCTTCCACAGTGTTTATTTTTCCTTTGTCTCCGAGTTTACGACTGAATTAAACATTGCCAAACATGAAGAAAAGTCAATTTAAAAAAAATTGACAGTGACCGCCATATACCGTAAAAGAAAAAAAAGTCTCTGTGAGAAAATAATGGAACAATAGTTCGGTCTTAACATGGATGGTATTCACCATGAATGGTATTAAATTCACACAAACCCCTATATAAACTCCTATATAACCCATACGGTTTTTTTTCATTTCGATCTTACTCATGGACTTCTACCATTGCTTCAGTGAAAGAAAAGGCTAAAAATAGTTGTATTCTTATAGCGCCCTAGTTGTTATATATCCCAAAATTTACATTTATGTATAGAAATTTGTAGACTTGTAAATGCAGAATGGACATAAAATACGCAGGGAGATGGGAAGACCTACATCCACATCTACGTGGGATACTCTGCAGATCACATTTAAGTGCCTGGCAGAGGGTTCATCGAAACACCTTTATATTATTTACCTCCCATTCCATTCTCGAATAGCGCGCGGGAAAAAAGAACACCTGAATCAGTTCGAGCTCTGATTTCTCGTAGTTTATTCTGATGATCATTTCTAATAATGTAAGTGGGAATCAACAATATATTTTCGCATTCGGAGAAGAATGTTGGCGATTGGAGTTTCGTAAGTATCTCATGCCGCAGCGATAAGCGCCGTTGTTGTAATGATTCCCATCCCAGATCCTGTATCATTTCCGTAACGCTGTCTCCCCTGTATTGTGTCAATACAAAACGAGCTGCCCTTCGTTTGACTCTTTCGAAGTTGTCCGTCAAACCCACCTGATAAGGATCCCACAATGGGCAGCAATAATCCAAAAAAGGACGGACAAGAGTAATGTATGCAGTTTCTTTAGTAGTTCTATTGTATCTTTTAAGGGCTCTTCCAATAAAACGCAGTCTCTGGTTCGCCTTTCCCACGACATTATCTACGTGTACTTACCAGTTTAAGTCTGAAGTAATAGAAATTCCAAGGTATTTAGTGCAGTTTATGGCCTTCACTATTGATTGATTTATCTTGTAAACAAAGTCTAACGGATTTCTTTACGAACTCATGTGGACGACTTCACACTTCTCATTACTTAGAGTCAAATGCCAATTTTTACACCATGGTGATATCATATTCAGATCGTTCTGCAGTTGGTTTTGATCTTCAGATGATTTTACTAGACGGTAAATGACGGCGTCATCTGCAAACAACATAAGAGAGCTACTTACAAGGAAAGTACTTAGGCTCGAACAAACAGAAATACACCAAATCGCGTGATAGATAATGTAAAGATCTTTTATTGCACTAGTGATACTCCCGCATCTGCAAAACTATGCAGTCGTCCATTAGAGGCCTCTGCGTGTGCCATGCCGCATTGTACTTTGACCTGCCGGTACGCCAGTAGTGATGGTGCAGTGTGGCCTCTGAAGTTGCGTTTTGTGACGTTATTTGTGTGGTGAGTGTCCGATGGGTCGGCGATTGGTAATCTATCCAGCTAATATAGTGTGACTAGTTGAGGTGAAGTTACGAAGAAACCTTCTTCGTGTAGATGGTATTGGTGTAGGAGATGAATCATTTGCATGTTAACTATTGTCTATTATAGTGTGTCTAATTTATGCTCATATTTCTGCACTATAATAGATAACAGAAACATGTGAATGATCCTTCTTCTACACCAAGACCGTATTCACGAAGAAGGGCTCGTCGGAATTTCATCTCAACCAACTGCAATACATTAGCAGGATTGATTACCAATCGCCGACCCATCTGACGCTTCACTACACAAATAATGTCACAAAGCGCAACTTCAGAGGCACACTCCACCGTCACTACTGGCGTACCGGCAGGTCAAAGTGCAATGCGGCATGGCACACGCGTAGACCACTAATGGGCGACTGCAGAGTTTTGCAGATGTGGGAGTATCACTAGTGCAGTAAGGGACCTTTACATTATCTATCATACGATTTTGGTGTATTTCTGTTTGTTCGAGCCTAAGTACTTTCCTTGTTAGATTTTCTCCTAAATCGTTTATGTAAATAAGGAACAGCAGAGGACCGACAACACTACTCTGTGGAACGCCCGATATCACCCTTCTTTTAGTCGATGCTTTACCATAGATTACTGCAAACTGTGTTCTCGCTGACATGAAATCACCTATCCAGTCACAAATAAGGGGGCGATGTACCATAACCACGCAATGTGATTAAAAGCCGTTTGTGAGATACGGTGTCAAAAGCCTTCTGGAAATCAAGAAATACGGAATCAATTTGAGAACCCTTGTCGATAGCACTCATCACTTCGTGTGAGTAAAGAGCTAGTTGTGTTTCGCATGAACGATATTTTCTAAATCCGATCCGTGTTGACCTTGGATCAATAGATCAAATCAAATGTTCAAATGTTTGTTAAGCTTGAGGGACTTAACTGTGGGGTCATCAGTCCCTAAACTTACAAACTACTTATGAAGTACCTTATATTAAAGACGGCACAAACACCCATGCCCGAGGGGGGATTCGAATCCCCGACAGGGAGCGGCCTCGCGCATCGTAGCATAGCGCCTCAATGCGCTATTATAGTGTCATAGATCATTCTGTTCGAGATAATTCATAATATTTGAATACAGATATGTTCCAAAACCCTGCTGCAAATTGACGTAAATCAAATAGGCCTGTAGTTTAGTGGGTTACTCCTACTGCCTTTCTTGAATATAGGTGTGATCTGTGAAACTTCCCAATCTTTTGGTTCAGATCCTTCTTTGAGAGATCGGTTGTATATGGCTGTTAAATTAGGAGCTATCGCTTCAGCATAATCAGATAGAAATCTAATGGGCATACATTCCGGACCCGAAGACTTGTCCTTGTTAAGTGATTTTAGTTGCTTCACTACTCCAATGATATCTACTTCTACGTTACTCATTCTGGCCTCTTTTCGTAATTCGAAATTTGGAATATTGGTTTCGTCTTCTTTGGTGAATGAGTTTCTAAAAGCTATGTTTAGTAACTCTGCTTTAGTAGCGCTATCAACGGTAGGCTCACCATTACTATCACGTAGTGAGGTTATTATTTGTGGTTTGCGCTTAGTATATTTAACATATGACCAAAAGCTGTTTGGGTTTTTAGTCCAATTTTGAGAAAGAGTTTCGCTGTGATAAGTATTGTAGGCATATCGCATTGAAGTCCTCGCTAAATTTCGATCTTTTGTGTAGGATCGCCAATCCTGGAGATTTTGTATTCGTTTAGCATGCCTTTTTATTTGTCTTTGCAACAGTGTCCTGACCTGTTTTGTGTAAAGAACTGTAAAAAACATAGAAAATTAGTAATATTACAACTGACTTCCTAATTACTGATGTGAAACTTAGAAACTTAAAAGAAATCAAACATTAGAGTTTAGCCCCTTCCATAGCTGTTCACAAGACTTGTTAGTCATATTTCTCAGGGAAGTGTGATAAGACTGTTATTTTCTTTATACATAAATGATGTGACAAGCAGGTGTAAGCTGATGATGGTGTGGTGCACAGGAAGGTGCCGGACGTATTGTTCAAGTGTTTGCGATCCCCACCAGGTCGGTTTTACCCGCGAGGATCGCGCGTGACCATTTTACTCACAGTAATTTTAAAACAATCGGCATTTTACCAATTTTAAATAGTCATATATTTGTGTTTTGACTGTCAGGAAAATGCTATACACGCGATCGATCGCGTGACTTTTAAAGGCGAGAGTTCTCGCGGGTTAAAAGCAGACATAGAAGCAAAGCAGTGTAGATGAATGGAAGATGGACGGAAAGGATATTTTAGGCACACGACAACTAGGTCTTTAGTGCCCTTACTAATGCAATTAAGTGACGAATGTGACCCAAGTGAAGAGGAAATGAGTAAAAACGGGGAACATAAGGAAACGGAGCCGAACTATGTGGGTCGCTAAACGAAAGCATAAAAACGTTGATGCATATCGGCAATATAAATTTGCCTTCTAAAGGGGACACTTTTAGAAGTACTTAATACACAATACTACAGAATCATGGCTGGCTGATAATTTCGAATAAAAATGATGAGCCATCCACTCCGCACACACTAAAACCTCCTGCCTAAAAGCTTAGGCCCGAGTTCAGACAATTCACAAAATTTTAAAACTTTGGCCACACTCGCCACATCATCAGCTAAAATATAGGGCAAAGCAACACCAACGCTGTCCTCCGACAGTTCAGAAGCGGGGTGCTAGTTTAGTTTTTTGCAGGTTCGATTGAAGTGAAAATGTTAGAGAGATGCTTCGGATATTCAAATGGCAATAGTTGGAGGGTAGGTAAAGTTCTTATCGAGAAACATTGTTGCGGACTTCTAGAGAGCCGGAATTTGAAGCTGTCTGGAGAACGACTCTACTGACGCTAACCTACATTTTCCGTAAAGACGAAAAAGATTGAGAAATTTGGGCTCGTAGAAAGGCATTCAACCATTAGTTTTTCCCTCTGTTTATTGTCTGTGGAACAAAGGGAAGTAACTAGCAGTGATACGACGTACCCTCCGCTAGGCACCTTACAGTGCACTGCTGAGTATGCATGTAAATGTAAAACGGTGAGGAGAATTCAAATGTAGGCCTACCAAGAAAGGAAAAGGAAAAAGATATTCTTATTAATGATGGAGGAAAATAGCATTAGATTCACTCCGTTGTAAAACACAATCCAATTGTCCTTGGCACTTTCTAGGAAAGGAACCTGAAGACGAGGCGGTTTGGATTTATATTTCTAAACAAACCTGCAAATCATCTGCGGAAAGCCCTGAAGAACAATAAAAACAATTATACGTACGACGAAATTGATGGAATACCTGTTAGGCTTCGCCTCGAAGATGCTCATTGTTATGCCACTCGTACACTTCACTCGGAATACACAATATCGCTTCGAATCGCAATGCTCTAATATATGTACGTTTACCTTCCATTATAATTCATTATATTCATTACATGCAGGTAAGCTTGTTTTACTTTATTGACAGTGGCAAAGCGGGGCGAGCAGAGTTACGACCTTTTCTCAATTACGGACAAATTATGTCAATAAAGTGCGTGTTTGGCCATTTTCCACAACAGCTCTTCTGTAATGGAAATAATTGTTTTACTGTACTGCACTGCAAATTAAAAAACCTTTTCAGTAGGAACTTTGCATTACAAGCGTTTCAACAGTGGTTCTCTAAACTTGTGCATACATAATACATTTTAACATTTTCATTTGTAGAGAGTTAACAACAGTTTTGCCTCCGAATGCGATGCTCTGTCACATTACGTATGCAGTTTATTGTACCAATTTACGTGTTTTGAAGAGAGTTGATTTTCCCTATATCGAAGAGAATTATTTTCCAGTGTATACTATTTTTACAATTTTATAAGACCTGTTTCGCTTTAATTACGTTTGATGTGTAATTTAATATCGTGACGTTTTGTGTTGCATGTTTAATCTGAACACGATAAAAAGGTTGTGGACATATTTTATGAGAGATACAACAATCACTGATGACTAGAAAAAATCTACAAATCTGCTTAAAAGTTTAGGCGCAGTTAATCACACACTGCATTGACGTCTTATCGTTAGAACGATATTAATATAAAATGATTCTGTGGATATGCAGAATACAACAACTGATAAAACTTCCTTCCCCTGTTCTCCTAAATACACGTACATATAAGATATAGCAACTTAAATAAATTCGCGAAATGCGTGCCTCATGATTGCAAAAAAAAAAAAAAAAAAAAAAAAAATGTAGCAGTAAGAGTAATAACGCAAATTACCACAACACTTTAAAAGAAGGCCAAGTAAGACAATACGCTGACGAAATTGCAAAAAACGCAGAGTAAGAGAAACAAATACAGAAATTTTTCGTTTCAGAAAAGCGTTTTGCATAGTGAACTTCTAAACTTCTTGATGTATGAGCCTACAGTGAAACATGTCTTGAAGGGACATTGTAAAAAAAGTTCTACTTTCATTGCTTATAGTTTTTATTAATCACGATAGCTGTTGAGCAGTTTGTCAGTTTTAAGTACCAGCTTGTATACAGGGTGAATCAAAAGTCTCGGCATACCTTTTTATTTCAAAAATTAGGCAGGAACTGGCAAACCTGAATATTACAGTAAGGTATGGGTGAGGTGGTTATCTTTTACGGTATGTACCGAACATTGACGCCATCTTGACAGCTGCCATTTAGCATCTGTCAATATTTTAAATGTGTAGCTGATAATATCTACTCGCATGAACCACAAACATTGTCGAGGTGGGGTGGCCTACCATTAGGATCTCCGAGCGGGGACTATTCAGGAGGTTGTTGTCATCAAGAAAAACAACTCAGAGGCATTCTGCAATACCGACCACAGTAGTACAAGTTTATACGCCCACTAGCTCTGCCGATGATGAGGAGATCGAAGAAATGTATGAGGAGATAAAGGAAATTATTCAGACAGTTAAGGGAAAGGTAACTGAGATGGGGGACTGGAATTCGGTAGTAGGAAAAGCAAGGGAGGAAAACTGGTAGATGAATATGGACTGGGGAAAAGGAATGAGAGGATGCCGCCAGGTAGAATTTTGCTGGGAACATAATTTAATCATAACAAACACTTGGTTTAAGAATCATGAAAGACATTTATATATGTGTCTTGCTGAAGAGCGCCGCTGCTACCCAAGCATGGCTGTATACACAAGCAAGACCCGATGGCATATTTTAATTAATATTTCCGGTTGCCTCCCTTCCCCTCCCCTTACGTCTCGACTTGTCTCGACTTTGGTCGAATTAACTAATTGGTCATGAACCGTGAACTGAAACTGAAGAAATTGCAGAAAGGTAGGAAAAAGGAGATGGGGCCTTGATAAATTGAACGAGCTTAAGGCAACAATTGGCAGAAATGGGAAAAAATAATACAGTAGAAGATGACTGGGTAGCTTTGAGGGATAAAATAGTAAAAGTATCAGAGGACCAAATAGGTAGAAAGACAAGACCTACAAAATATCTTTGGATATCACAGGAAACACTAAATTTAATTGATGTAAGAAGAAGATATAAAAATACAGCAACTGAAGCAGAAGAAATGGAGTACAGATGACAAAGAAATGAGATTGACACGAAGTGCAGACGATCCAGGAAGCCACTGGCGGGGAAGAAGAAAAGGGAAGGGATGTGAGGGGAGAAGTCGGAAGGACAGCTGGGTGGAATGAGGAGGGGAGAAGGGCCAGGAATGGAGGTACAGACCGGGGCCCTCAAAGAGAGAATGGGGACGGGGATCAAAGGGAAGGATCGCACCAGGTCGGAGGGCATCATCCGAGAAGGGGAGGGTACGGAAGTTGCCATGGGAAAGGATCTGGAGTGTGAATAGGTGGATCGCAGGGGGAATACAGTGGTGGAGGTGCGGCAACGGGCCGGGTGTGGAGAGGAGGGGATGGACTACAGGATGAGGCGGGTCTAATTTACGGAATATGTAATGGAGGTGGAGATGTTCAATAAAGAGAACGAGGCAGGGAAAGGAATGAGATCATAGAGGATCCACGTGGGGGACAGAGGGGGATACGGAAGGCGAGGCAGAGGGCATGGCGCTCCAATATCTCCAGAGATTTGTAGAAGGATGGGGGGATAGATATCCAGGCTGGATGTGCGACACATAGGATAGGATGGATGAGGGATTTGTAGGTGTAGAGGACGGTAGAGGGTTTAGTCCCCATGTTTGGCCAACCAGGAGTTTGAGTAGGTGGTGTTGGGAGCAGACTTTTTCTTGGAGTCCAGGACGGGGTGCGATCAATAGTAAGGCCCAGTTACTTTAGGGTAGAGGTGAGGTAGATGGGACTGTGATGGAGAGTGAGATAGAAATCACGGGGACAGAAGGAAGGGGTGGTATGACCTACAATGATCGCACGGGGTATTGGAAGAGGTGTATTGGAGGGACAGGCTTAGGCATATCAGAGGATACAGGAGATATAGGAGGGGAGAAAGGACAGAACCTTGGGGCACGCCAGCTGAGGGATAGAACAGACGTTAGTCAGTGTTGTGGACGGTAACATAGGTGGGGTGGTTGGAGAGGAAGATGGCAATGACCCGGCCGAGGTTCATTGGAAGAGCATAGTTTTGGAATTTGAAGAGCAGGTCAGAATGCCAGAGCCGATCGTAAGTCCATTCAAGGTCTAAGGACACAAAGCTGGCAGCATTATGGTAGTTTAGCTGGCGGGAAAGGAGTTGGGTTAGGCAAGGGGGTTGGTCGTCATTGAAGAAGGAAGGACGAAAGCCACATTGGGTGCCAGGGAAGAGGTGTGGAGCTGGAGATGGCGATGGATGCGACGTGATAGGACGGATTCGAAGACCTAGCTGAACACCGGGGTGAGGCAAATGGGACAGTAGGAGGAGGCATCAGAGGGGGTTTTGTTGGGTTTAAGGATCATGAGGACTCGGGATATTTTCCACAGTTGGGGGTAGCAGCCAGTGTAGAGGATGGTGGTGTAGAAGGAAGAAAGGGTGATGAGGAAAGGGAGGAAACATTCCTTGAGGCGGCGGTATGTGATGCGATTGTGGCCAGGAGCAGTGTTGAGTTTGGTGTGCAGTATCGACTGTATGTCGTGTGCAGTGATTGGGGTGTTAAGGTTTGGGGGGGGGGGTGGACCAGGTATTGGAAGCTGGGAGCTAGGGGTGAAATGGAGACATTGGTTTTTTCATGGACATCTGGGAACAAGGAATAATAAAAGTTAGGATTGTCGGGGATGGAAAAAAACATCAGAGAGGAAAGAGGCAAAATGGTTAGCCTTACTGGCATTATCAGGAAGGGGCTGGGCTGGTCAAGGTGGAGGAGAGGGTAAGAGGGCATAGGTTTCTATCCAGTAAGGCGATGGAAGGCGTTCGAATACCGAGATGAGTGAATGGGGAGGTGGGCATTAAGCTGTGTCACTGTCTGATGTTAGTCCCTGCGTTTTTTGGCAGTCAGGAGGCTGACGGTGGCCGAGGAGTGTATCCTGGTCACGGGTTCGGAGGAAGGAGTGGTACAGGCGGCAGGATTCCCACAGGAGAAGGACAGCCCGTGGAGGGAGGGTGGGACGGTGCGGCTGAACAGCTTTGGTAGGAATGTGGAAATGGACGGCATCCGACAAAGTCTCTGAAGGAAGGAGGCAGCTTGGTCGATATCGTGGGAGAGTTAAGTGGATTGGGTGGCTTTCGACTTGACGGGTGATAGGGAAGCAAAAGGCATCCCAGTCTGCTTGGAAGTAGTCACGGACAAGTTTAGGAGGTGGAGGCGGGCGAGGATTCTGTGGGCGATGGGCATTGGGGGTGAGGGCAGGAGAATAGGGTCGTGGTCACTGCCTATGGGGTCAAGGACGTCGGCGGTGAGGCGTCCAAGGAGATTTGGAGAGAATGACAACGCCAGGCGTGGTGTTGCCACAGGGGCGGGTGTGGCGTGGAAGCGGGACAATGTCGCCATTGATAGTAGTAAAGAACTGATGCCACTGTCGGAGTTCAGCAGGAGTGCTGGAGTGGATATTGAGGTCTGCGGCGATCACGTAGGTCGTGAAGGTGCTATCTATGTAAGCAAGGAAATCATAAGAGATAGGAACATGGGAGTGGACATATACAGTGGTGCATGTGACGGTGAGGGAAGGGATGAAGAGGGTGTGTATGAAGTGTTCATATGGGATGTTGAGGACGGGATGTGGTCGAACTGGGTGGTGCCGGAGGTGGCCAAAAGCAATGGTGCCTCTGGTTGGGGGACAGGGAGAGTCATGCCAGTGTAGGAGATAGGGGTATGTGTTGACTTGTATGTGAGGGAGGAGAAAGGTTTCATTAAGAAGGAAGGCATCAACATGGTGTTGGGAGAGAGGTAGATTAGGTGGGAAGATCGTGTAAGTAATGAGGAGGTACTTAATAGAATTGGGGAGAATTTTTGGCATAACTTGACTAAAAGAAGGGATCAATTGGTAGGGCATATCCTTAGACATCAAGGAATTGTAAATTTAGCATTGGAAGGAAGCGTTGGGGTAAAAACTACAAAGGGAGGCAAAGAGACGAAATCAGCGGGGAGAGTTGGATAAGTTGACAAGGAGTCTAAGATGATGAATTCTGAATTTCTCCGTTAACTCAACAGATGGTACAACGTGCACCTGTTGTATTGCTTCCTTACCGCACTCTGCAGGCATGCCTGTTTAAGTAGAAGCGCTTCATCATGTTGTGTTGTTGACAACAGAGGCTTGGAAGTGGACGCTGTCTTCGTAACAATTTTTTATTCAGTTTAAATAAGTTTCATGTAAGTAATACTTTTATTGTAATGAATAATAGTTGATTCCTCTTAAGCCATATGGATTTACTGATGCTTTAATAATGGTGTAATGAATTTATTCTGTGAGACTTCGTTCATGTTAAATTTTGTGTCCAAAATGTCGACTACAGTTAAGATGACGTTTTATGCAGAGGCTAAGATGGCGAGTACGTCATGTTACCCGCCTCTCTGTTGCCATGCTTCTATTCCATTTGTTATTGTATAGTCAGGTCATTTTAATTACAGTCTAAGTAATGAACATCGGGAAAGTATATATAAAGCAGATAGATAGGCAGAAATGCAGCAAGGAATCAATGAAAGAGGCAATGCAGCATGTAAGAAATGTAAATCCTGTTAATGACGCCGTTGAAACTAAGTCGCTATGTAAAAAAGAAAGAAAAAAAACCATGCTGATGAAGTAAGCTCTTCTTTCATCCATGTTTAAATATATTTGAAAGTCTCATTTTAAATTAATATTTTGTTTATTTTTCATTAAAAATAAAAACTTCGTCATTTAATCTCATTATGAAACTAATAATTTACGCTCCTTATTTTATTTCAGGATTTGACACAAAATGCAGGCAGATTTAAAAGTACATTTAATCATGAACAATCACAAGAACTGAAGCAATATGTCATCGATTTGTACAGTAGAGCTTTGGGTCTGACAAGGTCTGACTTTGTTCGAATTGTCTATGATATTCTGAATTCACAAGAGTCGGGGGACACCAGTGCCTCTTAATATCGTGAGGGACCTCGTTTTGTTCCGTGAAATGCAGCAACTCGATATGGCCCAGAACAACTAGTCGTTGGAAGTCACTCAGCCAAGCAATATAGACCACAGATTCAACAAAGCTAAAAAGTATGGCAAGGAAAGATTTCATCCAATATTTCATGTCACGGTTCAAGTTTTCTTTTCGTAAACCAGAACCTACTAGATTGGCTGTATTTAATAATGTTAATGCAGAGGGATTCTTTAAGCTTTACAGAGAAATAAGAACAAAATACAATTTTGAGATCCACCAGATTTTTAATGTTGATGACACAGGATGTTCAACAGTTCTCACAAAGGTATCTCCAGTACTGAGCTCTATTGGCAAAAGAAGGGTAATAAAGGTTTCCTCTGCTGAGAGTGGAACAAATGTCAGCGTTGTTTGCTGTGTTAGTGCCACAGGTCATTTATATATTTATCTACCCGAGGGTTTGAATTCAGCCAGTATACCTTGAGGGTGCCCCACATGGATCTGTTGGAGTTGGCCATGAGTTAGCGAGAGTTTTGTAAAATTGTTGGAACACTTCAGTGAACAAGTGGGACCATCAGAAAGAAATCCAGTCCTTTTGTTTGCGGATAATCATGTGTCGCATCTCACTTTGACAGCCGTTACTGTGTGCAGAGATAATTTCGTAACTCTTCTAGGTTTCCCATCTCACACAAGTCACAAATTGCAGCCGCTGGATATGTCATTGTAAGGACCTTTGAAGACTACTTACAGCAAAGCATGTACTGATTACAATACAAGTCATTGCAAGACTGTTCAGCATTTTCTTTAGCAAAGCTGCGGCTGCGAATAATGCCATCAAGTGTGTTATGGACACAGGAATCGAACCATGAAATTCACAGATATTTACTGATGAAGACTTCGTACCATCATTAACAGACAACGACATCAATGAAATTTCACCCAAAACAGATGCTCTACCTGAGAGATCAGCAAACCCACCTGCAGAATTTGATGCACTACCGGTGCCTTCATCTAACTCTGCAACTTCCTCTATTTTACCTCTATTACCCCAAATAAAATATCTAATAGGGCCTTAATCTAACCCTACATCTACTTCTGTTTTAGCTCCATTACCGCATGCAGAACTTGGTGCATTATCAGTGCCCTCATCCACCTGTAACTCAAGATCTACTTCTGCCTCTACACATAACAAGCACACACGTGAAAATAGGTCTGGAAGAAACGAGACAAAAACAAGAGAACAAAGTAGTAGAAACACGATTGAAAAATGAAGAAAGATAAAGAAATTAATGAAAATACGAATGCAGAGGCAAAAAAAAGAAACGAAGGTCCTAAAATTTGCGTTCGTTAGAGGCTCTGGAACGAAACAAAGAAAGAATCGTAGAATGTACTTCTGCAACTCATCTTCGAACTCATACATTGAGACAGAGTACGCCGACAGTGATTCCGATAATGTCGATGAAAGAGACTGCATGCTTTTTGTTGAAGTTGGAAAGACTGAATTGTGGTGTCAATGTTCTCGATGCCAAGAGTGGGCTCATCCTCAGTGTACGGGCATAAATTACAGGGAAGCAAGGGACAAATGCTACGTTTGTGACTTTTACGAGAAATAGATAAGTTTCAATAAAATGTCTTTGTTTTCTAAATAAAATGTTCCTTTCGTCATCTTACACGTACCCCAAAGTCATCTTACTCTCCTTGTAGGGTAGGTTGACGAATGGTGCTATCACTATCAAAAACAGGTCTGTCTAGAATAAGTTCAATTTTAGGAAATGTTCAAGGGCTTGAATCTAAAGGGGATACATGAAGCACTCATTATACCGTAAATACAGTATTTGATTTCAGTATAAGGGCTATAAAAATATTAATATGTCGTAATGTCGTCATCTTACCCGACTTTCCTGTAAGCAGATTCAAACTGATGTGGGTTCCTGTTCTTGTGAGGAGATGATGATTGCTCAGGATAGAGTAGGGTGGAGAGCTGCATTAAACTAGTCTCTGGAGTCTGGACTGAAGAACACGATAACAACAAATGATATATCAAAAGCCGCAGCGGAGTGGCAGAGCGCATTGAGGCGCTATGCTCTGATGCGCAAGACCGTTCCACGTCGGGGTTCGAATCCTCCCTCGGGAATGAATGTTTGTGTTGTCTTTAGTATAAGTTAGTTTATTAGTAGTTTGTAAGTTAGGGACTGTAGACCCCGTAGTTAAGCCCCGTAAGTTTAACAGACATTTGAATCTGATATATCTGATCATCAGTATTTTCATTCAAATTAATTTCTGCAAGCAGATTGGATGCAGCAGTTATGGTTCAAAAGTTGCAACAAGATCCCTCTTTTTCATAAGATATCTTGTTCAGTACTGAGGCAAACTTTTTCGTCAGTGGTGAAGTCAACCGCCACAACCATAGATACTGGAGTTACCAGAATCCACACTGGATGGAACCTTCAAAGGTAGTTGGTGACTTGAAGGTTATTGTGTGGTGTGGAATATGGGTACCCGTGAAACTGGACCATTTTCATTGACCAGAATCTAAATGCTCTAAGCTGCGTGGAACTTTTTCTACACAGAAGATCGAAATTTATCGAGGACTTCAATGCGAAATGCCTACAATACTTATCACAGCGAAACTCTTTCTCGAAATTTGACTCAAACCCCAAAGAGATTTTGGGTATACTAGGAGCAAAACACTAACAATACCCCTCACTACGTGATAGTAATGGCGATACTGCCGATGACAGCGCTAATAAGGAGAGTTACTAGACACAGCTTTTTGAAACTCATTCACCAAAGAAGACGAAACCAATATTCCAGATTTTGAATTACCATCAGAGGCCAGAAGGAGTAACGTTGAACTAGATATCCTCGGAGCAGTGAAGCTACTTAAATCACTTAACAAGAACAAGTCTTCTGGTCCGGACTTTATACCCATTTTTATTTATGCTGAAGCGATAGCTCCTCACTCAATAGCCGTATACAACCGCTCGCTCAAAGAAGGATCTGTACCAGAACACTGGAAAGTTGCACAGGTCACACCTATATTCAAGAAAGGCAGTAGGAGCAACCCGCTAAACTACAGCAGCAGGGTTTTGGAACATATCCTGTATACAAATATTGTTAATTATCTCTATCAGAATGATCTATTGACCCAAGGTCAACACAGATTTAGAAAATATCGTTCCCGCGAAACGCAACTAGCTCTTTACTCACGCGAAGTGATGAGTGCTATCGACAAGGGATCTCAAATTGATTCCGTATTTCTTGATTTCCAGCAGGCTTTTGACACTGTACCTCACAAACGGCTTTCAATCAAATTGCGTGGTTATGGTATATCGCTCCAGATTTGCGACTGGATAGGGGATTTCCTGTCAGAGAGGAAACAGTTTGTAGTAATCGATGGTAAGTCATCAACTAAAACAGAGGAGATATCGGGCGTTCCACAGGGTAGTGTTATTGGTCCTCTGCTGTTCCTTATTTACATAAACGATTTGGGAGAAAATCTAAGCAGATCTCTTAAGTTGTTTGTAGATGACGCTGTCATTTACCGTCGAGTAAAATTATCTGAAGATCAAAACCAACTGCAGAACGATCTTAATAAGATATCACTATGGTGTAAAAATTGGCAATTGACTCTAAATAATGAAAAGTGTGAAGTCGTCCACATGAGTACGAAAATAAATCCGTTAAACTTTGTTTACAAGATAAATCAATCAAAAGTGAAGGCCGTAAACTGCTCTAAATACCTAGGAATTACTATTACTTTAGACTTAAAATGTTAAGAACACGTAGATAATGTCATGGGAAAGCAAACCAGGTTAAATTGGTAGGTCTTCTACTCCTTGTAATACCGGTATGGCAGTTTATCTATTCAGTTGAGTTGTTGCATTAACATATATATTTGAACCGTCGTTTTTGTAGTTCTTTATTTAGCTGTTCAAATATCAAACTAATACTTATGTTATGAAACTTCCTGTAATACTTATGTTGTTATGTGACAGTTATTTTGACAGTCGATGGCATTCACGCCAGCAGTTAAATAATAATATCTGATAAACTAGCCAGGCTATTAAGAAACTCGGAAGTAAAAATTAGTTTAGGCTAAGTAACAGGCTTATTTATAACATAAAACTACCTGATAAAATTTCGATACATCTGGAATTTACAAAATCACCTGCAGGCAATGTTACTAATATTATATAGGCCAACCAGGTTTAAATTTTAGAGCCAGGTTGAAAGAACACATGAATTACTGCAGACAAAATAAATGTAACAAATCAGCAGTAACAACTCACATAAAGGAAATAGGACATCCAATGAAAATTCAAATTTTACACAAAATCGGTAAAAGTAATTAAGTGACTAGTATGAATGAAATGGAGATCTCCATCCATAATACAAAACATGGCGCGAATATCCTTAATGTGAAAACAGAAATAAAAAAATTAAGAGTTCTTCAATTGTTTTAAGTCATTACTAATACAATAGTTTTAAGATGTACCAGTGATAAAATAAAAACTACTAGACATCAAGCATCTGGAATAGCATTTCAGTTATTAGTGCAAAAAGTCAAAACACTTTAGTAATCTTAAGTCAACCGTAATACAATAGTTTAAAAAATGCGTTGTGCAAAACTGGACACTAAACATCGAAAATATCTTTACAAATGCAGTAATCGATATGGGTACAAATAATTACAGTCGTGTATCTAGTTTTCCGGACACAATGTTTAGGTCTATGTGAATAGTTTTCGTGTGTGTATGTTCCACGATAAAGTGGTGTGTAGTGCACTTGTATAATGCAGCAGCGTTACCATTGCACCAGAGACACTGGAACCGAATGGTAAAATCGTTAGTGAGCACCAAAGTATTATAAAAGTGAATCACACGATAACTACACCACAACATCTGATGCAAACCTCTCTGCAGCCCATGCAGGTGGCGATACAATACACAAACTCCAGAAAGACCAACAGAAGACTTCGCTGCACAACATTTTGTTGCCATCGATGCGCCCTCCTCCCTCAGGAACCCCAGATACAATACCATCAACGAAGAACAATATTATGTAGTTCATTATATAGTAATGTAAGAAATTTTTCTGTACGAACAATGCCCGATGGCTAGGAGATCATGCTTTAATCGCGTTGCAAGGTTTTAAATAAAAATGCAATAATGTGACTGATAGCAGTAGGAACGAATATTAATTATTTCATACAGTCAAGGTCCATAGACACAGCTACAGTTAATTAAATACTAAGCTTCCCCCGCCGCTTCCCCCGTGCAATCTATGGCTATTGTATCCAATCTTGTATCCTAAATCATGTTATCTATTTCTTTAATGTTTAAAAGGATAACTGTCGAAACAGGTGTTATGATTAATAAAAAGTATAAGCCGTGATTTTGGAACTTTCCTTACAGTCTAAAGATTGAAGTCGCTCAAATTCATATAATTTAGGCAATGTTCAAATGTTCAAATGTTTGTTAAGTTTAAGGGACTTAACTACGGGGTCATCAGTCCCTAAACTTACAAACTACTTATGAACTACCTACAACTAAGGACAGCACAAATATCCATGCCCGAGGGGGGATTCGAACCCCCGACCGTAGTGGCCGTGATTTAGGCAATGGATAGTGCAGTCAACTAGTCTTCGGTAATGTACAATTATTAGCTATGAAGAGACGAAATACAGGAGACAGAAAGAAAATGGAGGCTACAGCACATAAAGCTAGGGCCATTACGTCCGCAAGCAAATAATTTCATTTGTTAACCATGGGTAGATTTTTGACCGTTCACGCACTTCTTAATGAACAATTCATGAGATAGCCGAAGAGTCGGCAACTTTAATTTCGCAGTACATTTGCGCACATGTGGCTCAGTAGAAAATCACTACGCAGAGACAGAGGTCTACCGCAGAAAGGTGCGTCAGGAAATCCCTGAGCGGCGTGACGGGCGAGAAGCGGGCCAGGCCCGGACACGTGTCTCCGCAGGATAAGCAATCTGGCAGCCTAATGCGCGCCCGTTTCCCTGGAATGTGTCACATATCGCTCGCCGGCCCATTCATTCTCGACGCCTCACTGAATCCGTAATACTACCCAGCTGAGGACCGCGCTAGAGTGGAATTCTGTTAGTTTTAAAGAGAGACGGACGATATATTTTGCTCAAACGGAGGGAATACAATTCGTTTGAATGTGAAAACGGAATGACAGAATACGTTCTTTCAATGTACTGGGCAAACTACAGCACTAGTCATCAACTGAGATCAAGAGAACAGTAACGTTACACACAGATCTTTTGATTTCTACCTTTTTTACCAGGATAGGCAGTTCAACTATTGTTCTCTTATAGTTAGCTTAGGTTTGGTTCCTCTATTTCAACGTTTCTCAGTATTTTTGATTACGGTACTCGACCTCCTCCCAATTATAAATATTCTGGCGACCCCACTTCCTCGAACCGTAACAACAAGGCAACGATTTAATTTTCTTCTGTTGATAGAAGTGTCCTGCAGAAAGTGCATTATATGATAAAATTTTGTGTATTTTTCGTAGGAATAGATTAGCCTATCTTTATGTCAATTCCGACAGATAAATGTATTGAGGTAAGACTCAGAAACGAATTATGCTCGTGAAGCAAGAACCCATTCTATAGTCAATTAGTGAAGAGGTAGACCTTTTTCCAATTTTTCAAAATTGTTACACCTTGCTCATTTAACTATAGAGTGGTTCCTGTTAACAGTTTTCAGGTTCCAGAATGAAACGTTCACTCTGCAGAGGAGTGTGCGCTGATATGAAACTTCCTGATATGAAACCTGGGACCTCAGTCGGTAGAGCGCTTGCCCGCGAAAGGCAAAGGTCTCAGGTTCGAGTCCCGGTTCCGGCACACAATTTTAATCTGCCAGGAAGTTTCATATCAGCGCACACTTGCTGCAGAGTGAACGTTTCATTCTGGAAACATCCCTTAGGCTGTGTCTAAGCCATGTCTCCACCATACCCTTTCTTCCAGGACCGCTAGTCTTGCAAGGTTCGCAGGAGAGCTTCTATCTAGTTTGGAAAGTAGGAGGCGAGGTACTGGCGGAAGTAGAGTTGTGACTCGGCATCGTGAGTCGTGTCGGGATAGTTCAGTCGGTAGAGCGCTTGCCCGCGAAAGGCAAAGGTCCCAGTTTCGAGTCCCGGTTCCGGCACACAATTTTAATCTGCCAGGAAGTTTCAGTTTTCACGTTTTTCGTGGATCTTCTCTATATATAAAAGGAAGTGCCCCGATTGACTTGACTGACTGATTGACTGACTGGCTGGCTCATCATCGCCCAGCCCAAACCACTGAAGACAGAAACTTGAAATTTGTAGAGGCTGTTGATCTTACTCTGTAGGCGTCATTTAATAAGCGATTTTTGGATATTCCGTCCGTAAGGGGCTGTAATAGGGGATGAAACGTTTTTTGAAAATACGTAGCTATTTAGGCAATTTTGAAGCTAGAAATACAAAATTTCCGATTTTAATTCAGGATTTGAATTTAAAAGACACGTGTTTCGCCATTTTTTGAAATTCGACAAATAAGGGGGTAAAATAGGTGACGCAAGAAATTGATTTTCAAAAATATGTTGCTGTTAACTCAAATTTTAAGCTACAGCTACGAAACTTCGGATATAGAATCTTGGTCAGGATTAAAAATCCATGATTTTTAGTATTTTTGGAAATTCAACAAGAGGGTTAAATATAGGATCAAAAATTCTTTTTGAAAACACGTTGCTATTGATACAATTTTGAAGCTAGAGCTGAAAAAATTGATTTGTACGTGTTTCGGTATTTTTGGAAATTCATCCATCAACGGGGTTAAATTGGAGAGGGGGTGTTTTTCGAAAATATGTTGCTATTTAGGCAATTTTGAAGATAGAACTACAAATTTTCGGATTTGGATTCAGGGTTCGAATTTAAAAGACACGTGTTTCGGCATTTTTTGAAATTCAACCAATAAGGGGGTAAAATAGAGGGCGCAAAAAATTGATTTTCAAAAATATGTTGCTGTTAACTCAAATTTCAAGCTATAACTACGAAACTTAGGATATGGACTCTTGATCAGGATTAAAAAGACACGAGGTTCTGTATTTTTGGAAATTCAGCAACTAAGGGGGTAAAAGAGGGGATCAAAGATTCTTTTCGAAAACACTTTGTTGTCAAGACAATTTTGAAGCTATAAATGAAAAAGTTGGTATTTGTATTGTTCGTTATGATTTAAAAAATACGTGTTTCGGTATTTTTGGAAATTCAATCATCAAGGGGCTTAAATTGGAGAGGGGATGTTTTTCGAAAATCTGTTGCTATTTAGGCAATTTTCAAGGTAGAACTACAAATTTTCGGATTTGGATTCGGGGCTCGAATTTAAAAGACACGTGTTTCGGAATTTTTGGAAATTAGACTAATAAGGGGGGTGAAATACGGGATGCAAAAATTGTAAAAAATATGTTGCTGGTAACTCAAATTTCAAGCTATAACTACGAAACTTAAGATATGGATTCTTCATCAGGATTAAAACGAAACAACTGGTGCAGACCAACCAGCCTACGCATGCGAAGCAGCGGGGGTTTAGCTAGTTTATTATATAAAATCTAGGTTCTCTTCAACTCAGAACTGATGATAAACAATGAATTACATAATGTTAATATAACGTAAATTTCACTTTGCTCAGTCTTATGTTTCTGTATTACGGAAACCTGAAACTACCAATTCCTCTGACCGCGACCCACAGGATGAGAAACACTGCTTTAGTATGGCCTAGCTGAAAAATATATTCTCGTTTTTGTAATAAGAATACTGTCGCCAAAATCTTGCCCACCTTTTAAAACAGAGTGATGTTTAAAGTATCACCTAAAATTTGTGTCGCAAATTATATATAGATCACTCAGGTAGGGCTATAATAAAAAAGCTCTGACCCAAAGAAGAAAAGAAACACAGAGATAAATATTATGTGTTTCCAAGTTCTGTGCTTTGAACGTTGTTCTTCTTTAAAGTTTATTTAACTTTTACGTAAAATTAAGACCAAACAGACTTTTACTAATGAATCTATTAGTTCGTAAGGAAATATGTAATAAACGTCTGGAAATGGAGAATTCGCCTCTATGAAGTATATTCAGTAGCCATTGCTGAATTAAGTCTACATATTCACTAAACTGCAACTTTGTAAGAGTTCCGAAATCCGAACCTAAATGTCAAGACTTTACCCTTAACTGGAAACAGACTAGACGGTTCCAAACAAGAAAGGAAAACAATTCTATCTCAAAACTTAAGAAAATCATTTATAAATTAAATGAAGTGTGGTATCTCAATCGAAATGCACGGTCCCGACACTGAAACATTTGCTAACCACGCTCTGAATGAATGCCATACTTATAATATGTATTAAATGCGATGTTCTGCATAGATCAACCAAAGGTAGTTAACTGAAATTACTATAAATTCTAGCTATTAATAAACACCAATCAAAGAATCCTTTAAAGATGAAACACAGGTACATTATCTTTTTCTAAAGTGGTAGCACAAGTTAATATTTTTTCTCACGATTATAATATTTTTAATAATTATTCTAAACTCATATTCTCAAGACTCCTTTCTCCTGTCTGCCATCCATGTCTTCCTTTCCGACCTCTTCATCACATTCACTGTTCTGGCTGTAACACACAGCAGTTTGTTTCATTACTCACTTATAATTTGGCTTATAATTCGTAGACTTTAAATATGAATATTCAATAAATATTAATTTATTCAAAGCGTCTTTGGGATTTACATTAAACTTGTGCCATTACACACGAGTACAATAATTTGACTTATATAATCCAGTACTTCTAACATTTAAACTAAATAGTATAGGATGTATTCATTCATAGCTCATTTGCGATTTACATTAGTGTATTTTTGTAACAAAATACAGCCAAAAATTGTCACATGTCTTTGAAAAACCATCTTTGTAAATCTATCAATCCTCATTGTTGCTCTGTGGTCTTTCTGCTAAGTGTTATCCGAGGACGAGCTAGAAAGTCGAAAGGCAGTTCGTAACGAACTATGAAATATTTTGGTGCATCGAAGTTCTTAATAAATGTGGCGTCAGTAAAACACTGTATTTCTTCTTCTCACTTCCCAGATATGTTTCACTGCAGTAGCAGCATCTTCAGTAGACTTTTTTGTTTTGTTTTACATCTTCAAAAAGTCCTATTTTTTCTAGCTTTGTGGGTGGAGTGACTCGTTTTTCCCAGTTAGTAATCTGCAAATTGGATAATGTCTTCATTTTTCCACCTCCATGAACCACAGACATTGTCGAGATGGGGTGGCTTGCGAGCCTCAAAGATGCAGATAGCCGTACCGTAGGTGTAACCACAGCAGAGGGGTATCTGTGGAGACGCCAGACAAACGTGTGGTTCCTGAAGAGGGGCAGCAGCCTTTTCAATAGTTACAGGGGCAACAGTCTGAATGATTGACTGAGCCTTGTAACATCAGCTAACATGGCTTTGCCATGCAATTACTGCGAGCGGCTGAAAGCAAGGAGAAACTACCATCGTTACTTTTCCCTAGGACATACAGCTCTACCGTATGAATATATGATGATGGCGTCTTCTTGGGTAAAATATTCCGCAGGGAAAATAGTTCCCCCCCCCCCCCCCCCAATTCGGATCTCCGGGTGGGGACTACTCAGAACAATGTCATCATCAACAAAACTAAACCCGCTTCATAAAAAAAAAAAAAATTGCTATGAACAGCGTAATGAACGCGTTATTATAACAAAGATAGACACAACCAACACCGACCACAGTAGTACAAGTTTATATGCCAACTAGCTCTGCCGATGAGGAGGAGATCGAAGAAATGTATGAGGAGATTATTTAGAGTTTAGACCGTTAAAGGAGAAGAAAACTTAATTGTGATGGGGGACTGGAACTCGATAGTAGGAAACGTAAGAGAACGAAATGTTACAAGTGAATATGGACTGGGGAAAAGGAATGAAAGAGGAGATCGCCTGGTAGAATTTTGTTCGGAGCACAATTTAATCATCACAAACACTTGGTTTAATAAACATGAAAGAAGGTTATATACGTGGAAGAGACCAGGAGACACTGGGAGGTACCAGATTGATTTTATTATAGTAACGAATAGATTTAGAAACCAGGTTTTAAACCGTCAGATACATCCAGGGACAGATATAGACGCTGACCATAACTTATTGGTTATGAACTGCAGATTAAAACTTAAGAGACTGCGAAAAGATAGAAAATTAGGGGATGGAACCTGGACAAATTAAAGGAACCAGAGGTGGTTGAGAGTTTCAGAGGGAGCATTAGGCAAGGATTGTCTGAAATGGGGGAAAGTAATACACCAGAAAAAGAATGGGTAGCTCTGAGAGATAGGGTAGTTAAGGCCGCAGAGGATCATTTAGGCAGAAGGACAACGCCTAATACAAACCCATGGATAACACAAGATATACTGGACTTAAATGATGAGAGGAGAAAATTCAGTAAGTGAAGCAGGCAAAAGGGAGTACAAACGCCTGAAAAATGAGAGAGACAGGAAGTGCAGACTCGCTAAGCAGTAGTGGCTAGAGCACAAATGGAGAACCGTAGAAGGAGGAATAACTAGGGGAAAGACAGATACCGCCTACAGGAAAATAAAAGAGAATTTGGAGTCAAGAAAAGCATTTGTATGAATATCCAGAATTCAGACGGAAAACCAGTACTAAGAAAATGTTCAAATGTTTGTTAAGCTTATGGGACTCAACTACGGGGTAATTAGTCCCTAAACTTACAAACTACTTAGGAACTACTTACGAACTAGGACGGCACAAATATCCATGCCCGAGGGGGGATTCGAACCCCCGACCGTAGTGGCCGTGCAGACCGTGACTGGAGCGCCTCAGTCCCCTCGGCCACCGCGGCCGGCCAGTACTAAGCAAAGAGTGGAAAAAGATGAGATAGGTGATATGATACTGCGAGAAGAATTTGACAGAGCGCTGAACGATTTGAGTCGAAACAAAGCTCCTGGAGTAGACGATTGTTGCACCTGGTATGCAAGATGTAATAGGAGAAATGTAAAACAGGAGGCAATACATTACGACTTATTTTAGAAGATAGGCTAAGGAAAGGCAAACGTACGTATTTGGCGTTTGTAGATTTGGAGAAAGCCTTTAACATGTCGACTGGAATACATTCTTTCAAATTCTTAAGGTAACAAAGGTAAAATATAGGAAGCGAAGAGTTATATCCAACCTATACAAAAACCAGACAGCAGTTATTAACAGTCGAAGGGCAAAAAAGTGACGCAGAAGTTGGAAAGGGTGTAAGACAGGATTGTAGCCTTTCCCCAATGTTGATCACTCTGTACATTGAGCAAGCAGTGAAGGAAAGCAAGGAGAAATTTGGAGAGGGAATTGAAGTTCAGGGAGAAGAAATAAAAACCTTGCGGTTTGCCGATGACATAATAATTTTGTCAGAGACTGCAAAGGATCTGGAAGAGCAGTTGAATGGAATAGACAATGTCTTGAAAGGAAGCTATAAGATGAACATTAACAAGAGTAAAACGAGAGTAATGGAATGTAATATCAGAAAATCAGACGATGCTGAAGGAATTAGATTAGGTAATGTGAAAATAAAAGTAGTAGATGAGTTTTGTTATTTGGGAAGCAAGATGACTTATAATGGCCATAGTAGAGAAGATATAAGATGCAGAATGGCTATGGGAAGAAAAGCGTTTCTAAAGAAGCGAAATTTGTTGACATCCAATATTAGTTTAATGTCAGGAAATCCTTTCTGAAAGCATTTGCCTGGTGTGTAGCATTGTATGGGAGTAAAACATGGACGATAAGGAGTTCAGACAAAAAGATGACACAAGCTTTTTAAATGTGGTGCTACAGACGAATGATGAAAATTAGATGGGTAAATGTTCAAATGTTTGTAAATTTTGTGGGACTTAACTGCAGGGCCATCAGTCCTTAAACTTACAAACTACTTATAAACTAGCTTATACTAAAGACAGCACAAACATCCACGCCGAGGGGGGATTCGAACCCCCGACGGGGCATGGCATCGCAGCATAGCGACTTAGTGCGCCCGGCCACGCCGTCGCGGCATTAGATGGGTAGATCACCTAACTAATGAGGAGGTGCTTAACTGAATTGGGGAGAAAAGGAATTTCTTGCATATCCTGACTAAGAGAAGGGATAGACTAGTGGGGCACATTGTGAGACATTATGAATTGTCAACTTATCATTAGAGGGAAGTGGGTGAGGTAAAAATCGAAGAGGGAGACCGAGGGACGAATACAGTAAGCAGATTCAAAAGAATGTAGGTTGCCGAACTTATACTCAGATGAAGAGACTTGCACAGGACAGGGATGCGTGGCGAGCTGCATCAAACCAGTCTGAGGACTGAAGATCACGACAACAACAACAACAACAACAACAACAACTTCATTATTTTATAATGACTGAAATAGCATAATTTAACTGCAACCATTACTATTCTTGACACTTTTTAAACTATTACAGCCGGCCGCGGTGGCCGAGGTGACTGAGGCGCTCCAGTTACGGTCAGCACGGCCACTAAGGTCGGGGGTTCGAATCCCCCCTCGGGCATGGATATTTGTGCCGTCCTAGTTCGTAAGTAGTTCATAAGTAGTTTGTAAGTTTAGGGACTGATGACCCCGTAGTTAAGTCCCATAAGCTTTACAAACATTTGAAACTATTACAATGGCAGTTAATTAATGCTGTTTCTTTCGCTATAAAATAATGAAGACACCATCATACTTGCAGATCATAAAGTGAGAAAATGGAACCACTAAACAAAAAATGAATCAAAAGGCTTAGTGATGATTCTACAGATGCAGTGAAATCTAACTGGTTAATAATAAGACGAAAGCAAGCTCGCAGAAATGGGTAAGCGGTTCTAGGCGCCATTCGGGGTCTACGAGACCGCCCTCTCCGGAGGTTCGAATCCTCTCTCGGACATGAGTTTGTGTGTGTGTGTGTGTGTGTGTGTGTGTGTGTGTGTGTGTGTCTGTGTTTTTTGTTCTTAGTTTAATTTAAGTAGCCTTGCGACTGATGACCACTGTAGTTTGGTCCCGTTTGTTTACAAACATTTGAATTTTTAATTTAGCAAACATGACCCCAAATGTAGCTCAAGATGATTATTTTAATATAATTGTTCCTTAAAGTACCAATGGAATAATTCATAAATATTATTATTGTTTCTCAAGTGACTGTCATTTACGACAAAGAGCACTTTTTGTTTGAAACAATGGTCTGGTGTAGGGAGGACCATAAGGACATAATTTGAACAGGTTAAAGAAGCAAATGAAATACACATAGTTTAATTATGCCATCTCGGTCTCAAAGCTGCATGGAACAGCGTGGTTATAATGAAAAATTTTACAACGTTGCCACATTCTATAAAAATATTGTCCATTAGGACGCTTAAATCTCGAGAGGAAACGGAGAATCCTTTTAAAAATACAGTAGAGAAGACGTAGTAGTTTCAAGGCGAAGGGATTTCTGATTAGGAACAAAAATCACGAATTAACATAAATTGTTCATACATTACAAATGTATTTTGAATGTTGTGCAGTCTGTGGTTAGAAACAGAAGCAGGTAATACACATAAACAACATTGCACGGCCCATTATTACCACATCATCATCTACCGATTAGTATCTAGCTTAGAAAATTGTTCGGCTTCAAACTCTCTCATAGCTAGTGGGTTGCACGCTTTTAGAATATTGCGGGTGTATAATGATTGAGCATTCTCCACAGGTTATGTTTAAGATGATTCCTCAGAGTTTGGATTCATAGTCGAACTTTTACGTTAACTCACTCAGAGGCACCATCTCAAAGCTATGGTACTTAGTTGATAAAAAATAATTTATCAAAATGACTCACTCTTACCATCATTGTAGTCTAGTGCACATGATGATTATGATGATCGTATGGCATTGATTGACTGGGAATCCCCAACTGGCGTTCGGACTCCGTGTTGCAAGTCTTTTTATTGCACGGCACTTCGTAAATTTGCGTGTAGATGACGATAAAAAAATGATGACGAACATAACACGCAACACCCTTTCTCCTACCGTGAATCGAACCCGGTTGCCCTGCGTGGCAGTCCGCGAAGCTGTCGACTGAACCTGCATTACCTTAACAGACTTTATGTCCTTTGTAGTTTAAGATGAGCATTGACCTATCAAAACCGGAACGTACTGGTTGTGCACACTAACTGAAGTTAAACATTTAATGACCGCGAATTCGCTGCGTAGGCACGTCATGAGCCTAACGCCCAGTACGAGTAAGACCGCGCCGCTCTTTCAAGGGTAATGTGCACGCGGCACTATAAATTCGCTAAGCTGATGCGTATAATAACAACGATAGTAGTGATCTAAACCACTAATATAATTATCCAGATCTCTTTGATGAAAACAGTGTTAAACTCATCTATTCTAAATAATAAGAAATAAATGTTTATTCATCGGTATGCGTATCAGTTGAGAACGGCTAGATAGATATGTCTAATTCTCATTAAAAGTTCGTAAAATTTCGAGAAAGGGTCGTTGAAAAAAAAAAAAAAAAAAAAAAAAAATTATGCACGAAAATTGGAGAATTCGGTAAAAACTGGAAGCGCTTCTCTTCTATTGGGCATTTTATGAACTTACGACCATAAGTCACGACTTTAACGATGCATATCCCTAATTTTTTTATCACAGTCGTGGAAAATATTTTCACAAAAAGGTCGAAAAATTTCAAAGGAAAGTCAGAAAAATTGGACAAACTACTAAAGTCATGGCGTTTGGTACGTCATATTTGATTTGATCGATCACAAATTTGACACACACATGTATTTTTCATGGAAGAACCCATATGGTGCATAGCGGAGGATATCTTCAACACCGTCTGACCGATCACCTTGAACGTTGTTACGGTACATGATTGTATGTTTTATACCCCGCAAGTCACCATGTGGTGCATTGGTGGAGGGCTCCTTGCAACAGATTTTGGCACAGTTTGACCGATACCATTACAGCGGGCAGGTATTTGTAATTTTTCAGAGATATTGGGGGAGGAGGAGATGTACTGGCTACGGGAACGAGATGAATAGAAAAGGGTGTGGAGATGGCCCAAGAGGGAGGAGGTCACGGATAGAGACTAGATCGATATAGAGAGGCGGAAGTGGTAATGGACAGGCGAGAGTAGGACATGAGCTGAGAGAGGTAGCAGGAGCTGGTGAATAGGCAAAGGAAGAAAGAAGAGGACTAAATGAAGACAGGAAAAAACACGTAATGTAGGACATGTCACTGTGAATTTTACTTTTATATCACGAGTAGGTGATAAAGAGATGGACAGATACAGACAGAATGCATAGAGGAAGGAGGAAGTCGAGGCGGAGATCGATAGGAGGGGATTATGAGGTGGACAGATAGAGGTGGGGGGGGGGGGAAGATGGTCAGTGAGGAGGGAGGGGGTAGAGAACAGAGAGACGTGGGAAGGAGGACAGCGAAGAAGAAGGAGGAGATGGAAAGCGAAGAGGGAGGAGGAAATGGACAGCAGCGAAATAAAACAATAGTATTAAGTTACCCATAGCCATATGCTGTAGAATATTGCATTTGAGCTATTTAATTGGGATTTTACTGAACCTCTAATAAATTAATGACATGCTGTTAGAGCTTACTTAGGATTTACTAGTTCTAGTAAATTTGAATAAAATTATTCTTGAAGTGTGACAGCTTCATAAGCGCTTAAACAACCACCGTTTGGACTAAACAAACATTGATGTTTGTACATTAGATTTATTTTGAAAACACTAGAGGGTGTCTGGAATGTAACAATGGGTGTGAATCGTGCGCCAATTTGTCATATAGCAACCGTGATGTTTGTTATCTACGATCCTACCAGTTAGTTGACCGATAGCTTTTGTGTGGTGCATATCGTGGTTTGAAGCTTATTTTCGTCGTGGAGCAAATGGAAACTGTGCAACGTATCCAAACGATAAAAAGTAACCGGTAACCGTTCGTGGATTGCTTAGTCTACGTAATACTCGGACGTAATGCTGCCCCAACCAAACCTTGAGTTCTGGAGTTGATCCGGACGTGTGAGACCATGGGTTCTGTTTCAAACAATAAGAAAACAAGACGACCGCGTTCTTTCCGAATACAAGAAAACATTGCTGTCGTGCGTCATATTGTAACCGTAAGCCCCTGAAAATCTGCTCGCCGATTAAATTAACAACTGAATTTATCATCAAATTCACTGTATGAAATCCTTCCAAAAGATTTCAAAACGCACGCATACAACAATCAACTTACATAAGAGTTGAAGCCTGCAGATCATGGGAAGAGATGTTGATTTGCTCAGTGGGTCTTGTCTCGACATACGGAGAACGAGGAATTCGCATAAAGAATAATTTTAACAGATGAGGTGCAAATGCAAAGTACAAATGGTCCCTAAGTTAGATGCTTCCTGCAGGGTGTTTAATTTTGGACTTCACACTACTGTAGCGGCGGTCCGCTGCCTGCCTGCGTCGTACTGTAACTCCATTTTCACTTCCTTACTAGCCACAGTCAAAACCCATGTTTCACCGGAGATAGCGCACGTGTTGGGATGTGGAGTTATTACGCCGGCACAGTGCCAACCATAGCACAAGTGATATACGTAGGAATATATTAGTGTCGTATACGAACACCGTGGCACTTGACGAGCTATTTTTCTCGCCATCCACGAGTATCGGACATTACCTTCAATAGCAGCATTAGAGACTGGTTATGCCTATCAGCGTTCAGTCTGAAGCATATTCCCCCAAAGAAAACTCTTGAAAATATGAAGCAATAATACTGTCAGGAATAGACCGAAAAAGTCAGTCAGATTACTTGTTGTACAGAAGGAAAGAACACCAAGGTCATATACCGTTAAAGTGTATAATCCAACTAGCAAAATAGACAAATATTCCTTAAATAGTTACACAAACATGAGGGGCATATCATGCTGCGTGCAATTGCTGAGTTACTGTGGAAGATACGACGATGTGACTATATTTCCATCATAAATTGATATATAACAAGTGTAAATAAATAGATACAAGATTCCACTACCAAGGAATAGAATGAAATGTATAGATATTAATGTGTTGCTTTCATGATAAAAGCTGGAGGTAATAAGCTATCATCTAAGATAGTTTGTTAAAATCTCATAACGCATTCAAAAGTTTAATTTAGCTATATTAAGATATTTTCAACATTACTTTTCTTAGTTTTCAAGATATTACAAATATTGTTGGTTCATGACATGCACCTAATTTTTCTGAGATTGTAGATGGCTTCAGAATTCATGGAAATGTAACACTGAGATTTATTATTTATTTCGAAGTTATGAGAGTCATTTTTAAGAAGCTGCCACAGCGTTCATTAAGACATTCTTTGAATTTCGCCTCACCTCTCCAACCTCTCCCTGCAGAAACGGCGGCTATACGCCTGGGCCCGCCTGTAATAATGCCGCCCTGCCTTCCATAAAATTCCAACAGTTTGTATACGAGGGTCGTCCACAAAGTAGGCTCCGTTTCTATTTCTATCCGCGGCAGCGCTACGATCGCAGTTCCGAGCATGCGCGGCAGTTACTCAGACGCAGAACATATGTACGCCATTTTCAGATCGATGCTGCCGAAGTGTGTTTTGCAGTGCTTCTTTATAATGTCAGTCGTAATTGAAAATGCCGTCGCGTGTGAAATCAGATCTTTGATTCGTTTTCTTAATGCAAAGAAAGTTAAACCAAAGGAAATTCGTCGGAAAATCGGACAGAATGCTGTGAGTGATTCATGGTTACAAGATGGGTCAGACTGTTCAATGAAGGACGTGATCAAGTGCACGATGAAGAACGAAATGGACGCCCGTGTGTGGCTACTGATGAACTGGTTCACACAATTGAAGAGAAGATTAAGCACAACCGTAAGTTTACACTTGGTGCCCTTGCTAAAATTTGTCCTTGCTGGTCAACACTTCAACGATAATGATTAGCTGAAAGAACATGTTACCACCGTAGGCGTCCTACCGAGCGAGGTGGCGCAGTGGTAACGCACTGGACTCGCATTCGGAAGGATGGTGGTTCAAATCCACCTCCGGCCATCCAATTTAGGTTTTCCGTGATTTCCCTAAATCGCTCCAGGCATATGCCGGGATGGTTCCTTTCAAAGGGCACGGCCGATTTCCTTCCCCACCCTTTCCCAAATACTCCGAGCGTAAGCTCCGTCTCTAATGACCACACTGTCGACGGGATGTTAAACTCCAAGCTTCCTTCCTTCCGTAGGCGTCCGCAGGTGGGGGGGGGAGGGGGCACTTGCTCGCCCTCCCCCCCTGGAAAATGGAAAAGTTCCAGCAGAAGAGAATATTCCTTTGTTGCGTGAAACTCGGTGGACACAAAAACAAAAGTATTCGAATTTTCGCTGATAATTTTGTTAAGAATTGTGAACCAACTACAGCACTTTTCGCTGGAAGGCAATACAAAGTCAAAACAGACGGCATACCGGTTATACAGTGCTTGAAACCATTCCAAAGCCATTATTTCTCTTGTAGTAATTAGTAAGTACTCTTAAGTACTGTAGCCAGCAAGTCAGGCGGAGTTACATTTGTTAAAAGTATATACTCATACACAAGAAATAAGTTATCCTGAAGCAACACAGAGAAAATTCTTAATCTGCTTTGGGAGATATAATTACCATTGCTGAAAATATTGCAGACGAAATACATGTTCATCTTTCAATACCTAGACAAGGTGCTAAAAAACTTTACAGGCCAAATCATCCGTATTAGTCTTTAAATGAATATTATCGACGATCAATTTTTGTTCCTTACATAAATTCTTTAAATTCGTCTTTACAGTCCAGATTTTCAGAGGAGTATACTGAAACATTTATTTAAACTACTTACGCAACAAATGAGAAACCTCTGCAAAAAAGAATTTGGAGAAGTAGTAAAAAATATTCAAACATACCATAATAGTGATAATTTCTTATATGAAGCAAGGGTTTGGTATGATTTTTGGTCGTTGAAAACTGAAACACTAACGAATCTTCCAGTCACCAGTATTATTGATCAACATACTGAGTTTTTTCCTGTCGTTAAAAAGGCTCTACTAGTCGCCCTTGCTTTGCCTCTAACAACATGTACATTTGAACGGTCTTTCAGATCTCTTCGAAGAGTAAAATCATGGCTTCGTTCGACAATGAGTTGAAATAGATTATGTGGGTTGTGCATGATAAGCGTACACAGGAAAAAGTTATTGAAAAAGGCGACTTTATTAATTTAGCCTCAGCGTTATTATTGGCCTTCAGAGAAGGCCTTTATTTAATGTAATTTTTTGTTTTTGTTTCATGCGATTCTGCCATTTTTGTTGTTTTTATCTTCAAGGATGTAATTTCCTTAACTAGCTCCTGTTACGAAATTATAATTATGTTATTATGAAAACTTATAGCTTTTAAGAGTGTGAGTGATGTCATTTAAAGTCTTCTTTAAGAATCTGTGAAGTTGAGCTTGGGGCTTATTTGAATAAATGCTTGTGTCATACCATTTTGCATACTTTTTGTTGAAATTAAGTATTATGAATTTCTTCTTAGTAGCTGTGAAAAATGCGATTTGTCATAGTAAAGATTCCTGGCACTCCGGTAGAGAAAAGTTCATAACTTCGTTACAGTAACACATCACTTCTGTAACTAAGTATTATTCTGTACTAGCTGAAAACCCGGCGTTGCCCGGGTATTTATCTATTTATTCCTGCCACTTTTCAGGTATACGAGGCGTGTCCAGAAAGTAAGTTCCGTTTCAATTTATCTCCGCTGCAGCGCTTCGATTGCAGTTCCGCACATTGTGCTGTAGACGATGTGTATCAAGGAGAAGAACGTGCGTCATTTGTAGATCGCTGTCAGTTACGTACGCTTTGTTGTGCTTGTTTGAAATGTCGGCGTTGATTGAAAATCCCGCCGCCTGTGAAATCAGGTCGGTGATTCGGTTTCTGAATGCGAGGAAAGTGAAACCAAGTGAAATTTATCGGCTAATTTGCGATGTTTACGAACCAAATGCGATGAGTGATTTGATGGTGAGAACATAGATCCGACAGTTCAATGGCGGGCGTAGTGATGTGCACGATGTAGAACAAAGTGGGCATCCACCTTTGGTTACAGAAGAACTGGTTCATGTGATTGATGACAAGATCCAGGAAAACCGTAGGTTTACAATTAGTGCTCTCGCTATGGACTTCCCCCAAATTTCACGATCACTGATGCATGAAATTGTGACGAAAAAACTCCTACAGGGATTTGGCTGGGACGTGTTTGACCATCCTCCGTACAGCCCTGTCCTTGCTCCTAGAGACTTGCATCTGTTCTTACATCTCGTCTTTCCTTGGCGGTCATCATTTCACCAATGATGACGAGCTGAAAGAAACTGCTTCCAACTGGTTGAAGACACAGGCGGCAGATTTCTATGAAGAAGGTATACAAAACCTGGTGCTACGCTATGACAAATGCCTGCAAAATTTCGGCAGTTATGTGGAAAAGTAGTTTAAGAGTTGTAGAATTTTGTGGAATAAAAATTTCTTCTGTATCTGTGTACAATTTCATTTTATTACCAAACGGAAACGCGCCTCGTATATTCATTTGTATAAGGACTGTATGTCAGTAAAATCTCTTGGAAATACAGTCAGTAGTAAAGAAGAAATAGATTAAAACTTGGTGCGTGATGGGGCGGTTTTCCATGAACGCTACTCTTTATGTGCTGATATAGCATGGACTACGTGTCGTACTGTGATACAATTTAAAAGGTACACTCAACTATATGTGTATACTGTCTGTAAAATTTCCTGAGACTAAAATTTGTAGTGTAGAAATTATAAATTGTAACGTCATACCGAATTGCGGAGTTTTAGTCCATGAACAGCGAAACGTTAATGTTTATGTGCTCATATCTCATGAACTACGTGTCTTACTGTGATACAATTTAGAAGGTACATTCAACTGTATGTGTGTATAGTGTCTGTAAAATTTCCTGCGGCTATTATTAGTAGTGTACAAATTATAAATTGTAACGACATACCGAGCGCCTTAGTTTTAGTCCATAACAGCGGATATGTAGTAAGCGAGAAACTTTTTTTCCTTTCATCATTTTACTATGGTTGCCAGCGAGAAAAAGTTTAATAAAGGTTTGAAATTATGTTTAAAGTTTGTTGCAAGTCGGTAAGTACTGTCATTCTCATACAGTGTATTTCAAAAGTCTCGTCGCATTATATGGTATTTTTGCGATTTCTATTGGTTATGACGTAATATCTTTTGAACCATGTGCCGTATGTGATTCTTAATCATGCAGCAATTGTTACCTCACGGTAAGGAATGTGTGTACCAAATTTGTTTGAAATCGGTCCAATGGTTTAGGAGAAAATGAGCAGCATTGTCGAAAAATGCAGTAGTTTTTCGCGCATCTGATTGTTTATGACGTCTTATCTCGTGAACTATATATCGTATGTGATTCTTACACTTACGGCAACCGTCCTCATGAATTAAAGCTTACCTGTACAAAATTTCATAAAGACTGGAACAAAACTGTAGATTTGTATGCAACACGTACAAACACTCTGCTTTATATATTAGATGTAAATATATAATTAGAAACAAAGAATATTTTGTTTCAACTCATTACATTTCAAAAAGTATCATCTCCACTTTATAAAAAAATTTTGTTCGTCTTACCAAGTCTATGCCTGCGAACCCAAATGCATCACCTGCGAATAATATATGCCATTTTTTGGAATATAAGTGAAAAAACAGAAATAAAGTGACATTGTCATTAAGTGCAGGAGTTGGTACATTTTCGACTCTCATGGAGTGGCAAGTACTTACAGACATTCAGTTACGGTTGGAATTCTCACCTCGTGACTCTAAGATGATGTGTCAAAGTGGGGATCGTATCAGTTCGATTCTACGCTGTTATGAGTCAGATATTCTGGTAACACGTAGACACACGCCCGAAAAATTTTATTTTGCGTGAAGATTCGTTTAACATTATTTCTGCCAAACTTTCCACTTCTTTGCCTTCGAGCAATATTAGTTAGTGCTTTTCCAAATGTAAATTTATGTTGACACTGAATAGAATTTTCCCACTCTGTTTCTTTTATATTTCAGGTTTTGCACCATAATATCAGTCTTATGCTAGTGGTATCAAATCAAAATGATTTTAGATTTATTTCCTAATTTGCTCCACATTTCCTTCGATACATCAGGTGTTTAATCACGTGAGAATATAATTTCATGTCATGATGCGCAAATTACTGCCACATTCATAACCATTTGCTGATAGAAAATATGTGTAAAACAAATAATAATCAATCCATTCGTAACTGTAAGTATAAAACTGATCTACCTCCAAGTAATTTTCATTTGGTAATTACCAATTGTTTCGGTTGTAATAAATTTTTCGTGTAAGACGATGTCCTTTAATTACGTGAGCTCGAAAATCGTGGTTGGGGTCAAGGGAAATATATTTGGGGGGGGGGGGGGGGGGGGAACTCAGGCGCCGGCTTATAACTTTCCACTCTCGATCAGCGAACGGGAAAAACGAACACCTAAATATTTCCGTACGAGATCTGATTTCATTTTATTTTTATGATTGTTTCTGTCCATGGAGACCGAGAGATGTGGGAGGACGGCAGATCAAACCCTCCTTCGACGATCTAACTACAGGTTTTCCGTGATTTTCCCAAATCGCATCAGGCAAATACAGGGATGTTTTCTTTCAAAGGACACGGTCGATCTCGTTCCCCCATATTTAACCAAAATCGAGATTATACTGCGTCTCTAATGACCACGTTGTCGACGGGAAGATAAACTCTTTTTTCCCACTCTATATTTTCGCATTCGGAGGAGAGAGCTGGAGACTGAAATTTTGTAAATATATCGCTGCAACGAAACACGCCTCGGTGTCTTATGTCAATCGTTTCTGGTATGGATCCCATGCCGCGCATCAATATTTAGCAATATTCCAACAGAGGACGTACAAGCGCAGGATTTCTCTTCATTGACTCTCCTTCTCCACAATATTATCTGCGTGGTGTCCTCAATTCAAGTTGTAAGGAATTGTAATTACTACACATTTAGTTGATTTGACAGTCTTGAGATTTGTGCAATTTATCATGTAACCGAAATCTAACATGTTTCTTTTAATGCTCATGCGAATGACACAAAGTTTCCTTTATTTAGAATGAACTGCCATTTCTCTCACATACAGGTACCTTGTCCGGATCGTTTTCAAATGGTATTGGTCTTCTGAAGACTTAACTAGACGACAAATGACAGCATCATATCCAAACACCCTAAGACCATGGCTCATATTATTTCCTAGACCATTTATATACATAAGGAACAGCAGAGGATCTATGACACTCCCTTGGGGAGCACCAGAATAACTTCTGTTTTACTCTGTGATTTTCCATCTATTATTACGTACGAAATATAACATTTCTGTTCGGAAATGAAGTCAGTCACAGATTCAATATTTCCGAGGTACGCAGTTTAAGTCACTTGCTAGGGATAGTATCGAAGCCTTTTGGATATCAAGAAATGTGGAAAAATAAATGTTGCACAAGAATAACATTTTCTTAACCCGTGCTGAAAAATGTATCAATAGATCGTTTTCTTCTAGGTGATTCGTAATGTTCGGGTATATTACATGCTCAGAAATCCTACTGAAAATCGACGGATATAGACCTATATTTCTGTTTTTGAGTTTTCTGTGAACTGTGCAACTTACCATTCCTTAGGTACGATCTTGTCTCGATTGAGCGATAGCATATGATTGCTACATGTGGAGCTACAACATCAGTATATTCTGAAAGGAACCGGAAGACTTGCTTTTATTAAGCCAATTGAGTTACTTTGCAACACATATGATATTTACTTCTACGTTACTCATGCTAACAGCTGTTCATTCAGTAGCTGACATTCGCCTTTATTCATATCCAAATTGCGAGTTTACCATTGTTGGCCATTATGAATCTCAAAATTGGTTTTAGAAATCTTTACTGAGCTGTGTAAACACGAGTGCATTGTTCGCCGTCGGCCGCGGTGGCCGAGGGGACTGAGGCGCTCCAGTCACGGTCTGCACGGCTACTACGGTCGGGGGTTCGAATCCCCCCTCGGGCATGGATATTTGTGCCGTCCTAGTTCGTAAGTAGTTCATAAGTTGTTTGTGAGTTTAGGGACTGATGACCCCGTAGTTAAGTCCCATAAGCTTAACAAACATTTGAACATTTTTTGAGCATTGTTCGCCCTTGAAAAGATCTCGACATAAATGGTAATGAGTGTTGGGTAACTTATAGCTGTTAACTCAAGGAATAACAACATATTTTTATAGTTATGTAGTGTACAACAGCCGTTTTACGATATTTTCAACAAACCTCCTACGTCATTATGATTTGTTTCCTGTGTATCTTCGATTAATACTATTCTGTGACTTCGAACACAGTGTGGTGAAAACGAGAATAATCCACCACCCTCTCTTGTGATATTACCAACCCTGTGGGATGGGGACATAAAGCTTCTGCCTAGTTTCCTTTCGTCTGTTTCAGTCGGTTAGGTAGCTCTGTCGAGTGTATTTTTAATCCCAACAAAATTAAAGAAACGAGAAAACGTTTAGCTGTGGCCTGTGTTGCTGTGTGGACGTAAAAAAAGGTGGACAATACTATACCTGGAAAAGTAATATACATCATTAAATAACTACCTGAAGTTGCAATTTTCAATGGTCGATGGTACGATGGACGGGAATGTTGAACCCTCAGAAGTACGACTGAAGTTTAAAAATCATATTTACATTCAGAGTAGATACCAGAAGTTATCGAAATGAGACAACGAAACTTATTCAAATGAATTATATCCAACAACTCTGCAGTATGCACACGGGCACGGGTTACCTCACTCGGACCCTTATGCATAAAGGTACCTATAACAATGCAGGCTGTGAAAACACTGATCGATAACGGTTTCACTAATGGGTATTGGCACCTTCTGAATACGCGTTTCAGGTTTCTTGCTGAGGCCTTCTTCCGAGAACTGGCTGCCTGTTGCTACGATGTAAGCTTCCATCGTATTCATCGCAGGTGTCGCCTGACATTTGCATCCTGGCATTCGTAGCACGTTCGTGGGATCCCACTGCAGCGTCAGGGGTTTTTAACGTCAGACCTTCCACTTATGTGACTAACACTCAAGGACCATGTAAGGTTACTATCACACGAAGCGAAAGGCTTACTTGGCGGCAATGTGTTAAACATAACGGCAAAGCTGATTTACGTACTTGGCTGGCGCGTGGCCATTGTCGTAAAACAAATAACGAATTGATGTCTTTGACGATTATATTTTACCTAGAAACTAAATATACACAAATATAAATTTATGCTTAATGTTGTGACTGACGTAGATATGTTCAATATGATTGCCTCTGAGATTCTTATTTCCGAGGCATATTTTATGTTTCAAGGATAGTATCAGACTGTGGAAGTGAACATTTTAATTATGTCACAGCTACACAATTAGTTAATAATCATGACCTTAAGACAGTATAAGACTTCATAAATATTATGTGGTTGTAAAAATGAGTCTTGCTGATGTTGTGGTCTTCAGTCCGCAGATTGGTTTGATACAACTCTCCTCGCTACCCTGCCCTGTGCAAGCCTCTTAATATGAGAATAAGAACGATAAACTACACCGTTTTGAATCTGCTTACTGTATTCTCTCTCGATCTCCCTCTACGATTTTTATCCCACACACATTCATTGATGTCTCGGAATGTGTCACAACAATCTGCCCCCTTCTCTTAGTGAGGGTATGCCAGAGACTCCTTTTCATCCCAAGTCTGTTGAGCACCTCCTCATTAGCTACGTGATCTACCCATCTAATCTTCATCACTCGTCTGTAGCACCACATTTCAAAAGCATGTGTCATCTTCGTGTCTGAACTCCTTATCGTCCACATTTCACTCCTACACAATACTAACACTCCGGACAGATGCTTTCAGAAAAGACTTCCTAACATTTAAATTAATACTGCAGGTCACCAAATTTTGCTTCTTCAGAAACGCCATTCTTCTCATAGCCATTCTGCATTTAAATCTTTCTTACTTCGTTCATCAAAAGTTATTTTGCTACCCAAATAACAAAACTCATCCACTACTTTTACTTCTCATTATTCAATTTAATTCCTTCATCATTGCCTGATTTGACACTACATTCCATTACCTTTCTTTTACCCTTGTAAGTGTTCATCATATACCCACCTTTTACGACACTGTCCATTCCGTTCAATTACTCTTCCAGGTCTTTTGCTGTCTCTGACAGAATTACTATATCATCCGCAAAGCGAAAAGTTTTTACTTCTTCTCCCTGAACTTTAGATCCCTCTACAAATTTCTCTTTGCATTTCTTCACAGCTTGCTCAGTTTACAAATTGAACAACGTTGCGGAAAAGCTACAATCCTGTCTTACTCCCTTCCCAACCACTGTGTGCCTTTCATGCTCTTCGACTCTGATAATTGCAAATGTTCAAATGTTTGTTAAGCTAATGGGACTCAACTACGGGGTCATCACTCCCTAACCTTACAAACTACTTATGAACTACTTACGAACTAGGACGGCACAATCCATGCCCGAGGGGGGATTCGAACCCCCGACCTTAGTGGCCGTGCTGACCGTGACTGGAGCGCCTTAGTCACCTCGGCCACCGCGGCCGGCGCTGATAATTGCTGTCTGGTTTTTGTACATGTTATAAATAACCCTCAGTTTCCTATATTTTACTCCTGTTGATTTCAGAATTTGAAAGAGTGTATTCCAATCAACATTGTCAAAAGCTTTTTCCAAATCTACAAAACCTAGAAATGTAAATTTGCCTATCCAGACTTCTGTCTGGTTTATGTACAAGATGAGTAGAACTATTCGCTCCCTATATTTTTACCCCTCTTACCATCAGATTTTGGAAGAGTGTAAGTCAGCATTACCAAAAGCTTTTTTTCCAGATCTACAAAAGTTAAAAACGCATTTTATAAGACAAGTCGCTTAGTCAGTATTGCGTTCTGTGTTCCTACATTTCTCCTAAATCCATCCCGATATATCTCAAGGTCGGATTCCACAAGTTTATCCATTAGTACCTAAATAATTCGTGTTAGTATTTTGGAAACATGACTTCTTAAACTGATAGTCCTGTAATTTTCACATTTGTTTGCACTCGCTTTCTTTGGATTGGAATTAAAATATTCTTCTTGAAATCGGAGGGTATTTCCCCTGTCTTATACATCATGCATAACAGGTGGAATAATTTCTTTATGACTGTCTGTTCCATATCAGAAATTCAGACGGAATGTCATCTACTCCAATGGCCTTGTTTCTACTCAAACCTTTGAGTGCTCTGTCAAATTCCTCTAGCAGTAGCGAATCTCCTATCTCACCTTCCTCTACTCCCTACCATTTCTACAATACTGTGTTCAAATTTATTTCATTTGTGTAGGCACTATATATTCCTTCCGCCTTTCAGCTTTCCCTTTTTGCTCAGTATTGGTTTTCCATCTGAGTTCTCGATATTCATACAGTTGCTTTTTTGTCTCTCAAATGTCTCTTATTATCCTATAGGCGATATGTATCTTTCCTCTAGTTATACATTCTTCTACAGTCTTGCGTTGGTCCTCTGGCCACTCCTGCTTAACAGGTCTGCACTTCCTGTGAACACCATTTTTCAGACGTCTGTACTCCCTTTTGCCTGCTTCATTTGATACATTTTTATATTTTCTCCTTTCGTCGGTTAAGTTCAGTATCTCCTGCGTTATCCAAGAATTTTTATTATGCCTTGTCCTTCTATCAATACGATCCTCTGCGGCCTTGTCTACTCTATCTCTCAGAGCTACCCATTCTTCTTCTACTGTATTACTATCCCCCAATCTTTGCCTAATGATCACTCTGAAACCCTCAACGACCTCTGGTCCCTTCAATTTGACCAGGTTCCATCTCCTTAATTTTCTATCTTTTTGCAGTCTCTTAAGTTTTAATTTACAATACATATCCAATAAGTAATGGCCAGAGTCTAGATCTGTCCCTGGATATATCTTACAGTTTCCTAAACTAATTATTTACCATTATAAGGTCAATCTGGAACCTTCTAGTGTATCCTGTTGTCTTCCATGTACACAGCTTTCTTTCATGGTGATTAAACCGAGTGATTGTGATGATTAAATTGTTCTTTGCACAGAGTTCTACGAGGCGATCTCCTCTTTGATTCCTTTCCTCAGTCCATATTCACCTACTACATTTCCTTCTCTTCCCTTTCCTATTACCGAGTTCCAGTCCCTCATCACAATCAATTTTCGTCTCCCTTAACTGTCTGAATAATTTCTTTTATGACCTCATACATTCCTCCCATCTCCTCATCATCGGCGCGGCGGAGCGGCCGAGCGCATTGAGGCGCTATGCTACGATGCGCGAGGCCGTTCGCCGTCGGGGGTTCAAATCAAATGTTCCGTGCAGACTGTGACTGGCGCGCCGCAGAACGCTCGATCACCGCGGCCGGCGTCGGGGGTTCGAATCCCCCCTCGGGCATGGATGTTTGTGCCGTCTTTAGTATAAGGTAGTTCATAAGTAGTTTGTAAGTTTAGGGACTGATGACCCCTTAGTTAAGTCCCTTAAGCTTAACAAACATTTGAACATTTTTATTTTGATCTCCTCATCATCGGCAAAGCTCGTTGGCATATAAACGTGTACTACTGTAGTCGGTGTTGGCTTCGTGTCTGTCTTTGCTACGTTAATGCGTTTAATGTGCTGTTCATAGTAACTTACCCATATTCCTATTTTCTTATTCATTATCAGACCTACTACACCTGTCATAGCACCAACTGATTTTGTATTTATAACCCTGCACTCACCTGACCAGAAATCCGGTTCATCCTACCTCCGAATTTCACTAATCCCTACCATATCTAACTTTAACCTATCCGTTTCTTTTCTAACTTGCCTACCCCATTAAGGAATAGAATATTACACGCTCTGATCGGTAGAATGCCTGTTCTGGTTTTCTTGATGACGACTTCCTCCTGAGTAGTCCCCGCCCGGAGAGCCGAATGTGGGACTATTTTACCTCCGGAATATTTTATCCAAGAAGACGCCATCATCGTGTATTCATACAGTTGAGTTGCATGTCCTCGGGAAAAGTAACGACGGTAGTTTCTCCTTGCTTTCATCCGTTCGGAGTAACTGCATGGCAAATCCATGTTAGCTGATGTTACAAGACCAGCTTAGTCAATCATCCAGACTGCTGCCCCTGTAACTACTGAAAAGGCTGCTGCCCCTCTTCAGGAACCACACGTTTGTCTGGCCTCTCCACTGATACCCCTCCGCTGTGGTTGCACCTACGGTACGGCTATCTCTAGCGTGTGGAGGCACGCAAGCAACTCCATCACGGCAATATTTGTGGTTCGGGGGGGGGGGGGGGGGGGAGAGGAGTGAGTATTCTAGAAATTAAATTTTGTCTGCTAGCCAGGCAGGTTTCAGAGCGTATTCTATGACTAGTCATTCGACCCGGTATAACATCTGAGCAGCTTACATACATTGAAAAAAACTTTATACTCTGAAATTCTGAAACTTGTACAAAATCCAAGCTATAGTAAGATTCGACCGACACGAAGAGAAACCAGTGGTTGAGAAGGAAATGAGGTATGTCTGTGGTCTACCGCAGAGTTTGGCCAGTTTGTTCATATTTTGAGCGAGCAATACGGAAAGGACAAGACTGGGGAAGGAATTAAAGGTTAAGGATCAGAAATTCGCGCGACAATGGCCATGCGGTGTGACGCGTCATGTCACGGATTGCGCGGCTGCTCCCGCTGGAGGTCCGATTCCTCTCTCGAGCATTGATGTGTGTGGGTTGTCCGTAACATAAGTTTAGTTTAAGTAATGTGTAAGTTTGGGGACCGATAAAGTGAGTAGTTTGGGTCGTATATCAATTTAATTTAATTTAAGAAAAAATACTTTGAGATCTTCATTACATTACGTTTCGGGGATGTAGATGGATCACGTCGACTTTCTGCCAGTGTGGCAGAGTACACATTGGAGAGACCACACCAGCAGTATATTAAAGGTGCGTTGAACATGAGCGCTTTCTACAACTTAGCAAATGCTCGGCTAAGAGCAATGTGTCTCTACAGGACATTCTGTGGATTATTGCGTTATGGAAAACCTTACCTCGCCGAGTCCTTCTGGGATTCGATTATTAAGAAGTCTGTGGAAATACATTTGGCCGAAGATATCATTAACTGCGATGGCAGTTTTCAACTGGTTAAGGTGTGGGACCCTGCGAGTTCAATAACATCAACAGAAAGGAAACGTTTTACGCCTGGTGGCACGTCGAGCTACCATTAATGTTATTATCATTATTCTTGTATTTGACTTATTGATTTTAGCTTCCTTGCGCATTTTATTTTATTGTTTTCATTCTGCACTCCAAGAAGTGTAACGGGCTGTGTGAGATCTGATCCATAAAGAGTAGCAGTTCTTATCAGCCAATTATTAGACAAGCTGATAGTGGGGCAAAGAGGAATACAACCAAAGAAAGCCTCCCGAAAACCTTGGTCGGAACTGGGGGATTGGTACCAATTTCATTTATTTCTGGGACTTTGGCCCAGACTAAAGATTGATTACCAGGAGAGCGCGAGTACACTCCCGACAACCAAACTCGTAAACTCGTCCCTCCTAGCGCATTCCGACTGAGAGCGTATATGTAGTGTCACCATTGCGCATGCGCCTGCGTTTCACACGACAGAGGGCGTCCGTGTAGCAGCAACATTTGCGCATTGGTTCTCCACACCGAATTTTATTGTTAAGTTAACGACGTAAACCTGAAATGCCCAGAGTATATCGCTCATCTGAAGATGGCTGAACGTTATCACTCGAAATGCCGTGGCGAGAAGTTTACGTGATCCGGCTGCATTTCTGAAACTTCACTGAATATGTACAACACCAGGAATAGTTCTACAGTGCCACTTTGTGGTCTGTAACACATTTTGTTACAAACGGCAAGTGACGTCAGTTGCAATTAATGGAGAGCGCCTTGAAAAGAGGTTATAAGATGAACATTAACAAAACTAAAACAAGGTCTACATATTTGGTTTTCAAATAACATTTAAGCGTATGGAAGAGTTCATCAAACCGCTTTTATAAAATATTTGTCTACCGCTCCATTCTCCATTCTGTGATAGCCCGCGGGAAAAAGGAACACCTAAATCTTTCCGTTTTAGATCTCATTTCTTATTATTATCAGCATGTCTCCCTGTGTAGGTGGTTGCTAACAAAATATGTTCGCATCCGGAAGAGAAAGTCGGTGAAAGAAATTTCGCAAATACATCTTGCTGCGACGAATAACGCCTTTGTTTTAATGTTCTCCTCTTCTACTCCTGCATCTTTTGTGGCACTCTGTATCGCGTTAATATGAAATGAGCTTCCCTTCTCTGAACTTTTTCTACAGGGTCCTCCGCCAGTCCCAACACGTGAGGGTCTCATAATGCGCCGTAATACTGCAAAATAGGGCAGACAAGTGTAGTGTAAGCAGTTTCTAGAACTCTCGTATCTTCTGAGTGTTCTGCAAGTGAAACCTAGCCTTTTGTCAAGTGAAACATAGCCTTTCGTTCGCCTTCCACACGATATTTTCTACGTGTTCTCTCCAATTAAAGTTGTTCGTAATCGTAATTCCTATATATTTAGCTGAATTTATGGCAGATTTTTTTGTGTATGCAGTTTAACGAATCTCTCTTAGAGTTCATATGGACGACTCCACAATTTTTTCATTATTTAGGGTCATTTGTCAGTTTTTGCTACATTTAGATATCTAAATTGTTATGCAGATGCTTTTCATCTTCAGGTGACTTTACTAACCGATAAACGACAGCATTATGCTCAAACTGTCAAAAATAAATGCTCAAAGTACCTTCTTTTATAAAGATAAGGAGCAGTAGGGGCCCTATAATTCTAAAAAGTACTCCTATAAAATATGCACCCCGGTTGGGAAATGTCGCATCTCCGGCACTGCTTTTTTGCAGGGAGTCACGAATGCAATCACGCAACTAAGACTATTTTCCATAAGCAAGCAATTTCATTAGAAGCTGCTTATGCGATGTCAAACGCCTTCTGGAAAACTAGAAATATTGAATCGATTTGAGACCCCTTGTTGAAAGCACTCGTCACTGTAGATGTTTCACAAGAACGATATTTTGTGAATCCGTGTTGACTCTTCGAGGCAGTTTATAGTGTTCGAAAAAAGCATACTTTTCAAAATCCTTGTCGACTGTGGTTGAAGTGAATCAGGCAGTGTTGAAAATTATGATAGGAATGAGGAACTAACACTAGTAAAAGAAATTTAATATTTTGGCAGCAAAATGCCTGATTTTGGCGAAGGTAAGGAGGCCATTACGTGGAAGTATATAATTTTGAGGAAAGATTTCCAGAAATAATTATCTCCAAATGAACTGACTGTTATTCGTAATTGTAATCCACTTGGACGAGGCGTGATCCTTCTTTCAGAGCGGAAACACACGAGGACCGACCGCACTCCTGGCGGGAATACAGGGCCAGCTACGGCCCTTACAGTATAATGGTCGTAAGAGGAGATAATTATGAGAGCGACGGGCGGGTACGTGCTTCGGTAGTCCTTACAGGTGTGTTAAACCTATGAGCCGGGAATGGCGTGGATGTTTAGCGCAACTGCCCAGTAAGAAAGTCCGGGGAATTTTACTCGGACTGGTGAAACTAAAACCTCAGTGATTTGCGTAAATTATTTAGAACCACCCTTAAAGAATGACGCCAGACATTTTATACGCTGAATAGGCAAATAAACCGGTACACCTGTCTAATATCGTGTAGGACTCACGCGAGCACGCAGAAGTGCCGCAACACGACGTGCCATGGACTTGACTGATGTCTGAAGTCGTGCTGGAGGGAATTGACACCATAAATCCAGCAGGGCTGTCCATAAATCCGTACGATTAGGAGGTGTTGGAAATCTCTTCTGAACAGTACGTTGCAAGGCATCCGAGACACGTTCAATATCGTTTATTTCTGCTTGGATGGTCAGTGGAGGTTTTTAAACTCAGAAGATTGTTCCTTGAGGCACTGTGTATCAATTCTGAAAGTGTGGGGTGTCGAATTATCTTGCTGGAATTGCCCAAGTCCGTAGGAATGCACAATGGACATGAATGGATGCTGGTGATCAGCCACGATACGTACGTACGTATCACCTGTCAGAGTAGTATATAAACGTATCAGTGTCCCCTAAACTCCAACTTCACACGCCTCCACCAATTTGAACAGTCCCATTCTGGCATGCAGGGTGCATGGAATCACGAGGTTGTCTCCATTACCGTACACGCACGGCCCCCGCAAGGATGGAGCTGGGTGGACCCATGGGTCCAGGGCCAGGTGCTGAAGGGGGCCCTAGCCCGAGCCCAGCCCTAGATAATTCAAGTTTTTTGTTACTAAAATTAAAAACAAACTAGAAAAAACATGTTGAATATTTTTCATCCAACGAAATTTTATAAGATTCTACAGGAAATTGTAGTAGATAATTATGATAAGCCGTTTATCTTAAACGATTACTTCGGTTGATGCTATTAGTTATTGCCATTGGTTGGGATTGTATGTGTGTATTAACTAAGGTGACCAACTGTACCGATTTTTTCGGAACAGTCACGTTTTTTGAGTGTCTGTCCCGAATTTTTTCAAAGGTAATTCGGTACACCTATTAGTCCCGGATTTAACAATTATGTTCCGATTTAGAAATTTATCTCACCTGTATCGGTATATTTTATTATTAGTTTTAATTATGATGGGAAACTGTTTGACAAAAGGCTCGTTAAAGTTAAGGTACTTATTACAAACTGTCGAAACCGTTTCAAGCTGTTTCCACTGAGCATACGCACAAACCAATGAGAAAATCGGTGAATAGACTGCTAATAGCACTTTTTCAGCTCAAAGATGGGTTGATACTATTTCTCATTTCAGACAGAATCATGTGCCACTCTCAAATGTGCTTAAGCTAGTGCAGTTTCTCTTCTGCCTTTCCGGAAATAATGCTGTTACTGGAAGGGTATTTTCCCCACATGAATAATATTTGGACAAGTGACAAAATACAGCTTGCTGTAGAAACTGTGAAATCAATATTAGTAACTAGAGTAAATTATTATGAAACTTGTGTAGAATTTTTTCACATATTGTTGAAAAATACAGACATGCTGAAGAAAATTCACTGCACTGTTAACTACAGTTGTTCTGATCGCATTCCTTCATAACATAAAGTACTAATGAAGTGTAAATTAATGAAATTTTTGCAACTACTAAAACTGATATTTTGTAATTGTTACTTTCACTAAAACTTATTCTAATATAAATAAAACATATATACAAATTACAAAATTTGTAATTTGTCCCGAATTTGGATCTAGAAAATATGGTCACCTTCGCATTAACATAGTATGCAATGTTTTCTCCTTGTGGAGTACACTCACAGAATAGAGACGGTGCTTACGCTGCCGAACTTAATTATGATGTGATTCTTTTTTAGAAATGTTGAGAGTTTTTATTCTTTCTTCTCTATTAGGGCTGGTCATTGGCAATTTTTGAAACGACTAGTCCATTTTTGTAAGTATTACATCCTTCGATCTTCAGTGTTTTAGACGTGTTCCTGCTGTATTAACTCCATCAGCAAAAAACATTGCTTTGGAGCTCAAGAAGTACTTGACAGGTTTCCATGACCGCTTTGTTTTGTCGTCCCGGTCAGCCTCTGTTTAGTTCTTCCCGGCCCATCTTTCAGGAAAGGTTCTATCAGGATGCGTGGACATCTATAACAGCTTTACAGGTTAGTAATACATGTTTTATTTACAGGGTGTCGTCTTCTGTACGATGCTAGCTGCGCTGAGTCCTAGTGACTGCCTATTTCGGAGCCGAGTTCAGACGGGCTCTTCCAGACGCATGTCGGCCTAGATACAGCCGCTTGTTGAGGGCGCGCTTCTAGGTTACTCCCTCCAGGATGCGCGACGCCGGAGTGCGATTGGCTGCCGGTCGTTCGCAGTCCTTCTTCACGATCGTTCTCGTGCTTCTCGTGTGTGGCGCTGACTTAACGCCTCAAAACTCTTGATATAATTTTGGCGCAATATCTTGACCTCTATTTATGACACAAATGTTGTTATACAGAACAAAGGATTGTCTCTCAACGTAGCGATGCCGGTAATTAACTTAAAGACATTATTACATCACTTTGAATGAAGAAAAAGTAGTTTCTGAGGCAGTTGGCATTTCATCATAGGTTATCAACAGTAAACCTGATTTAAATGAAAGGACAGCTGAACAACTTCAGCTGTAAGTATCAAATTATTTCAGATCGTTTTTGTCTTTCCTGTTTCAATTTTGTAATGCAAGATTTGACAACAATATTTGAGAGCTATGAAAAATTTTTCATCTATTTTCACCAGTTTTTGGCTTTTATGGACCTATAAAGAAATGAACTGAAAGTTCAAATCACCATGTTGTTGTGGTCTTCAGTCCGCAGACTGGTTTGATACAGCTCTCCACGCTACCCTGTCCTGTGCAGGCCTCTTCATCTGAGAATAAGTTCGGCAACCCACATCCTTTTGAATCTGCTTACTGTATTCGTCCCTCGGTCTCCTCTATGATTTTTACCCCACACACTTCCTTCTAATGCTAAGTTGACAATTCCTTTATGTCTCAGAATGTGTCCAACCAATCTATCCCTTCTCTTAGTCAGGATATGCCAGAAACTTCTTTTCTCTCCAATTCGGTTAAGCACCTCATTAGCTACGTGATCTACCCATCTAATTTTCATCATTCGTCTGTAGCACCACATTTCAAAAGCTTCTATCATCTTTTTATCTGAACTCCTTATCGTCCACGTTTCACTCCCATAGACTCAAATCACCAATCCCACTTCAAAGCATCCTTCTGATTTAGCAGATACTGACAGCTTCTTTCAAATTCTACCCATGTAGACCGTCTTCACCAGGCCTGTAGTCTGTATACCACAAAAGGATCCAATGAAGGTTCTCAGCAGGTTCACGAGAAAAGCTTCATGCATTTTTTTTTTTTTTTTTTTTTTTTTTGGTACTGAGTAGAACAATGAGACATTTTTGTACGTATCAGGGCCGGATTAAGGCAATCGCAAGTACTGTGGCCGCCGGGGGCCCCCAACTAGCCTTCGAAATTTGTCACTATTTAACGAAGAGTCTTGTTCCCTAGTAAAAGAAAAAACATCATCGAATTTAGAATATTAACGTGATGCATTCACACTAATCCCGCCATCGTGAGCACCTTTATTGTTTTCTCTACTTTTCCTTTAACGGGACAATAGTGTTGAATATCACGGCAGTCTTACTTCACGTGAACCAGCAACAGTACCCATTTCGATTTGTCACCTAGTCGGCCGCCGATTTGTGTCGAAACACTAGAAATGTCTCATGTCGCCGACAAGCGCAGTTCGCCTTTTTGCTTACAACGCGGCGCTTTAGGCCCATAACAGTGGGTAGCGTCTGCAGAGGATGTTCTCAGCCTACTAGGCATGGTCCTGTTTGGAGGTGGTATGCCGTTTCTTTCCTCCGACCTTCGAATTGACTTACCCAGCCAGTTATTGGGGGACCTATATTTTATCTTGCTACTCGATATTTTTCACATCAGCAACCCTGCCAGATGTGAAACAAGTGCAAAGTGAAGTAAGTAAACTTTTGTTATTAGACGAAAAGGTATGCACATTCATATTTGCGGTGAAATTATTATCAACTTATAGAAACACTACATCAGACTTTACGATGCCGGTTATTGCAACAATGAATTTCTTTTTCGTCAGACAGGTGGGACTCCAGAAATATGCGAAAAATATAATACTGGATGTTAAGAAGGCGTCGTTAAAATTTGGAAAAATATTTACCAGTTTGCTATAAAGCAATGTCACTGCAATATTAAAAAACCTAATACATTGTTACATTCCTATTTCTCCAGTTTTATGTTGTGTTTTAAGTTTGTTGTATTTAAAGCTCATATTGATATATTTTGCTGAATATTTTTCTTGTTTTAGTTTAAATTTCCCGCATTTTGTGCATATTTGAACACATACATTTCACTTGGCAAAGCCAGTTGGTGAACTATCCGGGCGGTAGTACTGTCGTGATTAAATAAAGAAGAAAAATAAACGGAGGTGATACGAAATTAATCTACCACCTGTTCTGAAAAGTACAGCTTAACACGTTATACGCCATTTAAAAATCATTGTACAATGATCAAACCGTTAAATGAAAGGAGTTGACCCATGTGAATTTTTCATCTTTTATATAGAGTATTGTGCACCCTCTATTAAAGTGTTCTACTTCAAAAAGATTCCTAAATATTAAGATTAGTACCTAGAAGGATCGCAGGGCTAATTTGGCACCTCATAACGTTTCTCTGTGTTTTAGGCATGTTTCCTTGTAATACTGTCTAAGAAAATAAAACCAACTGTTATCTCCTTGTTTCAATATGCGACAACAATGCCATACATTCCAGCACTGACTGCGGTAGGGCAGCTGGGGATGGCGGTCATGTATGGGCGACTTATATCGGAGTGATTGTGTGAGTGAGTGTGATCTTTTCTGGCCGAAAATTTACAAATTGTATGTGAATGTGAATATGAGTTTGTTGGCAGCTCAGCGATCATCTTTATGGTGAGTTGCTACCTATCCTCATATTATCAACATTCCAATCTGGACCTTCCACTGTTAAAAATCAATAAAAGTACCGGGTGATCAAAAAGTCAGTATACATTTGAAAACTTAATAAATCACGGAATAATGTAGATAGAGAGGTAAAAATTGACATACGTGCTTGGAATGATATGGGGTTTTATTTAAAAAAAAATGTGATGGCGCTTCATCTGATCAGAAAAGCAATATTTATTATAACAAATTAAGACAAAGCAACGATGATGTTCTTTACAGGAAATGTTCAATATGTTCACCATCATTCCTCAACAATAGCTGTAGTCGAGGAATAATGTTGTGAACAGCACTGTAAAGCATGTCCGGAGTTATGGTGAGGCATTGGTGTCGGGTGTTGTCTTTTAGCATCCCTAGCGATGTCGGTCGATGACGATACACTTGCGACTTCAGGTAACCCCAAAGCCAATAATCGCACGGACCTGGGAGGCCAAGCCTAAGGAAAGTGGCGCCTGAGCACACGATCATCACGAAACGACGGGCGCAAGAGATCATTCACGCGTCTAGCAATATGGCGTGGAGCGCCATCCTACATAAAAGTCGTACGTTCCAGCAGGTGTTTATCAGCCAGGCTGGGGATGATGCGATTCTGTAACATATCAGCGTACCACCCACCCGTCACGGCAGCAGTTACAAAACCAGAATCACGCAGTTCCTCGAAGAAAAAAGGCCCATAACGGTAGATGTGGTAAATCTAACCAATACCGTGACTTTCTCGTCGTGCAATGGAGTTTCCACGACGGTTCTAGGATTTTCGGTAGCCGAAATTATGCAGTTGTGGGCGTTGACAGACCTTCGGACAGTGAAATGAGCTTCGTCGGTCCACAACACGTTACTCAACCAATCGTCATCTTCTGCTATATTTTGAAACGCCCACACCGCAAATGCCCTCTGCTTCACTAAATCGCCAGTTCATGATGCCGAAGGATAGCAAAAAAATGTTCAAATGGTTGTATAGCTTATGGGACTTAACTACGGGGTCATCAGTCCCTAAACTGACAAACTACTTATGAACTAGCTAATCCTAAGGACGGCACAAATATCCATGCCCGAGGAGGGATTCGAATCCCCGACCGTAGTAGCCGTGCAGACCGTGACTGGAGCGCCTCAGTCACCTCGCCCACCACGGCCGGCGCCGATGGATAGCATCTGAGGGTACGACTAAGTGCCAACCAAACAGTAGTGTATGGAATGCCGGTGCGACGTGCGACTGCACGATCGCTGACTTCTCCGTGCATAGACGAACCCGCTACAGTCTCCATTTCTTCGTGAACTGTCTCAGCAGCATTACGCCTTGTGCACGGTCGGCCACTACGGGGTCTATCGTCTAAACAACCCGTGGCTTCGAACTTCGAAATCATTCTTGCCACAGCTGCATTTGTCAACGGACCTTTACCCGTTCGAATCCCCTTCCTGTGGCGATAGGATCGTAACGCTGAACTAGCACATTCCCCATTCTGCTTCACTAAAAGCCCCTTTTCAGCTAACGTCAACATGCTGCGACTGCTGGTGCATGAGATTCCTGTGGTGTCGCACAAGTACAAAGTGCGCGCCACCTACTTTCGCCGCGCGCCGCCATGCACACACGGCGCAGCGTTCTCAGGACAGCCACGAGCGCCCTCTGCTGCAACTCCGCTCGTGGCCACCACTGAAGGACATCGGCACTTGGGACTGAGTTAGCAACCAGTTAGGACCTTCGTAATCAGATAGGCACCAGTGAAGACTTTGCTATCGTACAGGCACTAGGCAGGCCTCTAACAACTATGTATCAACATTCTGCAGTACTATGTAAAAGTTAAGTATTGTTACATTCTGTGCAATATATATCTCTTTCTAGTTTACTCGAGTGTTTATAGTTTCTGGCTGCTCCCCTCCGTACCTGCACCAGCGTGCTGTCTTTGTTCCTGTGTCGGTCTCATTCCACTCGGCCACCGACACCTACGACGAGGCTGGGACACAAAAGCGACGACGAAGTTGGGACACAAAAGTGGCGACGAGGAGTGATAGAACCTTGGACCATCCCGCTTGCAGCAGCCAGACAGCAGTCGTAGTCGGAGCACACAGAAATTGCTCCCGCCCATCCACCCTTATTATAACAATTTTGGGGAAAGATATTTTGTTACGTGTTTTGTGGACTTTTTTGTTGCAGAGCGTCCTCTCTCATATTGCATTTGTGTTTTGTTATAATTTACTTGTATGCGCGGCGCCTAATCGGTCAGCATGGCCACTACCCCGAACCCAAACTTAATGGAAATTATTCAGTTACAGACGGCGAAAATCACTCAACTACTGCAGGCCGTGTCGCAGTTGTCGGCACAGGCTGCTCACCAACAACAACAGCCGTCACATCAGCAGCCCACACCTGCCGCTGCATCGCTTCCTACGTTTCGCCAGTACAACGAACGTGAGGAAGAATGGAGTGACTATTTCGCGCAGTTTCAAGAACTCGTCGCGGCTCATCAACTTCCAGGTCAGACTGTTAAGCATCTTTTATTGTCCGTGGTGGGCCCCAAAACCTTCGTATTATTGCAGAAACTATTCCCGCAAGCATCTCCTCGTGATGTAGACTTTGAACAAATAGTAGAGGCACTGAATGCTCATTATGAGAGAAAAGTTCTTGTAGCCGCTGCACGGTACCGATTTTTCAGACTTAAAAAATCGCCCGAACAGTCACACCAAGAGTGGATCACCGAGTTGAAGGGCTTAACCCGCCAATGTAAATTTACTTGCTCTTGTGGACTTTCGTATAGTGACGTGATGTTGAGGGATGCGATTACGCAGAACATTCAGGATCCCAGAATTCGGGCAGCAATTCTGAAACAGTCTGACCCCTCATTAGACAGTGTACTACAGCTTATAGAAGCGCATGATACTTTTGACTTAGCAGATGTAGAAATGCAAAGCCACAGTGTTAATTCAGTGCGCCGCAACGGACGCTTTCCTAGTCGTAGTTCCCAGTCTAGCCCTAGTGATTCTTATTTTTCTACAGGCCGTGCTGAACAGACAGTGAACAGTAGCCAGTGTAAAAGTGCGACACAAAGGTCGCCCCGTCGTGTTAGAAACAGTGATTTGAATAACGGGCGCCAACGCTCATTTCAGAAAAATGTACGTAAATCTTGCCCCCAGTGTGTGTCTCGCCACAAGCGTGCTCATTGCCCTAGTCGCAACGCAACCTGTTATCAATGTGGCAAATCGGGACATGTGCAGTCTGTGTGTATGCAAATTAAAAACTCAAAGAACGGTACCGTTAGAAACAGTGCTTCGCAGAGTGCGAGAACAGTTCATTCTGTAAATGTTATACGGGCTGTGGAATTGAACAGTGCTTTCCTTGGATCTCAATTGCAAGAAAGTAGTTCTGCGCCTATGGCAAAACTATATAGTGCACCACGTAGCAAGCGCCGACGAGCGCGTAAAACAGTGCAACGGAAAAGGGTTCGGGATAAGCAAAATGACTATGAACAGTGCATTCCTGTAGTGAAAATAGTGCCTTCTGCAACTGCTCCTTGTAATAGTGCCCAGTACTGTGTAGCTAGTGACAGTAAACATCAAGTAGCTACTCAAAAGTGTAGTGCAGTAGTTAGTGACTCTGTAGTAGCCTCGCATTGCGCGGACGCCGATCCGGCGGTAGTGTCATCTAGTGACAGTGTGGTTAATCCGCTGTGTGCCGAGTATGCGCCGCTTCCTACCGCACGCAACCCGCGCAAGCGCAGAAAACAATAAGTATTAGATGTTGCCCACATTCGCGCACCGGTCGTGCGCCAGAAGCACAAGCTGTTTGTTACTCTCTCTATAGAAAATGAGACTGTGCAATTTCAGCTTGATACTGGTTCCGCTGTTACATTAATAAATAAAGACACATATGAACTTCTGGGTTCGCCAAAATTGTCGCCGTGTCAACAAGTGTTAACAGCGTACACAGGTCAAAATATTCCCGTGCTAGGAACGTGTAGCCTGCCCGCCTCTTTTCAAGGTGTAACAAAAACAGTTGCTTTTGTAGTTTTTCAGGCCAAATCTGCACAGAACATTTTTGGACTAGATGCGTTTGACTTGTTTGGTTTATCAATTCAAAGAGATGTGCTTCAAATTTCGTCAATAGTGCCTCAGGATAAAATCAATGCCTTGTGTGACAAATATAGTGACTTGTTTTCGCCGGAACTAGGTTGTGCAAAAGACTTCGTGGCACATGTAACTTTAAAAGAATCTGCAGTTCTAAAATTTCGTAAAGCTAGACCAGTGCCTATCGCCTTGCGTGATACAGTTGCCGAAGAACTTAAACGTTGGCAAGATAGTGGGGTGATTTCTCCTGTTTCTGCGAGTCAGTGGGCCTCGCCTATACTAATTATACCCAAGCCGTCAGGAAAACTTCGTCTCTGTGCGGACTTCAAATCAACAGTGAACAGTCAAACAATTGTAGACACTTATCCCTTGCCCAGACCTGACGAACTAATGGACAAATTAGGACAGTCTCGTTTCTTTTCTAAGATTGATTTAGCAGAGGCATACTTACAGATTCCGTTTGATGACGAGTCAAAAAAAATTTTCGTCATTAATACTCACATGGGCCTTTTTCAATTTCAACGCCTACCCTTTGGCAGTTCTTCCGCCCCCGCTATTTTCAGCGTTTTTTTGGAACAGCTGACAGTTTCTGTACTGTGTTGTTCGAACTATTTAGATGATATTGTGGTATCCGGACGTACAGTTGAAGAACATTTAGCAAACCTGGAGTGCCTTTTCAAAGTTTTGACTGCAGCAGGTCTACGTTGCAATAAAGCAAAGTGTTCGTTTTTTCAAACTGAAATAGAGTACCTAGGCCATGTGATTAATGCCCAAGGAATTCATCCCTTACAGTCACATCTTAGAGCAATCAAAGACTTGCCTCCTCCTAAGAATGTGCATGAATTGCAAGCAGTAATGGGAAAGCTTAACTATTATTTCCGGTTTATTCCCAATGCGTCTCAGATTGCAGCTCCACTGCATCACTTACGTAGGAAGAATGTTCCTTTTGTATGGTCCAAAGATTGTCAGGTTGCCTTTGACAAACTAAAGTCTGCACTACTCAGTGATGCATGTTTGATTCCCTTTGACCCACAGAAGCCTGTAGTGCTAGCAGTTGACGCCTCGTCGTACGGTGTGGGTGCAGTTCTGTCACATCATATTGGATGTCATGATCGTCCTATTGCCTTTGCATCCAAGCTACTGACGCCGACGCAACAGAATTACAGTCAGATAGAAAAGGAGGCCTTAGCAATCATTTACGGCGTCACAAAGTTTCATCATTATCTCTATGGCAGAAAATTCTATTTGTTGACAGACCAGAAGCCTCTCACGTCGTTGTTCTCACCCACAAAGCCAATTCCGCCACGAACGGCACAAAAGCTTCAGAGATGGTCCTTGATATTGTCTAATTATCAGTATGAGATTTTGTACCGACCTACCACTAAACACGCCAACGCGGACACACTTTCCCGATTTCCGGTTGGCCAGGATGTGTCGTTTGATTCTTCGGAAATGGCATGTTGTCAGATAGACTCCAGAGATGCTACCGCTGTCGCAGATTTCCCTTTGAACTCTCGTCGGGTTGCACAGGAAACAGCTGCGGATGCAGACTTAAGTGTGGTAGCACGTTTTGTTCGCTTTGGTTGGCCTGCCAGAGCCAAAGACATTGATCGGCCTCTGGTTCGACGTTATTTTGCACAACGTCATGCATTATCTTTAAGTAAGGGTGTACTGTTGTTACATACCGACAACGACCAAGCAAGAGTGATTGTTCCTCGTTCCCTGCAACGTGAAGTGTTACGCTTCCTGCATCAAGGACATTAGGGCATTGTTAGGACAAAGCAACTGGCCAGACGTCATTGTACCTGGGTTGGTATGAACGCTCAGATAGAGAGCATGACATCACAGTGTACAGTTTGTGCGGAGCATCAGGCGGCTCCTCCACAGCGTTTCTCAGACTGGCCACGCCCCAAGGGACCATGGCAACGTTTACATATTGACTTTGCCGGACCTTTCTGGAATACGCGCTGGTTAATTGTTGTAGACGCTTTCAGCAAGTTTCCTTTTGTGATTGCCATGAACTCCACGACAGCTTCTAGTACAATCACTGCCTTAACATCAGTGTTTTGCATCGAAGGCTTGCCTGAAACTATCGTCAGTGACAATGGACCTCAGTTTGTTAGTGCGGAATTTCAACAGTTTTGTCGTGTGAATGGCATTCAGCATATCACCACTGCACCTTTTCACCCTCAGTCCAATGGTGAAGCAGAAAGTTTCGTTCGAACATTCAAGTCTCACATGGAGAAGATGAAAGGTCAGCACTCCAGGCAGCAAGCTCTTCAAATTTTCCTGTCTACGTATCGGTGCATGCCACGTGACGGCCCGTCTCCTGCCGAGCTGCTACACGGCCGCCGTCACCGCACTCTCCTTCACCTGCTGCAGCCTCCCACGCACCGAGTCGGTTCGTATGGCGCTACGCGTTTTCAGGTTTCCACGCCGGTGCTGTACAGGGTGTTTGCTGGCAACAAGAAGACATGGTTGCCGGGCACCATTCAGCGCGTGCTCGGTCGCAATATGTATGTTGTACGTTCTTCCACAGGGTCGGAGCTGCGGCGCCACGCAAACCAATTGCGCCTGCATAGGCCGCGCGATCCTGTCTCCGGTTTCTTGATTCCAGACCCAGTTCACCGCCAGGGAGCACAACCACATCGTTCGTCCCCGGACTAAGAGATCGTCCCGATGGAGATCGACGCGACGCCGCCGCTGTCGCCGCCGCAGATGACAGCGTCACCGAGAGGGACTCCGGGACCGTGCGTGCCGCCGCCGCCTGGGCCACGCACCTCAGAAGAAGATGACCTGCTCCCTCTGGGCGGGGGGTGCGCCCTTCCCCAGGTTTCGGTGGGTTCCCTGGAGGATCGCAAGGCGGATGCCGGGGCGCGGACGGCGTCTCGATCCCAGCCTCAGCTACGACGCCCGTCCCACCAGTAACGCCCCCGCCCAGGCCCTCCTCCCAGTGCCGTCGCCGTGGCCCTCAGCCCTACGCCACGACGGCGCGGCGGTTTGGGGGGGAGGGGTGTGGTGTCGCACAAGTACAAAGTGCGCGCCACCTACTTTCGCCGCGCGCCGCCATGCACACACGGCGCGGCGTTCTCAAGACAGCCACGAGCGCCCTCTGCTGCAACTCCGCTCGTGGCCACCACTGAAGGACATCGGCACTTGGGACTGAGTTAGCAACCAGTTAGGACCTTCGTAATCAGATAGGCACCAGTGAAGACTTTGCTATCGTACAGGCACTAGGCAGGCCTCTAACAACTATGTATCAACATTCTGCAGTACTATGTAAAAGTTAAGTATTGTTACATTCTGTGCAATATATATCTCTTTCTAGTTTACTCGAGTGTTTATAGTTTCTGGCTGCTCCCCTCCGTACCTGCACCAGCGTGCTGTCTTTGTTCCTGTGTCGGTCTCGTTCCACTCGGCCACCGACACCTACGACGAGGCTGGGACACAAAAGCGACGACGAAGTTGGGACACAAAAATTCCCATTGCAGCTCCTTTTCATGCGCAGTCACTGACGTTTTGCTATCCGGCACCATGTGTCAGCCTTTTTTTGAACTTTTGTTTTGTTCTAATAAAACCCCATGTCATTCCAAGCCTGTATGTCATTTTTTACCTCTCTATCTACATTATTCAGTGATTTATTAAGTTTTCAAATTTATACTGACTTTTTTATCACCCGATATGTATAAGAAAGGACATTTCTTTAAGCAACAAGGGTATTAAGGAACATTTTGTTTCCTTGCCACGGTAACTTAATTGAGAGGGTATGAGAGCTTGTTGTCTCCTGCAGGCGAGAAAATATATCCCACATTGAAAAATAATCTGTAGGCCTTAGGATAGCTTAGGGATTTTGTGTGGTACTTGTTGCATTGATGAAATTATCTTTCAAGAGCTCATTCAGTTCAACTTTGACGTAATACAGTACAATGTTATCTGCCACATATATTTCTTGCTTGACGTATCCCATGCATTCGTCTCGATTTTCACACACACACACACACACACACTCATACTCTCATACTCAGACTAAAATTACAGAAAAGAAAGGTCATAGTTGTGGAAGCCATAATAATTTTCTATACCATACTTCGATCATCTGACAAAGACGCCATGTGCCGTAGCATGCCTTTTACTGCATTCCTCTATCGATCTTTGTTTTCGAGATATTTAATTTTGAAATCAGGGAGTCCTTTTCTGGACATCCTGTAAATCTTGTCATTAGAGCTTGTTAAGTACTACTCCTTACTGTCAGGCGGCGCATCTCCTACATTATTGTTAAGTTCGAAATTCGTACATGACGTCGCCAAACATGTCATTATCCAAAGCATACATCTGCCTTTATATGAGTTATTATCTCCTTCTGGCACCTACAGCTACTATTTCTTTATTCTCTCCTTACCATTATAATTGTTTCTAAATAGATTAATTTGTGCATATTGTAAATAGTTTCTGTTGTTTATCCCTTGCATTACATTAAAGTAATTGTGTTCGTTTTATTTAATTTCTTCATTTGGGCTTTAATTCACTTACTTGTAAGTGGCACTGTAGTTTAATTTCTGTTGGATTAGTTTTTTAATTAGGTTAGGATATCGTTACTGTCCAGTCTTTTAATTATCATTACAAGTATAGTTTATTTATAGTTTTACAGTAATTACGTCTGGCTAGCTATATGGAATCCTTTTAATCGTTTATTTTATTAACATAGGTGGTATATATATTTAGTTAGTTGATAAGGCCGTTATTAGTTTCAATTAGTCTTAGACCGCGTTTGAGATTAAGATTTGTGTTTGTATATATCGTGTGAATATTTGTTTCGTCTGTAAATATTGCGTAAATAGTTTCCGTTTTGTTGTTTGGTTATTGTTTAATAGAGTTCCTTTACATTTTCGTTGTATATATAATGTAGACTTTGTATTGTTAATAATGTAACAGCATATTTGAACTCCGGTGTCACGTTGTTGTTTCAACTGGACTGTTTACATGGGCTGTGCCAAAGCAGCCACGCCCCCACATTAGAATAAGCTCTTTGCTGGCGTATGAGTTTTTCAGTTGTCAGCTGACAGCGAGTCACCGTCATTTGTTCGCTCCAGTGACTCAGGGTTTATCATCGTTACCGCTAACTAAAATTTCACGTCTCAAAGCAACTGAGCCGATGTAAACATTGCTAGGGCGCGTACCGTTCCGGCACAGGCATGCAATGTGCTAGTGTTCAAATCGGTAAACGTGTCGGGTCCTGGTATTAAATAAGTCGTCCGTGGTATTCTTAAATACCCGGCGATACAGACCTATAAGTTCCTTTCCACCGGTATCAAATGCTCTTGATTGTTGATGTTGTGGATTTTGCTTTCCACCCCACGAGTTAGAAAATTGCAATAAGGTTGCATGTCTAGTCTTATTTATGAAATTGCAATGTATATTGTTTTGCTGTCGATTTCTACTTAATGTGTTAAGCGAAATATCAATCACGAATATGATCTTATGTTGTGTCCTGCTCATTTGGTGGAAATATCTTTAAATTTGACAATATTTTTCTTAAGTTTTTATGTGCAAGTTCCGCAAAGTGACTATGGGTAACGTTACAGAAAGTTAATTATGAGCCCCCACATCATAAAGGAATGTGCTTAAACTTATTATTAGATGAAATTTTCTTACATTCGTTTCTTGCAAGGGCGGATTGACATCTAAATACATATATTTACACATCTCTGGATACATTTTTGTCAGCTTCTCCTGTTTAATTTGATACTGCTTGTGTATTTTGTGTGTTGTTTGTGGTGAGCTAAATGAGATAACATCAGAAGTGTTTGTTTTCAATTCTGTTGTTGAGTTTGCATTTAGCAACCATGTGGGTACTGGTAATCGGGTGTCCACGCCTGTTTGTTACATTCTGTTATATGTGAAATACCAATGTCTGTTGCACTGTGAAGTGTTCGTCGTCTTTTACCATATTTGGTATTAGTACCTTGCTGTTCTATTTTGATGGATCCTAGCTCACGTGATAATTGCTCTCACGGTCAGCCAGCGGATAGTAGATTTCTATTAGTTCACATAGTGCGTTCTACCGACTGTTTTGTTGATTTTACATTCTCGGAATCTTTTGCTACCTGGTCAACTTGTGCTAAATGGTCCTGTCATAAATTTAATCTCTCAAATTTCATATTGATTTCGTGCAGACTTCGTTTAAAGTCTGTCGACACGTTGGCACTGATTTATTGGTTGCCCACGTTTGCATTTGTTTTTGGATACTTTCTGATTTATTTTGCATCTGGTTTTGCATTTCTTGTATGAATTTAAATAACTTTGTCGTAGCAGGGTTACTATCAGTCCTATTAGTTGACCCTATTTCAACATTAACTTCATTTAAAGTATTATTTGCATGAGGTGTTGCAGAGATTTGCACTTTCGATAACGATGAAGTACGCCACTCATTGTTTGCTTTCATATTAAAATCTTGTGAGGTTTCATTGTCTGCCTCACAAAGATTTTCAACACCCTGGAAGATTCAAGTGGTAATGGAATAAGTGAATCTTCATTGGGATTTAATAATGGGTCATTGTTTGTGTTAAATGTAAAGTTGTTCTTGGAACTACTTTAGTAGGTCAAAGGGCGACGTTATTGTTCGCTTCTTTTAGCCAACGATTGTTTCTTGAAAGTAACTTTACTATCTGACGTATATGATTTCTCTGACTGTACTTCATCGTCCCTATTGCCTGACATCTTGAATGAAATTTATTTATGACCTCAGCAACAATGACTAAATCTGCTCACGCAATTATAGTCCACAATTACACACGGGATCCAGACAATTACGCCAGAAAAATTTTGTGGCATGAAATATTAAATTTTCAGCCAAATGAATATTTAGGTACCACACGAAAAATTTTCCTAAACGGTGTCGTTATTCATAATGCAGTCTAAGACGCATAATGGTTGCTTAATAATAATAATTCATGCAACTAACTATATGAGCTATTGAAAAATGAAATTTTTAGAGAAAATTCTACCTACAGCAGTTTCTAACCAGAATTGTTAGTTCAGTTTAGGAAAGCAGATTGGTTTGACGTGCTCCCAATTGTGACAGATATCGAAGGCTGGCTTATTCTAAACTGAAACTGCAAATCAGTCATCGTCGCTCCAGAAGCCAATTACCTGGAACAGAAGTTGTACTGCTGAAAAGAGGTCCCCGATCGGAAAATAAAAAAAAGAACTGACTTTTCATATTAGAAACAAGACTTCACCACATTACATGAACCAAAAGGATTAAAACTACAGTGAAACTGACATGTTTCGAAGGCAACATTTCATCATCAGAACTGCTGTACTATTATTGTTTTTAAAGTACATAACAATGTAATGTAATTCTGTCCTTACTGCCTAATACTTATGTTTCTTAAACATTTACAGAGTAGTAATGTTGCGCTTTTTTCAGTGACAGTCGCACAAAATAAACGGAAATCAAGTCGTTCTTGATATAACCGCGAACTTCAGAAGAGGAAACATATGTCAAGTGGTTCTCAAGCTATTAACAGAAAGGGATATATATATATATTGATCAACTGTGGGTCTTACAAACAATTTCCAAGAAAACAACAAGCAGTATGGAAGAAGAGAATAACGGCTATGACGCGCAGGAGACTGGCAGAGAAGTTGATCCCGTCACTTGTGAGAATCCACCAGAAATTGAAAAATCAAAAAATAGAGAAAGAAAAAGAGGTAAAAGTGAAGACGATGAACTCATCGTACTACTAAAAAGAAAATCGTTGGAGAAGCGCATTCTATGGAAGTTGAAAAAGATAACGACAAGAAATTACGATCCGACATAATTTCAGTCGTTTCAGCAACACAAGGTACCCATGATAACCAACAATGGCTACCTCATGGCGTAGCTACGCTATACCGTTTCCATTATCCCGGACTACACCCAGTATGGCAATATCCGTCTTCCAACATTTATCCACATGAACATCATCAGCAGATGCATTCTTCTGAATTTCTACATGTACGAAGTCTGTCAAGTAACCCTAATCACCAACAAAACTGTCTCCAGTATCTATATCACTTCTATTGAATCACACACCTGCTGTTCACCTACCCAGTGAAACGGCAGAGTTTTAAAAACGAGTCTCTTTCATTAATTTGTTTATGGAAAATAATAGTTTGCAAAGTACTGTACGTTTTAACATATAACAGAGCACTGATTCTTGATTAGTAAATAAAGGTGTTCAAAGTCTTAGTTATTTGTTTTTGCCTAAATTCCTTACAGCTAGTTACTGTTGCTTTATTCATTAATAATTACCTTTTTTTAATTAACAGCGCAATGTTAGGACCAGTTTTTCTTCTGCTGAGAAACACTTGCTTAACTCCGTGTCGATTTCCTTTATATCTTCTTTTATGTAGGCAAGCATCTCGTAAAACGATGCTTTTGACATTCGAAGAAAAAAAAAACCTACTGTCGTCTGCACTCATTTCGTCAATCATTGTATAATACATTCCTCTACTAAGACGAGAAGCGTACACGGGATGTTTTTGAATTTTCCTAACCCTTTGCTTTTTCGTTTTTGAAAGAAGGCAAGGAGGATAAGTTGTTCGTAGACACCATTCTGTCGACTGCCCGCATATCGACGAGAAAGGACCAGGTGTTCAGTTGCGCCGCCAGTTGACCGCTCCTTTAAACCTGAGGCGACTAGCGGCCTGATGTTTACCTCGCCTCGCCATCTGCCGCACCTGTCCTGCAGGTCGCGGTTATAGCAACGCGTAGAGCAACTTTAAGCATTAAAAGCAAATTTTTCTTTGGTAGGCATGGGCCAGAGGTGTAGAAATCCCCCTCCTAGCTTGCTTGCCCCCTAACTCCACTGCAGCCATTCAAGCAGGTTAGCCTGAAGTGACGTAAACCCAAGAGTGCAGGTGTACCGAGGCGCACCGGGCAATGCGGCTGATTGGGCTCCCGCAAGCTCGGCGACTTTGGTTCCCGTAGCCTGGCAAGATTCACGGGACCCACCCAGCTTGCTGCCCCTGACAACAGGTCGCGCTGTCAAGTTAGCATGACTGTACAACAGCCAGGTAGTTGGACTGTATATGTCGCAACAGTGGGAGCAACAAGATGAAGAAGTCGAACTTCAGCGAGATTAAGAAAAAATTAACAACTGGTGAATACATACTAGTATCAAAATACAGCACAAGTGCCGCTTGGGAAAAGTTTTCGTGTGTTTAGGAGGCAGCTTCGAATAAATCGGTAGGTGTGTCGCAATGCAAACAGAGTAAAAAGCTATTAAGTACGCATACTTCATCTTCGAGTATGTTACGAAATGTTTGCAAATTTGGTCAGCAGCTGCCTCATTCGTTAAATATTTTGGAAGAGGACAAAGAGTTAGTGAGTGACAAGTGTGTGGAAATATGTGCTACGGACCAGATGCCATTTAGCAGTATAGAGGGAGAAGCCTTTCTAAATTTAGGTCAGACACTGATCGACATGGGGAATAATATGGGTCAGTTAATATTAAAAATTTTATGCCTTCTAGAGTGACAGTAGCCAGAAAAGTCCAAACCTTATCTGATAAAGTACGCTGCAAAATGCTCCCAGACTTGGTGCATACGATTCGTTCTGGTACATGCGCAAGTACAATTGATCTATGGACAGACAATTACAAAGGGGTGCATTACATGTCCATCACAATGCATTACATTAATTCCGTCTGGGTTATGAGTAAATATGTGCTGATGTGCTCTGCATTTCCTGACTACCCAAAAACTGATACAAATATTCGAAACGAGTTGAAAGGAGGCTTAGAAGCTATAAGTGTTTCTTGTGAAGACAGCCAAAATTACGTTTGTCACGGACCAGGGCAGTAATATTGTTAAAGCTCTCGATACATATAAAAAAGTCTTCCGTGCATGGCTCATTTTATAAACACAGTTTTGAAATATGTTCTCAACTAACAGTTTTTGAAAGAAAATGTCCCAAATATATTAGCTGATCTTAATACAGTGCGAACTACAATTTCCTATTTCAAGAAAAGAGGTCTCTGTGTGAGATTGCATCTTTAAAGCAGCGTGTTTCAACTCGTTGGAATAGTTGTTTTGACATGCTTCTATCAGTACATTCTTAGATAGATTCAGTGAAGGCTGTCATAGATAGCAAAGGTGCCAATAATAAGATGTTCGAATACGACCACCATATAACTGGCCAGGTTATAGCGTTCTTAACCCATTTAAAGAAGCCACAGTTAATTTAGAGTCTGACAAGGAACCAACATTACATTTAGTTCTACCATGGTTTTATGCCTTAAAAGGCACCTACCAGTTACAGTCAGACCGATATAGGCACAATCGAAAATGTGAACAAAATATGCAGGCATTTTGTAAAACCTATCTGAAGCTAATCTTCCCTAAGTGATTGGTTTCAGATACAGACCTTCAGGCTTTCAGAAAACTGGTTCAGAGTCGCCGCTGAACTTCTGGTAATGTGGTTTATAGATAGAGATTATACGAAAAATATTCTTCCATTAAAAAAAAATGCATTTTTGGAATATAGAATAAAGTATTTTGTGAATATCATATGAATTCCGAGAACCAGCAAAATACTTCCTGTAAAAGTCATTATAGTTTAGCATAACTAATGTTATACTTGAGTGACTAAAGTTACATAATGTAGACTGGAATGTAATGGTTATCCTTACCTTTTTTGTGCAAAAGATCTCCAAATTCAGTGTTTCTCCTGCTTAGTACACACAACCAATTGAAGAAGTGATCTGATGATGGTTCGAATTGAAAAGAGCAATACTTGAAAGATAGTGAATTTGCAGAGAAAACCTTTCATATCTAAAAATAATAAGTCCAAAATACACGCCTAAAATGTAGAAAAGACAAATGAAATATATTTTGACCGGAATTGAATATATGTAATATTTACATTCATCTTTTGATGCCCAGATAAAATAGGTAAGAACTTTTCATTTATTTCCTTAGCACGAGAATTATGCGCGCAGACTGAACAGCTACGTAGCGTAGCACCGCGGTAAGACGGCCAGGCAAGCAAGTTTCCCGTAACCTGCTTGGGTTGGGTTCAGCTTGGCTTGGCCAGGAGAGAAGCAGCCTGCCCGTTCTGTTGACAACGCGCGCCGGCCTGCCTGCCTAGCCTCCGAACAAGCTTGGGCAAGCTAAGAGCGGGAAATGTACTCCTCTGGCATGGGCTCCCATATTTTAAGTGGTTTTCCTCATACTTCTCTCAGAACTAGCGTCTGTTACGTTGGAAGCCAATATTTCATCAGGAAATTTCATGGGCGAAATCCAATCAGTGCTTCAAGTGTTCTGTACTTGATACTCCACAGAAACCTATCACTGCTGTCATACATTCCATACAACAGTTACAGACCCAGAATCTAAATATGACTGTGAAGAGGTATGTGGTTAATGTTGCCAGATGGCCCGATATTCCAGGCTCTGTTGACACCTCCCGATTCACCTTCGACCGAGACGCCGAAATGTCCGTTTTTGGGTCAAAGTTCCAAAGCTTAATGGTGCGAAGCACACCTTTTTATTGACTCGTTCTTTTCGCTGTGCGCCACTACGGGCATAAGGGTCCCTCACACGGACACTTCTAACCTCACGATTTAGGACGAACCGCGTAGAAAGTTCGAGTGGAAGTGTCTCGCCCGAAGAGCCACGTGTGCGGTAAGCCGCCGAACTACCTACCTGCCACTGCCTGCGCATTTGCCGTAAACTCACATTTCGCTCGCTCAGGCAGGTACTCATATTGTATTCGTTCTAAAAGCCTTCAATTCTTGTGCAGAAACTAACGTTAAGTTGCATCCAAGCAATATTTTTATGTATCTATCAGAATTTGTTTTGTTGCCGTCAATGAACTTCTTAACGTTCAGTGATGCTTTTACCTTTACATTTAAGGTTATCGTATCCATTTTCCCACATGACTGGCATTCTTTATTCATTTGTTTTGGTTTAGAATTTAAAAAACTTTTACACAACTGTTCGTATAAAATTTTACAATAAAAATTGCACGTGAATGTTTCAACTTTAACTGTCGATTTTTCTGTCCACGTGTAAGTCAACAAGAAAATTACTCCGTCACTAGATGCGTTCGCCTCTGAGAAATAGAGAATGTACTGTACGAGTGCAGGCAGCTTTTTCCTGGTATTTTCCGTTCATTAAGTTTCCCGAGCACATCTCATCGTCGTGTGTCTACACTGCTCTTCCTCCTCACCCATCACTTCATAAAATCGTGTTGCAAACAAAGAATCCTCGTTCTCTATATGATGACCCTTTAACTTACGTATCACTTGTCAATACGATTGAAAAACGTGCTATTTCAAATGAACGTTCTTTATGAGAACGTTTCTTATGTCAAAAAAGTACTGAATGCAATAGTACAGAACAAAACATAACAACACTACAAAAATGGCACACCTTACTTCAGAACCGTACTATTCCTAATTTGCAATAGTTATTTTTTCATGACATCCAAACCGGTTTCAACGCTACAGTAGAGATAATTTTTTCTCAGTCAATTATAGTTTGCGCTGAGAAACGAATTTGACCATCTCTAGACCACGTAAGAGCTCAGATACAAATAAAGACTAACTTAGAAATATCCTGCACAGAATTTTATTATTATTATTATTCTATAAAAGACAATAAGCAATTGAAGCCGCGGCGGAGCGCATTGATGCGCAAGGCCGTTCCCCGACGGGGGTTCGAATCCTCCTCGGGCATGGATGTTTATGCCGTCTTTAGTATAAGCTAGTTCATAAGTAGTTTGTAAGTTTAGGGACTGATGTCCCATAAGCTGTACCAACATTTGAACACTTAAAGCAACTGAATGCTGCAAAATCTACATCAAAATATATATTGTCCATAAAAAACTATTAGTTCATAAAAAGGTATTGCTGATTTTATTTTATCCATTATTTTTGGTTACAGAACATCGCAGCTGTATTCGTAATAATAATGTCTAAATAAATACTGCAACCAGCCACAAGATTTTTATAAATAAATTTATTGCACCGTTAGTAGTTTCGGGCCTGAGCCCATCATCAGACGGTAGTGCTGATATCGGGTTTACATGGGTATCCTAAAATAACAAAGATGTTACAAGGTTAAATATTTTCGTTACAAATATAACAAAGTGTTCTTCCGTGAATTGTTCACTCTTAAATTAAATCTACATTGAACTTACTTAACAGAAAGGTCTCCCTTATACATTATTATAATATATATGTATATTTGTGTCTCTCCATGTTGACCTGTGAGGTTCACTAAATTCAAGATGGTAGCGTTTGTTTCATCAACTGATGAAACAAACACCATAAGGGGCAGCTCGTTCTAAAGGGGCACAGGGGCCTGGTCCCAGCAGAAAATTTTTGATATACCTTTGCAGTATTGTATCAAACAGTTGGAGTGTGACGTGATCCCCTCGACATCCTAACTCATTTAACCACTTACTAAATGAGATGTACCTGGGGTCGTGCGACACTTCTAATATATCTAATAATGGAGTAGACGAACTACTCGTGAAATCTGGTACAGTTAATAAACGGGTTAATCACCCATATAAAGTTTTTAATTTACTTCACCCTAAGATGACCTTCAATTATGAATTGATCATAATAACAGTAATAATTATCTAGATTTGCAATTGCAACTTGAAGGAAGAAAAGTACAGTTTGACATCTTTCAGAAAACCCAAACCAAGCGACTGCACATTCATTCTTCTTCATGTCCCCCATATCGGTACAAGATAAGTTTCTTTAAGTCAATGATTGATCGCATCACAGAACTACCTATGAATTAGCAAATGTTAGATTAGATTAGTTATTCGTTCCGTAGATCCATGTTGAGGAGATCCTCGTGGATGTGGGACATGTCAAGAAACAAAATTTACAAGTTGAATAATAGATAATACTACTAATATAAATACAGATACATACATTTTAAGTTTTTTTTTCTTTTTTTAAGCTGATAATATAACAATACTAATATAGTATGAGTACATGCATCATTTGGTACAATTTAGAAATTCACTAATGGAGTAGAAGGAGTTGGCCACTAGAAAGTCTTTTAGGTTCCTCTTAAACTGATTTTTATTTGTAGCTTAATTTTTATACTTGATGGTAAATTATTGGAAATGTGTATTCCTGAGTAGTGGACCCCTTTTTGAACTAAAGTAAGTGCTTTTAAGTCCTTGTGTAGATCATTTTTATTCCTAGTATTGTATGTATGAACTGAGCTGTTTGTTGGAAAAAGGGATATATTATTTATGACAAATTTCATTAAGGAATAAATATACTGAGAGACAGTGGTTAATATACCCAGTTCTTTGAAGAAGCTTCTACAGGACGTCCGTGAATTTACTCCACAAATAATACGTATTACACGTTTTTGGACTCTGAAGACTTTTGACTGACTTGAAGAGTTACCCCAATATATTATACCATATGGCATTAGGGAATGAAAGTAAGCAAAGTATGCAAGCTTTGTTATTTTTATGTCTCCTACGTCTGATAACACTCGTATTGAAAATACAGATTTGTTGAGCCGTTTCTGCAGTTATGTGGTGTGCTCCTCCCAACTAAATTTATTATCAAGCCGTAATCCGAGGAATTTAATACTGTCAACCTCTTCTATCTGCTCTTCTTCGTACTTAATGCATATGCTGACAGGAAATCTGTTACATGTTCTGAACTGCATGTAGTGAGTCTTTTCAAAGTTTAATGACAGATAGTTGGCTTTAAACCAGTTATTAATGTTCATGAAAATATCATTAGCAGACCTTTCTATAACTATCCTTGACTTACTTTTTATTGCAATACTTGTATCATCTGCAAACAAAACAAACTCTGCTTCTGGCAGTGTAATTGATGAGAGATCATTAATGTACACAAGAAAAAGCAATGGCCCTAAAATGGATTCTTGTGGGACACCACATGTAATTTCTTCCCAATCCGATGATGATTGTTGGCTTAATTCACTAGTCACTTGCACTGACACCCTTTGTTTCCTGTTAGTGAGGTACGACTTGAACCATTTTGTAGCATTTCCCGTGACCCCGTGAATTCTAATTTACTTAAAAGGATGTTATGGTTCACACAATCAAATGCCTTTGACAAATCACAGAAAATACCTATTGCTAGCAATTTATCATCTAATGAATTAAGTACATTCTCACTGTAAGTGTAAATAGCCTTCTTGATATCGGAACCTTTCAGAAATCCAAATTGTGTTCTAGACAATATGCCATTTGAGGTTAAGTGGTTGAGAAGCTGCTTGTACATTACCTTCTCTAGAATTTTTGAGAATGCTGGCAGAAGTGAAATGGGTCTGTAGTTTGATGGTATCTCTTTATCCCCCTTTTTGAATAGAGGTTTAATATCCGCATATTTTAGCCAATCAGGAAATGTTCCCCTTATAATAGACTGGTTACATAAATAACTTAAAATTATGCTAAGTTCACAAGAACACGCTTTAATGAACTTTGTTGATATTTCATCATAACCACTAGAATGCTTTGCTTTTAAAGATTTTATTATGGAAGTTATTTCTTGTGGTGAAGTAAGTGATATATTCATGTACTTGAAGATATTTGTAAATGCTAATTTCAAATATTCAAGGGCATTATTTACTGACCCAGACAATCCCATACTATCAGTAACAGATATAAAGTACTTGTTAAATAGATTTGCCACTATGCCATCAGTTACTAATGTCTCATCTACTCTTAATGCTACCTGCTCTTGTTCCTTTCTGGTTCTACCAGTCTCCTCTTTCACTATATCCCATATTGTTTTTATTTGGTTTCCTGATGTTGCTATCTTCTTTTCATAGTGCACTTGTTTAGATGCCTGAATAACTTTTTTAAATATTTTACAGTATTCCTTATATTTAGTTAAATCATCATCATTGCAACTACTCTTGGCTGATAGATACATTTTCCCTTTTGTCTTACAAGAAATCTTTATTCCTTGTGTAATCCATGGTCTTATTATAGACTTCTGTTTAATTCGAGTTACTTTTAGAGTAAAACAGTTTTCAAACATGATACTAACATTATTAATGAATACATTATATTTTTCATTCATGCCATGAGCACTATATACATCTTTCCAGTTCAGTCTTTAAGGAGTATTCTAAAATTTTCAATTTTTCGTGGGTTGACTACTCTCCTGTATGTACATTTTGCAGTCTTCATAATCTGTTTAGAATCTATACCTAAAATATATCGCGATCAGTAATGAATACAACTCAAATATAATAGGCCACCTTTATAAAGAAAAAACTACTAGTACAGAATAAAAAATCCCGACAGCCCTGCTGCCTACTAAAAAAAATTTGTAAAAATCCTGCTCGAAGGCAAACTATTGTATAGCCTGCCTGAGTTATTTAAGAAATATGATGTGGATTTCGCCTTTTCGTCCACTAACAAAGTTCAGCATATGTTCATTCATTATGAAATGCCTAATTACGATAAATATGCTGCCTCCGGTGTCTACAGAATTGACTGTGCAGGATGTGATGCATCATATGTGGGCCAAACTGGTAGAAAATTTGCAACTAGATTTAGCGAGCATTTACTTAGTAAGAAAGGACAAGTTAAGCACCATTCAGTCTTTGCCGAGCACCGTAAATCGAGTGGTCATCAGCCATTAACTTTGAAGAATTTATGTATTCTCCACAACAAGGGAAAAAACTCGACCTTTTGGAAGAAATAGAAATTGCCAAACACTCAAATGGGGGGATAGGCAGTTTGTTAAACGATCAGTTAGTTAGTAAAAACCAAACGTACTATAACACCATGGTACCCAATATATTACACCACAAATAATCTATATTTTTGTTTTGAGAATAATACCATCCACTTCTACCCCCATGAACAACAGACATTGCCGAGGTGGGGTGGCTTGCCGCCTCAACGATGCAGATAGCCGTGCCGTAGAGGTGCAACCACAGCGGAGAGGTATCTGTGGAGAGGCCAGACAAACGTGTAGTTCCTGAAGAGGGGCAGCAGCCTTTTCAGTAGTTACAGGGGCAACAGTCTGGATGATTGACTGAGCTGGCCTTGTAACATCAGCTAATGTGGCTTTGCCACACAGCTACTGCGAATGGCTGAAAGCAAGAGGAAACTACAGTCGTTACTTTTCCCGAGGACATGCAGCTCTACTGTATGAAAATATGATGATGGCATCCTCTCGGGTAAAATATTCCGGAGGTATGGATAGGTTGAAGTTAGATATAGTGCGGATTAGTGAAGTTCGGTGGCAGGATGAACAGGATTTCTGGTCAGGCGAGTACAGGATTATAAATACAAAATCAGTTGGGGGTATCACAAGAGTAGGACTGATAATGAATAAGAAGATAGGAATGCGGGTAAACTACTATGAGCAGCACAGTGATCGCATTATCTTTGCCAAAATAGATACGAAGCCGACACCGACCACAGTAGTACAGGTTTATATGCCAACTAGCTCTCCCTATGATGAGGAGATAGAAGAAATATATGAGGAGCTAAAGGACATTATTCAGACAGTTAAGGGAGAGGAAAACTTAATTGTGATGGGAGACTGGAATTCGGTAGTAGGAAAAGGAAGAGAAGGAAAAATAGTAGGTGAATATGGACTGGGCAGAAGGAATGAAAGAGGAAGTCGCCTGGAAGAATTTTTCACGGAACATGATTTAATCGTAACTAACACGTGGTTTAAGAATCACAAATGAAGGTTATATACTTATAAGAGACCAGGAGACACCGTAAGGTATCAGATAGATTTTATAATGGTAAAACATAGATTCCAGAACCAGGTTATAAACTGTAAAACATACTCATGGGCAGATATAGACTCATAACAAGTTAACTTTAGGCTGAAATTGAAAAAAACTGCAGAAAGGTAGGAAAATGAGATGGGACCTAGATAAATTGAAGGAACGTGAAGTCCTGGAGAATTTCAGAGGGAGATTTAGGCAACAATTGACAGAAACAGGGGGAAATAAAACAGTAGAAGAGGAATGGGTAGCACTGAGAGATGAAATAATGAAGGCAGCAGAGGACAAAATAGGTAGAAAGGCAAGACCTAGAAAAATCCTTGGCTATCACAGGAAATACTACATTTAATTGATGAAAGGAGACAATATAAAAATGCAGTAAATGAAACAGGCAAAATGGAGTACAGGCGACTAAGAAATGAGATTGATAGGAAGTGCACAATGGCTAAGCAGGAGTGGCTAGAAGCCAAATGCAAATCTGTAGAAGAATGTATAAGAAGGGGAAAAGTAGATACCGCCTACAGGAAAATAAAAAGAGACATTTGGGGGCAAGAAAAGCAATTCTACGAATATCAAGAACTGAGATGGGAAACCAGTTCTCAGCAAAGAAGGGAAATCTCAAAGGTGGAAAGAGTACATAGAGCAGCTCTACAAAGGAAATGAACTTAGAGACGATGTTGTAGGAAGGGAAGAGGAAGTAGATCAAGATGAAATAGGAGATACTATACTGAGAGATGAATTTGACAGAGCCCTGAAAGACCTAGGTCGGAACAAGGCCCCAGGAGTAGATGACATACCCTCAGAACTACTAAAGTCTCTGGGAGAGCCAGCCATGACAAACCTGTTTCACGTGGTGTGTAGGATGTATGAGACAAGCGAAATACCCTCAGACATTAAAAAAATGTAATAATCCCCATTCCAACGAAATCAGGCGCAGACAGGTGTGAAAATTACAGAACCATCAGTTTGATAAGTCATGGTTGCAAAATTTTGACACGAATTATCTACAGGAGAATGGAAAAGCTGGTAGAAGCTGACCTCGGGGAAGATCAGTTTGGATTCAGGAGGAACGTAGGAACCCGGGAGGCAATACTTACCTTACGTCTTATCTTAGAAGATAGATTAAGGAAAGGCAAACCTTCATTTTTAGCTTTTGTAGATTTGGAGAAAGCGTTTGACAATGTTGACTGGAATACACTCTTTCAAATTCTGAAGTCAGCAGGGGTAAAAATACAGGGAAAGGAGAGTTATTTACAACTTGTACAAAAGTCAGACCGTAGTTATTAGACTCGAAGGGCATGAAAGGGAAGCATCAGTTGGGAAGGGAGTAAGACAGGGTTGTAGCCTTTCTCCGATGTTATTCAATTTGTATACTAAGCAGGCGGCGAAGGAAAGCAAGGAAAAATTTGGAATAGGGATTAATGTTCAGGGGAAAGAAATAAAAACATTGCGTTTTGCTGATGACATTGTAATTCTGTCAGAGACAGCAAATGACCTGGAAGAGCAGTTGAATGGAATGGACAGTGTGTTGAAAAGAGCGTATAAAATGAACATTAACAAGAGCAAAACAAAAATAATAGAATGCTGTCGTAGAAAATTAGGCGATGCTGAAGGAATTAGATTAGGTAACGAAACAATGAAGGTGGTAGATGAGTTTTGTTACTTGGGTAGTAAAATAATATGCGATGGTCGCAGTACAGAGGATATAAAATGCAGAATGGCAATGGGAAGAAAAGCATTTTTGAAAACGAGAAATTTGCTAACATCGAATATCAATTTAAGGGTAAGGAAGTCTTTTCTGAAAGCATTTGTGTGGAGTGCTGCCTTGTACGGGAGTGAAACATAGACGATAAGCAGTGCGGACAGGAAGAGAATAGAGGCTTTTGAAATATGGTGCTACAACAGAAGAATGCTGAAGATTAGGTGGGTGGATCGCATAACTAATGAAGAGGTACTGAACAGAATTGGCGAGAAAAGGAATTTTTTGCATACACTGACTAAAAGAAGGGATCGCTTGGTAGGTCACATTCTTAGACACCGAGGGATCATAAATTTAGCATTGGAGGGAAGTGTGTGGGGTGAGATGAAAAGGCTTACTCAGGATAGAGTAGGGTGGAGAGCTGCATCAAACCAGTCTCCGGACTGAAGACTATAACAACAACACCCATCCACTTATACCCTATTATATAAGTGATTAACTCGTTTATTAATTGTACCAGATTTCACGAGTACTTCGTCTACTTCATTATTAGATATCTTATATTAGAAGTGTGACACTTCTGTAAGTGGTTAAGTCTATTTTCCTGTAACTGCACTAGCTATTACTAGAACTTTATATTTTCATAGCTTCACAGGTTTTATGAATTTGCAATTTCAGTAATGTTAACCTGTATTACTTTTAATTGCACTTGTTGTGACTAGTATTTTACTCTTTTAGATACTGGTATTGACTAGCTTTTCGCTATTTTATGGCTGCGCAAGGCTTTTTAATATGCAATTGCATTCAACGTCTGCTTATGGTTATAATAGCTTGCGGTCTCGCAGCTACTCCCTAGTTGCTTTTGCAATATTTTAAGTTCATGTCTGCTTCACTATTCTAATAATTTTACAATTATGTCTCTGGTGCTGTTAACTACACCGGCGAACAACGCCATCTACCCACCATGATGGTCACTAAATCATTTGCGCGAACGGCTTTTTGTCTGTTTTGGCCCGCAACGAGGTCGGAAGCTATCGCCGGCCGCACTCTATCTGGCCACTCCGTGCTGTGCGCAACATGTGACTGGTTTCGCCTACCGTAAGTCTCTCCATTTTGTCATGATGTCGCGCATTCGCATTTAACAGCTTGGTACAGCACTTTACATTGACCTAATTCTCCCATTTCAGGCCAAAATTTTAACATGACGATAGATTTTCTTCCTAGATGGTTTATTTTACGACTATGACAAATACCTCACCATATATTTACTTAAGTTTATTCTCTTTTGCTCGCTATGAATTCAGTTATGGTTCGTACAGCATAGAACTAAGCCATAGACGATAATCCCGTTCCCCACCTCCAGAGTTATTTTCTCATAATTGTTAAAGTTCTTGTACATATATGTAGTGTGCAGCACATCATAAGTGTTTCTTGACTTCAGGTAATTTGATCCTGCCCCAAAAAGGCGAAACGCGTCAGTGAAATAAAGAAAATTTTGCAGCTGAAACTGACTTTTGAGATAACATGTTAAACACTCGCTGTACCAGCCACCAGTATGGAGTGGAATCAATTTTACTTTGTAAACAGAAGATTTAACTTGCTGTGTAAATTATGTAACTAGTAAGTATAGGTAAGTATATCTTTTTGCACTTTTGCAGAACGCCAGCGATGTGAGTTGGAATGCGTTCCGCACACTACATTTAAGACGGTCGGCGTTGGGGGATGGTTTTACATCCAGAATAACTGCACTGCCACCGACGCAGCTTAATGCAGTCTTCCTCAATGTCGCCCACAGGAGTGTTGGTGCGGAAGAGCCCCGAGGGGACACTGTCCACAACAAGTTGCGTGCGCAGACTGTACCTACATAGTTTGCCTCGTTCCTCACCTTCGCTCCTTTCAGTAGGGTAAAAGTCACCAGCAATGGTTAAATATCACAAATATCACAGTTTTTGGCCCTCTCACTAACCACTAACCGTCTGTGTTCAGGAAGATTCAGAAAGGCATAAGGCTTTGCAGACCGTTTCTCCTATCCAGAAAAATTATCGTACGTAGTTATGGCACATTCATTCCATTAAACAAAGTAAAGTTGTATTAAACTATATGAGGAGGCTATTATCACAGACGAAGCAAGTCCACTTTCGATGTATTTACGGGAGTTACAGAAAACTAAAAAGCATACTAGCAAAAAATTCACACTTGTGAACTTTTTTGTCTGCTCTTTTTAGGTAAAAAATTACTTTTAGTAACAAAACTTGGCTCCGATTGTTGCCAGCATGATATTGAAGTACCTGGGTAGCAGGTTGCTGGCCTTACTTGCCCAGGGCCCCACTGGATTTTACCCCTAAAGGTTGAGGGACTAACCGGTGGATTTGGTAGTCTTTGCCGTCTGAACACAAAGGTGGCCACGACTCCGAATATGTCCGAGATGCCCAACTTTATTCCAAAGTAACTGGTATCCCACCTGTCAGGACCACTTACTTGGCCACTCATACGTTGCCTGTGGTTCATGAACTAGGACATGACTGCAGGAACCTACACCATGAACCACAGGTTACCTTATTCATAAGGTAGAGGTTACAGATATGAAAGTAGCAGGAATGATTGCAGGTACTAATAGATGGGAAAAATGGCAGGAGGGTATCCATAATGAGGAAATCAAGGAAGAACTGGGAATGAACACCGTAGATGAAGCAGTTAGAACGAACAGACTGAGTTGGTGGAGTCATGTTACACGCATAGGAGAAGCAAGGTTACCTAAGAGACGCATGAGCTCGGCAGCGGAGGGTAAGAGGAGTCGAGGTAGACCAAGAAGAAAGTACTTCGATTCGGTGCAGAATGATTTTGAAGTAAAAGGCATAACATCAGACGAGGCATCAATGTTAGCATTGAATAGGAGATCATGGGGGAATTTTATTAGAGGTACTTTGCTCCAGACTGAACGCTGAAAGGCATCATCAGTCTCTAATGATGATGATGATGATGATGATGAACAAAACGTGGCAAAAATCAATAGTTAAATAATGAAAATGGGATAAAAGCTGGGCTTGGCCAGCTTTGATACTAACTGCTGGATTTTTCCGCTTTTGAAACAAAACCGAAGTGTATCCAAGTACTTAGAGTAGTTTTTACTATATTTCCTTAAAAATAGTTAACAATCTGAGCCTTATGAATTTTTGTGTTAGGAATGACCAATAGGGTCATTCCTAACACAAAGAGGGTATAAGGGTTTGAACAAAAATACTTATTGAATGATGAAATCGAAACTTTTATTGAGTTATCAGATAAAGTTGCAATAATATGAGTTTCAAGACTGGCTGCTCTTAAAAAATAAGATAAATACTTAACATGTTTCACACTTTAGCAAAGTAAGACATAAGAACTAAGCACATGAACAGAGTACTAAATCCTCCTCATCTTCTTCTATATTCTTACAATCGAAAAGCTCTCTCTGTTTCGATTGGAGAAATATTTCATTTTCATAAAAAAAAAAACAAAAAAAAAAAACGCCGTTTCGAAATTGAACAAAACCACAGTAATAAACATCGTTAACCCATACACAGCACAAAAGGAGAACAGGAAGAAAAGGGGGGCACGCACCGAGTCCTGTGTTGTTATTGCTACTGATGGCCACTTTGATAGAGTTTGTCCTTCAATTTGGCCGTTTTGAAGCAAAGTCACATAATAAATGGCTTTTTAAAGGATTTTCGGCCGTTTTTGACGTTCAGTCAATCATCTGGTTCAGAGCAGAAAGTGCTATAGAAATATCGTTATCACAAAATCGAAAAAAAAAAAAGATTTGGTTTCTTTGACACTAGGCTTCTCATATGGTAATTACTCCTTCCACGAGAAATGGCTAATTAAATAAAATGTTTAATAGCACCTGGATACCGTAAGTCAGGTGTGAAATGGAGGCAGCTTGAACTGTTATATTGCCGGCCGCGGTGGCCGAGGGGACTGAGGCACTCCAGTCACGTTCTGCACGGCCACTACGGTCGGGGGTTCGAATCCCCCCTCGGGCATGGATATTTGTGCCGTCCTTAGTCTTAGGTAGTTCATAAGTAGTTTCTAAGCTTAGGGACCGATGACCCCGTACTTAAGTCCCATAAGTTCTACAAACATTTGAACATTTTTGAACTGTTATTCATGTTTCAAAGTGTTGTGAAGACAATGGCGAGACCCTAGTTTTCTAGATAACACACAAAGGAGGCAGTGTCGTGAGACTACGGTCCTGTGAATATCTAGAGCTCGTCAATGAGTGTGCTGTGGGAAATTCACCAGTTTCGGTCGAATCACCAAAGTCAACAACAGTAATGCATGGGTCGTAAAAATATTACTTCTTTCATGAGCTCTTAAATTCTGTTTATACAACAACAAAATTGACTTAATAGATGTGTTATATGCTCCCGGTACAGAGAGAGAAGTCGCGTGGAAATGGCCGTGCGCTCTAGGGCGCCTTGCTGCGTAGGGAGCAGCCACTCCATGTCGGAAGTTCGAGTCCGTCCTCGGGCATCACTGTGTGTTATCCTTAGCATAAGTTAAAGTAGTTTGTAAGTCTAGGGACTGATGACCACTGATGTTTGGTCCCATACGTTTACAAACATTTTAACACAGAGAGAAAAGACAACCTTGTATTTTGGACAGTTTTGAAAAACACTTTTGGAAAACGAACCTTTGAGTACAAAAATCAAGTGCTGGTTCAGAATGTTGATGATGTACTATGTATGTGGACAGGTACTATAAGGCAACTCAACACATTTTTCCATAACTTGAACAGTCAACATAAAAACATCTAATTCGCTATGGAGATTGGCAGTATATCCATTAACTTCTTAGATCTCAATATTTACATCAGCACAAACACACATTGTTTCAAAATTTACAGGAAAACCACAACTAGACACACCTCACAACACCCAGAAGCACATAAACATGCAGCTTTCCACTCAATGGTACACCGTCTCATATCTATTCCAGTGTCTAAAGAAAATTTCACTGTAGAGTTGCACACAAATAAGTTTATTGCCTCAACCAATGCCTATGAACCAGTCCTAATTGACCATATCTTTCAGACCTATACCCCTCCTGCTGGCGCTTCCACTATTTGTAAGAAGTGGTGTACTATTCCACATCTAGGATAGGTATCACACAGTGTAGCCAAAACTTTGTAATCCTGTAATTACAGGGTTTCCTACTATGCCAGAAACACAACTGCCCAATTTATTTTCAGTAGTAAAGCCAAGCCCCAGCTATTAGCCAATAGTGCGGTATACAATCTTATTTGCCCAGATTGTGATAAGTTTCCATTGGCCAATCAGGTAAGGACATAGCAACTAGGCTAAGAGAGTATGAACGCAGTTGGAGGTTGCAAAATCGTGACTCCACTTAGGGTAAGGTGGTACAAATTCGATATAGGTACAATTCCGATCAACATAAGGTTTCGCACCATTTGTCAGTCTCGTAGTGTTGGTAGCACTTGCCTTTGTGTGGTGTCGTAGTGTAGCAGGTTTCTGCAGCTCTTCCTGTTTTTTCCACGAATACACCACTTTTTACTATGGACATATAAATTTTTTTCCTGTAAAGAGGTAAGTGAAGCTACTTAGTCTAACGCGCTCTTATAAATTTTGTAGTTTCCAAGCGCCTGCAAATTCTATATTAGTGAGGTTAGAAACTTGTTTTCCATTCCATTATGAGGCACCTACAGAGAAGGCACCTGTGACATGTGCTGCCATTTCTTGGCAGAATTCACTACTATTTACTCGTGAATTCACTTACCCCAGTAGTACATTTTCGATCAGAAAAATGGTACAATTTCGATACCCTAGTACAATTTCGATCATTGAAGTTTTTCAGTTTAGTCCGTCACGATTGGTTACCATAGACACATTATACACAATTATTGCAAATAAATTCTATATATTTAAAGATTTTCCTACGCGATTTTTAAAGCCACGTCTTATTTTCTAGATGCCATGAAAACGAGCAGAAAAGAAAATCTACAATAAATGGAGTCCAGCTGCGACACTTCAACAAATACAAAACAATGGGTAGCCCTATTACAGTTCTTATTGTTGACAACCATGACAGCCACACCAGCTTAGATGCTGTAGAATATTGTCGGGAAAATGGGATAGAACTTTTGGGATTGCCTCCTCATAGTACACATGTACTGCAACCATTAGATAGAACTTTCTTCCAGTCCCTAAAGGCTCAATATCACAGAAATTCAACTGGATTCATCGCAATCCCAATGAAAACATTACAAAACAACGATTCTGTACTATTTTCTGTGATGCCTGGGGCAAAGCTGCGTCCATTGGGTGCGTAGTCGAAGGATTCCAATGTACAGGAATAATTCCCTTTTGCAAAGACATTGTTCCCGAGGAGAAATTTGGACCTTCAACGTTATTCGAGGCTCCTGCTCCTTCAATCTCCACCAGTCAAGCTACTAACAGCATTATGGGAGAAGAACCCTCATCGTCAAAAGATGTAACTGAAGAACACGGCAAATCCGTAACGCCAGGGTCCAGTACAATTTCACAGTATGATGCTGTCAGGGACATTTTGTCATGTCCAGAGAAAATATTATCGTCTCGGAAGAGGAAAACACTTACATCAGCGAGACTCACTTCAGATGAAAACCTGGATAACCTCCGCAGCAAGAGGATACTTTTTCAGCAGGGCACAAGGAAAACAATGAACAAATGCAACAAGAACAATAAACGGAAATGTACGTCTGTGAGTTATGATGAAAGAAGTTTATCAAGCTTCAATTCGCCAGCAAACAACGAAAATAATTGTGGATTTCTTTTATTGAATTATTATAGTGCAGAATCAGTAGATAAAGGTGACTGGATTCGCTGCCAAAAATGCAATGTTTGGTACCATGAAGTATGCGTTTGGTGCCCGAGGGAAAAAGTGCTTTATATGTGGAAGATGCAAGTGATCAAAATTGTACCAGGAAGTGATCACAATTGTACCTAGCGTGGTACATTTTCGATCGATTCTACTCAATTCTGTGACCCCTTCTTGTGTTTATACCAACTTTTGTAATTGTGTAATATTTGTGTTACATATTCATTAAAAATCAGAGAACAAATGCCATAGTTAAAATTATTTATTTTCTCAATGTATTTCCAGTTACAATAACAAGTGTCCGAAATGATCGCAATTGTACCACCTTACCCTATGCTGAAGACGTTCTGAGTGAGGGCCACAGGTACCTATCACAGTCCCATGTACTCCAGTTAGCCATCAAAGGCCAGAACTAAATCTACTAGAGGCCTTAGAAATAAACAAACATCTGGCTCACAGTCCAGGCTTAATATTAAATGATCAAACAGTCCTCAATACATCACCACTTCTGAACCCACCCTAATCCTCAAAATATCCAATATAACTTACTAGGCGTGTTCCGATTTATTCCTCCAATTCTTGTATCTTCTTATTTTACCTTACTCTGCTTTTGAGTCAGCACATGTTTGAACAACCCTTATTGTTTAATTTTATTTTATTCATTGTAGTCATCGTTGTAAGAATGTATATTTACACTGTTTCTCGATGTATAGTATCTACGTTTCCTTTTGCAGTACTATTAATTTACAGATTTCATTTAAATATTTATTTACACTGTAACTGCTCCATCAAAGAAAATAATTTATTTTTCTGTCAGTAACATCTCTTCTGGTTTATTGACAACGCAAGTTCTTTGGCAGAACCCCAGTAACTGATGATGGTCTAAGAAGTCGAAAATCGATTGACAATATAAACAAACCTCTAGAAGAAACCCAAAATTGTGTATTTTAATTTTCATATTGCATTTCTTTTACGAAGAAGCGACGGAAGAATTAGTTAACAATTCTAATTTAATTTTTCATGACTTCTATGATTTAAATCCAGTAGTGGAGACAAAATTTTTCACATATCTGCAATACACCTCTGCAAATGACAGTGATTATGCGCCTTGTGTTCCAGAGGTTTAAACGTGTGGACTATTATTTCGTGAAATGTCTCACATTTTGTGCATCACTTTCTTAATACACCATATAGTGTCCAGTCATTACAATTTATTAAATTGTAGGCATGAAATGGGGTAGCCTATTTTGTATAGAACTCTTATCAGTACCTTTGCTTAACAGTCAGTAACCTTTGAACTAAAAGGACCGTACGTATTTATAAACATCACACTGCCATCAAAATAGTTTTAAAAATGCATATTGCCAATCACCAACGTTTATTATCCAGAATGAAACTATCACTGTGCAGCGGAGTGTGCGCTGATATGAAACTTCCTGGCAGATTAAATTTGTGGCCGGAATCGGGACTCGAACCTGGGACCTTTGCCTTTCACGGGCAAGCGCTCTAAGGAAGGTAGGAGGCGACGTACTGGTAGAACTGAAGTTGAGGACGGACCGTGAGTCGTGTCGGGATAGCTCAGTGGTAGAGCGCTTGCCCGCGAAAGGCAAAGGTCCCAGAATCGAGTCCCGATTCCGGTACACAATTTTAATCTGCCAGGAATTTTCAATGTTTATTGTATTTATAACTTTACCGGTTCCGGTTTTGAACCATTCATCAAAAAACTAAATTAAACAGACCGACTACGGTGGTACATTGTCTGCCACTTATCCATGTCAATCAATGAAAGATTCGTAAAATGTCACTTGACATTAGGTCTTGATGATCCTTTAATTTACTTTCCCGATTACGGTTCAAAACGAAACCGGTAAAGTTATAACTGTAATAAACAGGTGATGGTTGGCAATAGGCATTCTTTAAACTATATTACGCCTGGCCGGCCGCGGTGGCCGAGGTGACTGAGGCGCTCCAGTCACGGTCAGCACGGCCACTACGGTCGGGGGTTCGAATCCCCCTCGGGCATGGATATTTGTGCCGTCCTAGTTCGTAAGTAGTTCATAAGTAGTTTGTAAGTTTAGGGACTGATGACCCCGTAGTTAAGTCCCATAAGCTTAACAAACATTTGAACATTTATTACGCCTGTTACCACATACCTCAGTAAACGTCTTTAAGCATAGGTGCGCTCATAAATTGTATGAATTCTCTTATAATATGTATTTAGTAAACAACAATTACAAATACGTTTTCAAAGGTATATGTCTCTTACTTTATTATGTACATGGTAAAGAGCAATTTATTTTGCATGTTGTTTTGATCATAGTCGTTACACACGTGAACGCTGCAACAAATACTTTTGAAAAGTCCGCCGCCCGTCTCCAGAAATCGCAGTTTGGAAATGAGAGGGAGGGAGGGGGGTGCTGGTCTTGTTGCTTGTTCCTCTTTGAGCCAGGAACATGCAGCAATAAGTTTTAACTTTAGTCCGTACCATTGCTCATTCGTGTAGTCATTAGAACAGATGTCTTACTGTAGTTATATTACAGTGTATAAGAAAAGTTTTAATGATGAAGCGGAACTGTGTAAATCGATAAATTCCTTCTGATGTCAATTAAATGAAATTAATTCTGAGACATTGCGCCATTTGTGCATGCACCGTTCGGATTTTACGTGCAAAAAGCTATTTCGTAGGAGGCTTTTGAAGCACATCACATCTATACTTTAATCTTACGCAGTTATGTAATAGATTAGTGAATAAAACAGAACTAAATATTAATATATGGTTAAAGTCGAGCTAAATTTAGCACTGTACGTGCTGAGACTCTTAGGATGTACAAATAATCGCGGAATTAAAATTTCATAATATTTTCTCAGTTGATTATCGTTACCTTATTCATATAATAATTGCAATACTCTTTTATGTAAGGACAGTACATTAAGGGTACAGATGGCATTTATTTAATCTTTTCTAAAGAAATTTTAAGACCTAATTATGTACCCTGTCGACTGAAACAGCTACTCACCTAGGACAGAATAAAAGTTTCGAACCACAGTGAAAACTGCTCCTAATACAGTACAACAAAGGTGAATATTTTTCGGTCAAGAACAAGGATGTAAAAGAGGAGAACTAGTTTTCAAACATATCTGGCATCTTCAAAAACGTATAAATAGAAATATTACATATTCTCGATTTTTTATTGCTAGTATTATAATACCCACCCCCATGAACCACAGACATTGCCGAAGTGGGGTGGCTTGCGTGCTTCTACGATACAGATAGCCGTACCATAGGTGCAACCACAGCGGAGGGGTATCTGTGGAGAGGCCAGACAAACGTGTGGTTCCTGAAGAGGGGCAGCAGCATTTTCCGTAGTTACAGGAGTAACAGTCTGGATGATTGACTGCGCTGGCCTTGTAACACCAGCTAACATGGCTTTGCCATGCAGTTACTGCGAACGGCTGATAGCAAAGGGAAACTATAGTCGTTACTTTTCCCGAGGACATGCAGCTCTACTGTATGAATATATGATGATGGCGTCTTCTTGGGTAAAATATACCGGAGGTAAAATAGTCCCCCATTCGGACTCCGGGCGGGGACTACTCAGGAGGATGCCCTCATCAAGAAAAACAAGACAGGCATTCTACGGATCGGAGCGTGAAATGTTCTAACCCTTAATCGCGTAGGTAAATTAGAAAATCTGAAAAGAGAAATGGATAGGTTAAAGTTAGCTATGGTAGGGATTAGTGAAGTTCGGTGGCAGGATGAACAGGATTTCTGGTCAGGTGATTACAGGGTTATAAATACAAAATCAGTTGGTGGTAATGCAGGAGTAGGTCTAATAATGAATAAGAAAATAGGAACGCGGTTAAGTTACTATGAACAGCGTAGTGAACGCATTATCATAGTAAAGATAGACACAAAACCAACACCGATTACAGTAGTACAGTAGTACGGTACCAGATTGACTTTATAATGGTAAGGAATAGATTTAGGAACCAGGTTTTAAATTGTAAGGCATATCCAGGTGCAGATATAGACTCTGACCATCACTTATTGGTTATGAACTGCAGATTAAAACTGAAGAGACTGCAGAAAGGTAGAAAAGTTAGGAGATGGAACCTGGACAAATCAAAGGAACCAGAGATGGTGGAGGGTTTCAGAGGGAGCATTAGGCAAGGATTGGCTGAAACGGGGAAAAGTAATACAGCAGAAGAAGAACGGGTAGCTCTGAGAGATAGGGTAGTGAAGGCTGCAGAGGATCATATAGGCAGAAGGATAAGGCCTAATAGAAATCCCTGGATACAGCAGAAGAAGAACGGGTAGCTCTGAGAGATAGGGTAGTGAAGGCTGCAGAGGATCATATAGGCAGAAGGATAAGGTCTAATAGAAATCCCTGGATAACACGGGGTATACTGAACTTAATTAATGAGAGGAGAAAAAATAAAAATTCAGAAAATGAAGAAGGCAAAAGTGAATACAGACGTCTGAAAAATGAGGTTGACAGGAAGTGCAGAATGGCTAAGCAGGAGTGGCTTGAGGAGAAAGAATGTATAACTTGGGGAGAGATAGATACCGCCTACAGGAAAATAAAAGAGACATTTGGAGACAAGAAAAGTAGCGGTATGAATATCAAGAACTCGGATGGAAAACCAGTACTAAGCAAAGATGGGAAAGGTGATAGGTGGAAGGAATATATAGAAAGTCTGTACAAAGGAAATAAACTTGAAAGCAGTATTCTAGAAATGGAAGATGATGTAGAGAAGGATGAGAGAGGAGATACTATATTGCGAGAAGAATTTGACAGAGCACTAAAAGATTTGAGTAGAAACAGACATCCCGTCTGAACTGCTGATATCGTTAGGAGAGCCAGTCATGAAGAAATTGTTCCACCTAGTACGCAAGACATATGAGACAGGGGAAATACCCTCCGACTTCAAGAAGACTATAGTAATTCCAATTCCAAAGAAATCAAGTGCAGGTAAATATGAAAATTACAGAACAATCAGTTTAATAAGTCATGGTTGCAAAATATTGACACGAATAATTTACAGACGAATGGAAAAACTGGTGAAATCCGACCTTGAGGAAGATCAGTTTGGATTTAGGAGAAATGTTGGAACACGGGAGGCAATACTCACATTACGACTTATCTTAGAAGATAGGCTAAGGAGAGGCAAACGTACGTTATTAGCGTTTGTAGATTTGGAGAAAGCTTTTGACATTGTCGACTGGAATACACTGTTTCAAATTATGAAGGTAGCAGGGGTAAAATATAGGGAGCAAAGAGTTATATTCAACCTATACAAAAACCAAACAGCGATTATTAGAGTCGAAGGGCATGAAAGGGACGCATATGTTGGGAAGGGAGTAAGACTGGTTTGTAGTCTTTTCAATGTTGTCCAATCTGTACATTGAGCAAGCAGTGAAGGAATGGAAGGAAAAATTTGGAGAGGGAATTATGTTCAGGGAGAAGAAATAAAAAGTTTGCGGTTTGCCGATGGCATAGTAATCCTGTCAGAGACCGCAAAGGATCTGGAAGAGCAATTGAATGGAATGGACAATGTCTTAAAAGAGGTTATAAGATGAACATCATCAAGAGTAAAACAAGTATAATGGAATGTAACGTCAGAAACCCAGGCTATGCTGAAGGAATTAAATTAGGTAATGAGACAATAAAAGTAGTAGACGAGTTTTGTTACTTGGGTAGCAAGATAACTTCTGATGGCCGAAGTAAAGAAGATATAAAATGCAGAATGGCTATGGGAAGAAAAGCGTTTCTAAAGAAGCGAAACTTGTTGACATCCAATATTATTTTAAATGTTAGTAAGTCCTTTCTGAAGGCATCTCTCTGGAGTGCAGCATTGTATGGAAGCGAAGCGTGGACAATAAGGAGTTCAGACAAAAATATGATAGAAGCTTTTGAAATGTGGTGCTACAGACGAATAATGGAAATTAGATGGGTAGATCACGTAACTAATGATGACGTGCTTACCCGAATTGGGGAGAAAAGGAGTTTCTTCCATATACTGACTAAGAGAAGGAATAGGTTGGTGGGACACATCCTGAGACATCAAGGAATCGTCAACTTAGCATTGGAAGGCAGTGTGTGAGATAAAAATCGTAGAGGGAGACCAAGGGACGAATACAGTAAGAAGATTCAAAGGGATGTAGGTTGCCGAAAGTGTTCTCAGATGAAGAGACTTGCACAGGACAGGTTAGCGTGTAGAGCTGCATCAAACCAGCCTGCGGACTGAAGACCACAACAACATTATAATGTACGCCGTATGTGCCCTGTATCAAATGCTATGTTGTATAATACGTACCACATCGTATCAATCATGCATCATATACTGTCACGGCCACCCAAGAATGGCTCGTCAAAACATATCACGTCAGACACATACGTTGAGTTGGATGTCATATCTTGCAGGCAGAGTCTGGATTATTTGGTAAAAACAATGACGTTCTAGTTCTAATTATGCTTGCATCACTATGATCGTCGGATTATAGCCAGAGACATTGTAGTGAGAGACATTTGAATTGTTGTTTGTCACGTGGAATGGCCACGTGGTCTAACGCGTCATGCTGCGGACTGGGCGGATGTTCCCGCTGGAGTTTCCTAGTCCTCCATCGGACTTGGGTGTGTGTGTGTGTGTTGTCCTTAGTGTAAATTATTTTAAGAGTTTGTAAGTATACGGAGTGATGACGATAGCAGTTTGGTCCAATAGGTTTACAGACAACTAAAAAAGACTACTGTTGCCTCAGGCACCACCCCCCGGTCCTGTTCCGGTGTTATGATTTGCGATGGTATAGGACACTCCCACACCCTCTAGTACTGTATATTTCTCAGTGCTAGTTCGCGTTACTGGACACGAGAGCGTTGGAGCCTGTTAACCTGCCATATGGAGCTTGCCGACGGCTACATTGCAACAGGATAATTTGTGACCTGTTGCCCATCGGATTGCTTGCTGCCTTGCCTTCCTGCTCTTCTGATCTCCGGACTATCGAAAGCGAGTGCTCGATGATTGGGAAACCACTGACCTGGGATGCATCACACGCTGCTATAACAGGTCAAGTCTTGGAATATGTGGAAGCAGCATGGAGTCTAAGAACACATCCAGAGACTCTAAGATTCAATGTCGAGGCTTGTAACAGCGGTTATACACAGCAGTGGCAGGAAAACTCATACTTCTCTCTTCATATTAATCAATGCATGAAAACTGCCAGGATGACTTGACAGCTACACAACAATTTTTGAAGGTCATTTATTTACTAATTTTCAGTTTGAAAGAGCAAGTCATCATCTTTAGATCAGCCTAAACAAACATTTTCTCATTGGAGATAGTACATTTACGGTCAGTCGCTGAAAGGAATAAAAAAAACACCATTTACAGGAAAGTGCAATATTTCCTCAAAAGAATAACGTATTTTTTCAGAAATTACTGCAACAGGTTCAAAAGCAGTAGAACATACCTGGTTCGTTGCTGTAAAATACATGACTATAAAAGGTTGCATGCAAAAAGTACGCAAAGCACTTAAAATTTAATTGCTGCATATAAGGCTCTCAGGTCCACTGCTTCACATGTAGTGAGTTACTACAGTAACGTGTCACAGATGTACATTGTTTACATTGTTGTCACCAGATCATGAGCGTCAATTTAACTTTTTTGTGAAATAACAAGGGAAATAAGATTCATTGTTTATTTCTATATATTTTAGTGGAGAAAAAGGAATATGTGGTATGTGGTAGCCCCCCCTTCCCCCCTTCTGAATAATTCATGAGTTACCCCTTCCTCCCTAGAGGTCAATGGTCCCTCCTCCTCCCTAGAAGTCAAGATCAGTGTCCCAATGAATAATTAAAATTGACATGATTTATGACCCAAATTAAAATTGACATGATTTATGGCCCTAATTTAAACAATTGGCATGATTTATGACCATAATTAAAAAAAGACATGATTAATTATTTCTATGAGACCCACAGCCCCTCTCACCACTCGCTGACTACGAGACCCCCCACCTCCTCCCGCCACTCACTGTGGGAACGGAACCGCGACCTCTCACCTCGAACACCCCAATGCGCGTGTTCAGAGTTTTTTTTTTTTATTATTGTACATTTAAAATTCTATACAGAAATTCCACAGGAGTGCGGCCTAGAAGAGCAGTAAGACAATTTATAATGTCACATCGTGTAATACGGCATATGTAGTCCAACACGGCATTTTTCAAGTCATGCATTATGACACTACGTGTCACTAAGGTTTAGGATACGTGTGTCTCCACTAACTGTTTCATTACGTGCTGTTAAAGATGCACGCCACAAAGCACAAAATAATATGTCAAGACTTTTTTCATTTAATTGTTCCTGAAGCTGCCAGGAAATAAAAAAATAGTATTATGTCTTTGTCTCTGCCCAGGAAATATTCGTCTTTTTGTGCTGTGATAGGAGCATATTTCATTCTGATTCTCATCTTTCACTGTACCATAGTTGATTTGTTGTTTCGTCCTTGGGATTGTGAATGAGAAGATTTTGAAATTTCTTACAAATTCTCGCATAAATAACGAAACGATAATTAACAAACAATTTACTATCAAATTTTAAGTACATCATTGTCCGGACGTCTAACGAATCTCAGCACGTACTAAATTTAGTTGGACTTCAATCTGTGATGTCTCGAGAAAGTATAGTGAGTATTTAATAAAACAACTCATTTTGACTTTGAACCGTTTAATCTACCTTCGTGAAAAGTCTGAACCGATTCGTACAAGTTTAGTGTAGAAGTGACGCGCATCAAAGACCTCCCACAAAAAACAGGTTCCTTTTGTGTAAAATAAAATCCGAACGGTGCACATAAGAATGGTGTCTCTAGTAGAGCATCAACTTCAACCCAACTGATATCTATTGCGAAAGAAATTAATTGATTCTCACAATTTGCTTGGCCTGCTCAAGGGTTACTGATTCAAACATTGCGTGTATAATGCAACACAATTGCAGTAGGACACATGTTCTAATGACCATGCAAATGGGAACTATTTCGAGTTAAACTAAAATTGTTTACCTCGTATGTCAACCTATCGGAATCAACTACTGGGTTATTAGTCTGTAGGTTACAAATTACTTAAACTAAGTTAAACTTACGTAAGGACAAGACACCCATCCACGCCCGAGGGAGGATTCGAACCTCCGACGCGGGAGGCCGCACGGATACTCCCGCGCGGCATCTCATGATCTTGGCTCAAATCAGAACGAGCACTGAGACTGTGCACCGGCCTTTTCAAACGCTTTTGATAGAGCGCGGTTGCTTTGCAGACAGAATAATTGCAAGAGCCAGTGATCTCTTGGGACATCTACACAGTTGCGCTTTATGACTTAATGTTTCGTACTGCATTCTGCGTAGCAGCTCCAGTCAATATTGCCGCTTTAAAGAAAATGAAATTACAAATATTTTGGAAGGGAACAGGACGTAGATGAAGATGAAACGGGACATACTATACTGTGAAATGAATTTGAAAGAACACTGAAAGGTCTAAACAACGACCCTGAAGTAGATGACATGCCATCAGAGCTACTAAAGTCTCTGACGAAACTGTTTCGCCTGTTGCGTAATATGTATAAGACAGGCTAAATACCCTCAGACTTTACGAAAAACGTAATAATCCCCATTCCAAAGAAAGCAGGTGCAGATACGTGTTAAAATTACAGAACCATCAGTTTAATAAGTCATGGTTGCAAAATACTAACACGAATTATTTATAGGAGGACTAGCTGAGAACTCGGCGTTGCCCGGATATATATATATTTTTTCCTGCCCATTTCCCAGGTATATATTCATTTGTTTATGGGCTATATGTCTGTAAAATCTGTTGGGAATACAGTTAGTAGTAAAGAAGTGATAGATTAAAACTTGGTGCGGGAAGGAGGGGTTTTCCATGAACGTTACTGTTTACGTGCTCATATCTCATGAACTACGTGTCGGAATGTGATATAATTTATACTGTCTGTAAAATTTCCTGTCGCTACAATTTGTAGTGTTCAAATTATAAATTGTAACGTCATACCGAGAGCCGTAGTTTTACTCCATAAACAGCGGAAAAGTAGTAAACGAGAAACGTTTTTCCTTTTATCATTTTACTATGATTGCCAGCGAGAAATAGTTTAATAAAGGTTTGAAATTATGTTTAAGGTTTGTTGCAAGTCGCTAAGTACTGTCATTCTCATACAGTGTATTTCGAAAGTCTCGCCGCATTATAAGGCATTTTTGCGATTTCTATTGGTTATGACGTAATATCTTTTGAACCATGTGCCGTATGTGATTCTAAACCATGCAGCAATTGTTACCTCACGGTAAGGAATGTGTGTACCAAATTTGGTTGAAATCGGTCCAATGGTTTAGAAGAACATGAGCAGCATTGTCGCAAAATGCAGCAGTTTTTCGCGCATCTCATTGTTTATGACGTCATATCTCGTGAACTATATATCGTATGTGATTCTTACACTTACGGCGACCGTCCTCATGGATTGAAGCTTACGTGTACAAAATTTCATAAAGATTGGAACAAAACTAGATTTGTATGCAGCACGTACACGCATACGGACACTCTGCTTTATATATTAGAAGATGGAGAGGCTGATACATGCCGACCTCGGAAAAGATCCGTTAAGATTCAGGAGAAGGGTAGGAACAAATGCGGCTACTCACCTTACGATTTATCGTAGAAGATAGATTAAGGAAAGGCAAATCTACATTTCTACCTTTTGTAGATTTGGTGAAAGCTTTTGGGAACGTTGACTGAAATACAATCTTTCAAATTCTGAAGTCAGCAGGGGTAAAATATAGGTAACGGAAGGTTATTTACAACTTTTACATCAACCAAACAGTAGGTATTAGAGTTGAAGGGCATGAAAGGAAGGCAGTGGTTGGGAAGGGGGTAAGACAGGGTTGTAGCCTTTCTCCAATGTTATTCAATTTATACATTGAAAAAGCTGTGAAGGAAAGCAAAGAAAAATTTGGAAAAGGAATTAGAGTTTAGGATGAAGGACCTGGAGTAGCAATTGAACTGAATGGACAGTGTGTTGAAAGGAGCGTATAAGATGAACATTAACAAGAGCAAAACAAGGGCAATGGAATCCAGTCTTGAAAAATCAGGCGATGCTAAACGAATCAGATTAGGCAACGAAACAATAAAGGTGGTAGATGAGCTTTGTTATTTGGAGAGTAAAAAGACATATGATGGTCGCAGTACAGTGGATATAATATTCAGAATGGAAATGGGAAGAAAAGCGTTTTTGAAAAAAAGAAATTTGCTAACATCGAATATTAAGTGTAAGCAAAGCTTTCTGAAGGCATTTCTGTAGAGTGTTGCATTGTACGTAAGTGAAACATGGACGATAAATAGTTCCGACACGAAGAGGATAGATGCTTTTAAAATGTGGTGCTCCAGAAAATTTTAGAATGTTAGATGGGTAGATCGCGTAATTAATGAGGAGAAACGGAGTTTTTGGCATACCTTGACTAAAAGAAGTGATGATTGGTAGGATATATTCTTAGAGATCAAGGAATCATAAATTTAGCATTGGAGAGAAGTGTGTGAGGTAAAAATCGGAGAGGGACACCGAGAGACGAATACAGTAAGCAGATTCAGATGGGTGTGCGCTGCCGTTCTTATGAGATGTAAAGGCGTGCTCAGAATAGTGCAACAACAACAAAATGTAGGAAATGTGCAATTATTATTTTTTACTCGAAATAATACACCGTAGCTATATACGCTGTAGCTATAACCTAAAATATTATAAATGTTTTAGATACATTTGTGCAATGTGAGCTTGCGTAATATGAGAGGCGTTTTCGTGTCCATCTTATGTACTTTGTTATTTATACGTGTTGAAATACGTTAATTTGTCGAAATATATGAATGAACTATGAAAGCTTTACTGACCTCAGGATGTGTCTTAAAATGAGTTGCACAACCTGCTGTAACAGGGAAAAGAAGGGAACCAGCAGCAAAAGTATTCAACCAGCTGCCTGTTTTTGTTCCACCTTCCTCACCAAAAATTTGGCATCCGAACATATTCTCGTTTTTTCTGCTGAAAGAGAGAGAGACAGTTATGATGGACGACAGAGGAAATAGTGCCAGAGGGTAGGAGGAGGAGGCAGTGATGGTGGGGCACAAGAAGTGTCAGTGAAACAGAAGATAACAGCCGAAGAGAGAGATTATACAATGGCAGTAAGAAACAGAGGCAGAAAAAGAGGGAGTGGAAAAAGAAAGAAAGATGAGTGGATCCCCCAGACAAGACAACTTTAATACGACAAACTGTCCATTTCCCCTATCCCGTATACTTCTGCGTTATAACTTCCCGGTCTGCTAGACAAAGCCTCAAGCAAACCAACCGAAGTAGAGAGGATGTAACGTCACACCTAAAACCCTGTATCCTCACAAGGAGACAAACCTGGTGGAAGAGAAAGACTATTAGCGTGAAAGAAAGAGACAGTGGCAATGGTAGAGAAAAATAATGGGACAATGACAACGACAGTGGGACATAGAGGCAGCGAAGGGGGCAGAGATGGAGACAGTTTGAACGGAGAGCGAGAGAAAGGGATAGATACAGTGACTGCAAATAGTGCCTATTGAAGAAAATGGTACTTCTGTAGACAGCGGCAGTGAAAGGAAGATGCTGCGCAGAAGACTTCGCTGCAAACAGCTGAATCGGAATGTTGTGTGTTCAAGAGCGCGAACTTGTTCGTATGTCAAAAGTTTGGTAATGAAGTCGTAATAAGGATTGCGGTAGCCGGATCCCCAATTTTTGTCAGGCCTTAAAACGGAAGCATATTCGCTTTTTTTGTGATCTGACAAGAGCATTTTCAGCTACTTATTTTTACTGTTAAAGGTTTACTTGGATACGTAGATATGCATGCGTTCTATCACCGCAACTAATCAGTATCATAAAAGCAATTTTCATTAAATATTACAACAACCATGAATATTTACACGCCGAAGGAAGAAAAATTGAGCTCGTTGCACACAATAAACGGCGCAAATACGCTTTACAGTAAGAACGGTCAAGCAGGAAGGCGTTTGTAAGAGTTTGACCTCGGAGACATAAAGTGAGTAAACCCACGTCCTCGTCACCGCCAACGCTAATAAAAAGCGGCTGCTATACTCAGCCGAGCCCTTGACGAATCTGTGTAAAAATACCATCTTTTCCAGAGGTGTTCTTCCATAGCGAGCGAGATGGTAGTATAATGCAAAATATGTGAAACGCGATTTTATTGAGGCACACTATAACATGACGTTATCTCTGTGAGTTATCTTAAATGAAATCAACGAATCTTAACAATCAGAACGGTACTGATTTCAAGAACAAGAGCCTCCGTGTTCCTTCCTATAATGCTTTTCTTTAAAAAGATAGAGAAGGATAATTTTCTTGTAAAGGAAAGTGGGGAAGTACGGTAGAAACTGGTGGTATTGAGTTGCAAATTGTAAGTAGTTTGTATTAACCATGAAAATTGTTTCGGTACACATTGAAAGCCGTATATTATTCGGACGCTCTATCATGACAGTCGACCATGAGCGTAAACAAATTACGGCTATGCACGGTTCACGAAACGATAGTTTAACTCGCCTCTGTCACAGTCATTTGCTGTTTGAAGAAACTCTTATATTCTGTGAAATGATTTGTTTTCTTACATAAAAAGAAGAATATCTCTTTGTTTTCATCATTTGTTTCCGGTCGCGACTGACTGTATAGCTACAACACTAGGAAAAAGGGCCATATTCACTATTGAGTTTAAATCTAACTTTGGCACAGAAAGGGGTGAATTATGCTGCCACAAAAGTCTGACAGATAGCCAACTGGTATTTAAAAAGAAATCAAAAGAATTTCTGAATGGCAATTCCTACACTCGATAATTTTTAGGTAATGCGTAGAAATTACGCTAAAAAACACATAAAAAAATAAAAAAGTAAAATAATGAGTTTCATGTAAAAACACCATTGATTAAACTAACAAGTTCCACATTATTGCGAAATATCGTATTTATCATCTATGAAACAAGTATTAATCTATTTTAATCTAACTGCCACAACATCATGTCGAAAACAATCATGTCGTTGCAGACTGCAACCCACATAAGAGTTGAATCTGCTTACTATATTCGTCTCTTGGTCTCCCTCTTTGATTTTTACCCCATACACTTCCTTGTAATGCTAAATTCATGATTTCTTTATGTCTAACAATGTGTCCTACTTTAGTCAAAGTATGCCAGAAATTCCTATTCTCCTCAATTCTGTTCAGTTCCTCCTCATTAGTTATGCGATCTACACACCTAATCTTCAGCATTCTTCTGTAGACCACATGTCAAAAACTATCCACCCTCTTCCTGTCTGAAGTGATCGTTAACAGATAGCACAGGGTTACCATTGTCTGACACAGTAAAACAAGTAAGTTGACAACCATTGGTGTTATTACTAAGACTGCAGAAAAATATAAGAGGAACTTTAATCATTGTGCCTGAAATTCGTAGAATTCTGCAAAAAGTTTTGAAAAGTATCTCTCCAATTATGAAAAGAGCTATAAAGGAAAAATATCGGATTGCTTCAAAGCTGCAAGGATCTTTAATAATTTTTAATGCACTGTTTCCGAGTACACTCTTACCATAACAACAGCTGCGGTTCATGCTTACTAAATTTACGCAATATTTCTGCTGATTTAAATTGACCGCTTGACACTTTTGTGATAAAGTGAGTACCACCGGGAAAAGTACAAAGATTTCGCAGCTACATGAACCGAAACGGGAAAATTGATGCAGTTGTCAGACTCTGACGTTGATGAGATATATGTACGTAGTGAGAGTGTCAGTCAGCCACTCACCCATTATAAAGAGCAAAATCTGCGTCACTACAGCGTCATAATTTACGTGACATTTAAATGCCAGAAACGTACATATAATCAATTATTCTTAGCTGGTGCTAAGTGAGTATTAGTATAAGTGCCAAACTTAATTTCTAAATATAGTTCACAGAAAATCTCACCATAGGCAGACCAGTGGAGTGTCAGATCTTAGACTGTGTACTGGACAATTAAAAGCTGACACACTGGTTGACATGTGAGAATAATGGACGTAATTACCCAGAAGTAATAATCATCTGACTCATTTTTTCATATAATCCCTCTTGTTGTTTTCCTTCCATTGGACATTATTTCAAATGTGATTTATCATCTTGAAACTTGTACAACTGCTGCGCTATCCACTCTGTGATACGGCTTGTAACGTCACGCCACAGCTGAGCTCTTGCGACACTTTCTACATACTTGAGAATAAGTGAGAAAATATTACCTGAACTCATTGTCTTAGCGACTGAAGGTTCCCATTCAAAAACTGGTTACATCATACTGAGATCGGTATTGTAGCAACATTTCGTCTTTCGTCTACGAGTAAAGTAACCAGGCAGTTATTTTCCATATAGTGTCATGTACAACACTAGTAGCTCCACATTTCAAAAACCTCTATCCTCTGCCTGTCTGAAATGATGGTTGACATATCGCATAAGGTTGCAGTTCTTATGAGGAAATGAAGACGCTTGCTGAGGATAGGGTGGAGAGCATCAAACCAGTCTCTGAACACCATGTCAACAATAACCAAATGCCTGAACGTACAAGAATTGTCCTTTCTGTGAAAGATAAGTACATGGTTAATAACCAAAACCAAGTCATCTAATACAATGTTCGTAAGTCGACAATAACGTGATGGAAAAAAAAAAAAGATAGAAGAAGGGTATCATAAATTTTATATCGAAGCCTGACTTCACCTGACGCCTCACCATCACGAAACTACCTTTGGTCCCATTCTAAGTAATTCTATTTAATGTTAAAGTAAGAACGGACCCGTTATAATATTGTAACTCTAGATACATAATTCCCGATCGTCAAATAAAAGGGAAGAACTGTTTGCTGATTCTTCTGGACTTGATACTTTCAAAATCATATTAACGAACCTATTAAGGTAAAACGGTTGCTTTCTTGAAAACGTTTATAGTGCAGAATCAATGGTGCTCAATTAGAAAGCCGCGGTGGAGTAGCCGAGCGGTCTAAAGCGTCTCGCTGCGGAGCGCGCGGTTGCTCGCCGTGGAGGTTCGAGTCCTCCCTGGGGCATGGGTGTGTGTGTTTGTCCTTAGGTTAGTTTACCTAGGTTTAAGTAGTTTGTAAGCTACGGACTGATGACCACGCAGTTTGGTCCGATAGATCTACAAACATTTGAACATTTTTAAATTAGAAAGCTTTACCAAGTAAAAAAGTTGCTTAATGTCGTGAATAAGCAACTCTGTCCTATTGTAAGAAACCAACCCATTAATAGTATGTAATTCTTATCACTTACACATCACAACAGAGCGCCTAGATGGAGTGTACAATAATAGATGGACTGTGATAGTCTGACGGCACCAGTCGAACCGTGCACGTCGATGGTGTGCAGCGAGTGGAGGCAACGCCACCTAGATACAAAGCCTGTGTGCTGCCTGCCAAGAGTAGTCATAACCCCATCAAACTATTTGTCTTACGTAACGTTGTGCTGAGATTAGGAATACGTACACGTTGCACACTGTGTTTCAGAATGTTTTTCGTGTTATCTAAGTGATTCTCCGTGCAGAATTTTGCCGGTACGAGACAAAATGCCTAATATAAATCGTACGATCCCAATATCGGTAAGATATATTACTAATAGTTCATAAATATCTTATATCAAAACAAATTTGGTCTGTGAGTCACATAAATAACATTAAGCAGATTCGGAAACAGTGTGTGAAACGCGTACGAATTCCAAAACTCAAGGGAACGCTACATAAGACAAATAGTTTGCTTGTGTTATGTCTACTCTTGGCAGGCAGCGCGCAGGCCTTGTATCTAGGTGGCGTTGGTGGCGGATGCGTTCGTGCCCCTAGTCCCACTGCTCTTAACCGCTGGTAACAGTTCGTGTTGCTTCTGGACTCACAAATCCTCTGAACTGTGCTGTGACAGGTGTACGATCTGCAACTTACACCTTTACAACACGACGATACTGGAGGTCGTCTAAGCTGTGTGGACGTCCTGAACCTTATACACAGGTGTGACTATATTGCCGAGACCGTTGCAACCAGCATCGGTAAGATCGTTGCACAACTGACGCAGGACGTCTGAATTGGTGGGTCTTCTCCAGAAGAACCATCCCGCCACTGGAAGGCCACAATTGACCCCTTGCAAACTCGCTCAGTTGGCTGTACGAAGCAGGATTGCGTTTCTGTGGTATGCCGCCTGTGTGCTACGCACGTTCTTATCACATTGATGTTTATGGCTGTTAACATCCCATATTAAAGGGCGCTCCGGTAGCTATGTGTTGGTGGGTGATGTTGAAACCATTATCAGTATATCTAATATACCCCAGGTAACGTCTTTCCAGGTACACCATTTTTTAACCAACGGTTTTGTAGAGAGGCATGAAATTTGTTCTTACACCTAGGAATTTGCCTACTGTTGATTTATTAGTGCTGTGGAACACGCGATCTCACGCTTTCCTGAAGATCTGGGTGAGGAAATTAAAGTCTCTCTCCATTTTTGTGGAGCACCACTTCAACGAACTATTTCTTATAGCTAAAGGCAAGCCATTCGTTCGTTAAGGAAAAATAAGGATCTTGTAATTCGCCCTGATGAGGAAAGCAGTGCTCCTGTTCTTCTCTCTCGCGAAGATTAACAAAAATGGAATGTTTATTGGAGGATTCTGCTTATTGCAAATTACGGAGTGATCCTACAGACTGGATAAAGTGAAAAGCCATCTCTCTTACTAAGAAGAGCTCTCTGTCTGAGAAAATCACTAAAAAACTTGATACAAGGGCGGTTGTACCAACCAGGTTGTATGTTTTACCAAAGGTCCATACACCTGGAACTCCCCTTCGGTCGATTGTTAGCAACCTGGGTGCACCTACTTATAATTTAGCCAAACATCATGCATCTGTCATCAGTCCATCTGTTGGGAATTGTGAGCAACATGTATCTAACTCGACTGATTTTATTCAACATTTGAAGTCCTTATGTCTTGGACCATCTAACCTTCTTGTAAGTTTTGATCTTGTTTCACTATTTACTCTGGTACCTTTGGAGGAGTCCTTGTTGCTAGATGGTCAGCTTTTGGATGACGAAACCATATATTGACTTCCTCGTACTTTTTATTGAATGATTCATTTTTTGTACAAACTGACGGTCAGGCTAAGGGAATCGTAGGCCAATCGTCGCCAACCTTTTTATTGAGGATTTTGAAAATATCGCTTCTTGCACTTCTTTTCTTAAGCCTACATTTTTTTAGACACGTGAATGATATTTTTATTGTCTGGCCAAATGAAATGGAAGCCCTTTCATCGGTTTTTGGAACTTTTAACTGTCTTCATACATGCAGAAAGTTTTCGATGGAAATTGAAATGGAAGGAAAATGGCCTTTTTTTGGATTTTTTAGTTCATAAAAAAAGAAAATGGTACTTTGGGACGCAGTGAGTACCGTAAACCCACGCATACGGACCGCTACCTCCAAGCTACTAGGCGTATTCCACCGCATCAACGGTTGAGAGTTCTACGTACACTCGTTAAGAGAGCTTATGACATTTCTGAATCTGATTACTTGACGTAAAAATTGGATCATCTTAAGGTTGTTTTCAGGCAAAATGGCTATACTGATCTTCAAATCAGTCGAGCTTTCCAATGTGAACCACCCATGGACACTTCACAATCAGTTGCATTTTTAACCCTTGCGGGGAGTACTACTTCTAAAATATCAAGAATCCTCAAAAGATACAATATCAAAAGAGTCTTATTGCCTTTGGCCAAAATTAGAGCTCCTCTAGGATCTGTACAAAATAATCTGGGATTGAGGAAGCCTGGAGTATATAAAATCCCATGCCATTGTGGAAAAGCATATATCGGACAGACAATTCGTACAATTCATGACCGATGTGTAGAACATCAACGTCTACTCCAACCTGAAAAGTCTGCCGTGGCTGAACATTTTTCTTAATGAAGGGCATAATATGTCATTCAAAGACACGCTAGATTAATGCTCCAGCCTCCCGTTATTGGGATTGTGTTCTCAAGGAATCAAAATATATACGATTATCCGATCATCCCATTAACAGGGAAAAATGAATTCCATTAAGTAAAACGTGGAATCCTATTTTATCACACATTAACCAACAAATCAAATTTTCAAATGTTTGTTAAGCTTATGGGACTTAACTGCGGGGTCATCAGTCCCTAAACTTACAAACTACTTATAAACTAACTTATACTAAAGACAACACAAACATCCATGCCCGAGGGATGATTCGAACCCCCGACGGGGAACGGCCTTGCACATCGTAGCATAGCGCCTCAATTACGCTCGGTCACTTCACCGCGGCTGTTAAACAATGGTTGCGCCTCGGTTTCACAGTGGTAGAGTGCCAGACTACAAATCGAAAGATCGTGGGTTCCTTCCTCGCCAGGTCCTAGGATTTTTACCTGTCACTTTCCATTTATTTCACCTCTGGCAGTATTGCTCATGTGAAAAATACCGAGTAGCACCGTGGTTCGGAACCTACGTTAAACTGGCTGGGTAAGTCAGTTCGAAGGTCGGAGGAAGGCAACGGCATACCATCTCCAAACTAGCCCATGCCTTGTAAAGCACTGTGATGTTCAAACCAATCTTCGGATTGTCGACTGCTTTACATTTTACCTAGATTTCGACCAGCTCTTTCTTAATTAAGATTGGTCGCTTTGGCCAACTTCTACCGCTAGTGGCGCTGTAATGCTCGCCGCTTCCCAGAGACCGTCTCTTCCGCTGGCCTGTTTCCGCGGTATAAATGAGCCGCCGTATCTGATGTTTCCTCCGTTCCGGCGTGATTGTGCACCAGTCGCACCTGAAGATGGCGGCCAGGTGGACCACTGAAATATCGTGCCAGGAGAACGACGTAATCCGGCCGCAAACCCGTGAAAAACACCAACAATTATTACGCCGGGAAAATATATGAAATTACTATTCGATATTTCTTACAATAAATTTAAAGTAATTGCCTGATCTACAGAATGTGCTATGTACGTTTCTCCGGGATGAACCATAGACATTGTCGAGGTGGGGCGGCTTGCGTGCCTCAACGATACAGATAGCGGGACCGTTGATACAACCCCAGCGGAGGGGTATCTGTGGAGAAGCCAGACAGACGTGTGGTTCCTGAAAGGGCAGCAGCCTTTTCAGTAGTTGCAGGAACAAAAGTCTGGATGATTGACTGAACTGACATTGTAACACCAGCTAACGTGGCTTTCGCATACAGTTACTGCGAACAGCTAAAAGCCATGGGAAACTACTGCCGTTAAAATTTAAAAAGAGAAATAGATAGGTTGAAATTAGATATAGTAGGTATTAGTGAAGTTCGACGAAAAGATGAACAAGATTTCTGGTCAGGTGAGTTACAATACAAAATCTTTTGGGGGTATCGCAGGAATACGTACAATAATGAGTAAGAAAATAGGAATGCCGGTAAACTACTACGAACAGCGTAGTGATCGAATTATCATAGTCAAAATAGATACGAAGCCAACACCGACAATAGTATTACAACTAGCTCTGCCGATGAGGAGATTAAAAAAAATGATAAGTGAAGTCATTCAAACTGTTAACGGAGAAGAAAACTTATCGTGCGGGACTGGAATCGGTAGTAGGAAAAGGAAGGAAAGGAAAAACAGTAGGTAAATATGGCCTGTGGAAAAGGAATGAAAGAAGAAGACGCCTGTTAGAATTTGACATGGAACATAAAAAATTTACAAATGTTTGTATAGCTTATGGGACTTAACAGCGGGGTCATCGGTCCCTAAAATTACCAACTACTTACGAACTAGCTAACACTAAGGTCCATGCCCGAGGGGGGATTCGAACCCCCGACAGTAGTGGCCGTGCAGACCGCGACTGGATCGCCACAGTCCCCTCGGCCACCGCGGCCGGCCATGGAACATATTTTAATCGTAACAAATATTTGGTTTAAGAATTATGAAAGACGGTTGTATACGTGGAAAAGACCCGGAGACACTGGAAGATACCAGTCAGATTTTATAATGGTAAGACACAGATTTCAGAACGAAATTTTAAACTGTAAGACGTAACCAGTGGCGGATACAGAATTTTTTTTCTGAGGGGGCACAAGGCTTAAGAGGGTGAACATGTCCTTAAAGGCATTGTGAGAGTAATTTAAAACACACACACACACAGATTATATATATATATATATATATATATATATATATATATATATATATATATATATATATATATATATTTTATAGAGGAAAAATTCCTAGTGGGAAAAATATATCTAAAAAGTAGATGAAGATTACTTACCAGGTGAAGAAGTACAGGTAGTGATAGTAACATAAATATAACACAGACGCACACACATAAACACTAGCTTTCGCAGCCTAGCTGCTTCTTCAGGCAGAAGGGAAGGAGAGGGAAAAGGAAATGATGAGGGTTTTAAGAGAGTGGGTAGCGAGCCATTCCAATCCCAGGAGAGGAAACACTTACCTTGGGGGAAAAAAGGAGGGTAAACAAATACACACACACCCACACATGTACACAAACGTAAACACACCTAAGCAGACATACTGTAGAAAGCAAAGAAGTTGGATAGAGATACCACTTGAGGCAGAGGCTCTGTCCAGAGAACAAAGGCAAAGATGTTAAAGATGGTGGGCGGGAATTTGAATTTAGCGGAGGTTGAGACCAGGTGGGCAATGGGAGGAGAGAATATGCTGAAGGGCTAGTTCCCATCTCCGGAGTTCCGAAAGATTGGTGTCGGTGGGAAGTATCCAGATAACCCGGACGGTGTAACACTGCGCCAAGATGTGCTGGCTGTGCACCAAGGCTTGTTTAGCCACAGGGTGATCCTCATTACCAACAAACAGTGCAGTGTCTGCCTGTGACCGTTCATGCGAATGGACGGTTTGTTGCTGGTCATTCCCACATAGAATGCTTCACAGTGCAGGCATGTCAGTTGGTAAATCACGTGGGTACTATCGCAAGTGGCTCTGCCCTTGATCGTGTACACATTTCGGGTTACGGAACTGGAGCAAGTGGTGGTGGAAGGGTGCATAGAGCAGGTTTTACAATGGGGGCGGTTACTAGGGTAGGAGCCAGAAGGTAGGGAAGGTGATTTGGGAATTTCATACGGATGAACTAGTAGCTTATGGAGGTTCGGTGGATGGCAGAAGGACACTCTTGGTGGAGTGGGAATGATGTCATGAAGGATGGATCTCATTTTGGGGCAGGATTTAAGGAAGTCGTATCCTTGCTGGAGAGCCACATTCAGAGTCCGCTCCAGTCCCAGAAAGTATCCGGTGACAAGAGGGGCACTTTTGGGGTTCTTTAGTGGAAGGTTCTGGATTGGGGGGATGAGGAAGGGGCCCTGGCAATTTGCTTCTGTACCAGATCAGGAGGATAGCTGCAGGATGTGAAAGCTGTCATTAGGTTATTGGTGTACTGGTTCAGAGATTTGGGACTGGAGCAGATTCGTTTGCCAGGAAGACCTAAGCTGTAGGGAATGGAACGTTTGATGTGGAATGGATGGCAGCTGTCATAATGCAGGTACTGTTGTTTATTGGTAGGTTTGATGTGGACGGTTGTGTGATGTTGGCTGTTGGACAGATGGAGGTCGACATTGAGGAAAGTGGCATGGGATTTGGAATAGGACCAGGTGAATTTGATGGGGCCAAAGGAGTTGAGGTTGAATAGTAAATTCTGGAGTTCTTCTTCACTGTGAGTCCAGATCATGAAGATGTCATCAATAAATCGATACCAAACTGTGGGTTGACAGGCTTGGGTATCTAGGAAGTCTTCCTCAAAGTGTCCCATAAATAAGTTTGCGTACGAAGGGTCCATCCTGGTTCCCATGGCTGTTGCCTTTAGTTGTTGGTATGTCTGGCCCTCAAAAGTGAAGAAGTTGTGCGTTAGGATGAAACTGGCTAGGGTATTAAGGAAAGAGGTTTTAGGTAGGGAAGTGGGTGGTCGGCGTGAAAGGAAATATTCCATCGCAGCGAGGCCCTGGGCATGTAGGATATTAGTGTATAAAGAAGTGGCATCAATGGTTACAAGGATGGTTTCAGGAGGTAACAAACAGGCTGGGTAAGGATTTCAAGCGATCAAAGAAGTGGTTGGTGTCTTTGATGAAGGATGGGAAACTGCACTTGATGGGTTGAAGGTGTTGGTCTATGTAGGCAGATTCGTTCTGTAGGGGCTTGGTAACAGCCACAATGGCGTGGCCGGGATGAGTGGTTTTGTGAATCTTGGGATGTAGGTAGAAGGTGGGGGTGCAGGGTGTCGGTGGGGTCATGAGGTTAATGGAGTCAGGTGAAAGGTTTTGTAGGGGGCCCAAAGTTTTGAGGATTCCTTGAGGCTCTGCCTGGACATCAGGAATGGCATTGCCTTGACAGAATTTATATGTGGTACTGACACAGTCCCTCAGCCACATACTCCTGCCGATCAAATAGCATGGTTGTAGATCACTTGTCGACCGGGATGACGATGGAATGGTCAGCCTTCAGATCACGTAAGCTCGGAATTCAGCTGCGGTAATGTTGTGAGTAGGATTAAGGTTTCTCAGGAAAGACTGAGAGGCAAGGTTGGAAGTAAGGAATTCCTGGAAGGTTTGAAGAGGGTGATTTTGAGGAAGAGTAGGTGGGATGGAGTATGGAACTGTTCCAGGCAGGGTTCAATTTGAATGATGTCTTGGGGAGCTGGGACATTAGGAGTAGGATCAATTTTCTTCGTGGCAAAGTGATATCTCCAGCAAAGACTATGAGTATAGGATAGTAAATCTTTGACAAGGGCTGTTTGGTTGAATTTGGGAGTAGAGCTAAAGGTGAGGCCTTTGGATAGGACACAGGTTTCAGATTGGGAGAGAGGTTTAGAGGAGAGGTTGACTACTGATTTGGGATGTTGTGGTTCCGGATTGTGTGGATTGGAATTTTGAGGTCTGGGGGGGGAGAGGAGTTGGGAGTGGGAGATTGAGTAGATGGGAGAGACTGGGTTTGTGTGCAATAAGAGGAGGTTGAGTTTTATTGGAGAGGTTATTGAGGGAGAGAGTATTGCCTTTCCGGAGGTGGGTGACCAGGAGATTGGTTAGTTTTTTGAGGTGGTGGGTGGCATGTTGTTCTAATTTGCGGTTGGCCTGAAGGAGGATGTTCTGAACTGCAGGTGTGGATGTGGGAGCGGAAAGGTTGAGGATTTTGATTAGGGATAGGAGTTGACAGGTGTGTTCATTGGCGGAGTTGATGTGTAGGATAAGAGTTAGGCGGGTGAGGGCTATTGATTGTTCAGCCCTCACCCGCCTAATCCCACAAATCAAATTAAATTCAGAGTCTGAATGACCTGTGTTCAGCTGTGGACACATTTGTTTCATCCTTTATCATCACAAAGGATAAAACACTTGCTCACAGCTGAACCTAGTGCATTCAGGTTCTGAATTTAATTTGATTTGTGTTTCTCAGCTTTTCCAAATGGGTAGATGTGAAGAGGGAAGCCATGCGAAATTGGCATTGGTTTCTCCACATATTAATAACTTCTAAATAATTTGACTATAACATTGAATAAGACTGACTACTTGAAAACTCAAGCAATTGTACAAAATTGTCAAAAAATATGTTTTGTACAATGATGCCCACAGGATTATGATATTAAATGTGTCAAAAGAATTAGTGGTGACTGTACAAATACCTAGGAAATAGGGTTCGCAAATAAAAAAAATTAAGTGTTTGTAATCCTAAAGAACGAAATTGCTAAGGTCTCAGACCCAAGTCCTACTAACTACCTAAACGATGGTAACTCATTCTAAGGACAACACGCACACCCATTCCCGTGAGGCCGGCCGCAGTGGCCGAGCTGTCTGCGGCGCGCCAGTCACAGTCTGCACGGTCGCTACGGTCGGAGGTTCTAATCCCCCCTCGGGCATGGATGTTTGTGCTGTCTTTAGGTTAAGGTAGTTCATAAGTAGTTTGTAGGTTTAGGGATTGATGACCCCGCAGTTAAGCTTAACAAACATTTAACCCGTCAGAAGGCCCGTCTTAGAAAGTTATATAGTTTGGCGCGCGGGAGCAAAATGCTCACTCTTTTTAAATCGTATTTTTTAGAGAAAGGAAATATAATACTATAATAAAAAATCATTGTATGAAATGATTCATAGTATTTATTAAGATGTAAGTAACCAAATATGTCGTCTCAGGCATAAAAAATGTCTTCTGAACTTTGGTATTGACTTATGGCACATAAAACGAATATACTAGAAATCAAAATTTTTATATATTTTAATTAATCAGACTTCCATAGTATCTGGAGAAATGTGTCTTTCATAACATCCCAGCCACGCATTTGTTTTGCTTGTCGGTCATACATACTGATTATTGAAGCTGTATATAATAAGGAACATAATGACTAAAAATAAAATTAACTTACGCTTGTTAAAATATAATAAAGCAAGAAATAAACATTTACATAACAATAAAATAATAATCACACCGGTAGGCGCGCGATGAGCAAAATGCCGCACTTTATGGCACGGTGGCACAACCGATTCACTGAGAGGTCACAGGCACACTGAGCGACGCGAAAAGTGTGGTGCACGGGGAGGGAAAGAATTATATCGTGTTAATAACATGGACAATTATCGAAATGAATAATTGTGTGAGAGAAATGCTCATAGTGCGCCTTCTCACCGGTTAAACAATCCCGTGGGAGGACCCGAACGCCTGGCAGCGTACTCCGCGACGTTGCGTCCGAGATCACACTGCCATTCCCGCGCGGCGCATATGCTTTGATTGTCATTTTGATAAATGTCGAGTTCCACACTCCGGACAATCTTTTTTTTATTTTCTGGTAAATTATTAAACTTTTCTCTGTTTAATGCGGTTGAATCATTGTAATATTTTTTGTAATCATAGGCTCTTGAGAATGATATCATAGTGCGCTGAAACTAGAAGTGCATTGGCAGTTACATGGAGGTATATTGGTTCGAAAAGTGAAAACGATTTTACGTGGTAATTCCAAGAGAAGAAAACATCTGCACTAGTTGAAGGACGCTGTCAACGTCACGCTGCCCCTAGACACAGTGCACACGTTATTACGGGTAACGTTTCCAACACTGCCGACACTGCCTTTCGCTCACTGCTCCTCGCCTCTCTGCAGCCATGCTACACGTCTCCTGCCGCTGCCAGCAGCTAGCGATCGAATCGTAAACTTACCTTGGGAAACAATACTGCATCCGGCGTAGCTGTTTCATTATCAAACAATGCACTGAACAACAATCAAACAGCTAGAAAATATGTCGCGCTAAGTTTGACATTCTCTCAAAACCTAAAATCAGATTTCCTGTGTCGCGTTGTACTGAATCAATTTATTCTTCGTGTTTTGTAAAGTTCATACGCAAAACGTGATGAGTTATCAAGAAAGCTTTTCCGGTCAACAAAATTACATTTGAGTGTGTTTCCAGAAGAATTTCTACTAGCATGAAAATCCTGTGTGCAGAAAGGAAAAATGCCATTGAAATATCTAATTTGCTCTAATAACTGGAAGATGGAAACGTGTAGCTTCAAATAAAACTGTTTATAATGAGTGGCAGTACTACAGTACTATTTCTTAGTGCCTAAGAGAAAAATCCAGAGTGATAAACTGATTACCGAAAACACCTGAATGCGCCAGCCTGAACGTAGCCCTAGAAATTCACGATTTTGTTTCACATAGTTAAAGTATTTAACATTATTTACGTATGAATAAAACGTACACAGTATCTCCTTTATCTCTCAAGCAATCACAAAACAATGAACGACTTAAGGTTTATCGTAAATTAGACAAAAAAAAGTAGGAAGAATCAATTAAAAGGAAGCATAACACAAGAAGTCAATTTAAGTTATGTTAACTACAGGGATTTTGCCTTTTTAAACTCACAGTTACAAGCTGTCAGTAAGTAAGAGTTAATTATTGTTATGCTCCCTCCCTCTCTCCCCCCTCCCTCTCTCTCCCCCTCCCTCTCTCTCCCCCCTCCCTCTCTCTCCCCCCTCTTTCTCTCCCCCCCCTACTCTCTCACTCACTCTCTTTCTTTCTCTCTCTAATTTTTTATTTCAAGACTGTCTGAGAGGGGAGGGGGACGTGCCCCCCTTGCCTTGGCAGTATCTTGTTGGTTATGAACCGCAGACTTAAATTGAAGAATCTGCAAAAAATTTGTGTGTGGATGAAGACAGGTATAATGATCTAAAAACCGATGAAGGGCTTCCATTTCATGTAACCAGACAATAAAAATATAATTCACGTATCTCTGGATAAACTGAAGGAACCTGAGTTTCAGGAGGAGCTTTAGGCAATAATTACAAGAAATTTTAAAAGTAATACAATAGAAGATCAATGGGTAGCTTTGAGAGATGAAATAGTGAAAGAAGCAGAGGAGCAAATAGGTAGAAACACAAGATCTAGAAAAATCCTTGGATATCACAGGAAATAATTTAATAGACGAAAGGAAGTGCAAAATGGCTAACCAGGAGTGGCTAGATAGCAAATGCAACTCTGTAGAAGAATGTATAATAAGGGCAGCCGCGGTGGATTAGCCGCGCGCATTGAGGTGCCGTGCTGCTGTGCGCGCGGCCGTTCACCGTCGGGGATTCGAGTCCCCCCTTGGGCATGGGTGTTTGTGTTGTCCTTAGGTTATTTTAACTTAGTTTAAGTAGTTTGTCAGCTACGGACTAATAACCCAGCAGTTGGTCCGATAGATTTACAAACAAATGAACATTCGATATAACTAGGGGAAAGATAGATACCGCTTACAATAAAATAAAAGCTATATAGATATCACGAACTCAGATAGGAGACACTATACTGAGAGAAAAATTTGACAGAGCACTCGGAGACCTAATTCGAAAAAAGACCCCTGGAATAGACGACTTTCCCTGAGAGCTACCGATGTCTCTGAGTTATTGGTATCAGTGGAGGATTTACCAGTAGTTTGAGTACGCTGGAGCCTAGGTCGGCAGATTGTTTTGGGCCGGAACAAAAAATTTTTTTAACTGTAAGCAACTACAATAAAAGAAATGTAATTACGTTTACCGAATATGCATTATTGTGTAAGAAGTATTAAAGCATATCTTACCCCCAAATTATTAGTATTCTATAACTGTGCTTTTATTAGCTCAGAAATGTAGACCAAAAACTATTTCTTGTGTAATATTAAGCAAATAGTTGGGTTGTAAAAGTAATCCACAAAGTGGTACTACGATCCCCTAGGTCACACTCACACTAATTACGAAAAGAGGTACAATTTCATTGATTATTATTGTTATTAATATGGTTGGGAAATACGGTGTCGAATTGTAGAGGTCGGTAGAAGCGACAAAATTTGAATGGCCTAATAGCGCCAAATGTGAATATCAGTCACTGCCTGGTAAGATGTATGAGACAGGCGAAATACCCTCAGACTTGGGAAAAAATGTAATAACCTTCACGGGAAGGCTTGATTGTCGTGTTTTCCCGCGTTGGCGTACGATCCTGGTAGGACTTCTGAACACATGGCCGGGTTAGCCGGACGTTGGGCTAGCATAGGGGACGCTGAGGCGCCAGGGTCCCGTCTACGGACGGATCACCCGCGTGCCTTCAAGCCAGGACCAGGCACAGGGGACCAGCTGACCGCGCAATCGTCCGACCGTATTAATGTCAAAAAAAAAAAATCCGGCCCAACCCGTGCTACCTACAGCATCATCCTCCACCTCGAATTTGACATCGCACCTTCCGCAACAGGAACGTGTTCTCCCGACTGTGACCACCCTCACCCGGCCGGTGCCTACTTCGGACCGGACTCGAACCCTGACCGACTCGATTACGAAAAACGACCTCGAGGAGCGTGACACACTCGCCATGGCGTTTGCCGCTTCTGTCGACCTCCAGTTCTTTACGGGCGCGTCCTCTGAGGACGAACAATCGGAAATTTATGGACACTTTCCTACCGACTTCGATATGATGGGCCCGCCGGAACAGGGGGCATTCAAACGGTTAAGAAGGGCGCGAAGCGAAAATTTCAGGGCACGGATGGGGGGGGGGGGGGTGGAAGGGCGGAAGCATTCCGCGGTAGCGGTAACAAACCGCTTCGCCCCGCTCGCCGACGTGACGAGCCATGATACGGCCCCCACTTCCGAGCCGGCCGCCCCCGTCCGCCCGGAAGCGGCACCCGCCACACCCAAACTGCGACCGCCAAAAGTTCCTCCGATCACGATCATGTACACAGGTAACTACTTAAAAATTAACACCGAACTCAAAAAGCACCTCCAGGGCTCGATAAAGGCGGTGTTTAAAGAGGAGAGTATTCGTTATAACTTTGCAACCTTAGACGATCAGCGAGTGGCCCTCAAATTTTTCCAGGCGAACCACATCCCATTCTACACACATCAAGATCCGGGTAAAAAGACACTGAAAGTCGTGGCGAAGTCTATTCCGGCGGAGGTGCCGGAGTCCCTCGTCGCGGACGAACTTCGCGAGCTCGGTTCTTCGGACGTCTCGGTGTTCCAATTTAAAACCCGCGTACGGCTATTCAAAAGCTGATCCCGCAACCGGTCTTTTGTATCTCGCTTCCGCTTGGCCCCAAAAGCGAATCAATCTACCATGTCCGGCACCTGCTCGACACGAAAGTTACAATAGAGACACACAAAAATAAGGACGGTCCGCCGCAATGTAAGTGCTTCCAGGGCTTCTTTCACACGGCCAATTATTGCACGCTGCCGGCGCGATGCGTCCGTTGTGCAGGACATCACCAGACACGAGACTGTGACAAGCCGTGGGGACAACATCTCCGGTGCGTCCACTGTAACCAGGACCACGTTGCTTCCTTTCGTGGGTGTCCCAAATTTCAGGAGGCTCTGCGCATCTACAACGCGCAATCCCAGACCCTCCGAAACCAACGGCAGGCCACCGCAATGGCGAAACCTTCGGTCAACATTGCTGACCGGAAGGAATTCCCGTCACTCAAACGCAAGCCGGCTTGGTCGACCCCCGCCCTTCCGCCCGCCACGTCTTCCACCACCTTCGGGAACATCTCCTCCGATTGGTCCGACCTCCTGCAGCTGTTTAATAGTGTCAAGGCCTTTTTTAGTCAATTCGACCTCCCCACCATATGGACGCGCGTCCGGCAAACGCTACACGATATCAGCACGGCACCGGACGTGCTATTGAAGCTCATGGTCTTGGTGACCGCAATTCTGCAGCTCTTCCGGCCTTGATGGCGGGCGGGCCCACCAGACCTGCAAACCTCATGTTCTGCAACTATAATGCGGAAGTCGTCCGTACGAAGAAGGTGGAACTTCTAGACTTCTTCACGCAGCATAAGGTAGACGTTCTCTTCCTAACCGAGACTCACCTGAAACCGACTCAGTCATTCACATTGAGAAACATGGTGGGCTACCGCTCGGATCGCCCTCACCGGCGGAAGGGTGGCACCGCGATATTCTTAAAGCCTACAATACCGCATTCTGTTGAGGCGCTCCCACTGCTGCAGACTCTCGAGGCGACGGCAGTTACGGTTCACACGGCCTATGGGAAAATCACCCTGATCGCCGGGTACGTCAGTCCCAATAGTCCCCTTGTCGAGCAAGACTTTCTAACGCTCTTTGACTTGTTTGAGAAAGTCCTCCTATCCGGCGACCTTAACGCCAAATATTTCGCATGGCACTCGGAACAATCCGAAGGGGGTTCAGCTCTACAACTTGAAAGAGCGTATTCAGGTCATTACATACGGGCCCATAGACGTCACCCATGTCCCTCGTAACCGCCGCCATCGCCCGGACGTCCTCGACATCTCCGTTCTTAAGAATTTACGGTTCGACCCCCACCTCCGTACTATCTCCGACCTCTCGTCGGACCACAACCCGGTGCTCGGGATGACAGCGAATGCCATCCAACCTCCTCCTCCCCCGACCCGGTATGTCACCAACTGGGACCAATTCCGGGCCCGGCTCACGCGCGACGTTACGCCGACCGTCAGGCTGGACACGCCTGATGAAGTCGACAGGGCCATCTCGGACCTCACCCGGCACATCAAGCGGGCGTACTGGGCCGCTTCTACAACCACCGTCCTGGAGTCCTCCTTCTCTGAGGAGTTCTCACCACTGCTCCAAGACTTGAAGGACCTCAAAAACAGGGCCCGGAAACTGTGGCAACGTTTCCGTGACTCTGCGGACAAAGCTTCGCCTCTACAAGACAATCTTCCTGCCGGCCATGCTCTACGGCTGTCCATCCTGGGGTACCGCTTGTGCCTCCAACATTAATATGCTCCAGGTCCTGCAGAACCGCTGCCTCCGGAAGATTTTGCGGGTGCCACGTTGGGCGAGGGTCAGGGACCTACACGCCGAACTGGGACTCCCAACGGTGTCCATGTACGTCCAGCAGCACACGAGGAAACTTATCGCCAAAGTGGACCAGCTGCGACCACATTCCAGGCACCTTAAGTATACCGGGACTGTCAACCCGGAACGGTGGCATAGTCATCGAGGAGCCTCCCTGACGAACAGCCGTCCACCTCCTCTACCACGTCGCTCAACCCCCGCCCCCCCCCCCCCCCGCGGTGATACCGCCATCTCAGTAGGGCGAAAGGAAGTTTCCATATGTCCTGCTACTTCCCTACGTGCTCACATTTAACACTGCACAACACACACAGGAAGTCCAATCCTGTCTCAGGACAGCACTTCAGCACAACCAAAAAAAAAAACGAACTGATAAATAGTTCAGACATGAAGAGGATAGAAGCTTTTTAAATGTGATGCTGCAGAAGAATGCTGAAGGTTAGATGGGTAGATTGTGTAACTAATGAGGAGCTACTGTACAGAATTGTGGAGAAAAGGATTTTTCTGCCATACCTTGATTGAACGGAGGGATCGATTGGTAGCACACATTCGTAGACATCAAGGAATCGTGAATTTAGCATTGGAAGGAAGTTTGTGAAGTACAAATTACAGAGGTAGACCAAGGGACGAATATTGACAGCATATTGAAGTAGATGTTGGTTGCCGTTCTTATGAGGAGATGAAAACGCTTGCTGAGGGTAAGAGTTGGTTCAGTCTTCGGACTGACAACCACAACAACAACAACATAATGTTTAAATGTTTGTAAACCCAAGGGACTAAATTGCTGAGCTCGCCGATCCCAATACTAGCAAACTACTTAAACTAACTCATACTAAAGACAACACCACACCTATGCCCGAAGGAACGTCTGACGCGAGCGGCCGCGCGATTCGTAACGTGGCGCCCCAGACCGCATGGTCATTCCCGCGGGACACGCTGCTGTAGGAAGGGAATGAGCAGAAAGATGCTTACAAAAGTCATGTTTAAAAATTTCAAACAGAAAAGTGTAAACAAACTGCCTCAGTTTTCATTTGCCAGTGGGAGAAAAAGAGATATAGTCATGGTGGGAGAAAGGCAGTTTCGGTAAAAAGGATAAACGTATGGAGATAGTATCAGTAAGAGCAAAAGCAAAAGAGAGAGGAAGCAGTGGAAATGAAGTAGATAGGTCAGTGGAAACTGTACGTAAGCTTTGCAGGTATGGATCCTCCGGAGTGGCAAACATTAACGAAAAAAAAAAATACAATTGTCCTCTTTCCCCCATGCCTTATACCGTGTTAAAGAATCCCTGACCAGGAGTTCAAGTCCAGAAAACTATCCAGATGGATGATTGCAGCGTGGAAGCAATGCTGATTGAAGGCAGACTTTGAGAGAGAAAGACACAGTGGCCATGTGAGAGGAGGAGACTGGGCAAAGACTATGGGAGAGAAATGGTGAAAGTGTCAGAGAAAGAGACAGTGGAAAGCAAGATAGAGAGAATGTATGAAAACAGTAACAGTGGAAGAGACAGAGAGAAAAAAGTGCCAATGGGAGAAAAATGAGGAAGTGAGAGGGAAACATATGTAGGCAGCGGTAGTGAAAGTGAGATGCTGTGTAGAACTGTACGACGGGAGCTGGGGTAAAAGGTTTTAGCACGCTAAAAGAGCGCGAATGTGTTAGCATGCCAAATTTTTTGTGAGTATGTCGGAATGACAACTGAGGCAACTGGTGTCCCATTTTTGTCTGATCTTTTTAAACAAGAATATATTTGCCTTTTCTGCTGGTTGTTTTGTCTATTGAATCACAAAAACAAATGAAAAAGGATTAAGGTTTTTTTCTTTCTTTTTTTAATTTTTGTAAATCTATCGGACCAAACTGCGTGGTCATCAGTCAGTCCGTAGCTTACAAACTACTTAAACCTAGGTAAACTAACCTAAGGACAATACACACACCCATGCCCCAGGGAGGACTCGAAGCTCCACGGCGAGCAACCGCGCACTCCGCAGCGAGACGCTTTAGACCGCTCGGCTACTCCACCGCAGCGAAATAGGGTTTAGTCTCTACAAAATTGGACATCACGATTCCACATTGCTGGGCTGTCCATAGTAATCGTATATACTTCGCAGGACTATGAATTTATAAAAGAAAACTACAAAGGACGACTAAAATGCCTTCCAGCTCTTAGAGACTTTTTATTGGTGAAAGGCCTTGGAAACACTTCTGAGGGAAATACAGGAGACATTTTTTGAGTAGGAGGTTCCATGCGATCTGAATCCAAAGAATGGTAATGCGATAACTCTTACCAAAAGAGTACCTGCGTTTGGTATGCACTCGACTCGCAAAGTAGACCGTGCGCCTGTAGTTTCTGTGATGGCAGTAGGCATGTCTGTCCTCTTACTAAGCGATCGGAATCCTCCGTGACGATCTTACATCTTGCTCCAAGATGACGAAGCTCAACACACTCTGACAGAAAAGGCGTCGGCAGACATCCGCCACTTTCCACGAACGATCCAAAAGCAAACAGCTTCGACCACAACCTGTCTCAGGGCGGACTGGAGCAACTGTCTCCGTCTGTTTTATTGCCTACTCCATGAACTTCCACCACTAAAACATATTCCACGCAAACACCTCCATTCTGAAGAAAAAACATTCACGCTAGCGTGCCCATAAAGCGAATTTGAACATTTTCCCCTCCAAGTGCCCACGTCAACGTTGGGTTTTTTTATGTCATGCTTCTTGTGTATTAAATTTATTCTGAAGCTTATCAGCCGATTGTCCTATACTGAATATCGCCTCCCCCCCACCCCTCGCTCCCGTTAGATCCAGAATCCCAAACATAATTGATTTTGTAAGAGAAATTTCCGTATACAGTTGCACCAGTGGACATGTGATTGTGGTAGTAATTCCTCCACCTGTATGAATGTGTGATTGGATTTTACATCAATTCGGTACTTTGAAAGAGCAAAACTATATGTTCATTATGACCTCTCCATCTGTGTGGAAAAGTTTCATGTTTTAAGACTGTACGCTACTAGTGTTTATCTCATCAGCTCCAGATGTAGCACTTTTTTCGTTTCAATTCATTTCAGCATTCCAATGACTTTTGCAGTTGGAGGGCACTTTGTGATTAGGAAGTTTATCAAATAACCGACTGACAGTTGGATATTCAGTTACATTCGCGGAAATTCACGTCATCATCGTTGTGAACAGCAGCTGTTGCTTCGGTTCAATTACACTCACAGCTATCGCGTAAATGTTTATAAAAGTCCTTAACAGCAATTTTTTTCGATGTTTTTTTCCTTTTCAGTTAAATTATCAAAGCATTTTCTACACTTTCTGCAGTGTCGAATAAACTTAATATCAATGCTAAAAGTTGTATTACATGGTTCTCTTATCTTTTCCTACAGACAACTTAATGAATTTTTTATTAAATCACTTTACTTCTTTTATTATGTCTGATATTTCAGAATATCGAAAAGTTTAATTGCCAAGTGTGAAATACGCAGCAGATTGAATTATTCAGGCAAATTAAATGAGAATTCTGACACTTTACGGAAATAATTTCGGAGAGGGAGGGGATAGATGTAAGAGTAAGGCACAGATATTTGCTGTTGCAAAGTACGCAATACGATTTTCAACCTACCCCATTCTCCTCCAATTCCCGCCTACTCCAAACAACTTGTAGTGGTGAACGACGCAAGCTATCTCATCTGTTGCTCTAGAAGCGTGTTATTCCACAAATACACGGAGGCACTCAATGCCTTTAAGCCAGTCAATGGCGCTAATTCTTAGAAACCTCGCAATTTAATATTGACCAACTAGAATCGTTTAAAATCTTCAGTTCCCGTTTTTTTTCAGCTCATTACTCTTAATTTTTCCCCTGATCGCCTGTTTCTTCCTTCTGAGTAATCTGCTCTCGATTCATTATTTCTTCTTCCTTGAGAACCTTCTAATTTAGTACTTTACTTTTAGAAAGATTTATTTCAGTAACTTTCTATTTCTTTGTGTTTCTTTTTAATTCTCTTATCTCTGTAATTTATGCTAGTACCGATTTCTTTTTTCCAGAAATAAAGCAATATTTGGTTCCTTAAGATTTTTCATTCATTCGGTGGAGGTTTTTATTTCAGATGTTTTCCTATATCTTCGTAGATCTTATCATCACGTTTAATTTTCCAACCATCTGTAGTCTATATTGCATCTATGACCTTTCTAACAATCCATCTTTCAGGCACCTCTACTCGTCAGGCTTATAATTCATGCAAATATTCTGGTCTTACTACCGTATAATAGTGTCTTAGTTTCTTGTTTATAGCTACGTGTTTCTTGTTGTAAATACTACTTGTCAAATTATATCCTACTGCCCGTCTTTGACGTCTTGTGTATACCATAAACATATTTCTCCTAGACCTTTGTTAACAGTATTCGAATTACTTTACCCTGTGAACTTCAATAAAATATAAACAGATATGCCTAACCCTAGCTATCGGAGGCATACCCATTTCGTTGAATGTAGGTGAGGCAATAATATTTGTACCATCCTTCAGTCCACAGTTTGTAGTTATTGTATGGACGTTCTCAAGTTGCAAGAAGAAAAATATCAGCGTTTCATCGCACAAGGATTGTTGCTTTTTGTAAACGAGAATTTTCATCAAGGGAAGTTGCAAGTAAATAGTTGTGAATGAGAGTTATGTGGTAAATACCACTACTTGCCCCGTATTGGTGCTGTAGGGCAACTCTGGTATACGACTACTATTTGCAACCAAACAACCACCACGGCAAACAATAACTTTGTGAGGCCACCGGGGGCAAGTGTCAAACCAGTCGGTACGAAACAAACCTCAGAATAAAGCTCTATATTCTAAGCGGATATGGAGAGGTCCAGTCCTTAAACCCAGACATCATGCCGCATGCTACAGATAGGCCCAAAATCGCTAAGAATGGACTGTGGATATTTGGGACAATGTCACGGGCTAATGCTGCACATCTCTAACACCACATGACCATTGGCAACACGTTTGTGGACGAAACCTGATAATGCTGCACGCCAGAGCCACGCCGTCTGTCGTGTACTGCAAGGTGGCGGATCAATGATGAACTGGCCGAGTATCATCTGGGGATTTCGGAAGCCATTATTTCTCGTCAAGAAGTCTCAAGGGTGCACAATGTGTGATGTATTCAACTCATAACACCTATCAATTTTTTTTCTCGCAAACTAATCACACACAATCAGTGAAGCTCCTCGATGTTTTCCCCCTGCAGCCGTAAACATTTTTCACCCCGACGCAATAATTCCAAGGCCGTTGCGAACGATTCTTTACGAGTCTCCTCTGACCACTGGAAAACCGCTGATACAATTACTGCAGCATGGCTGATATGTGCGACCAAGAAAAGAGCCGTTTCCATCCATTTTTCACACATTGCTGGAAGGAGCGTTTTCTGGAAAACATGTTGGTAGGATGAGCCTGTCATCGTTGTGCCCGTTGGAAAGCGGCCATATCCTTAAAAGCCTCCATACCCGCCTAACGTTGCAGCTTCCAACTACAACCAAATACGCCCTCGAAACATTGTCAGGATCAGACAGCGCCTCGAATCTGTTGGTAAACAGAGATGTCACTTGACCAGTCACCCAGGAAGTCTTTCGCTGCTTGCCACACCCTGGGTCGACCTCCCACGCCAGCACAGGTGAGTTGTCCGCCTCATTGCGAGCAGTGATAGAGTTGCCCGCAGCCACGAGCCGATCGGCTGACTCGTCGGACGTCCGCTGGTTTCCCACGACTGGCCCACAACTTCGGTGCCCCTGGACCGCAGCCTCTAGCTGTGCAACCGAAGTTAACACCGCCTGAAGCTGGAGCGAAGCTTCACCAACTCAACTTGCATTCGCACAAAGCAGTCACAGACTCTATCCATGACTACAGCACACAGAGAAACGAACGACTATAGAGACGCTATATATGACTCTATAGTAGTAAAGAAGTAAAAAAAACTGGGCTAAGGAATTTCTCAAGTGAGACAAACTAAAGCAATTGTAGGTGCAAATACACAGCTATCAAACTATATGACTTTGAAAAAATAAAACGAGAGAGTAGGCCTACTAAATACAAAAACGAACATAAGAATTAATACTGTAGAGGAGACAATTACATGAAAATAACTCGCTGGTACTTTTGTCGCTGTCGCTGCTTCTTGCTACGAGACTCCGACGGAATGAAAAACTGCTCGCTGAGGTCCAGACATTCCACTACCTGATGAGCAGTCCTTGCTCGCCATTATTCCTGCTTTCACTCTTGGTTTGAAAACTGATGATCTAGCTTCATGAATTAGCCTCTTCGATAAGGGGCTGCGAAGCGACCTATATATCGCTCGGTGCACCACGTGTGGACACGTGATCGCGTAAAAACGAGTAGGTATCAGCGACTTGAGCGCTGTATACTACGACAATTGCACCATATTTCGGCGCAGCTCAACCCCCCTGACGCTGTGTGGTGGTCTCAACAGTCCTAGAGGAAAATAGCTCAATGACTCTTCCATTTACAATCACTCCCTCCGCATTACAGCCCGCACCGCAACTGCCTAAAACACGTCAGTACTGTACTGTAGCGACTTATGCAGTGTTCCCTCGAACCTCAACCATAATAATATTTTGAATCACCTTAATTTGAAAGAGATACCACTCTAGCCTGGATTACCAACCTCACTTGCGGCCATGGTTGTTTCAGATATTAAATTAATACAAAATTCTTTAATATAAATCTCATTTTTAACTGAAGTGTAACGGTTATTTTCCATCAATCTCCCACTGTGTGATATCAGGTCTGGGATACTATTACGAAGTTAATTAGTACAACTTAAATGTACAGTAATTTATTGCAACACTCACAAATAATAACACCCAGTCCGAATTAAACACCAGTATAAACTGTACAACACACTGAATTGACAAAAGTCGTTGGATGCTACCTAACAGAGTGACAGGCCTAATTTTTCCCGGCGATTTGCAGCAACTTGACAGTACATGGACTCTACAATTCGTTAGAAGTCGCTGTTGTAATACTAAGCCGTTCATAATTACGAAATGGCTGCTGATTCATGATTGTGCACGAACTGAGCTCTCAATTATGTCCCGTAAATGTTCGATAGGATTCAAGTCATGCAATCTGAATGGCTAAAGCATTCGCTGGAATTGTCCACAATGTTCTTCAAACCAACTGAGAAAAATTGTGAAACAGTGACATGGCGCATTGTCATCGACAAAAACTGCACCGTTGTTTGGCAGAATTATGTCCATGAGCGGCTAGAAATGTACTTCGAGTTGCGGAACATAATCGTTTCGTCAACGATCGGTTCTGTTTGACCATGATCCCAAACTATTCCATGTAAAAAAATCATTATAGTGCCCCCATCAGCTTGCACGGTGCCTCGTTGAGAAATTCAGTCCATGTTTTCGTACCATCAGCTCTTACCAACGAAAATCAGAACTCGTCCGACCAAGCTAGAGATTCCCCGTTAGCTACATCAGCATGCATACTCCGCAAGCTACCTCACGGTGTGTGGCGAAGGGTACTTTGTGTACCATTCTCACTTCGTCTTCCTGTTCATGTGAAGTATGGTGCGCGGAAAAAAACGATTGCCGGTATGCCAATGTGAATGCTCTATCTAATTCTATCCTTGTAATCGTTTCGCGACGTATACGTAGAAGTAAGTAATATATTGGTGAATTCCTCGAGAAACATTTGCTCTCTGAACTTTGACAAACGTTCGTATTCTTGAAGAATCTGACACTGGAGTTTCCTTGTCATCTCTGTGGGTCTTTCGCGCTTATTAAATGATCCCGTAAAGACGCATGTTGCTCTCGGTTGGATCTTCTCAATGTCTTAACTGTAGCTGGTACCGATCCCATACTGCTGAGCAAAAGCCAAGCGTCGGCCAAACGAGCGTCTTGTAACAAACTTCCTTAGGTTTCTTCCAATGAATCTCAGCCTGCCTTGGCCACGATTAATTTTATGTGGTCGTTCCATTTCAAACCGCTCCTTACGTCTGCCAAGAGATATTGTACGGTAGTAACTGCTTCCAGCGTTTGTCCTGCTGTTACGATTTCTCGTTATACTACAGCATCATCCGCGAAAGTCCTGACAAAACATTTAGTGTTATTTATGAGGTCATTTATAAATTCTGTGAAATGCATCGTTTCTATAACACTCCCCTGGGGCACGTCTGGCGTCACTTCTCTCCGTGGAGAATAACATGCTGGATTCTCTTAGCTAGAAACTCTGCAGTCAAGCAACTGTCTTGTATTCCTTATGCTTGCACCTGTTTCGTCAGGCGCTTCCTGGAGAGGCGCGGTAGGCGATGTGGTAGTACTAGCCCGCGGATGTTGTGCGGCGAGATTGTACGTGAACATGTGAATAACTCCTCCCAACAACTCGTAACAAACAAACAACTGAACTAACCTTCCCTGTGGCTTAAACAGGAATTAATAATCCATTAACAGTTTTTAAATAAAACAACAATTACAATAGTTGCATTCATAGAAGTTAACATTAGAACAAAAAAGAGTTGAATAAGCTTCATAATTTAGTGTGGGACTGCACATGATTAGATCAGTAATTTAGTGTTAATTAACAATTTTGTGAGTAATGACAATGAATGTAGCTTTTGCATTAATTGTGCATCAATTACGGAATATATAAAGTTCCTAGCATATAAACAGTAAATACATACAACCAAAACAATCCAGGGCACTCTAACGAGTTTGACCTAATTGAATGACATCCTGCGACCTGTAAACATACTCTTATTGCACGGCTCCCTATACTCAATTTTTCAGCAAGACAAAGCACGACCACATTTTATTGCACGAACATGTACCTTCTTGATGTCATATAATATCACTGGCCCGACAGTCAGCAGACTGTTCGCCAATCGAAAATGTGTGGATATGGTGAAACGACTGGTGGAGCACAGTGACCCAGTGCCAACCAGATGAACTTTAGAACCAAGTGGCTATACCACAAGAAGCCATTCGCGTCTTTCACGCGTCATCGTCATCACGCATGTCATGGAATTTTTGTCTAAAAAGCAATGGAACACATGCTGAACCGAGGAGGCTGGAATGCTAATCATTTGTTCAGAAGATACTAATGAACATGTCCTGTGAATATTAACTTCTTATCTCTAGTCTTTCAAGGTGTTCTGTTTTCATGAACATGAAGGCACATCTCAGAAATAAACATCCACCAAAGCTAAGTCTGTTAGCAACATCTCTGAGCCATAGCGTCTACTGTATTGCTTTTCTCGAGGAAAGTTGTCAGTAGACTGCATGTTCCCGAGTGGCTGTTGGTATCTTTGGACCTATGTCAGCACTCTAATTCCCCACGAAACAGAATGGCTAGATATGAACTGCTGTTAACTCGATGGGGTGTGAGTTAAATAGCTGCGTGGATTGATAATGAGAATCAGCACGATTGGCTGTGGACACCGAGTGATATAACCCATACCGATCGTTGGCTCCCATGCGGAGTGATGTAATCCCTCTGTCCAGTTCCTTCAGGTGAAATGAGGTGCAGGTTACTGAGGCTACTGCTGGTTGCCTCTGTGGCAACCTCGCTACAGTGCTTGTTGTGCTCTATGTAGTCAGACCCACCATGACCAAAGTGCGAACGACCCAGTAAGGGTAACGACACAAGGCGCACCATTATTCCTTGCCACTACGGTAGGGGGTTCGAATCCCCCCTCGGGCATGGATATTTGTGCCGTCTTTAGTATAAGGTAGTTCGTAAGTAGTTTGTGAGTTTAGGGACCGATGACCCCGTAGTTAAGTCCCATAAGCTTAACAAACATTTGAACATTATTCCTTTCCCCAAGGGAAATAAGCAAAGCCACTTCTTCGGGTCCTGAAACTTTGGTGGACAGTGTTCCATGCCATTCGTGCTGGGTTCTGCATCCATAGATTCTGGTGGTGGCAAATTTTTGCTACTGGTAGGTTACGGTTCTTAAACCCCCTTTCCAGTGTGGAAGCTTTGCCAAAATTTGAAACAGTATCAAGGCCATCATTCCATTAAGAATCCGCAAGAGCTCGGAACTTCCACATGTTTTTGTGTATCTCCGCCTGCCGTTAGTATAAAAAACTTAATGTTACCCAATCAATTGAACGCGGCCTTCAGATACCATTTCTCCCTCCTACACCGCATCTCAGAATATGAGACCTTGATATCATCCTCAAAATGCCGCTTTTTCTGCCAAATCCACAGGAAACAGTTTCCAAATGGCGAACTGCCGAGAGGCTCTGAAGATTTCTCGACTTGTAGGGCAGTGTACGTACCATAGCGAAATTATTTTAAATTAACACCTTCCCCCTTCTTCCCTACCCTCAAGTATCCCTTTTTAGGCTACTCCCAGCGCTATGTATTTGCGTTAACATATCGTTATATGAGAATAAATCCAAGACCGGGAATCATCCAAGATTCGAGCTGATCACCCACAGCATTCTTAAACAACTGCTCAAGATTCGTTCAAAAAAAATGTTTCAAATGTTTGTACAACTTATGGGACTTAACTACGGGGTCATCAGTCCCTAAGCTTACAAACTACTTATGAACTAGCTAAGACTAAAGACGGCACAAACATCCATGCCCGAGGGGGGATTCGAACCCCTGACCGTAGTGGCCGTGCTGACCGTGACTGGAGCGCCCCAGTCACCTCGGCCACCGCGGCCGGCCAAGATTCGTCATAGTAAATATATCATCAGTACGTAACACAACTTTACGTAGCATTGCTTCATCTACATAGTCCCAAACGTCACGATTATGATACTGGAGCCTAAGAGAACTGGCATTATCAACGTCAGAGCTTTATAATGATACATGAAACATGTTGTTACTTACCTGTTGCTTCTCTGACATTTCTCCAAAGGGAACAACCCCAGTCGCGAACATGCAGTAACCAGTGTAAATGCTAATTGTAGATTATCATAAAACCATCACATCAATGTGTGCAATGCAGAATACCCACGGTTTATCAACACGTCCCAATTATAAATAGCTGCAGACACATCTGCATCTCCTACATCTCAGCATGGTGTATGTCAGGGGTACCTCTTACTACTACTAGCCACTTCCTTTTCTGTCCCAATTCCCAAATAGAACGAGGGAAAAACGAATTCCTCTTTGCTTCTGTACGAGCCCTAATTTATCTTAATTTTGTGTTCTTTACGTGAACTGTAAGTCGGCGGTGGTAGAATCGTTCCGCAGCCTACTTTAAATCCTGGACCTATAAACTTCAACAGTGTTTCTCGAAAAGAAAGTCGCCTTTTCTAAAGCGACTCACAATTGTGTTCCCGAAGCATCTCTGTAGCACTCGCGCAGTGATCGAACTTAACAGTAACAAAACTAGTAGCATATCTTTGAATTGCTTGGGCATACCAAATACTCGTGCGTCACTCAAGGAGGAGTCGCACAAACATGTTATATGCAGTCTCCTTTATGGATTAACCATATCTTTCCAAATATTGATCTACCACCAGTTACTATAACACGCCAAACTTGAACCCCCTGCATTTATCTTTGCCTGTACCTCTAGTCTCTGTTTTTTACTTAATCTGCCCAAGAAAGTAGGTTTGCATTGAATCCTACACCCGCAAACATTCATAGATTCACAGATAACCATTCGTTAAGAATCTTAAAGAAAGGGACACAGGAGCACATGGAATTTGTGCCAGAGAATAGATGTGGTGCCGGGCCAACTTTTATGATGATAGGGTGTCCATTAAGCGAGCTATTTTAATCGTACCCTGACTTTACTTTTTCTCTGTAGACTTCGTTTCCAGCCCATTCCCACTGACCATTTTCAGTAATCGATTATTTGGGTTGACATCATAGACAAATCAGTATTTCTCTCCAGCAATACTATTACATTTGGACGGAGTGAGCTGACGTATCATATAAACAGCCAGAGACTTATTGTATGACATCCTGGTTTAGGAAATGTCAGTTGAAGTCACTTGAGGAGAAAATAATTCTTCCTTTCACTTGTACTACACGAATCAAGCAAAGTCTCAGATCTTAGAAACCATGCCAATGGAGAAACATTAAACAAAAACAGAGATGTAAACAAAGCCTGTAAAATACGATAAGAACCTACTAGACAAATTAAGGCTATCTGTGTCGAAATTGTGTTTACAAAAAGAAACAAGTTGCTTATATCAATATTTCCCGAAAGAACTGAGATATCCAGTACATTCACTGAATTGTTTACTATACGTTGGTTGAGCACCACCATGCAAATCAGGACTTGAGTTTTTCATTAGATTCTGTTGAAAGAAGCGGAAAACCCGCTGTGAAATCGCAAAAATATTACGCAAAACTATGTACCCAGACATCTGGGCTTAAGACAGCTGACTAAACTGCAGTGACCGAAGTCTGCGTAGCATAGAAACAGATAAACGAAGATAAATGTTTCCCCCAATTGAGTGCTTACGTTACTAACGTTGATGGGAGGTCGTCTACAAAACTTTATTTTCACTGCTGTTTAACATTTCTCTCATTAACTAAAGTTGAACTGCTTCTATGGTATTTTGATTTACAATAAATTCATGATGCGAGAATTTATCACGGATTTTTACAAGCAATTACATAACACTTAAGTCGAAAGGACCTCAACGATACGTAACTGGTGTAATGCATCGCAGTCCATTTTTATTCAGCCTCGTTAACACATTGTTTAAATGTTTAATCAGAGTTTTCAGTATAATGCTAATATAAATAGTCAGATCAAACCCACAATTTACATCATAATTCCCTCTTTTCATCTGAACATCTAAGTGATAAAATTGCAAATAATCAACGATCTGTTTTTCTATCGCCGTGCGTCTCTGAGAGGTGTGTTGTGTGTGTTTCCGTTTACTTTGTTCTGACGTTATTTTCCCTTATTTCTCCCTTTATTTTACTTCAAATTTCGTCATCATAATTTTGTTTCTTAATTTGTTCTTGCATTTATTATTTTTCTGTAGACTCCTGCTTATTTCACGTCTACTTCTATTCTTCCTTTCGTTATTATACTGAGATGTTTGCCGCATCAAAAATCCTCTTGTGCGTATACTGTTTTTCAATATACATATGTGTCCATAGAGTACTAGTCGGTATTTTGTGGAATAAATATATGTCCACATAACACAATGCTCCACATACAAAACGATCATTCATTAGAGAGTTCTCCCACAAAGAGTCAGTACGAGTTTACAGCAATTCGGTGAGAACGCAAGGTCTCAAACTAACCAAAATTCGTCAAAATAATGCTATGACGAGTGTCAAACATGAAATATTACAGCATGGAAGCCAACGTATTTTCTTTTGGGAGAGAACGTAAGTAACTACGAAAAACTAATGAAATAAACTCCTGTGTTATGGGTTGTGATCTTCAGTCCGCAGACTGGTTTGATGCAGCTCTCCATGCTACGATATCCTGAGCAAGCCTATTCATCCCACATTGAGAACGGCAACCCTCAACCTTTTGAACCTGATAGTCCAGTGACCTAGCACATCGTAAGCTGTATCTAGTGGGGGTAGTAGGTGTCTGTTTCTTTTTCCTTGTATGGGATGTAACTGAGATGCCAGATCCAAATTTTCGCCCTCGGCAGTCCCCGGACCACTTAAGAATATCCCAATATCCTAACAGTTAATGAGATATAGCTTTCCAAAGGTTGCCAAATTTTCCTAAATGGAAAGTTTTACGCTAATATTCAGGCTTCATTTTAAGCAGTCGTCTTTATAACTGCAATAACCTACCTGAAAGGATTCAGTAAGGTATCCATTATTTAGTTTGGAGTTTGTAGGGCGCTGGGGGGTATTTTTGGTGGGAGGTTCACAAAAGGCAATTGATATTAAAGAAATAAGTGTATACAAGAAACTTATTGAACAAATAATTACATTAGTTTCGTATAACAAGTTTAAATGAATCACTGCAGGGATCGTTAATTAAAGATGTTTCCTTATCATCGATGGACCAGAATGAAACAAATCTGACAATACGCTCCATTCAGTATAATTTTCTACTTGGATGTTGAAATAGAATGTAAATATGTATTTGTCGATTATCCCAAAGTTAAACCTTTTCAAAATGTCCTTATATAAATACAAGTTACATGTTGATAAGTATTAATTGACGGACATAATGGTATCAATAACATGTGGCAAGTGTTAATTAATAGAAATAAAGGTAACTTTCAATAACAATACGAGTGTAACACTTCAAACCCACTTTTCTGCAGCTGCAAGCATTTCTGCATCCCTTCTTGCAACTACAAGAAATCATAGTAAGCAGGTATTTCCCTGGACCTCATCTTTGAAGAAAGGCGTTGGGTTGTAGAAACCCGTCCTCGTTCAATTGGATTCTTCTTGTGACCCACTCAGCGCTGTACCTGGTGGTATACAGGGTGTCCCAGCTATCTTGTCCACCCAAAATATCTCTGGAATAATAACAGCTATTGAAAAACGACTTTCACCGGTATCAATGTACGGCTGGCGCCCAGGAATGTACATATTTGGAAATATTCTAAAACGAAAACAAATGTGTTTTTTAACACAAACTTATGGTTTTTTTTAAATGGACACCCTATATTTTTTCTTCAGTAATCCATAGAATGACAAATCACATAAACAAGGGCGTTGATTGTATCGCAATATTCCAATTACATCCCGAGATATTGCGACGCGAAGTTGACGCTTGAAATACGCGAAACGCGCGGCTAGCGCACGTGCTGAAGCTCAGGCGTGAACCCCATGCTGCTCGTAATCGCGATGTGATTGATATGCGTAATCGCGCTTCCATACTTATCAAGAGGTCCGAAACGAGTAATACGGTCTGCTGCCATCAACTCTCATAAGCACGTAATGGTTTCCCTCTTGCACCTTTTATGTGTTTACGTACACAATATGAACCAGTACCGATCGGTATACACCAGTCAGGTTGTCTTATTTATCATGCACACCCAAAATAAGGTTTATCTAATGCGTTAAATGACCCATTGTGCCTTTCGCGCACTCGTTCATCCAGGGCCTAGCTCTACCTAGACACGTGTCCAACGTAATTCCCACACTTCGCCTTGTTTGTGATTTGCGACCTATGCAAACTCCTGTACTCCACCACCCTCCGAGCATCCCATTTGTTGTTGCTCTGGCGTTGCAGTACACCGCTTGCCAGCGTAGTCGTGCATCAGAGTAATCTAGTGACGGCACGGAGGTAGTACACATTGTGAGTAAACGTTGTGTTGTGGAACTTATACTGTATTATGTACACACATGAAGATGTGGTAGAAATGCTGCTGATCTATGCAGAATGTACGTTGACGGGAAATACGTTATTAGATTGCTTGTTTGTTTATAGTACTGTTAGAGAACATTATGATTATTACGTTAATATGTCTGTTGTCTACCCTACTCTACATACCTGTACTGTTGTAGGCGGGCGAAATTCTGTTCAGGCAGAACGACTGTACGGAAGACGAATCCCTGACAAGCCATCGCCTTCGCGCCGGATGTTTGGTAGTCTCACATCTCGTCTACGTGAAACGGGAAGCTTAAATATAAGACTGAGACATCGTCCTAGAACACGCACAGATGAACGTGCTGAAGTTGCTGTGCTTGCTAGCGTAGCTGTGAAACCTCACATCAGCACACATCAAATTGAACGTGAAGTTGGTGTGTCGAAATCAAGTGAACAGCGTATTCTTCAACGTCATACATTTCATCCTTACCATTTCATTTACACCAGGATCTTCATGTAAATGACTTCAGCAACAGGGTAACATTTTGTCGGTGGGCTCAGCAAAAACTTCTGACTAATCCAAATTCTTTCGCAGATGTTCTCTTTACCGACAAGGCATCATTCTCCAACAAAGGAATTGTCAATGTGAGGAATATGCATTATTGGTCCGCAGACAATCCAAAATGGCTCCGTCAGGTAGAGCGTCAACGTTCGTCGAAAGTGAATGTTTGGTGTGGGATTATTGGAGATACCATTATCGGACCTTTCTTTGTAAATGGCGTCCAAAATGGCAGACAGTACTCCAGATCTATACGACACAATTTTCCTGTTCTCTTGGACACCGTACCTCTGAACAGGAGAATGGTCATGTGGTATCAGCATGACGGATGCCCTGCACATAACGACTTAAGGGAACGACGACTTCTGAACCGTAAGTGGCCTGCCCGATCTCCGGACCTTACACCGCTGGATTTTTTTTTTTTCTTGGGGAGCAGTGAAGGATGTTGTTTGCCAACATGAACCAACAACACCAGAGGACATGAAGCAACGCATTATTGATGTTTGTACAGCCATCAAAGAGAAAACAGTAGCACGAAGTAGGGCATCCTTCATCCGAAGAGTGACCCTATGTATGCAAGCCAATGGTTATGACTTTGAGCATGATATGTGAACGCTATCTTTAGTATGTAGTGCTGGTATCACAGTGCAAGTTTCTACAAAGGGCCATTTTACACGGTGATGTTCAGAAACATTTGTTTGAAACAATTTGTCATGTAACGCGTTAGATAAACATAACATTGATAATTATGTGATGATAAAACTAATTGGTTAAACATGTTTACATTCATCTTTGTCTTACCTGAACTTCCCAAAACGAAACATTTTTACCTAAACAACGGTAAAACCTTTAGTCCATTTGCTCGTTTCACTAAACCCATCAACATGAATTTTACTATTATGAGTGAATAATTCACTGTCACTTGCGCTAGATCTACAGTAAAGTTTTAACGTTGAACGGCATTGCCTTTTTAGTAACGGATTAACGATAAGCGAAGTTAACTTTGTGACTAATGTTGCGGTACACAGATATGTTACAGAACCGCATCACCCGTAGCCTATGGGATAAATACCTGCTGGAATGTACGACTTTAATGCAGGATGGGAGCAGACCGTGTTATTCTTGGTAAGTATGGAAGTGCGATTTCGCATGTCAATCACATCGCGATTACAGGCAGCATGGGGTTCACGCCTGAGCCTCAGGACGTGCGCGAGCAGCGCATTTCGGGTTTTTCAAGCGTCAACTAAGCGTCGCAATATCTCGGGATGTAACTGGAATATTGCGATACAGTCAACGCCAGTGCTTATGTGATTTGTCATGCTATGGATTGCTGAAGAAAAAATATAGTGTGTCCATTAAAAAAAACGTAAGTTTGTGTTAAAAAAACACATTTTCTTTCGTTTCAGAATGTTTCCAAATATGTACATTCATGGGCCCCAGCCGTACATTGATACCGGTGAAAGTCGTTTTCCAATAGCTGTTATTGATCCAGAGATATTTTGGGTGGACAAGATAGCTGGAACACCCTGTATACGAAAAGACTGCAGCTTTGTAGCGTCTTGTGTGGGAGGAAGTCTGGTTAAGTTGAATCTGGCCTTGACTGCAACCCTTGTGAAGAGCTGGTAGTACAAATCTTTGAGCATTTGACTGGACCTTTCTCCGCCACACAGCTACATGAGGATTATCTCTACAGCTAAAGATACTTCGGCAGGTGTCGCGGGTGAATTAGAAATAACTACAGCGTCTCTGTAATGTCTACATGCTTCTTAAGTATATGAAGTAACTTCAGTTTCCCCCGGCCAAAGAGACACGACTTGGAATCAGTTCCATTGAATACATCAGTGAAAGTGATGTGCCTCTCTGCAAATGTTGAGATCGTTGAGTATAAGGCATCTGGCGTGTTGCCTTTTCCACACTTCTGAAAGTATATAGTACCTTTCGTGGAAATTCTGAGAGCAGTAAGGGTCACTAACAAGTCTGTGTCTTCTCCTGCAATGCCGGCCGCGGTGGCCGAGGGGACTGAGGCGCTTCAGTCACGGTCTGCACCGCCACTACGGCCGGGGGTTCGAATCCCCCCTCGGGCATGGATATTTGTGCCGTCCTTAGTTGTAGGTAGTTCATAAGTAGTTTGTAAGTTTAGGGACTGATGACCCCGTAGTTAAATCCCTTAAGCTTAACAAACATTTGAACATTTTCTTCTCCTGCAATAAACACGATCTGAAAATCAGAGGCCTTTCTGATAACTGTGGTGATGATTTGTCACCATCTTCTTCAGCCTGAAAAACCTCAATGTTTTTTGCCTTCGAGTTTTATATTCAGGATAAATCTAAACACGTTTTTATTACTGGATAAAAAAAATTCTTGGATAACATTGGGAGTAGTTGTTTCATCAAATATAATATCAGGAGAAGAATGTGATTGATATCCGCGATTACGTACAGAGCGTTTTGTTCTCTTTTGATTTGGCTCTTTTGATTTTAACTATCAAACACCACAGCTATGTTCTCACTGTTCTGTGTCTCGAGATATCGTACATATCGGACAGCTATCAACCGAAACGCAGAATGATTTTGCCATAGCACTTTGCGAAGGAGATGACCGCTTTCTACAACAACATCAATAATGACAGGTTGTAATGCTGCATTGGACGAGGTATTGTTGCCATTCCTCGTTCCCTGTAGAGTGAATAGCGACATTAGGAATGGCGGAAGTTCGTATGTGAAGATGTTCTTCAGTCCTTCATTTCTTTTTAAAAACGCATATCCTGTGAGATAGTCACTTTGTTGCCAAGAGTCTTCCATCGAAATTTCGAGTTCTCCCTCGGGCATGTGTGTGTGTGTGTGTGTGTGTGTGTGTGTGTGTGTGTGTTGTCCTTAGGATAAGTTAGTTTAAGTAGAGTATGAGACTAGGGACCTATGATCATAGCAGTTTGGTCCGACAGGACTTAACACACACTTGAACATTTTGTCGCCAACAGTAAGAGAACGAACAACAGAGGAAATAGATGCAACTTCGGTTTCTCGTTCGAATTTGACGCTTTGGAAATTTTCCCCTACTGCCCGAATCAACAGCACGTTACCGTTCATGTCTCTTCTGTCAAATTACCAGAGAGTAGAACATGCAGTTTTGAAAGGAATCCAAAATATGAACAAGAGGACAGTTTATGGTTTTTCGCCCGCCGATCTATTGCCACTGGGACTGCCCTGTCGGGCGACGCCGACTCAGGCACACGATACAGTCTGTATAGATAATTATCACTCACACAACTGCATTGCGACGTGGCGATTTTGCAACGCACCTACATCCTCAGTTATTTGTTGGCTATATTTCAGTCGTTGTCTCACATACAGTTTGAACTCTCTGCAGCCGCTATAATACCATGGAAATTATTCCTTACTTTCTTAATATACGTCATGTTATCCTATCTCTTCTATTTGTGTGTCTTCCATGTAATTTTTGTTGATTCTATTTCTTATGGTGTCATTCCACTTAATACACAACAACATTATATATTGCTACACCTCACAGGCCGTATCCAGTTTTCTCAATGTACATTATTCATTTTATTTATCGAATGGTTTTCCAAGTATACAAAAGTATCTACAATGACATGTTAATGTCCAAACTTGACATCCAGCTCAGATTCCTGTGAGTCACTTATTGCAAATTCCCCAAATCACCGTCAAATGTTTGTAAAGCTTAAGGGACTTAACTGCGTGGTCATCTGTCCCTAAACACAAACTACTTATGAACTACCTTATACTAAAGACGACACAAACATCCATGCCTGAGGGGGGATTCGAACCCCCGAGCGTAGCGGCCGTGCAGACTGTGATTGGCGCGCCGCAGGCCGCTCGGCCACTGCGGCCGGCTCACCGTCAAATACTCGCAGGCAGTGGACATTCTATAACAATGTGATCTGTAGTTTTCTCATACACTCTGCAGTCGGAGTTACAAGATGGATGGAAACCCCACTTCTTCATGAAGCAAATACACTTCCCTTGACCCGTCATAATACGGTTCTGCTTTGACTATCTTAGACGTGGTAGATGGAATCCCTGAACGTTACAGTGCCAAAAGATACGTTACAATTAAATGTTCGCTCCTAGCAGACTTCTATTTGGAAAGCTTGCCTTCTTTACCCGAGCTTTTCTGCTGTGTCCTTGACTGTTCTCGACTCGTTCGTCGTGTGGCGTTTCGCTATCAATTGTAAAATCCCGCCCGTTATGTTTTCGTAATTTTTTGACACCCTCGGTTTTAAGTTACGCAATCGAATTCAAGTTCACTACGTCGAATATGTCTTACGCCCCAAGTAATTGTACCTGTATTAAAATCGTGTTTAGGATAAAAACAGAATACTTTGAAGGACCAGAGATAGAAAGTTAATATTCACAGGAATGTACATCAGTATATTCTACAGAAATCATTATCATCTGAACCATATAGGCCCGCGGGCGATATCGCGGCGCCACACCACGTACCGTAAAGTGTGCCGACTCTGGCTGTCGCTATAAACCAAAGAGTGGCTCGAGCAGACGAGCAGGCTGCCCAGGATGACACGTCCATCCGGGACACTGCTGCTCGTGTGCGACGAACAGGTGTGCGCACAATGGTTTTCACGGAAGGCCGGAGAACACGACGAGATGGGCATTTCGCAGATGGATAATTGACATGTCAAATGATGTCAAAGAATCTGTGGTTTCTAGCGTACAACAAAGTTCATTTTCTCTCCATACAGCTGAATCTTCTGACGCTGTGGTATTAGCAATTTTTTTATGAACACTTGGAATGTTTCAAAGAGACCTCTTTTAGTGTCACCCACTACCTCTCACTATAACAGCTGCTTAATATTCTATTTGTTGGACTTTTTTTTTAATCAGGGAAATTTCATAGTAGAAGTGCATCGATGTGTATGTGCAGATGGTGCAATAACTATTACGAGTCTAAAGATCGAGCGACAAGTAAAATAAAGTGGTCGATTAATTGTAGCAATAGTCACTACATTCTCCAAAAAGAAGCTTTAGGTGCGAAACAAATGTCTGCTTATTTCAAGAACGTTTTAAATAAATCAGTCGAAATTATTAACTACATAAAAACACGGTCACTGAAGTGAAGACTTTTCACATTGATGTGTATTAGTATCTGATAAAATTTTGTTAAGAGTACACTACCATTGTGTTGGGCGTTGTGTGACCTTTCCATTTACGCTTCTGCGTCGAAGTTTAGACAAATTCAAATACCAGTTTGTGAAAACAATTGGCTCTGAGCCTTCAGCTCACTTGTGCAAAATAAATAAATAAATAAATAAATAAAAATAAAAAAATCAACATTTGATTCAAGTCCGTTGCGAATTTGGAAATATAGCTGTATGTAATAGCTGAAAAGTCGGCGTTGCCTAGGTATTCATTTATTCCATATTCTAGCAGTCCATTTCCCCTTCAATCCTCTCTCCCCCTCTCGCAACGTCAGTAGGCGTTACATCGGCTACTGCTGCTACAGTGGAGTGTTATCTCGATTTAAGTGAGTTTGAACGTGGTGTTACAGTCGGCGCACAGCATCTCAGAGGTAGTGATGAGGTGGGGATTTTCACTAACAACCATTTCACGAGAACACCGTGAATATCAGCAATCCGGAAATACATCAGATCTCAAAATGTTCAAATGTTTGTATAGCTTATGGGACTTAACTACGGGGTCATCAGTCCCTAAACTTACAAACTACTTATGAACTAGCTAATCCTAAGGACGACACAAATATCCATACCCGAGGGGGTGTACGAACCCCCGACCGTAGTGGCAGTGCAGACCATGACTGGCGCGCCTCAGTCCCCTCGGCCACCGCGGCCGGCGACATCAAATCTCCGACATCTCTACACCCAGAAAAAAAATCCTGCAAGAACGGAACCAACGACGACTGAAGATAATTGTTCAAAGTGACAGAAGTGCTGCGAATATTAGTGCTGGGCCATCAACAAGTGTCAACGTACGTAACATTCAACGAAACATCATCGTATGGGCTTTCGGACCCATTCGTATATACTTGCTAACTGCACAACACAAAGTTTCCATTAAAAGGAAATTCGATCAAAAGGTTGTATAGCAGCTGAAACAGTCTGCGATTATCGGAAAACAATAATTTTTAATTTGGCTGCCATAACATCCAAAATGCATCAAAACTATCACTAGCCAAACTTTTGAACACAACGAGAACATAAAAACCAACAGTCAGTATTGTAGTTGTAAATTGTGGTGGCTGTGGGTAAAGTACCAGTGCTTTAAGCTGAAAAAGGACGGAAGATTAGGTACGTAACGCTGGCTAATACTGTAAGCTCTGCCGAATTATGCAAGGATCTTATAATATACATACAGTGATGTGAATTGTAACCTGCATTTGTCGAGATGAAATTATCTGCTGCATTGGTGAAATAAATAATAAAAATAATAAAATTATTGTGACTGAAGACGGCTTATTGTTATTATACCGTACCCCTAACCTAAACGGTACAGTCACGGACAGCCCACGGCGAAATGTCGATTAATAATAATGTAGTAATCCTATGATTTTTGTCTTCAGCGAAACATTCTGCCCCTACTACTAACAACAGAAACAATTCAGTTACTTTCTTGCACGTACGGAAGACGATTATGACTGCACTGTCGCAATGTTTCGTTGTAGAGCAGCAGTGTCGATAAATGTTCAAATGCTTGTAGAGCTTATGGGACTTAACTACGGGGTTATCAGTCCCTAAACTTACAAACTACTTATGAACTAGCTAATTCTAAGGACGGCACAAATATCCACGCCCGAGGGGGGATTGGAACCCCCGACCCTAGTGGCCGTGCAAACTGTGACTGGCACACCGCAGGGAAGCGTTATTGGTCCCCTACTCTTCCTCGTGTTTATAAACGATTTAGGAGATAATCTGAATAGCTCCCTTAGACTGTTCGCGGATGATGCTGTCGTTTATCGGTTAGTGAAGTCAATAGAGGATCAAAAGCAACTGCAAAGCGATTTAGACAAAATTTCTACTTGGTGCGAAAATTAGCAATTGACACTAAATAAAGAAAAGTGTGAAGTAATACACATGACCACTAAAAGAAATCCGCTGAACTTCAATTACGCGATAAATCAGTCAAACCTTAAGGTCGTAAATTCTACCAAATACCTAGGAGTTACAATTACGAACAACTTTGACTGGAGAGAACACATAGAAAATATTGTGGGGAAGGCGAACCAAAGGTTACGTTTCATTGGCAGAACGCTTAGACGATGCACCAGCTCCACCAAAGAGACTGCCTACATCACACTTGTGCGTCCTCTCTTGGAGTACTGTTGCCCCTTGTGGGACCCTCACCAGGTGGGACTGACGGAAGATATTGAGAAGGTTCAGAGAAGGGCAGCTCGTTTTGTTTTATCACGTTACGGGGGGGAAAGCGTCACGGAAATGTTGCACGAATTGGGGTGGAAATCATTAAAAGAAAGACGTTATTCATTGCGGCGTGATCTGTTTGCGAAGTTTCAATCACCGACTTTTAGTACTGAATGTGAAAATATTTTGCTAGCACCCACCTACTTAGGGAGACATGACCATCCCAATAAAATAAGAGAAATCAAATCGAAAACTGAACGATTTAGGTGTTCTTTCTTCCCGCGCGCTATTAAAGAATGGAACGGTAGAGAAAAGTTATGAAGGTGGTTAATGAACCCTCTGCCAGGCACTTAAATGTGATTTGCAGAGTATCTATGTAGATGTAGATGTAGATGTAGAACGCTCGGCCATCGCGGCCGGCGCACTGTCGACAACTTCTCGAGAGCACTCGAGAATTTCTCGAGAAATTGGCTTAGTTTCTCGAGAGCGCTCATAGTCCATCCCTAGTGCACCTGTTGATGGGAAACATGAGTCTCGTAGGACGTGTACGCATGGCCCCCACATTCGATTGCGGGCCCTGAACCTATAATCAGAGACGGGCCCTCCCCCTGTCTTTTTTTACTGTTGTGTGCAGTAGTTTGTAATTACAAGTTTATATCTTAATCATGCTCTTTTTAGAATGAGCTTTAACTTGGTAAAACAAGGTATAAATCTGATACAGTAAGCTTCATATATAAAATTATTTTACTTAAAATTGAGAATTAACGTACAATTGTCACAACAGGCCCTTAGTCAGAATTTGGTTTCGAGGAGGAGGAGATCAGCCAATTATGGCGTATATTCTAACTTGTGAAGCTTTACAACATAAGTTGAACTAAAGGTGCTGATGTATTTCAATAGAGCCAATATTAAATTTTATTCAATATAAAATTCGAAGGAGCAACTTCAGCATACATTTGAATTACTTTATCAGGAATTAGGTGAATAGTGGGTCTTTTCGGGGGGGGGGGGGGGGGATTGATTCCCTTCATCCCCCCCCCCCCCCCACGGCTACGGCCCTGGGCCACGATAAGCCCTAGTTTAGCTTAACAGAACACTTGTTCGTACTTCTGGCAGACGTTACGCCAGGTAAGGCGGAATTGCTGTACACGAATGAAAATCTCATCTTCGCAGGAACTTGGCGAAAAGACAAAAAAAGCGACCAACGGCATGCCTAGAGAACGAAAACCTAAGCGGTATGATAATCAGACTAAAATGAGCAAATGAAATAATTATATCATGTTTTATAGATGCTATCTAATCTACTTGGAATTGAATACTAGAAGGATCGCATTAAGCTACTACGTATAAGAACCTCTGGTACAAAAAGGGCCCATGGAGTTTTATTGCTTATACGGCCATCATATGTACGGGGTGATCAAAAAGTCAGTATGAATTTGAAAACTTCATAAATCATGGAATAATGAAGATACAGAGGTAAAAATTGACACACATGCTCGAAATGACATGGCGTTTCATTAGAACCAGAAGAAAGTTAAAAAAATGTCCGACAGATGGTGCAGCACAGCAAAACGTCAGTGAATATGCATGAAAATTGGGTATAAAAGGAGCTGTAACGACAGAATCAGATGCACCAGCAGTCGCAGCATGTTGATGTTACTTGAAAAGGCGCTTTTAGTGAACCTGTATCGTCAGAATGGGTAATGTGCTAGTTCAGCGTTACGATCCTATCGCCATAGAAAGGGGATTCGAACGGGTAATGGTTCGTTGAGAAATACACTCGTAGCGAGAATGATTTCGAAGTTCGAAGCCACGGGTTGTTTAGACGATAGACCCCGTAGTGGCCGACCGAGCACAAGGCGCAATGCTGCTGAGACAGTTCAGGAAGAAAAGGAGACTGTAGCGGGTTCGTCTAAGCACGGGGAAGTCAGCGCTCGTGCAGTCGCACGTCGCACTGGCATTCCATACACTACTGTTTGGTTGGCACTTTGGCGTGCCCTCCAATGCTATCCTTACAAAATCCATCGGCATCATGAACTGTTACCTGGCGATTCAGTGAAGCGGAGGGCATTTGTGGAGTGGGCGTTTCAAAAGATGGCGGAAGATGACGATTGGTTGATTAACGTGTTGTGGACCGACGAAGCTCATTTCACGCTCCGAGGGTCAGTCAACGCCAACAACTGCATAATTTGGGCTACCGAAAATTCTAGAACTGTCGTGGAAACTCCACTGCACGATGAGAAAATCACGGTATGGGTCGGATTTACCACATCTACCGTTATCGGGCCATTTTTCTTCGAGGAACTGCGTGATTCTGGTTTCGTAACTGCTATCGTGACGGGTGAGAAGTACGCCGATATGTTACAGAACCGCATCATCCCCAGCCTGGCTGATAAACACCTGCTGGAACGTAAGATTTTTATGTAGGATGGCGCCTCCACCCCATATTGCTAGATATGTGAAAGATCTCTTGCGCGCGTCGTTTGGTGATGATCGTGTGCTCAGCCGCCACTTTCCTCTTGATTGGCCTCTCAGGTCCCCAGACCTCAGTCCGTGCGTTTATTGGCTTTGGGGTTACCTGAAGTCGCAAGTGTATCGTGATCCACCGACGTCTCTAGGGATGCTGAAAGATAACATCTGACGCCAATGCCTCACCATAACTCCGGACATGGTTTACAGGGCTGTTCATAACATTATTCCTCGACTGCAGCTATTGTTGAGGAATGATGGTGAAATTATTGAGCATTTCTGTAAAGAACATCATCTTTGCTTTGTCTTAATTTGTTATGCTAATTATTGCTTTTCTGATCAGATGAAGCGCCATATGTCGTACATTTTTTAACTTTGTTTTTTGTTTTTGTTTCTAATAAAACCCCATGTTATTACAAGCATGTGTGGCAATTTTTATCTATCTACATTATTCCGTGATTTATTAAGTTTTCAAATTTATACTGACCTTTTGATCGCCCGGTACATTCAAACCATTCTCTGACTGTATTTCATCATACTAGCCAGATAGATTCCTTTGACATAGAGGTAGTCAGAAGGTGTAAGATTTGGTCTCAAGTCGCAAAATGTATGGTGCAGTGTTTCCAGTCGATTTTTGTAAATCCATATCAAAGAAATTAACGAATCTGAAAAGAAAATGAAAACGAGGCTGTCTTGAATTCTCTATCAACCATTGGCAGCCTGCCAAGCTATAAGAAGTGGTTATTTTTCAGAAACATAGGTAACCGTCTTATGTAACTGTAAATTAGTCTGATTTAGACCAGACGTGTCTTGCTTTATTGGCCTGCCAAGCCATAGAAATGGCGATTTTTCAGAAACGTTTATGAGAAAGTGAAAATGTAAATATTTTAAATATTAACAGTGACAGCAAGTAGCAATGTGCTAAAAAGACACATGAAGGGAACAGCATAAAAATACTTGACCACTGAAGATGCTTTAAAATAAAGCGAAAGCACGTCTGGTCTAAATTAGACTAATTTACATTACATAAGACGATTACCTAACTTATACAAATTGTATAATTGCAACTACGGAGAAAGAAGGCCAAAAACAAAGAAGAATTGTGTATATTTAAATATTATTGTAAATATATAGGTATTGGATGAATAGTAAATGTTATAGAAGTGGAATTCTTCGCAAATATATTGTTGCAATTTTACCAAGACTTTGCACTGCTAGGATCCATTATAAATATATTGCATGTTCCTGGTTATTGTTCAGAGAACAAAATTATTTTTGAGTTAGGTGACTTTGTAAAGAATTCATTCACTATTTGGAAAGAAGTTGGATAATACGTGGTGTTTCATCAGATATTGTTGTCCATTGTGTCGTGTCAAAATTGTGATTGAAATCAGAAAATTGAATTGAATTGAAAGTGATTAGAAAAAGGAAAGATCTTTTAATTAATAAAAGCCTGTGGAGGCTGATAAGTGAAGTGTGAAATCAGTGAGTGCACTATGTGGCAGGTGTTGTGCATAACGTGTAGTGCTAGAAATTGTGGTAGGGTAGACAAATCCAAACAAATGCTTACCTGTTCTGTGCACGATCCAAATACACATCAGTGCCCAGTATATTCTCCTCGGCTATCGTAATAAGCGATGAACCAGAAACATGAAGAATCAACTACTAGCACCAACAACGATCAGGGTCCACTAGCACTGCGTCACACACAACCGCCGAATTCAAACTCTGTACGCGCTGCTCAACATGTACGTAGTGCGGGGTGGTCTGCCAATGTTTGCCACTAGCAGGTCTGGCAGAGACCTCCCCAGCGCCAGCAGACTAAGATGGCAATACTGAGTACTTGGTGACGTAATAGCGCCACTGTCAAGTAATGAGTGAACGATGACTACGTTAACTAGAACGCCCTGTGGCAGAAAATACAAACTTGAATAAACGCCACGTGGCGAGTGATTAAAGAAAACTATAACAGAAGCCCTGTGGTGGGAGATATGAAAAGTTGGCACGAGTATAATTGAATATATGTGTAAATGTTTAAAATTATTTTATGTATACATTCCAAGGTATCCCGAATATTTTTGCAACGTTTAAAGTTTAATGGAAATTGACAATACTGCATACTGCGGTCGCCAAGTGTAAGGTATCCCGAATATTTAAACTGAACTTTTAAAACCGAACAATGTGGTGACTTCGACCGCTGAGTAAGTCTTGAAAACATAAAGTAATATGTGCAACGGACACTCCCAGGAAATAGGGGAAACACAAATACTAAAAATTATCGCCCTTTTATAAGTACACCCGAAGGAAATACTGAATGAGAAAACCATCTGATAAATTTATGTAATGGAAGGGGAAACAATTTGCATGCGTCGCAATAAATGAAATTTGACGTACCTCATATTCTCATTACAAAACTGGAAACAGAAAGCAGGTCTCAGCATGCAAGATCATTAATTATATATATATATATATATATATATATATATATATATATATATATATATATATATATATATGGTTTATAATAAATAAATGGTTAAATATTACCGAAATATATAAGTATTTATAAGATAATTACAAGAATTGGAATAAATGTAAGAATCTCTTGCCAAACTGTGGTGAGATGGGGGAACAATGAAACAGGTAAATTAGGTCCAATAGCCGCCAGATGGCACAGGGTTAAACTTAAATATTATTCTGAATGAATTTATGTAACATCATCTTGCGCTCTCTGCATTGTCAACTGACATAGAAACTATGAAAAACAAGGCTACAAGATGTGTTGAGTCAGAGAAAATATCAGATGCCTTATTAAAACATATTACTGGGACTGGGCGTACAAAAAATCAATACAACCAACTGACAAGCAGAACCCAATGTGCCAATGGGTCATAATACATGCTTATACTCAGGTATTGCACTACATATCATTTGATGCCACTCCCATGAACCACAGACATTGCCGAGGTGGGGTGGCTTGCGTGCCTCAACGATACAGATAGCCGTACCGTAGGTGCAACCACAGCGGAGGGGTATCTGTGGAGAGGCCAGACAAACATGTGGTTCCTGAAGAGGGGCAGCAGCCTTTTCAGTAGTTACAGGGGCAACAGTCTGGATGATTGACTGAGCTAGCCTTGTAACATCAGCTAATGTGGCTTTGCCACACAGCTACTGCGAACGGCTGAAAGCAAGGGGAAACTACAGCCGTTACCTTTCCCGAGGACATACAGCTCTACTGTATGAACATATGATGATGGCATCCTCTCGGGTAAAATATTCCGGAGGTAAAATAGTCCCCCATTCGGATCTCCGGGCGGGGACTACTCAGGAGGATGTGATCATCAGGAAAGACAATACTGGCATTCTACGGGTCGGAGCGTGGAATGTTAGATCCCTTAATCGAGTAGGAAAATTAGAAAATTTAAAAAGGGAAATGGGTAGGTTGCAGTTAGATATAGTGGGGATTAGTGAAGTTCGGTGGCAGGATGAACAGGATTTCTGGTCAGGTGAGTACAAGATTATAAATACAAAATCAGTTGGGAGTATCACAGGAGTAGGATTGATAATGAATAAGAAAATAGGAATGCGGGTAAACTACTATGACCAGCACAGTGATCGCATTATCATTGTCAAGATTGATACGAAGCCAACACCGACAACAGTAGTACAGGTTTATATGCCAACTAGCTCTGCCGATGATGAGGAAATCGAAGAAATATATGAGGAGCTAAAGGAAATTATTCAGACAATTAAGGGAGAGGAAAACTTAATTGTTGTAGGAGACTGGAATTCGGTAGTAGGACAAGGAAGGGAAGGGAAGATAGTAGGTGAATATGGTCTGGGCAAAAGGAATGAAAGAGGAAGCCGCCTGGTAGAATTTTGCACGGAACATAATTTAGTTATAACAAACACCTGGTTCAAGAATCACAAAAGAAGGTTGTATACATGGAAGAGACCAGGAGACACTGGGAGATACCAGATAGATTTTATAATGGTAAGACATAGATTTCGGAACCAGGTTTTACAGTGTAAGACATACCCAGGGGCAGATATAGAGTCTGATCATAACTTGTTGCTTATGAACTGTAGGCTGAAACTGAAGAAACTACAAAAAGGTAGGAAAATAAGGAGATGGGACCTGGATAAATTGAAGGAACCTGAGGTTCTTAAGAATTTCATAGGGAGCTTTAGGCAACAATTGACAGAAATAAGGGAAAATAAAACAGTAGAGGAGGAATGGGTAAAATTGAGAGATGAAATAGTGAAAGTAGCAGAGGACAAAATAGGTAGGAAGACAAGACCTACAAAAAATCCTTGGATATCACAGGAGATACTAAATTTAATCGATCAAAGGAGAAAATATAAAAATGCAGTAAATGAAACAGGCCAAATGGAGTACAGACGACTAAGAAATGAGATTGACAGGAAGTGCAAAATGGCTAAGCAGGAGTGGCTAGAAGGCAAATGCAAGGATGTAGAAGAATGTATAAATAAGGGAAAAATAGATACAGCCTACAGGAAAATAAAAGAAACATTTGGAGATAAGAAAAACAGCTCTATGAATATCAAGGACACGGATGGAAAACCAGTTCTCAGCAAAGAAGGGAAAGCTGAAAGGTGGAAAGAGTATATAGAGGGGCTCTACAAAGGAAATGAACTTCGAGACAATATTGTAGGAAGGGAAGAGGATGTAGATGAAGATGCAATAGGAGATACTGTACTGAGAGACGAATTTGACAGAGCCCTGAAAGACCTAAGTCGAAACAAGGCCCCTGGAGTAAATGATATTCCCTCAGAGCTACTGAAGTCTCTGGGAGAACCAGCCATGACAAACCTGTTTCACCTGGTGTGTAAGATGTATGAGACAGGTGAAGTACCCTCAGACTTTAAGAAAAATATTATAATCCCCATTCTAAAGAAAGCAGGTGCAGACAGGTGTGAAAACTACAGAACCATCAGTTTAATAAGTCATGGTTGCAAAATATTAACACGAATTATATACAGAAGGATGGAAAAACTGGTAGAAGCCGACCTCGGGGAAGATCAGTTTGGGTTCAGGAGAAATGTAGGAACTCGGGAGGCAATACTCACTTTACGGCTTATCCTAGAATATAGATTAAGAAAAGGCAAACCCACATTTCTAGCTTTTGTAGATTTGGAGAAGGCTTTTGACAATGTTGATTGGAATAAACTCTTTCAAGTTCTGAAGCAAGCAGGAGTAAAATATAGGGAACGTAAGGTTATTTATAACTTGTACAAAAGCCAGACAGCGGTTATCACAGTTGAAGGGCATGAAAGGGATGCAGTGGTTGGAAAGGGAGTAAGACAGGGTTGTAGCCTTTCTCCAATGTTATTCAATTTGTACATTGAGCAAGCCATAAAGGAAAGCAAGGAGAAATTTGGTGAAGGAATAAAAGTTCAGGGGGAAGAATTAAAAACATTGCGTTTTGCCGACGACATAGTAATTCTGTCAGATACAGCAAAGGACCTGGAAGAGCAATTGAACGGAATGGACAGTGTGCTGAAAGGTGCATATAAGATGAACATTAACAAGAGTTAAACTAGGGTAATGGAGTGCAGTGTAAGAAAATCAGGTGATGCTAAAGGAATTAGATTAGGTAACGAAACAATAAAGGAGGTAGATGAGTTTTGTTACTTGGGCAGTAAAATAACAAATGATGGTCGCAGTACAGATGATATAAAATGCAGAATGGCAATGGGTAGAAAGGCGTTTTTGAAAAAGAGAAATTTGTTAACATCGAATATTGATTTAAGCCTAAGGAAGTCCTTTCTGAAGGCATTCGTGTGGAGTGTTGCCTTGCATGGCAGTGAGACATGGACGATAAACAGTGCGGACAAGAAGAGGATTGAGGCTTTTGAAATATGGTGCTACAGAAGAATGCTGAAGATTAGGTGGGTGGATCGCGTAACTAATAAGGAGGTACTGAACCGAATTGGGGAGAAAAGAAATTTCTGGCATACCTTGACCAAAAGAAGGGATAGATTGGTGGGACACATTCTTAGACATCAAGGAATTGTGAATTTAGCATTAGAGGGAAGTGTGTGGGGTAAAAATCGCAGAGGAAGACCAAGAGATGGATACAGTAAGCAGATTCAGACAGATGTAGGTTGCCGTTCTTATGTGGATATGAAGAGGCTTGCTCAGGATAGGGTATTGTGGAGAGCTGCATCAAACCAGTCTTCGGACTGAAGACCACAACAACAACAACAACATTTGATGAAGAGAGGGAACTAGGGAAGAGTAGGAAGGTGAGAGAAAGGGGGGAGGCATCAAGATGTGGCTAGGACGAGGTGGTGCCCTCTTTTCATTTCCTCTCTCTCTCTCTCTCTCTCTCTCTCTCTCTCTCTCTCCCTCCCTTTTTTACAAGAAATTATTTACCAAGATAAATGTTACATAAAATATAGTGAACAAATAGATGCCTGTGCCCCATCAATTAGAATGCCATGTTAAGGCATACATGTGAATATAATAATAAGGTCACAATTCATACAACTACAGTAGTCTTACATGGACATGACTTAGATCACAGTCTATAAAATAGAACAGTGTTGAGACAGGGGGATACTATGTTGAAGTTAGTATTTGAAGAACATAGTAATTTCAGGCATCGTTTTAAAGTAAAAGAATTATGCACGGATAGAATATAAAACAGATCATCCATAAGTCATTGAATAAAATGAAACATAATCAAAAAGAGGGACAAGGAAAATACACTAGACATTTGATAATGATCTTATGGTTACAAGAAAAAGTAAAGGTATTATAGTTTACACATTGTACCTGTTGTTCACTCATAATCTTAAAAACAACCATTGTCATACATGGATCTAATCTGAATCTGACCATCCACAGTCATATAATAAATTGAAATAATGTTAAAAAGAGGGAAAGGAATAGCCTGGAAGATGGATAATGTCTTGATGGTTACAAGAAAATGCATGTGCCCCATCAACTAGAATGCCATTTAAGGCATACATTTGAATATAATAATAAGGTCACAAGTCTTACATGGACATGACTTAAATCACACCAATCCATCAGTCTATATTTAAAATAGAACAGTGTTGAGACATGGAGATACTATGTTGAGGTTAGTATTTGAAGAACGCAGTTATTTCAATCATGATTTTAAAACAAAATAATTATGGAGAGAGTATAAAACAGATTATCCATAAATCATTGAATAAAATGGAACAGAGTCAAAAAGAGGAACAAGGAAAATTCACTAGAAATTTGTTAATCACCTTATGGTTACAAGAAAAAGTAAAGTAAAAGTAAAGGTATTGTACCTGTAGTGCACTCATAATCCTGAAACAACCATAATCAACATGGATCTATCTAAATCTGATCATCCATAGTCATACAATAAAAAAAAATTAAAAAGAGGAAAAGGAATACACTGGAAGATGGATAATGTCTTGATGATTATAAGACAATGTGCATGGTTTCATAGGTTGTAGACTATGCCTATGGTGCATAAAACAAAAAGCAGTGATACAACTTGCCATATATTCATCCATGTCTGATATTGAGATGAAATAACAAAGGTGCATGAAGACCTCCTAGTGAGAGCATGTATAGTATACATTAAAAGGAATAAATAATTCAGAGTACCTTAACTGGAGATATTAAAATATAAATATAAGGGTAGGCCAGAATTGAAAGTTACACAAACAGTGATAACTAATTAATATCATCAAAGAGGAGCAAGCAGCTGTTTTTTTATTTTATTTTTTCACAATTTTTGGATATGACAGAAGAATAAAGGGGGGTAAGGAGGAGGGGAGGCAACATGTGTAAGGAGGGGAAGGGGATGCATGGAAGATATTTGGACAGTGAGGTATAGGTGGTCTCATGGCATTACAGAGAGGCATATGCTGGGAAAGGGAATGTGGTGAAGTGTGGAAAAGTATTTAAGACCTGTTACGGTATTCTCAAACAACTGAAAGTACCAATTTCTATTGAAATCTTCCTGCTCATTGAGCATATGGTGTGGTTCACAGATTATGTGTATGTAAATTTCAAACTCTTCCATCACTTCTAGGAAGCGACTAGAGGGTGCTATGTTTTTGCCACAGATCTGATGATGATGTATCGAAATGTGTAATGATAAAATGAAAACAGTGCGACCAAGACATTTCAAAAAATTTTATGTATGCCAACGTATGGTTGCTGTCCAGAAAAATGGAAGGTTTTATGAACCAAGCGTTAATTAACTATATGGTACAATGTTGTCATTACTAAAAACATACAGTGTACGTGGCTATTATCATAAATAGCAATGTGTAGCTCTTAAGGCTACTATAAGGATATATTGATAATAATGAAATTTTGTACAACAGGCCTCACAGGTTGTGGAGTAAATTGGTTCTAATTACAAGTATATCATGGTCATGAATATTGTAGCACACAGAAGGCTCTCGGAGATACATAAAAATACGAGACAGTTTGTGTAACAGCTCCCGTAGGCTCCCATATATTATATGAACGATTACAAGATATCAATAATGTGTAGCACCTGTCTAGCATCAGTACTTCAACTGTATAATGATAGTGGTTATAATATGACATAATCAATTTTCCATTTTGTCTAGCAGTTCTGACAGGCTGTGGTTTAGATGAGTAATAGAAAAATGACAATAATGTGTAGCCCATGGCTAGCATCAATACTTCAAATGCATAATGACAGTAGTTATGACATAATTTTACATTTTCTCAACAACTCCAGCAGACTGTGGTTTAAATAAACAATAGAAAAATGACGATAATGTGTAGCTCATAGCTAGCATCAATACTTCAACTGCATAATGACAGTGGTTATTTATTGTGTAGGTATCGATAAGTTCATTAGGACCTTTTGCATTAATTAAATGACAAAAATGGCAGGTACACGTTGGTCAGCAGATTCAATAATAACTGTCAATAACATCAGACGGTGGTACTTCAGATGTGGAGGGTAGATCAACATCAGTATGTAAAAAACACTGGTTGCTCAAAACAGAAGTATTTGTATGTAAGCTGTGATTGTCCACTTTATCTAAAATAGCACGTGAAGTTTGCAGTTCATCAGTATCACATGGCGTTATCGGTATGCGACATTCCAATCGGTACTCACCCATAAGAATTAGGCAATACATAACTCAGGGTAGTAAAAAGTTTATGGCTCGTTGTCTCTGTTCATAGGGGTCAGTTATGTATGTCAGCTTCTACGCCCTAACATCTACCCAATCTGTTTGAACAAGATCAATAATTAATCTTTAGTTTAGCCAGTCTATCAATCTGCATATGATGACGTGAAACTATATCTAAACAAACATAAATTAAACCTGTTAATAACCAATAAAATGGATTCTAAGATAAAGAAGTGATTCACCCACGAAGTAAATCTTTATAAATAGAGTTTATTTCTCTTTCTGGATATGAAAATGCGGAGGTGGTCCTACTTTGTACAATGGTAAATAACTGAATATTTCCCCAATTATTGTTCATGAGAGGCACTATAAGTATCACACGCACTCGAGAGTAAAAGTTTCAAATTATCGCTCGTAAATTAGTGAAGTCCATCGAACATTGCAGTTCCAAATTGATCCGCGATTACAGTATTTGTAATAAAACACAGTTTGTCAGCACACGCATACACGATTGCTGATTTATCACAGTTCCACAGCCCTACTACCGTGCATGATGTGTAGCCCAGCTTACAACCTAAACTTACAAATTGCTTATGAACTACCTTGTACTAAAGACGGTACAAACATCCATGCCCGAGGGGGGATTCGAACCGCCGGCCGCGGTGGTCGAGCAGTCTACGGTCGGGGGTTCGAATTCCCCCTCGGGCATGGATATTTGTGCTGTCCTTAGTATTAGCTAGTTAATAAGTAGTTTGTAAGTTTAGGGACTGATGACCCCGTAGTTAAGTCCCATAAGGTCTACAAACATTTGAACCCCCGACCACAGAGGCCGTGCAGACTCTGTGATTGGCGCGCCGCAGAACGCTCGGCCACTGCTCTACAGAAATGCAAATATATTTTCATTGTGTTGCAGTCAAGCTATTGGGTAGGTGAAGTATTACCATTATGTCCTCTCGGTTGGGGGGGGGGGGGGGTTGCGTAGTGACTCCAGTTTGGGTTCCTTGTTTGTTGTACTGGCGAGTGTCATTTCGAAGAAGAATGTTGTTAGGGCAGTGCTTTCGAAAACAAATTTTAGTATAGACGGTCGGAAATCGGTAAACCGCTGATCTTAAATTATTTCATGCATTCTGTTTATTGTTTATTGTGAATCTACAAGGAAATACCGTTGTACAATAGGGTTTAGTTTTGTTTAAACGTAGAGAAAAAAAATTTAACCGTCTTATGGCGTGCTCGATTATCGGTGTTTACAAGTTTGACCAGTGTCAGCTAAATGTAAATACTTGGATCATTTCGACAAGAATCGTTTGCAGTGTTTCATATTGTAACAGGGTATCGTCGTTAGAGAGAAAGAGAGGTTCCCTTTGCGATGTTTACTTTCAGCAAGATAGGTATACGCCAGATGATGTATACTGCTTTAGCAATTCCATTATAAAGGAAATTAGAGGCCATTCCCCGTCGAGGGTACGAATCCTCTCTCGAGCATGGACGTTTATGTTGTCTTTAGTATAATTTAGTTTATAAGTAGTTTGTAACTTTAGGGACTGTTGACCCCACGGTTAAGTTCCACAAGCTTAACAAACATTTGAACATTTTTTTGGAAATTAGAGATAAAATTAAAGTACCTGATTTCTCTAGTCTAGAAGAATTGTCAGAAGGCACGGAATTGTTTATTAAAGTCATAAATGAAGTGAATTACAGGTGATACGTACTGGAGTTCGAAAATTTACCTTCTATGTACTGGTCGAAATACTAGTTAGGAGGAGGATATAGAAGACACCAATACATTGATCTACGGAAATATTGCTGTATAATAGGTTTTGGTTTAGTCTAAACATAGAGAAAGAATAGACTACTCATTTCTAAAAATAAATAAATAAATAAATATGTAAACTTTAAATTCCAAACAGAAATTCCTTGGAAGCGCGGTCCAGAAGAGCAGGATGAGTGTTAATTCGTGTCTGCCTTTCTGTCTGAGCCCAAAAAGACTTAACATAGCTTGCAGATCTACATTTAGACGCATTCCTGACAGATTTGTCACAATGACAGGCTGCGGGTATAATGGCGGTTGAGTGACATACTGGACAGGTGGAGGTTCTCATCGCCTGTTGTGGATGGTCCGTAAAATACTGTGTGTAAGCTGCAGTGTTCCTAATCTATTGTTTCTATGCAGACGTTGTGCTTGAATCATAAGATGTCCTTGCAAAGAGTGTTTGTTAAGGTGGACACACAAGTTCATTTCTTTTCTTATCGTTACATCCTGTTTAGTATCTAATGCGTGCTATTTTTTAACACTTCTGTCGGCTATTGCATATGTGGTCTAAACGAAGAGCGTGGCGAGAGAATGCTTAAAAATAATTAAACGTTCTGATATTTTGTTTCATCAGTTAGCATGTTTTCATCGATAGTACTGTAAGAATTGTTTTAGATAGCTTGTAGAGAGAACACTGTGTGTGTGTGTGTGTGTGTGTGTGTGTGTGTGTGTGTTGCGTTCGCAATGTAGTTTGAGCTGTATTTGCGTTACTGTTAGGCGTTTTTATTTTTAAAACTAAGTTCTGCTCTAGATCGTTCATTGCTTATGATTACACATTACCCATTTCACTGGTGACCATCGAGAGAAATGGATTGAGGTAATGAATGTCTTCTGCTGTTACTGTTGTGTTACACATCTGGACATCGAAATTGTGTGTGTGTGTGTGTGTGTGTGTGTGTGTGTGTGTGGTTTTTTTTTAAAGTTGACATACAAGTTCGTTTTTGAGTTGTGGCGATTGTTGTTACCATTACATCTTCTTTATTATCTAATGCACACTATTTTTTTAAAAATACTTTCGTCGGTTGTTTTGAACATTGCCTATATGAAGAGTTACATTTATTTTGTCCAGACACATTAGGTGGCAAACGATTTTTTTTAAATAGTCCCAAATATTTGACTCTGGTTAGAAGTGTTTTTAAATAATAGTTGCTAAACGTACATAGGTTTTTATAGACCCTTTGAATTGCATTTCTATGTAATTACAATTAGTGGTGAAAATTATAAAATTTTCTTCCCACCAAAGAAGATTAGGTGATGGATGGTTATGACCAGGTTTCGAACCCAGAACTTTTGATTCAATGTCCGTACGTTACCCCTCATCATGTTTCCGTCCCCCAAATCGATCTACCGCCGAAGACATTGCATTTAATGCACGTACAATTCCCTGGACTTTACAAGTATTTGTTTATAAATAATTGTTATTAAACATTGCTTACGAACAGCAAGACATCTACTGTTGCTCACTGGCGATTTCCGAGAAAAATGAAATGTTCTTTCTTGATAGTTGTTAATGCAAAAACATAGGATGTTGCAATTACTTTGATATGCGAATTAGGAATAAAAATAATCGGGAGCGGTGGTGTATAGCCTGGAGGCATTCTGGGGGCGGTGGTAGCCCAAGTGGCCAGTTGTGGAGGTGGTCAAGTTGGTTACGAGACTTTTGTGTTAAGTGCAAGTGAATGTTTGATATTATGTCATTATTCCAGGTAATTGTATTGTCCGACGTGCAGTTACTTGTTAGTTTTCATCGTCCTTAAGAGCGTCATTTTTTTTTCAAGTACAAGTACATGTTTATTGTCAATCATCCTGTCCTTCTGGGAAGTGCGCTATTGGTTGAGTGTGGAGGGATAGGGGGTAATGTTACATCGGCCGTCGGGCAAGTGACCGGGCGTGGAGGGGTGGGGTCTAACGGTACTTGACTCTGATAACAATGACGTCGATTTTCAGTGGGCCTGAATCCTCTTTACGCTACTACTGTTTTGGAACGCCAACTTCGTGCCAGGCCTCATGGACCTACATCAATACCTTTCCTCAGTGCAACACTCCGTGAAGAATGGGCTAGCATTTCCCAAGAAACCGTCGAGCACCTGATTGATCGCAATGCTGCGATAGTGGAGGCTGTCGTCAAGGCTAAGGGTGGGCCAAAAATTCTAGCGTTACCGATGGAGGGCGCCACGAACTTGTGAATCTCTTTCAGCCAGGTGCCTGGATGCATTTCATTACAGAGTGTATGTGTATTCGTTGACAGAAAACTAGTGAAAGTAATGACATAGCAGGGGGATGGTTGGGTGGAGTGAGAGGCCTAGGAGGAGGAACAGGTAGATAGGGAAGAGAGGTGGAGGAAATGAATGGGTATAAAGAAAGGAAGTAAGGATATAGACTGAGAGACGAGGGAGGAGGATATGGATAGTGTGTGGGATAAGCTATATTCAGGGACTGGGGTGAAGATTGTGAACAGAGATAAGGGGGAGGAGGACGAGAAGAATTAAAGGGAGGAAGGAAGTGGAGAGAGGCAGATGGATGGAGGAACAGGAGAGAGAAAGAGAAAGGGAGGATGGGGAGAGACACAAAGGGAGAGGGCATGAGAAGAGGGGATAAAAGTGGGAAGGAGAAGAAAATTATGGTGTTTATCCAATACTTGTGTATATTAGCAATTGTGAAGCTCGCTAGTATATATAGCGGGCATGGCAGTGCATCACAATTGTTAATATACACAGGAATACGACCATAACCAACGAATATTATTTGCAGAACATAGGAAGCGTTTCCTTTTTAATATTTCTATCACTTTCTGCCAAGCACCGACGAAACCATTATTATCAACACTGTATACATTATTACTGTTCAGAAATATATGATCGATGTAGTGAATATTCAGAGATTTATTTAAGCTGCTATTTTTATATTACTTGTAATATTAAATTAGCACACTTTTGCAAAACGCCTTCTTTTTGACGTAACAAATGATTTTAAATTCTTCAATCTTTCCTTCGAATAAAATTATTTGTAACGTAAATCCGCCATAGTTTCTTCCTATTATCCTACATTTTGCCATTTCGCGAATTCATTGCTTCCTATCTCCAGTCTACAATTGTTGCCATTAGTGTACACAGTGATCATTCGAGAAAATTGCAGCTTCAGCAGCTTACAGTAAATTCTTCTGTTTGCAGACTGTACCGTCGCAAGTGATGTGTGTTGCACGCCCGGCACTGAAGAAGCGTCCACAGGAGCCGCGAGCGGCGCGTGGCGTGGCGTTTACGACGGCTGTCAGGGCCCGCCTATTAAGTTATCTGCAGCGGCTATCTGATGCAGACGGCGCCGCCATACATTCCTGTCAAGATCCCGCGATACGCCGGCGCGTGCGGTAAACATATTGCACTCCCGTCGCCTCCCAATAAAAACTCCCTCTTCTCAACTGTTTAAAGAACAGATACACACTTAGAGCGCATAAAACGTAAAGCGTCGTTCCGCGCTAGAGTTCATAGCGTGCTAAAATGTTTCTAACCGCTTATACGACAGTCTTCTCAGTTACTTCTTTCGGTGGTTATGTCATCTATGTAGATGGTATCACAATTAAAGGCATAAACGCATACAGTTATTTATTTATTTATCGATAATATATAAAAACAAGGGAAATTATTGTTGACATACATTTATATGCTAATAGCGAGCAGTTGATGCCTGCTCCGGCCACCGCCACCGTCCACCAATAAGGTACCAAAGGCCTGATGATGGTTCTGTAGGACCGACACTGGTTGCCAATAAAAAGCTCAGCAACTTGCGATCTAGACTGTCTTATTTTAATTATTCATCATTTTAAGATCGTTGCATCCAAAAATTGGTTTCAAAAATTACTAATAGACCAAGCTATGAAAGAATGTAAGAAGTAAATTGGAGAAGTAATTAAAGGAAAAGGAGAAGTAAAAACTTTGCTCTTTGCCGATGACATTGTAATTCTGTCAGAAAAACCCAAGGACTTTGAAGAGCAATTGAAAAGAATCGACATTATCTTGAAAGGAAGTTATAAGAGGAACATTAACAACAGTAAAACACGGGGAACGGAATGTAGTGTAAGATAACCAGCTAAGCTGAAAGAATTAGATTAGGTAACGAGGCTATCATTTTTGTTATTTGGGTAGCAAAATAAATTCTGATGGAAGTACTAAAGAGGATATAAAATACAGAATGGCAATGGGAAGAAAAGAATTTCTGAAGAAGCGAAATTTCTCGACATCCAAAATTAATTCAAATGTTAGGAAGTCCTTTTTAAAGTCATTTGTCTGGAATGTAGCATTGTACGGGAATGAAACGTGGACGATAAGGAGTTCAAACAGAAAAGAATTCCACGTGAGGTGTCCAAGGTATCCCAGCTCGACCATATTCAATTTTGATGAAATTTGTACAGTATGTACCTGAGGGCCCGACATGAACGTATGCAAAGTTTCAGGCTCACGTTAACTTGGTTCACGTACCAGAGCCATTTTTGTGAAGACCACTTTTATCGACACCGAAAAGGCGCGAAGAAATCTTCAAGTTTAACATTCCACTGTTCCAAATGTAAAAGAGCAAGACCCTTGGTTCTTGGTATAGAGATACAAGTTTTTGTGCTCTACACACAAATGATGCAGATAGAGTTCAGAAAGCAATGAATTTGGCATAATCCCAGTTCAAAGTGGGCAATAAATCATGAAGCAAGAAATATGACCCAAAGTTTAAAGAGGCATAAGTAGTGGAGAAACTGCGCTACAGACCTGGTCTTTTGCCAAACTATTCTCTATCTTGGTGTTTTTCTGTATCACCAATGTGGACCTTCTTGTGTGTTTAATTACTGTGCTGCGATCCTGTGAATGTGCTATAAACCATGAATGTGTCACAATATACCAAACTCATGTATCTCAAAATGGACACCTACCACATTAATTGCATTGACACCATTCAACAGAGTACATTTCATTCTATTAAAAAACATATTTTCATTTTGGTGTCTCTTTGGGTAAGGTGCAAATATTTCGCTTAAACTATTGACTTTTTTGTAATTCAAGAAAAATTCTTATGTTGGTTCATGGTGGCTATGCCACTACCAGACTCAGTGACTCGTAGCCCCATCGCCTAGGGGCCATGCCCGACAGCCATGCAAGGTCAGCTACATGTGAGTTTCTTTACTGGAGGTTCCCAAGCCTGAATGTGGGAGTCCAGTAGGGTCCCACAGCTTCCCCACAAGAATCTTCGTTCTTACCAAATACCTCACAATCACAAATAACAATATTGACTTCAGCCGATGCACTTAAAATCTTATTACATTTATCATTTACTTTCGCCAATTTATTATTGAACGCAGAGTTATTAAAATCTATTTCCAAACAATCATTATGTACTACTTCGCTACTGCATCGCTCCTCATTCAGATCTTTAGTACACTCGTTACTTGACAATTTCAGTTTCACTTCTCCATCTGTAACCCACATTAAATTTTCCCCCAAAATATTATCTGTCTCACCAATATTAAACGTTCATTCCGTCATTACAGACAATGGTTCCTTTAACGTAGCCTCAACACTTTTATCCATCACCTTCCGTTCACAATTCATAATCCCATCAAGAGTTATTGGATCATCAACAGAAATAAAGGCGCAAATTCCCTCCTCAGTAACATCTATCTCAGTAGCTTCAAATTCATCATAGGTCTCACTTATTTCATTTCGCTTCAACAATAAATCTCCTATCATGCCACATACATAATATAATTCATCGCCAGCCGACGAGACCAATGCTACGCCGTTTTCCCTATCAACTTTACTCATATCCGCCGATTTACCACTTAAATTGTTACCAGCTAGCGTGCCCTTAGCTACGATGCCTTCACAAATTTCACCACTTACATACGCCGCCTCAAATTCACAAAATTTAGTATACATGTAGTTGCATTGATCGCTACTGGCCAATAACTTCTCGTAATTCTCTGCATACTTCATCTCCACCAAATTCAGATTTTCCTCATACCCTTTCTTAGACTTTAGTATACATTCATTCACTCCATCATTCATTCTCTCTTCACGAAATAACTTTTATAAACCCATATCTTCACCTGATTCAAATGATTGCCCAAAATAATTTTGATTTTTCTGACGCCACGCTGTTTTCAATTACCAGCTTTTATGGATTGGACATTGCTTGTCTTAGAAGCTGCTATCAGTTTACGAATGCGTGGTGTGAAAGTTGTCGCATAAAACTTTGGTTAATAAAATTAATTTAAACAGTATAGAAATTGTTAGCTATGAGCATGATCAAAACAGTTCTGGCTATCCCATAAACAAAAATGTATGCTATTAATATAGTTCAATTTGCGGCCTTACTCCCTATTTTCCCCACAGAGACATATTAAAACTATTCCATTAAAACTGGCTTTTGACGAATATCTCATTAACAATATAATCTCCATATTTTGATATACAAATTAAAATTTCCTTTTCTTTCATAATAGATACTCCTTTACTTTCTCCGTTTTCGTGTAAAATTTCAAGGTTGTCTTCGCTTTTCAGAGTTAGCGAATGTCTTTGTTGTGTGTTCGCTACAGTTCACCTGTTACAATTATCCGGTCTGTAATAGTCTACATTTCTTTAAATCGAGTTCTGCATCGCTATCTTTATGGTCTGTGTAGTATTGCTTGCTTTTGCTGCAGACGCGTCAAGATCCGCCCTACACTGCCGCTACCCCCCCCCCCTCCCCCTCTCTTCAACCAAATGCCCCAATAGACCCTCCAGCAGCAAATAACTGCAAAAGTAAAATTATTTGTTAATTTGTGTAAGATAATTTATCTGTTTTGTGGTTATTGAAATTGTCAACAGAGAAGACAGCGATCTTTCTTATTTGATACACAGGCTTATAAGCTCACAGCCAAGATCGCAGAGAAATTAATTTTATTTTTATTAGATGAGTAGATTCGGCCCCATCGAGCCATCTTCGGATCGTTAAATTTCTTTGGGGGGGAGGGTGTTGGGGGCATCATTAATCATTTGATACAGGGTTAAAAAGTTCTTTTACTCAACATCCGCCGCGGCGGATTAGCCGTGTGTACTGGGGCGCCGCGTTTCGGTGCGCGCGCCCGTTCGCCGTCGGGGGTTCGAGTCCCCTCTCGGGTATGGGGGTTTGTGTTGTCCTTAGATCAGTTTACCTTAGTTTAAGTAGTTTGTAGGCTACGGACTAATGACCAAGTAGCTGAGTCCGTTAGATTTACAAACATTTGACTTAACATCCATAAAATAGAAAAAAAAACTGTTTATCGTGCTAATGGGACGAAAGCGAAAATAGAAATTAAAACAGAAATGTGGAGATGAAGAGGCTTGCTCAGGATAGGGTATTGTGGAGAGCTGCATCAAACCAGTCTCCGGACTGAAGACCACAACAACATAATCAATCTTATGCCGGGCTTGCAGAATATGTTGAACACCGTATAAACTGGTGCAAGCAGTATTGACATTTTTTATGTTTCTTAAATGTTAATTCTACTTGCACACATTTATAAGATGTTTAACATCTTTTGCAAGCCAGATATTGCCGGATAATATATACTTCTGTTTTCATTTTAGTCAAATATGTTCAATTGTTTGTAAGACTGTGGGACGAAACTGCAGTGATTCATCAGTCCCTGGACTTATAAACTACTTACAAGCAAGTAACTTATGCCAGGACAACAAACACACACAAAACTCATGCCCGAAGGAGAACGCGAATCTTCGACAGGAAACAGCTGCACCTCCGCAGCTAGGCGCCTTAGAGTTCATGGCTATTTCCGCGCGGCCCATTTCAGTGACTTCACTTTCGCCGCGTTAGGACGATAAACTGTATTTTGTTTTTCTATTGTATGGGTGTTCTGTAAAAACGATTTTTAACTGTGTATCAAATCACTGACGATGACACCCACTCTATTTTAATGATTCGAAGATTAAAATAAATTTCTCTACCATTTTCACAGCGAGGTTTATGTATAAAATGTATCTTTAAATTACAGTTTTGTATTCTCAGATGTTCAAATGTTTGTAAATCTATGGGACTAAACTTCTCTGGTCATCATTCCCTAGGCTTAAAAACTACTTAAACTAAGCTAAGGCAACACCTAAACCGATGTCCGAGGGAGGACTCGAACCTCCGACGGCGAGCAACCCCGTGCTCCGCAGCAAGACGCCTTAGACCACTCGGGCACTCCACCGCGATATTTTATATTCACCAGGGCCTGCAGCGTTGTAAATATCTTGTAAAGACATTTTATGTGTATTATACCACCACTGTTAAGTTTCGAAGCTTAATTCAGGTGTCGCATGGCACAGCATTTAGCTTATTTTGCCTCTGTTCTGAATGAAGCTTCGAACTATAGCAGAGTTCTCCATAATAATGGAACATGGCATTTCTCATGTCGTGCAACATAACACTACACTCTACTTAGCAAATGACTTGGGATAATGAAGCATAGATGGTGCAGTTGTGTTGTTTTCGTGCCAGCTGCATTTTGTATTGAAGACCTTCTGAAATGTTGAGCAAGTGATTTGTGTGAAACACAACGTTTCGTGAAAGGGCTCCTTTCGAATCGAGGATGTCGGTCGGTGCCCGACGCATGGGAGTTTCGATTTCGGCAGTGGTGTGGGAACCGTGTCCAGGGTGATGAACGGTGTGAACAATCCACAACAGACGAACTACCGGACGTCCATCCGCCTTCAATAAGTGACCGTCGACATCTGAGACTAATCGTCAACAGTTGATAGAAGCAAAATTGCATAAATTACGGTTCAACACAAGACGGTGCTAGGTAGTCTCCCATTGGACAATTCGTAGTAACAAGTCCGTCTCCGGACATGACGTCAACGACATTTGCCGCCAGTCACCGAGCGAGGTGGCGAAGTGCTTAGCACTCATAAGACTTGCAGTCTGGACGACGGAATTTGAAATCCACCTTCGGGCATCCGCGGAGTGCGAATGGCCGTGCACTCTGAGGCACCTCGCTGCGGAGTGGGCGGCTGCTCCCCGCAAGAGGTTCAGGCTTCCCTCGGGCATTGTCGTATGTGTGTGTTTGTGTGTGTGTTTTGTCCTTAGCATAATTAGTCCGTAAGTTTAGGGACCAATGACCAGTGCAATTTAGTCCCACCGCTTTATAAATAAATGACAAATATTTGTAAAGTTATGGGACTTAACTGCAGTGGTCATGGGTCCCTAAACTTAAAAACTACTTAAACTAATTTATCCTGAGAATAACACACACACCCATGCCCGAGGAAGGACTAGAAACTCCGACGTGGAACAACTACGAGCAGTGCAGCAAGGCGGCTTAGTGCACATGGCTATTCCGCCGCGGAATATAGCTTTACAAAAATTTCATAATTTTTTTTATTTTTTTTTTTTTTTATTATTATTATTATTTTTTTTATTTTCTTCATCCAGATTTAGGATTTCCGTGATTTTCATAAATCACTCCAGGTAAATGTTAGGTTGGTTCCTCCGAAAGGGTACGGCCGATTTCCTTTCCCATCCTTATGAAAACGATGCGTGCTTGCGCTCCGTTACTAATGACCACCACGCTGACGAGGGGACGCTAAACCACTATCTTTTTTCTTTCTTCCTTATTTGTCGCAAATCAGAGAGGAATGTTATATGGTCGGACGAATTACGATTTCAAGTGCACCGTGCCGATGGGAGGCGGAATGCCCCACCGCCCCTCCCCTCCTCGCGCTTCCCACGTCATCTTCGCCACTGCCATCCGTTACAATGTTTTACAAATGTTTGTATAGCTTAAGGGACTTAACTACGGGGTCATCAGTCCCTAAACTTACGAACTACTTATGAACTAACTATGATTAAGTACGGCACAAATAACCATGCCCGAGGGGGATTTCGAACCCCCGACCGTAGTGGCCGTGCAGACCGTGCCTGGAGCGCCTCAGTCCCCTCGGCCACCGCGGCCAGCACTGCCATCCGTACGGCGCAGTCTAGTTGCAGACCAGACAGTGAACAAAACTCAGATCTTTATGAAGACGACTGGATGATTCGTCAAAATACTGCGCATAAAATGCGATCAGGATCTAGGCTGTATATCCGACAGCACACCATTACTTTTAGATAGAACTGGTTGCTTACTTTAATTTTTCGTGCCCGGAGTTGTCAATGCTTCAGCCTAATACTGAGCTAGTCAGATGCTTTGGGCTTGTTTAGCCAGAAATCGTCTAGGAAGCAACGTGCTGGACAATTTAGGCATAATGGAAGATGAAACTTCATGGCAGATTAAAATTGTGTGTCGGAACTGGGACTCGAACCTGGGACCTTTGCCTTTCGCGGGCAAGCGCTCTACCGACTGAGCTATCCCGACACGACTCACGATGCCGCCTCACAATTTTTCTTCCGCCAGTACCTACTTACCAAACTTGACAGAAGCTCTCCTGCGAAACATGCAAGACTAGCACTCCTGGAAGAAAGGATATGGTGGAGACATGTGAAAGGCAAAGGTACCAGGTTCGAGTCCCGGTTCCGGCACACAATTTTAATCTGCCAGGAAGTTTCATATGCCGGCCGCGGTGGCCGAGGTGACTGAGGCGCTCCAGTCACGGTCAGCACGGCCACTACGGTCGGGGGTTCGAATCCCCCCTCGGGCATGGATATTTGTGCCGTCCTAGTTCGTAAGTAGTTTGTAAGTTTAGGGACTGATGACCCCGTAGTTAAGTCCCGTAAGCTTAACAAACATTTGAACATTTGAAGTTTCATATCAGCGCACACTCCGCTGCAGAGTGAAAGTTTCATTCATGATGGAAGATGTTCCATGTTTTGTATTTCACTACATTCGGACTTATTGTCGTCAGTTTCTAGATGGACACATTTTAAGGGCCACACCAGTTCTGAATTTGCATTTCCCGAGAAGTAGGCCCATAGTTTAATCCAACGTCGCTTGGAGGACGTTCTGAAATGGGATAGTCGACACGGGGTTGTAGTTGAGAGGCCTCCTAGTATGCATGTTCTTACTGGAAATCATTGTAAGATTAGCAACTGCCGGGACTCCATGGAAACGATGCCCAGGAGGGCATCGCCCAATCCTTCCACCACTGGAGAAAACCAAACATGTAGCAATGGCTAGGAGGTTGGGTTCGGCCATGTTCTTCTTCAGGAAGCGGCCCGGAAGTCACGTGAACTGATCTAAAGAGAGCCCTGTTAACGTAAACTCGGAAGAACGGTACTAGAGAATGGAGCCCGGCTGCTGCACATTACGAGCCCATCACGTTCGGGCACCCACACGTGGAAGGCCCTAGTAGTGTCGCACTCGCCGGTGGCGGCTGCAGCTCCGCGGCCGGACGGGACACCTGGTGAGGGCCCGGGTGCCGAGATAAGCGACGGGCCGGGCCGGCTCCTTATCTGGGATTCCAGGCGGCAGCTGAGCGGCGCGGCGCGCCTTGTATGGCCGGGCGTGCGCAACCTCCCCCAACATTCCTGGCTGTCAGCGCGCCGCCCGCCGCCCGAAATAGGCGGCTCCACCCGCGCCCGCCCCCGCGTATCGCTGCTGGAATTCGGCGCGCCGGCAATACTTCTCCGCCCACCGCCACCGCCAGGCAGAGTCAACAGCCGCGGCCGCAGCACGCGCCGCTTGACGCAACGGCCGGCGCCTCTGCGTGGGCCGCGCCCGCGCCTCCCACCAGAATAGCCGCGGTATGCGCGCCCGCACTGACCCACTCCTCCTCCCGAGCTCGCCTGCAAACAACCTCCAGTGGCATCCGCGTTAACATTCCATTTACGCCCGGGAATCGCCGGAAATAATACTCTACCGACGGTGCAGCTTACCGTACTATCTGACTCCTATTGCTGCCACCTGCTAGCCGTCACAATAAAGAACAAAATTAATATCCATCTCGGGTATGCAGCCGGATACCGTCGTCAACTAGACACGATATTTCAGCAGACCAACTGGCTGCCATCTTCAGGTGAGAGCGCTAAAACACCAACTCGACGAAAACTGAGGCAGAACAAGAAACAGCAGCCCCTTTATACACCGCTGACGACCCACCGCGCGTGCGCGAAACCAAAGTAGAGATGGATATTATCAGTTACTACGCCGGGAAAGTCTACGCAACCACAAATAACAAAATTCTCCGTATTTCGTTATTACTACAAAGTAATTCCATCCAATTTCTCACTGTCCTGAGGACATCATTACGTTCTGTGCGGCTGGCAGCTCAAAGAGATTTATCTATAAAAACCGATGTGTGTGTGTGTGTTCCGTATGGACTCCAAAAGGCTGGAGCAATTTTTAATAATTCTTCAGAAAATGCTTCAGATTAGCCCATTCGGTGACCCTGTTAAGTTTTATACCAATCCGATTAAGATATTTATTGATTTGAAGAATATAATTCGAAATAAGCAACAATAATTACTCTTTGACTTTTCAACTTTACTAATTTCAGAAAATTTTTTAATTGATTGCTAAGTTCTACATAATGCGATTCAACACAATGAATACCATGCTTATACCATCCTTAGCGTGTTTAATGCAGTACATATTTACATACTAATATTACAGTCTAACATATACGTAAAAGTATACGCCTAACACTCGGAACATTAACGCCCCTGGCGGAGGAAGAGCCAACAGTAGGGGCACTATGAATGCATAGATTAACACGAACGACAGCGTCAGTAGCGCTCCAAGCGGCAGCACTGCATTAACAGAAGAATGGTATTATACAAACGGTGTACTTGCTATTTTCAATGCTGCTTGTGCCATATTTCCCAATCACTAAATGTTGTGGTGAACTTTCCAGTACAGTACAGTCTCGCTAATTCGAGGTGAACGGCACCGGGACCAACTCTAACTATCGAAATTTATCTGCCAAAGAGTTATAAATGGATCTTGAATGATTACCCATCTAAAAATTATGAAATTTTTTTAAAACAAAGTTTTCAAATAGGCATTTACATTAGCAGCCTAAGGGTATTAAAGTCTGTTTACTATTTACTTCGCTATATAACGGTGGAGTGTCTTTGTCGGTGAAGACAGAATGGACTCGCAGTTTTTGTTTCGTTTTACAACGCTCGGATCTATCGGAAGCTCGTAATTCCGAGACTCAAAATATTGAGACCTCATTATACTACTAGAAAAACTGATCGAATTAGTATTCCATCTCTTGTTAATATGAGCCTACAATAATAAAATTCAAATTCTGAAATCAGCAGGAATAAAATATTAGGAACGGAAGGTTATTTACAACTTGTACAAAAAGCCAGACAGCAGTTATCAGAACTGAAGGCCTGAAGAAGGAATTAGAGTTCAGGGTGGAGAAATAAAAACATTGCGTTTTGCTGATAACATTGTAATTCTGTCAGAGACAGCAAAGGATGTGGAAGAGCAATTGCACCGAATGGACAGTGTGTTGAAAGGATTGTATAAGATGAACATTAAAAAGAACTAAAGAAGGGTAAAGGAATGCAGTCTTAGGAAATCAGGAGATGCTGAAGGAATTAAATTAGGTAACGAATCAGTAAAGGCGGTAAATGAGTTTTGTTACTTTGGCAGTAAAAATCATATGAGGGTCGCAGTACAGAGGATATAAAATGGTGAATGGCAATGGGAAGAGAAACTTTTTTGAAAAAGGGACATTTGTTAACATCTAATAGTAATTTAAGCGTAAGGAAGTCCTTTCTGAAGGCATTTGTGAGGAGTGTTGCTTTGTATGGCAGTGAAACATGGACGATAAACAGTGCGGACAGGAAGATGATAGAGGCTTTTGAAATGTGGTGCTACAGAAGAATGATGAAGATTAGGTGGGTGGATCGTGTAACTGATGAAGAGGTACTGAACAGAATTGGGAAGAAAAGGAGTTTCTGGCATACCTTTACTAAAAGAAAGAATCGATTGATAGGACGCATAGTTAGTCATCAGTGAATTTAGTATTGGATAGTAATGTGTGGAAAAAATCGCCGAGGGAGACCAAGAGATGATTACAGTAAGAAGATTCAAATGGATGTAGGTTGCCGTTCGTATGTGGACACGAAGAGGTTTGCTCAGAATGGAGAAGGGTGGAGAGCTGCGTCACTCTCCGGACTGAAGACCACAACAACAACAGTAATAAAATCTCTCAATCAAGGTAAGAATCATTGGTGGCAGATTCATAGACGATGTCGTACTGATTCCATGCTTATCGATATTTCAAACGATACAGCCGGGATCAGCCGGCTCCAGTTCCCTTTGCGTCTTGCCTTTGCTATTACTATCAACAAAGCACGAGGCGAATCGTTGGCTAATGCTGCTTTCAGTGTGGAACATTCATACGGCCATTTGTATGTGGCTTGGTTCCCGGTTGGCACACCAACAAATTTTTACGTTTTTACTCCAAACAGAAAAATAAAGAACAATGTTTATACGCTGGCCTTAGGATGAACTCATAAAAGAAATATAGTTTCCCATTTGTCTCAGTTATAAGTGTTTTTTTTTTTCCTCCGGCGTAGCAAGGCACTGTATCTATAGATATATCTGGTAAAGCTTCGTCTCACGGTCTTCTCCGCCCATCTATCAGAAGTAATATGGCTGCAGTCACTACTGTTCCCTGTGCAAAACTCGGGGCGGGTCGTTTGTTATGAATACATTTACACCCAAATGCGAAAGCAGCAGTCTAAACTAAAATACTTACGGCCATTAAAAATATAAATATTAGCCCTTTAAACGTGAACCATTCAAAGGAAAACAATGTGAAAATAAAAGACAATGGTGACATAAGTATCCAAGACAATATATAAAATACCAGTATGGTAAGAACCGTGTTGAAACGAAATGATCTTACGGCATTTATTGTCAGAGAAATCCCCAAATGAGGTTCGCCTTGTTGTAAGTCTATTTGGCGCCACTTCGGCGTCTTGCGTGTCGATGATGACAGAATGATGAAGAAGAGGAACACACCACACCCACTCTCCTACCGGGAATCGAAGCCGGGCCCCTTACGTGGTAGCTCCCGAAGCTGTCCACTGAGCTATGGAGGCGGACAATCGTGGGGAGCTATAATAATTAACTGTCAGGGATGACTAAGTGCTTCCAACATAGGAGAGCTGTTTGCTCATGCTTTTATTGGCAACAACCGGTTTCGCGTCGACGCCGAGGAACAGGTTACGGTAGTTGTCAATAATTTTCACTTAGTAAGAATTTTTGATCGATAGCAGTATTACAGAAAATATAATGGTGCTAGCCCCCCGTGAGAATAAATGAGAATAATTACTGTTATAACTCCATAGCGAAAAAGTTTACGGAGTCCCAACGATCGGTATATCCCTTGATTATAAACAACCTCCCACTACAATGCGAAAAGTCAAAGAATTGTTTACGCCACAATAACTACTTTGTAACTGCTTATATTACTCGTTCTCCTTATCTTTGGTTCAATAACAATTTTGTTAATAACTAATTGTACTGTAAACCCTCTGTTAATACTTTTAGCTTTATGACTAATTTGACACCGTACACGTCATTTCTATTGCTGATATCTTTCAATTTTTCACCCTCCTACGTGATTATGTTTCTCTCAATCGAAGGAAGGAAGCTTAGGGTTTAATGTCCCGTCGACAGCTTGGTCATTACAGACGGAGCTACCGCTCGGAGTTTTGGGTGAGGATGGCGAGGAAAATCGGCCGTGCCCTTTTGAAAGGAGCCATCCCGGCATTTGCCTGGAGTAATTTAGGGAAATCACGGAAAACCTAAATCTCGATGGCCGGAGGTGGATTTGAACCACCGTCCTACCGAATGCGAGTCCAGTGTCTTACCACTGCGCTACCTCGCTCGGTCTATCAATCGAAATTTGCATTGTATACGTAAGAGAATGTTCCTATCAGTATCTGTAGTTTTGTTACTTTGATATTATTATGTACATTATATTATTTTTATCACACATCAACTCGTTGTATAACAGTTTTAATGTACTTTTTTGACTATTTACTGGCACGCTATGATGACCATGTACTGGCGCATATTTGACATTATCAGCCAGTAATTTTGTAACTTGTTATATGACTTCAGAAAACTTTACAAGTATTTTACAGTAATTACATTTATTTAATTCTAATTAAAGCGTTTTATGCATGACATGTCTGATTGGTTAATACTAACAACACATGATGGCCGGTGGGTGGAGCTTCCAGTACTGAAATCAGCCCCACGATTCTCTTCAGCGGTCCACATTTGTGCGGCTCGTCGTGTTCACCGCCACCACCTGTCACCATGGGTGTAACTTCTTGTATTTATATTATTCAAATGTTCAAATAGCTTATGGGACTTAACTGCGGCGTCATCAGTCCCTAAACTTAAAACTAATTAATCTATCCCCTAGATAGATCAGCGGTGCACTACACTAAGGAAGCGGCTACTCGGGTAGCAGAGTACTTGTGGAGTGCACATGGGGTTTTTTTAGGCTAGGCGCTAACTTTGATGAGCACTCACCTGTCAGCATTCAAGCAGCGAATTCAGGCCACGTTCGGAACAAAAATTCGAACATCAAAATATCAGCCGCGAACTTAGAGTATTAGAAACAAAGTTCCCGAATTTGCTGCACTGCATGGAAGTTATTGCGATCAGATAGTTTTAGGCACCGAAATCTGGCTAAATCATGATGTGGCAAGTTCAGAAATATTTAGCGAAGCGTGTAATGTATATCGGAAAGATAGATCGGATACAACTGGAGGAGGAGTGTTCATCGCTGTGGATAAAGATATTGTTTCTACTGAGATCGATGTTGAAAGTAACTGTGACGTTATCTGGGCACGTATAACAGGTCTAAAAGAAGTAAAGTTAATAGTTGGCTGTTTTTACCGGCCCCCCGAGTGCTGCTGTAGCAGTTTTAGAATCATTCAAAGAAAGTCTACACCAGGTAGTGGATAGGTATCCTGGCCATGTAATATTAGTCGGAGGAGACTTCAACCTTAAGAGTATAGATTGGGACCTCGCTAGTTACATTTCAGGCGGTACAGACAAGCAGTCTTGCGAGCTACTTTTGGACACATTCTCCGAAAACTGTCTTGAGCAGTTAAACCGGCAACCCACGCGCAATGGAAATATTCTAGACCTTATAGCCACAAACAGGCCTGACCTTATTAACGATGTCTGTGTAGAGACAGGAATTAGTGATCATGATATCGTCATAGCATCGATGGTGACCAAAACTCATAAACCAATCAAGAAGGATAGGAGCGTGTTTTTGTTGGGAAGAGCCGATAAGCAAATGGGCATCGTTTAATTCCGGGACTATGGATGTAGAGGAATTGTGGACTAAATTTAAGTGCATTGTTAATAAAGGGTTAGAGAAATATGTTCCAGTAAAGACGATTAAGGATGGAAAAGATCCACAGTGGTATAATAATAATGTTAGAAATCTGCTGAGAAAGCAAAGTCTGTTGCACTCTCGATTCAAAAAAGAACACGCAAATGATGACAGGCAAAAGTTAGTAGAGATTCGTGAGTCTATAAAAAGATCGATGCGCGAAGCATACAATAATTATCACAGCCATACCTTAGCAAAAGATCTTACCGAGAACCCGAAAGAATTCTGGTCCTATGTAAAATCGATAAGCGGGTCAAAGCACACTGTCCAATCACTCGTTGATCATTCCGGGGCAGTAATAGAAGAAAGCAAATGGAAAGCTCAAGTTCAAAATTTAACCTTTAAGAAATCTTTCACACAGGAGGACCGCACAAATGTACCATCATTTGATCAACATACTAATTCCGAAATGGAGGACATAGTAATAGGTATTTCTGGTGTAGAGAAGCAGCTGAGAGAGCTAAATACGAAAAAGTCTGCTGGTCCGGATGGAATACCAGTTCGGTTTTACAAAGACTATTCTGCGGCATTGGCCCCCTACTTAGCTTGCATTTATCGCGAATCTTTAATTCAGCTCAAAGTTCCTAGTGATTGGAAAAAAACAGAGGTGACTCCCCGTTTATAAGAAAGGAAAGAACTGACCCATACAATTACAGGCCAATATCGTTGACATCAGTTTCATGTAAAATTTTGGAGCATATTCTCAGTTCGGATATAGTAAATTTCTTTGAAACGGAAAAGCTTCTTTCCATTAATCAGCACGGGTTTAGGAAACATCGTTCATGTGAAACTCAGCTTTCCCTTTTCTCACATGACATCTTGCGAGCCACGGTTGTATGGCAACAGGCGGATTGAGTTTTTCTCGACTTCAAAAAGGCGTTCGACGCGGTGCCACACTGCAGACTGCTAAGATACGAGCTTATGGAATAGGTTCACAGATTAGTGACTGGCTGGAAGACTTCCTAAGTAATAGAACGCAGTACGTTGTTCTCGACGGCGAGTGTTCATCAGAGACGAGTGTATCGTCAGGCGTGCCCCAGGGGAGTGTGATAGGACCGCTATTATTTTCTATCTATATAAATGATCTGATGGACAGAGTAAGTTGTAATTTGCGGCTGTTTGCTGATGATGCTGTGGTGTATGGGAGGGTGTCGTCTGTAACTGACTGTAATAGCATACAGGATGACTTACACAAAATTTCTAGTTGGTGCGAAGAAGGGCAGCTAGCTCTCAATGTAGAAAAATGTAAGGTGATGCGCATGAGTAGAAAAAAACAATCCCATAATGTTCGAATACAGCATTAGTAGTGAGCTTATTGATGCTGTCGCGTCGTTCAAATATCTAGGCGTAACATTGCAGAGCGATATGAAATGGAACGAGCATGTAAGGACAGTTGTGAGTAAGGCGGACAGCCGACTTCGGTTTATTGGGAGAATTTTGGAAGATGTACTTCACCTTTAAAGGAGACCGCGTATAAAACGCTTGTACGACCACGTCTTGAGTATTGCTCAAGTGTTTGGGACCCGCAGCAGATCAGTTTAAAGGAAGTCATAGAGGCGGTTCAGAGACGAGCAGCTAGATTTGTTACCGGTAGGTTCTACCAATGCGCGAGTGTCACGGAAATGCTCCGGCAACTCAATTGGGGATCTCTGGAAGAAAGACGACGTTCGTTTCGTGAATTTCTGTTAAGTAAATTTAGAGGGCCGGAATTTGAAGCTGAGTGTAGTACGATCTTGCTGCCGCCTACTTACATTTCGCGTAAAGATCACAAAGACAAGATACGAGAAATTAGGGCTCGTACGGAGGCATATAGGCATTCTTTTTTTCCTCGTTCAATTTGGGAGTGGAATAGGAAAGGAAATGCCTAGTAGTGGTACAGTGTACCCTCCGCCACCCACCTTACGGTGAATTGCGGAGTATGTATGTAGATGTAGATGAACTAACTTATACTAAACACAGAACAAACATCCATGCCCGAGGGGAGATTCGAAACCCCGAAGGGGAACGGCGCATCGGAAACATAGCGCCTCGCCGGCCGCGGTGGCCGAAGGGGCTGAGGCGCTTCAGTCACGGTCTGCACGGTCACTACGGTCGGGGGTTCGAATCCCCCTTAGGGCATGGATATTTGTGCCGTCCTAGTTCGTAAGTAGTTCATAAGTAGTTTGTAAGTTTAGGGACTGATGACCCCGTAGTTAAGTCCCATACACTCTACAAACATTTGAACATAGCGCCTCAGTGCGCTCGGCCACTCCGCCGCGACCTATTTATATTATTATTTTAGACCTCTTTCTATGTTTTCCGCTAGTGTATACATCCTCTGAACTACTGCCTTGCTTTGCAGTGCTAATCATCTGATAATGGTCTTACTATGACTAAAACCGGTCATGAAATTAAAAAAATAAAATAAAAAATAACAATTCTGCGATCTGGACTTTTTTAATTTTAGAAGATATACTATGATAATTCTTTAGCAAAATTAACGTTTATTTTTAAACCTCCATCCAAAGACATGTGCCAAACTTGTGACATCCTATGAAGTGTAAAAGACCAAATTACAGAAGAGGAACATGAACAAAGAAAGAAATTACATTTAAGATTAGTCCAAAGTCGAAGGAAGACCTTAAATAAAGTGAAAGGCAGATAGAGAGAAATTCGTATTCAGTTTTGCTGCAATACAGACCATGGCTTATCCAATGCTTAAAACATCAATTGCGTATTATAAACGAAAGTCATACATATACAACTTTGGTTGCCATGATTTTAATAACAACAAAGGATTTATGTATGTATTTGTGGAAACAGAATCTTCTCGAAGGTCGCATGAAGTAGCTACATGCCTGAAACAGAACATAATAAAGAATGCAAAATGCCACGAGCGTATTGTGACTTGCGCATATTCATGCACAGGTCAGAAACTAGACAAAATCTGCGTTAACCACGGTGAAACTTCTGTAAAACTCTTAAAAAATATGCCGAAATAATTTTAAAATTTTAAAACCTGGACACAACCATCTGCCAAATGACCCCTACGTTTATGTAATTGAATCCAAGACGATAAAGATACAAAACATCTCATCACATGTCTGGTACAATGTAATTTGCAAATGAATAACAAAGAACCCCTTTGTATAAGCTGAAATGAATTGTAATAATTTTTTTGTCTGCTAAACCGAAGAAACTCAGTCTATTACTAACCAGTAAATTGGCATGACATACGATGGATTCTATTGGAGAGGTTACTGACTTAAACTTTAAAGGGCAACTTTTGTGACGACTTTCCATTTATAAGGATGGATTTGAAGACATTTACAGTGGGTCAGCAAGCTGAATATATAATCATGAATCAGAATGACCTGTACGCAACAAGTAAAAAAGAACAGATCTCGTTCCTTCTAAAATGTATTCTTCTTGCGAACCATGACCACCACAGGAAACTAGCGATAGCTCGAGAAGAACATAACAATGTTTTTTATTGTGATAATTAGCCAAATTGTACGACAAAGAGGAATAAGAAGCGAATGTTTTCAGTAGCATGTGAGACTAACTTCTGGAAAAACGCAACCGCTTCGTTGTTCCGAATTTCAGTGATATGTTGTGGTTACGTCAAATATGTACATAACGCAAAATTATAAATACTTAGCAGTATTATGATGAATAAAAATAGAGTTAACATGGAAACTGAATTCTGAATATACATTCAGCTTAAATCTTATTTGCTGAGTTTCTGTTCTCTTGGAGTTAGTCAATTTGGCCTCTGGATGGCACAACTATGGGTGTCTTTCCTTGATGAAATAGTAGGAAGCCACCGACCAACGAAGGTTTCTAGTTATGTACCGTCGCAAGTATACTTGCAACGTGTCATAAATAATTAAGACGCCGAACAGTATGTAAAGGGGAATTGAATCCCACCTTGATAATGAAATAGCTTCTGAGGAAATATTAAACAGTAACAGAGGTGATGGTCTCGTTTTGATTGTGAAGGTGTCGACTCTTTATCGCAGCTGCATCGTGTGATTCCCTTATAATTGCGTCGAGTATACGGGAGCTCCTCTCGGCGCCGTCGTCACGGCGTCTGCCGCGCCTCCGGACGCACACCTAATTGCTCGACCATTAAGCTTCAGCACACAAACAGCAGAGGCCGCGGGCGAAGCAACCCTGCCTCTACCGCTGCGTTTGTAACTCGTAAACTTTGGCCGTATTTCTCAAACTAGCTTCCTACAAAGGCCTAACCGCATAATAGAACCGTAGAAAAAAATTGACACTTGCTAACATTTATTGCAGCATTCACATAAGGAAATTTGTGATGCTCTTTGTGGAATACCTCCAGTCAGCAACACAGCTTAACAAATTAACTGTGGTGTCAGAATGGTCAAATGTTTGTATAGCTGATGGGACTTAACTACGGGGTCATCAGTCCCTAAACTTACAAACTACTTACGAACTAGCTAATCCTAAGTACGGCACAAATAACCATGTCCGAGGGGGGATTCGAACCCCCGAACGTAGTGGCCGTGCAGACCGTGACTGGAGCGCTTCAGTCCCCTCGACCACCGCGGCCGGCAACTGTGGTGTCACTGAACGCGAATTTACATGGGGAATTCAGACTATAACGCAATTAACCTTTCTCCATCCTTACAGAAGTAGTTTACTAACCGCGTTGTTTGCAGTGGCCATTTGAGCAGCAGCTGAATACTATCTATTTCACTGTAATGTTTTTAAAGAAAGAAAACGCCTTTTGCTTTCTGCAAATGAAGGGTTTCATTTTTATAATTCACCCATACCCGTCTCGCCTTTGTCACAAGGCACCATCAGTGGGTGGCAGCACATGCTACTCAGTGGACACGGTATGGCAGCAGGTGACAGTGGAACCAGAAAAATGCGACGTTTTGCAGAAGACAGTGGAACCTTTCGACCTGGTTGCCAGAAAGAGATTGACATGGAGTAGCATGTGCTAACACCCACTGATGATGCCTTGTGACAAAGGCGAAACGCGTATGGGTGAATTATAAAAATAAAACCCTTCATTTGCAGTAGTAAAAGGCATTTTCTTTCTTTAAAAACATTACAGTGAAATAGATAGTTAATAACCGGGACTTACGAAACGAATGCTTCCTAAACACTACGAACATATACCTTACGCAAAAATGTTCAAATGTTTGTAAATATATCGGACTCAACTGCATGGTTATTAGTCCGTAGCTTACAAACTACTTAAACTAAGGTATACTAAGCTAAGGACAACACAAACACAAATGCACGAGGGGAGACTCTAACACCCCTTGGCGAATGGCCGTGCGCACAGCACGGCTATTCCGCCGCGGCCGTACCTTATGCTCTGTAATTCTTAAAGACAAGTTACAGGGTGACAATTATTGAATTATGTGAAATAAAATAGTAATAACGTCTGAACGGTTTGCGTTAGAATGTCCAAACTTCATGGGTGGCGCGGGACATGGTTGGAATTAGTGTGTGCACGCGTATGTGAATATGGTTTGCCATAGGGACGAAGCTCACTTTTATAAGCAAAAGCACTTTCAAACAGTAATTAGCAAAATATGGACGGTTGTCAATGTCCAGTCACGGGGTAATCGGTAGGTTATTCCTTCATGGCGCGGAGAATACCGAACGGTATGTGAAGGTGTTGGAAGATGATTTCATCCCAGTTATCCACAGTGATTCTGATTTCGACAAGATGTGGTTCTTTGAAGACGATATCAAACCAATCGAAGCAGGAGAGTGTTTGATGTTGTGGAGGAGTACATTGCGACCGCATTCTGACTCTGGGGTACCAAGTCACTGGCATGGGCCTCGATGGCCGCCAAATTCTCCGAATCTCAACCCTGCTACTCCTTTTTGCGGGGCTTTATTAAAGACAAGGTGTACAGCAAAATCCCAAAACCATTTCTGAGGTGCAAATAGCCATTCAGGAGACAACCGACAGCACCAATGTTCCGACACTTCAGTGGGTCATGCAGAATTCCGCTATTCGTCTGAGCCACATGCTCGCCACGGAAGTCAGGCATAAAGAACATGGCATAACCTAAATCAGAATATCTGTAGTGACGTTTACAGGTTGAATAAAGTGTGTGCACTCTGTAGTTTGTAACTAATTTAAGTGTTGTTTCATATAGTTCAATAACTGACACCCTGTAGGCACAGTAACATGGCAACATAACTCGATGGAAATGAATGAAAGTGCGGGAGGACATTGCTATACGTCTCCTAGTCGTGCACAAAACGCGGACGTCAATTATTTTGAGATCATCGAGACTGTATCACCAAATGAGGCTGGTCCCACAATACGAGACATTTACAAAAACAGGAAAAACAAAGTGCGTGTCAATCAGCCAGCAGTTACGATGCATGTTGATGCCCTACGACAACACTTGGATGACTCCACATGAAGCAGAATCATCGGGTAACGGGAAGAAGGAAGAAGTGTAGAGAATGTAGCCCAGAATTGTTTCATTGCATGGAAGCTGTTCGACCAGGTTGAACAGGAGCACCAAATAGGCTCTATACTGTACAACAGTTAATCAATAGCGGGTGCAGTTGCAGCCACCTTTAACAGGGTTGTAAGGTGTTCCTCAGTGGCTTGATGACTAATTGGGAGTGGTCATTTTCTCGACGAGCTTTACAATGTGCCCCTTTACATTCACAGCAGAACATCTTTGACGGCTTTGAAGCCGAAATGGCCATCGTTAAATAAATATAAAATATTAAGCAGAGATTTAGAATCAATAGTGCGAAGTGCACCAACTAGCTAGTGGAATAGTGTGCACTCTTCGGGTGACAGCATATTCAGGTTGTTTATAGTAATTCTGAATGTAGCTTGTTCTGGTGAGAGGCTAGGACATGTAAAGCACCCAGGAACACTGTCGAATATAATTGTTTACCTGGTCCAGGTGTTATGGATCTTCTTCATGGAGGGACAGAGGCTCGCGACTCACATATGCTCCTTATATTTCGGTTAAAAGAACAATACCATTCTCCACACTTCCAGAGATTCGAAAGGTGCATTACGAAATGTTCACTCTAACCAAAAAGAAACCCGTCTTGGACTTTACAACGTACAGCTCTTACTGGAAGACACTTCGCATTACTGGATGGATTGTACGCTTTGTGGCAAATTCAAGGCTTAACACTGTCATCAGAAAGGACTTACCAGGCACAGCTGCAACATTCTCGTCTTGTGTGTTTGCGTTAGGTTTAACAATAAACATTTCACCATAATAGAAGGAAAAGTTTCTTACCGCTAAAAAAATCTCAGTTTCAGAGTTTTTCTTGAGGAAAACCTATATATATAAAGGGTTTACGTCTGCAGCTCGCTGACCACCTCGACAACTTACGTTATCTAATATTGCTTCAAGGCCAGCAATTTTTGTGCACCTTCTAATCATACACATACATATATATATCAACAGATCGCTTACGACCACGAAAATCTTTTACAGTTACATTAATATAGCTAAAAAGTCTATTATTCGCCAACATTGGGCACGCTGTCACAAATGTGAAATTGATCTCTTCATCTACGCTTACTACCAGTGAAGTCCACCTAGAAACTTGCTCGGACACCACTGACATTTCTGTTGGTATTTCAGCGATTCGCAGGAAGGTGAGAATTGCCACAGACCATATATATGGACAGCTCCGACATTTTATGCCGCCTACAGTTCTCACTTTCAGATTTCGTGCACAGAATAATACCCCATGGAAATTTATCGTTCCGAGGTAAGAATACTGAGGAGGTTGCTGAAACAAAATAGTAATATTCTGCCTGAGAAAGATTTTGGGGCGATCGTTGATGAGAGAAAAGAGCCTGAACTGTTGTTGGCATAATTTTGTAACCTCCCGACCTCTTACGCAGGATGGCGGTTATCTTCACACCGCCTTGAGTACAGCACATTTCCTTACTGCAGAAAAACTGTCCGCAGTCCTACCTGTTCGGCAGCTATGACCACGACCGGCCTGAGGAACGACTATCATCAGAGACAGAAACTTGAAGAGGACTTGTGGAAGCGAAGGGAGGAGGAATACCTAACATCACCCCGAATGTTCCACGTAATTCGACAGGAGAAAGATACACAGCCCCAAAAGTTGTTGTACGAGGACATCCGTTCACGTAGTATGGTGAAATGGATCCATATAGAGCAGCTGATGAACGGACACGGATTCAGAAAGTATCTTTTTTCTGAAGTACAGCTAGCTCTTTACTCACGTGATGAGTTATATCGACAAGGAATCACAAATCGACTCCATATTTTTAGATTTCCGGAAGGCTTTTTATACTGTACCTCACAAGTGCCTTCTAATCAAATTGCTTACTTATGGAATATCGCCACAGTTGTGCGATTGGATTCGTGATTTCATTTCAAAACGGAGTATGTTGTAATTGACGGAAAGTCATCGAGAAAAACAAATGTTCAAATGTTTGTAAAGCTTATGGGACCCAACTACGGGGTCATCAGTTCCTAAACTTACAAACTACTTATGAACTACTTACGAACTAGGACGGCACAAATATCCATGCCCGAGGGGGGATTCGAACCCCCGACCGTAGTGGCCGTGCAGACCGTGACTGAAGCGCCTCAATCCCCTCGGCCACCGCGGCCGGCCGAGAAAAACAGAAGTAAATCTGGTATTCCCCAAGGTAGTGTTATACGGCCCCTACTGTTCCTTATCCTTATAAATTATTTAGGAGACAATGTGACCAGGTATTTTAGACTGTTTGCAGATGATGTTGTCGTTTATCGGTTAGTAAAGTCACCCGAAGACAAAAAGCAACTGCAAAATGATTTCGATAAGATATTTGCATGGTGCAAAATTTGGCAACTGAATCTAAATAATGAAGATTCTTACATAAACGAACTAAAAGAAATCCGCTAAACTTCATTTACACCATAAATCAGATGCAACAGTTCTACTAAGGAAATGGCCTACACAACACTTGTGCGTCCAATTTTAGTGTATTGCTGCCCATTGTGGGATCCCCATGAAGTGGGACTGACGGACTATTTTTAGAAAGTTTAGAGAAGGGTAGCTCGTTTTGTATTATCGCGATATAGGGATGAGTGTCACGGAAATGTTGGATGAATTGGGGTGGAAATCATTAAAATCTTCAAATGTTCAAATATTTGTTAAGTTTATGGAACTTAACGGCGGTGTCTTCTGTCCCTAAACTTACAAACTACTTATAAGCTAACTTATACTAATGACAGCACAAACATCCATGCCCAAGGGGGGATGCGAACCCCCGACGGGGAACGGCCTCGCGCATCGGAACATAGGGCTTCAATGCGTTCGGCCACTCCGCCGCGGTTATCATTGAAAGAAAGGCGTCATTCGTTACGGCGAGATTCATTTGAGAAATTTCTTTGACCAACTTTTTTTTCCGAATGCGAACATATTTTGTTAGCTCTCACATATATAAGGAGACATGATTCTCGGAATAAAATAAGAGAAATCAGATCGAAAATGGATTTAAGTGTTCCTTTTTCTTGCGCGCTATTACAGAATGAAACGGTATAGAAATATCATAAAAGTGGGTCGATAAACCCTCAGCCATGCACTTCAGTGTGAGTTGCATAGTATGTTTGTAGATGCAGAAGGTACGCACCCCGGAGCTGTGCATCCTTGACGGCAACACAGTCACATGCCCCATTCCTTTAGAGTTCGATCACCCTTAGGAGGATAGGCAGACTTTTATATCTATGAATAAGAAATTATTCTTGGTCCTTGTATTGCGCTGCGTATATACTTTTTGAAGTAAATAAAAGTAGCTTGAATGAAGAGTCAATCATTCTTTATGGTAGCTAAATGTAGGCGAATTGGCGGACCCTTTTAATAGAGATGTCTCTCTCCCATCTGTAGTGTCCAAGGAACCATCGAAGATTGCAGTGACTTGTTATTGTCTCTGAACAACAGTGTCTTTTTTTTTCACCAAATTGTGTATTCCCTTCAGTTTCTTTCTGTAGTATATGGTCTAAGTTTCATCCAGCTAAGTTACTCGACAGTTACACATACCGTCATGCTTATGTGAATCGATGTTGAAGAGTCGACAGCCACGACTCTTGGAAACGCCCGCGTCGGCAGTTGCAGCCGCGGCCTCAGCAGCAGCTTCTAGTGGTCCGTGGCCCGTGGAGACCACGGGGGCCGCTGGCAGCTGTCTGCCAGCCAGCAGAGCCGAGCACCTGATTTACCTCAAGTGTACAGTGGTTCAGTTCTTCGCTGCCCGTCATGTTGTCTTTTCTTCTGGGCACTAGCTGCCTTATTGTTGTTACGTGTTGATGATAGAGGTCTACTTTATTTTGCTACTGTGTTCCTATCCAGCTCCTTCGCGTGTGTCATCCCACTCGGACAATTTGTTCAGATTGTGTTCTTCATTTCCTCGTATTGATAATGTGAAAGAATAAGAGCTCAAACTTGCGATTTTTGTACAGTTTTACTGGAGTAGGCTTAGTCAAATAGAAGAGTGGCTGCAACAGTCAGTGACTAGGTAGAATTTCCTTTCAGGGTGAAATTTAGCCACTCTGTAAATTATGTCAAGAGCCTCCATCTTTTTCTGTGAATAATTAGTTGGAGTCTTGCTGATAAGTTTGATAGTGCACACTATTAGTCTTTCTTCAGAACTATCCAATGTGAGAGGACAGCGCCATTGCAATATGTTGATGCGTCCGTGTCCAAGACAACTGGTTTGTGAGGATCAAAATTGACCGCCACTGAGCAATGCGTTTTTAAGTTTATAAAACTCATCTCCATTTCATGAGACCACATGAAAATTACAATCTTGCGACGAAGACGATTCAAAGGTGCTGGAATTTGAGCTGCTTTCAGAATGAAGAGAATATAGTACTGGCTGCAATTCGGAGCCGCGAGGGTGTAGCCGAGCGGTCTGGAGCGCTACGTTACGGATCGCGCGGCCTCCCGCGTCGGAGGTTCGAATCCTCCCTCGGGCATGGGTGTGTGTGTTGTCCTTAGGTAAGTTTAACCTAGTTTAACTAGTTTGTGAGTCTAGGGACTGATGACCGATGTAGTTTGGTCCCATAGAATTACAAACATTTGAACATTTTGCAAAAGGGAAAGATTAATTGGGGGTTTAAGTTCATGAATAGCCTGCAAGTGTGTTTGTGCCGGATGAACATCCTGCATCCTGAGAATTGGTCACATATCCCAAGTATTTGATTTCAGTTTGGAAAACATTGATGCGTTACTATCTACCTCAAAACACTTTAAACTGGGAGCAAAAATTACTGGGTGCTCTTCTGCTGTGCTGCCTGATACAACAATGTAATCCAAGTCATCAGTACGTGAATTCAGTCAGCTGTTCTAAGTATTGGAAAATGCTGGTACATGTGCTCTTCCAAAAGGCAAGCGAAGAAATTTCTGAAGTCGCTTGTGCCTATCAAACACAAAGACATCCTGTGACTGTACATCAAATGGAATCTACTGGTAGTCGTCGTAGAAATCTGTTTTGGAAAAATGACGTCTTACTCGCAATCAGTCCATAAGTTCATCATATTACGGCAAACAAGATGTATCAGTTACTGTCTGAATATTATCTCTTGCCATAAAATCTGCACGAATTTCAGTTTGCCTGAAGATCGTTTCATTAGGACTACCGGAGATGCCCATTGACTGGCAGAGGTGAGTGCAGTGACGCCTTTTCTCTGCCACTGTGCAAGTTCATTTGCAAACTGTTCATGGAAACAGTGGCGTCACCAGGGAGGGGGAGGGGGCAGTTGCCCCCTAGGGATTCACAGATATTAATAAAGAGTTTAAAAAATTACAAAAAATCGAGGAGATATGTTCAACGAGCAAAGAATTTTTTAACATTATCTGCCAGTGGGCATTGAAACAAATCAGTGGGGAAAGTTGTGAGCCGGCCGCGGTGGCCGAGGGGACTGATGCGCTCCAGTCACGATCTGCACGGCCACTACGGTCGGGGGTTCGAATCCCCCCTCGGGCATGGATATTTGTGCCGTCCTTAGTATAAGGTAGTAGATAAGTAGTTTGTAGGTTTGGGGACTGATGACCCCGTAGTTAAGTCCCCTAAGCTTAACAAACATTTGAACATTTGATTTGAAAGTTGTGAATTTGTGCCCGGCTTGGATTCGAACCTGGATCCTTCTGCTCACAAGTTAGTCACACTGACTACTACGCCACTGACGACAGTAGTCAGCATGGATGAGTGTGCTAACCTTGCGCCCCTTCCATCAGACGCAAATTCTCACCGCAACCACACACTGCTCACATAATTAAGCAGAAGGAACCAGCTGGGCACCAATTTTCAACTTTTCCCAATTGATTTATTTCTATTCCTACTAGCAGATACCGTAATAAATTCCTTTGTGTGTTGGTTAATAATCAACTCCAAAATGTCTTAAAGTCGTGAGGAAGCACATGAGCATTCTGGTTAACACAGTATACGAAATCAATGTTGATTGGTCGATGTATGATATATTAATACAATCTCTTTATTACCGGTTTCGAGCGTGATGATGTAGCTTTAAGATCACAAATAAAATATGTTTTTTTCATGTCCGAAAGAGCAGACATAACAAATAGATTATCTGTTATCTAAATTTTCCCAGCTGTAAAATTCATTGTAATTGATTATAACATCTCTTGAAACTAAACAATTTACCTACATTACTCATTGTACCACTATTTATTAGTTTCCTCATTCTCTTTCTCATTCTGCCCCCTCTCCAAGCCTGCTGGCTGCCTGGAAATGCTCATGCAAAGAGCGCGTATTGTCTTTCAAGGGCAAGTAATCTGGAAGCTTTACGTAGGCCCTCAGAAACTAAATCTTTGCGGAAAAAATGTTCAAATGTTTCTGAATCTGACTACCAGGCTGCGCGGGTCCCTACACTTAGAAACTACTAAAACTAACGTACGTTAAGGACAACACACACACTTGTCCGAGAGAGGACTCTAACCTCCGGCGGAAGCGGGAACGAAATCCGTAGCAATGCGCCTTACACCAAATCGTTGAATAGATGGACAACACTGCCTTCATAATCAAGAGAAGTAACTGCCAGAACATTGTTTACTACAAAACAAATCAAGGCCAAAAATATTAGCATTGTCCTATGAACTCAAACCCTGGAATGTTCAGTCTTTTGCAAATTTTGATAGATGGCAGGAAAGCTACAAAATCCTAAAACTGGCATATTTTGTCCAGTGCACAATGTCAGGTTAGTAGTAGTTATCTCTCCTCTGTCCCACACAGGTCTCGAGAGCACGAGAGGTACCGACCGGCCGCCGTGCCATCCTTCACTCGAAGTCGTCGCCTGGTGCGGTATTGAGGGAAACATGATGCGTAACTCGCTCTCGGCCGTTGCGTCGGTTTTCCAGACCAGAGCCGCTACTTCTCAATCCAGTAGCTCCTCAATTTGCCTCACAAGGGCTGAGTGCAGCCCGCTTGCCAAAAGCGCTCGGCAGACCCGGATGGTTACCCATACAAGTGCTAACCAAGCCCAGTTAGTTGGGTACATATCAGTTTTCGTGTTCACCTCTCAGTTATTTTAGAAAATTTACAAGGTAAAGAAACTCTGCAGAATTTCAGAACTGTTAGTTTCAAACCCAAGCTGCAATTATGCTAACATTGAATGACACTAGTCTTGCCCGTGCTTTCATGACTGGCGTTTCCACAAGGTCATCAGCGAGAACATTTGCAGGACAACCTCCAGTCAAGTTCCCAACAGGGACTGTTTCCGTGGAAGGAGAAGGCACACTGGTGCGCTTCATACGCTAGACACTTTCCCAGCTCCATTTAGTTGTAAGTCTTGGTCGCTTCACTTCGTTATTAGTAGTAGTGTGGAAGTTGTCACCATTTTTCTTTACTTGTATCATTGTAGGCGACCATGTAGATCCAATGTGCAGAAGAACACCCGTGGGAACTACGGCCATGATTTAAATGCAAATATGCTATTTGCACGACAAGTTACCAGCATTATAATTCCATCATCGATGCTAAGACGGTAAAGCTTTATTGCGTTGTCCTTTGATTCTCACTGTTTTCTATGTAGATGTATCTTGATCTGTTGCTAGTCGACAGTTCACGATTTAGCCCAGAATTGTGGGTTGACTGAATGTCATTGTTTGTCTCATCATTACCTCTCATTTGTGTCTTTGTAATGTGACTATATCTAATTCAATCACAATTAACTGTGTGTTACTCGTTAGGTTTTCCCGTGTCCCCTTCATTAATTAAATCATTTATCGAGGTAACAGATTCCACTATTTTAGGTTATGAAGACTGATGTCTTCACAGTCCAGTAAACAGAAGAGGAAATTTTTTTACTTGTCGACAGAGAAACAGCCAGAAGCAGTACAGCTCATTTATATTCAATAAACCTACAGCCCTACAACCAAATCAAACACCAGGATCTACTCTAAAGATGAAAAAGCCTTGCCGCTACACCTGTGAAGCATAAGTTTAACATATGCCACAAAGAATCAATAACATTTGAAGACTACACACGAAAAGGAGCTTAAATCCAAATTTCTCGAAAATTAGTTTCTTGAATCATTATGTAATTTTTTTTTTTTTTTTTTTTATTTTTTTTTTTTTTTTTTTTTTTTTTTTTTTTTTTTTTTTTTTTTTTTGCTCCAGAATCATCAATCAAAGGATTGACTCACCATACGAATACATAACTACAGTCATGTCAAAGAACATCAATACTGACGCAATGCAAATTGTTCGATTATTTCCAGGTTGCAATTATACATGGATCATCTCGAAAGTCCAGCTGCTGCCACGTTGTTCTCCCTGCTGTATCCATGTAGCTCACATCATTCAGAAGTCCCCAGGAGGTGTTTACGCCCTCCCTTTGGCCTCTGAGGTCACTTGATTTATCGCCTATTGAGCACATTTACGAAGTAACTGGACGACGTTTTTTTCCGTCGCCAGAACACTGCTCAAAGCCTTGGATGCCTACGTATGTAGATTCAGAAATTGCGCCGAAGTTTATCTGGGAACGCAGTCGGAATGTGTGCGATCTAATTGTTCTTATGTATCTAAGAAGGACTTCCTCTTCTTTGAACTTTTACTCGGTGTATTCAAAGGCACAAATCACTCTTACTTTCTAACGAGATCACCCGACATATGAGACAAGCAATAACAACAGATGTTGTATTCAGTAGTACATTTCCTTTAATATGACAGATTTTTAATTCTCTTTTCAGGTAAGACACCCTTACTGTTTAAGTCCTCAGAAACTGAATCGATAAATCGTACAATAGCAATGCCTTGCCAAAAGACAAAGCAGACAAAGTTTGAGATTCGAATTATTCCATGGTTGTTATCAATAATTCCCAACATCCTCATCATTTTATTGAGCAAATTTATTTGAAGTATCCTCTTTCTGTATTATTACGCAAATCTTTCACATCCAAACATCACTTTTGATGTTAGATTATCGCTACAAGACCAAATATCACATTTATTTCATTAATGTCGAATTATAGCATAATTTATGCCCCAAGTTGGTGCGTAATTTCTATTGAGAGATTGGTAATCACAATATTGCGGCGCAGATCACACAATTTTGGATGATAGAACTTAGTATGAAACACGTGATCACCGTAGCAGACGCCAGTTCTTTAACATATCGTGCTCTCTCCTCTTACGTAAAAGAAATGAAAGAGATAAAAACAAATTTCATATTTTATTTATATATTTTTTGACTTATTCTTCAAAAATGTTCAAATGTTTGTAGAGGTTATGGGACTCAACTGCGGGATCTTCAGTCCCTAAACTTACAAACTACTTATAAACTAACTTATACTAAAAACAGCACAAACTTCCTTGACCAAGGGAGGATTCGAATCCCCGACGGAAAACGGCCTCGCGCCGTCTCAAATGTTTGTAATTCTATGGGACCAAACTACGTTGATCATTAGTGCCTAGACTTACAAAATACTTAAACTAGGTTGTTGTTGTTATGGTCTTCAGTCCGGATACTGGTTTGATGCAGCTCTCTACCCTACTCTATCCTGAGCAAGCCTTTTCATCTCCTCATAAGAACGGCAACCCACATCCACTTGAATCTGCTTACTATACGCGTCTCTTGGTCTCCCTCTGCTATTTTTACCCCACACACTTCCCTCCAATGCTAAATTCACGATTCCCTGATGTCTAAGAATGTGTCCTACCAAGCGATCCCTTCTTTTAGTCAGGGTATGCCAAAGATTCCTTTTCTCACCAATTCTGTTCAGTACCTCTTCATTAGTTATGCGATCTACCCACCTAATCTTCAGCATTATTCTGTAGCACCACATTTCAAAAGCCTCTATTCTCTTCCTGCCCGCACTGCTTATCGTCCATGTTTCACTCCCGTACAAGGCAACAGTCCACACAAATGCCTTCAGAAAAGACTTCCTTACGCTTAAATTAATATTCGATGTTAGCAAATTTCTCTTTTTCAAAAATGCTTTTCTTCCCATTGCCATTCTCTCTGTACTGCGACCATCGCATGTTATTTTACTACCCAAGTAACAAAACTCATCTACCACCTTCATTGTTTCGTTACCTAATCTAATTCCTTCAGCATCACCTGATTTTCTAAGACCGCATTCCATTATTTTTGTTTTGCTCTTGTTAATATTCATTTTATACGCTCTCTTTAACACACTGTCCATTCCATTCAACTGCTCTTCCAGGTCATTTGCTGTCTCTGACAGAATTACAATGTCATCAGCAAAACGCAATGCTTTTATTTCTTCCCCCTGAACTTTAATCCCTATTCCAAATTCTTCCTTGCTTTCCTTCACCGCCTGCTCGATGTACAAGTTGAACAACATTGGAGAAAGGCAACAACCCTGTCTTACTCCCTTCCCAACTGATGCTTCCCTTTCATGCTCTTCGAGTCTAATAACTGCGGTCTGGCTTTTGTACAAGTTGTAAATAACTCTCCTTTCCCTATATTTTACCCCTGCTTACTTCAGAATTTGAAAGAGTGTATTCCAGTCAACATTGTCAAATGCTTTCTCCAAATCTACAAAAGCTAAAAATGTAGGTTTGCCTTTCCTTAATCTAAGATAAGACGTAAATTGAGTATTGCCTCCCGGGTTCCTATGTTCCTCCTGAATCCAAACTGATCGTCCCCAAGGTCAGCTTCTACCAGCTTTTCCATTCTCCTGTAGATAATTCGTGTTAAAATTTTGTTAAACTTACCTAAAGGCAACACACGCACATCCATGCTCGAGGGGGGATTCGAACCACCGACGCGGGAGGCCGCGCGATGCGTGATGTCCTGTAAGAGAATGTTCAATCGTATAGAGGCCAGAATGAATAATCTGACAAGAGATTTGATTTTTTTTCTCTGCAGTATTGTTACTTCCAATGTCAGATGTACTGAAAGAAGAAGAATGATACAAGAAATGTTCGTAAGTGTTTTATTATAAATTAAGTTTTAAATATCAACTTGTAGTTGATTAGAATCTCGGGAATATCACAATTACCAGCTTGCAATAATTTAGCACATTCTCTTAACAACAATTAGTCACAGATAACGAATAGTAGACAGAACCTGGAGACACCAAATTAAGAGAATAGCGTTTCCTAGTCAGATTAAATAGAAATTATTGTAACAGATTCTAATTCGTAGACTATAAATGAACCTGGCTAGACGGAGTTTGCTGAAGATGCAGCAGTTGTTGATAAACGTCATATACAAGTTAAAATACGGTGCTAGCAAAAATTATTCATTTCATTTGCTACAAGCAGCAAATTCGAACACGAAATTTTTCAAATACAAAACCAGAAAAGTAAAAACTTTAAAACCTAAAGGGTACCAAATTTCATACTATGCAATTGAGAAGTAAATTATATTCGCTAAAAATAAAGAATTTTGGAACTATAGAAAATTATCTAAGACTGAAAAGCAAAACTGTAAAAGATCTTGGGAATTTTGTCTTACGAAATAAAAGAGGAGATTTAGTAATGACTATTTACGCGGACTTCCATTCGAATGTGATGAAGCAGTTACAGCTTTGAGCAATTTTCCAAATGAAGTACTGCAGTGTATTACAGTTAAAGACATATATTAGCTGAAGATACAACGAAATAAACATTCTATAACGGCCTTGAGAACCAATATTGATAACTAAACATACCGAAAAAGAGCCACGGACAGAACAGAGCGAAAAAGGAAAAGGAAAGAATAAGCGAAGAAAGAAGCTACGCCGCGGCGGAGTGGCCGAGCGCATTGAGGCGCTATGCTTCCTCGGGCATGGATGTTTGTGCTGTGTTCAGTATATGTTAGGGACTGATGACCCCGCCGTTAACTCCTATAAGCTTAACAAACATTTGAACATTTGAAAGAAGCTACACGGAAAGCAAGTTATACATACATATGTGGTGTCAAGTCTGAGAGAGGCGTGCTGCGGTAGCCCGTGCAGTAGTGGTCATCACTTGTCCCAGTGGAGCAGTGGTCATCACAACTGCCTACGTAGCGAGAGAACCAGGGTTCGAATTTTGAATGAGCACAAATATTCAACTTTCCCCATTGACTTAATTCAGGGCCCACTGGCAGCTAATGTAAATTACTTTACATCTTGAATTTTGTTTGTTAAAATAGTCACAAGGGCGGTCGCACATCCAGAAATTGTTCTGAAAAGGGTAAAATTAAAAAGGAGCGAAAGAAACGAGGTACATCCTGTGATACATTGAATGATGATAACTGGCTAGTGGATTCCGGTTATTTCATCAAACGATTCCAATTGAAAATTGTTTTTCATCTGTCCGTAAAAATATTTAGCTAAAATCATAACCTCATGTTGGCAGAAAAATAGAAGCTGTAGGTGAATATATGACGCTTGGAACTTGACTAGTGGCAGGCAACTATTTATTCACAGCCGATACAAAAGCGTTACCTATTACTGTCTTTCAATTAGTCACCAGCGTTATGTAGAACCCGTTGCCAGCGCTGTGGAAGGCTAGTATAACGTTTGAAGAGCCTGTTCTGTTGATGGTGCGAATGGAGCGGTCTACTGCCTCTCGAATGTCTGGAATTATGAAGCAAATGCCACGAGGTGGTTCCTTCAACTTCGGAATGAAATCAGTCACAAGGACGTCCGGGGAGTATGGTAGATGGTTCAGTACTTCCCAGTCCCATCGACCGAAAAGAACAGCCACAGCTTGCGTTGTATGCGTCCGCGAATTGTCGTGCAAAACAGTGGGTGGGCTGCGCAGATCGTGTTGCCATTTCTATCGCAAAGCTGGTAGAAGATGATGTTCCGAAAACGAACGGTAATACTGTGCATTGCCGGTCTGCCGTGGAGGAACGTAATGCCTTAGGATAACACCATCACAGTCATACCATAACTTTCACCATACTGGGGTCTGACGCACTTTCGACTTTCGCGGCGACCCATAATGACATTGTCGAGCTTACAACCTCTGGAAATCTTGATGCAACTCCGTAGTTCCTATTTCGAAAACATAGTTGACACCGTTACGTTAGACCGCTCGCTCACAAGTGACTGTTTTCCTCGGTTATGCGCACACCGGTGACGTGTGACGGACGTGTCCATTTGCTCGGAGGTAAGGTGGGTATGTAAACAACGTGTGCTATCAGCGCCAAACGTAGATTCTATTGCATAGTGTCTCCACACCAGCGTTGCCACTATTTAATTTCCAACCTTCGTAATTAGCAACGCGGATTTTTCTTAATTATTTGAGGCCGAAAATACGCTGTTTGTTCCTCAGATCGACCATGCGGTCATACCTGTGAGGAAAATAAACTGAAAATGAGAGAGAAGGTTGCTCGATCTACGATGAATCTGCAAGAGAGCTCATTAAAACTCAGCAGAAAGCTCATTTATAACACTTCAATAAATGATCTTCCCGAGAAGCATAGAAAATTCTCGCCCTACATAAAAATCAATAGGCACGCGAAAGCTTCTTTTCAGTCAGGGCTAACATCAAAAGAAAAGCTGAAATTTTAATTTCGCGTCTAGGAAATCGTTTACGGGGGAGGATATTACAAACATACCCTCGTTTGACCGTTGCACAAACTCCCGAATGAAGAGCATAGTAAAAAGCATCCCTGGAGCAGAATAGCAACTGAAAGAGTTGAAAAGAAATACATACTAGGTATGAACGGAAACTCAAATCGTTGTTATGAACAACACTGTACAGCAATGGACCCTTACTTAGAGAATCTCTTGCCTAACACAAAGTCTGAAGCGATCGGGAAAAAACGCAGGTGACTCCGGTTTACAAGAACAGTAAAAGAAGAGACTCACAAAATTACAGACCCATATACTTAATGTTGATTTGTTGTAGAATACCGTAACATATTCTCTGTTCGAATCACTAAAGTTTCCTGAGACGGAAAAGCATATTTCCACGCATGGTTTTAAAAAGCATCGATCATGTGAAACAACTTGTCTTTTTCTGACATATCTTGGGAACCATGGATGAGGGCAACAGACAAACTCCATATTCTTTGAATTCCTAGTAGCTCATCAGAGACAAGGTATCGCCAGGAGTGCCTGGAGGGCATATGACAGGACCGCTACTATTTTCTACCCGCATAAAAGATTTGACGAACAGGGTGGTTAACAAACTGCGGCTCTCAGCTGACGATGCTGTGGTGTACGAAAACATGTTGTCTTTGAGTGACTGCAGAACGATACAAGATGACTTTTAGACAAACTTTCTGGTTGATGTGACGAACTACAGCTAGCTCTAAACGTTGAAAAATGTAAGTTCTTGCAGATGAGTAGGAGAAACATCCCATAATATTCGAATACAGTACTACATCTGCATCTACCTCTACATGGGATACTCTGCAGATCACATTTAAGTGCCTGGCAGAAGCTTCATCGAACCACCTTTATATTATTTATCTCCCATTCCAGTCTCGAATAGCGCGCTGGAAGAAAGAATACCTTAATCTCTCCGTTCGAGTTCTGATTTCTCGTATTTTCTTCTGATGATCATTTCTACCTATGTAAGTGGGAGTCAACAATATATTTTCGCATTCGTAGAAGAATGTTGGCGATTGGAGTTTCGTAAGTAGCTCACGCCGCAGCGATAAGCGCCGTTGTTGTAAGGTTTCCCATCCCTGATCCAGAATCAGTTCCGTAACGTTGTCTCCCCTGTATCGTGACAATACGAAACTTCTTTCGATGTCCTCCGTCAAACCCACCTGATACGGATCCCACACTGGGCAGCAATACTCCAAAAAAGGACGGACAAGCGTAGTGTATGCAGTTTCTTTAGTATTTCTGTTGCATCTTTTAAGGGTTTTCCCAAAAAACGCAGTACCTTATTCGCCTTTCCCACGACATTATCTACGTGTTCTTTCCAATTTAAGTCTGAAGTAATAGTAATTCATAGGTATTTTTTGGAGTTTCCGGCCTTCACTTGTGATTGATTTATCTTGTAAACAAAATTTAACGGATTTCTTTTCGTACTCATGTGGACGACTTCACACTTCTCATTATTTAGTGTCAATTGCCAATTTTTACACAATACTGATATCTTATTTAGATCGTTCTGCAGTTGGTTCAGATGATTTTACTAGACGGTAAATGATGGCGTCATCTACAAACTAAGAGAGCTACTTAGATTTTCCCCTAAATCGTTTATGTAAATAAGGAACAACAGAGGACGAATAACACTACCCTGTGGAACGCACGATATCACCTCTGTTTTAGTCGATGCCTTACCATCAATTACTACGAACTGTGTCCTCTGTGACAGGAAATCCCATATCCAGTCGCAATTCTGAGGCGATATACCATAACCAAACAATTTGATTAAAAGCCTACGTACTAGACGAATATGTAATAAAAATGGGGGTACCTATTTAAAAAAATGCAGTTGATATCCGGTTGACCTATGGCAGCGCCATCTAGCGGGCCAAAGATAGCGCCATCTGTTTTCCCCCTTCAAACTAAAAGAGTTTTGTTCTTTGTAGTTTTTTCGTTTGATGCTTATTTCGTGTGATATTTGGCCCGGTCACTATCAATGGACCATCCTGCATAACTGATGAGTTAAGTGTGTAATTTTATTTTATTAAACCTACCCTTAACATAGCTCTCTTCTGCCTCCAGTTCCGATAAACCAGCGCGTGGTTGTTCGCCGTGGAGGTTCGAGTCCTCCCTGGGGCATGGGTGTGTGTGTTTGTCCTTAGGTTAGTTTACCTAGGTTTAAGTAGTTTGTAAGCTACGGACTGATGACCACGCAGTTTGGTCCGATAGATTTACAAACATTTGAACATTTTTCCGATAAACCAAATTTAAAAACTTCCGCTTCCGAATTCGATTCCGATATAACCACTTCCGTTATATCCCTAGTTTACAGCCGTCAGCACACATTAAAAGCAAAAACACCGAGAACGTGTAGCCATTTACTTCATATCACGCCTCATTTACCATCAAAATCAAAGTCTACAACAAATATGGTTTTAAATACGTGATATTGAGATATACCAGTTATGTTGCAGTGATCACATTAACTACATCAGTAGTCTAACCCGCTGGCTTCATTCCAATATGGAATACACTTCATTTGAATATACTTTTTGAAGCAGAGAAAATTTTACAGTTCCCAAAATTTATAATATTCGTTTCCCTTTTTCGTTTCCCTTTTTTCACGTCATGCCTCATGAGTCAACAGAATTTAAAGAAGTGTCATGTTAGAAAACAGAAGATTCGTTCGAATAATACTGGCCACTGGTCCTACTTATTTTTCTCTGTTACAGTATTTCTTATATTTTCCAAGTACAGTATATGTATTTATGATAAATTCAGACTATCTATGTTATCTGGAAACCATTTTTGGTGTTGGGTAACATATGAGAACAAGTAGAATTTATTGTTAAAGACAAAGGTGAAGCACTGAATTAAAATATTTGATGCGGCCGGGAATCGAACCCAGACCTCCATGCTTACGCCGTAGACGTCTTACCACTAGTCCACCGCTTCAATAGCGTTTAAAGCGCCTCGGAATAGTCTAAGCCCGATTTCCGTCCACGTCACAAACTTTAATTCAGCTTCTGTGTTCCTAGTAAGCATGGCGTTCCAGGTTCGATTCCCGGCCGCATCACAAATTTTAATTCGATGTTTCACCTTTCTCTTTAATGTCTTTGACATGTTAGAGATGAAAAGCAGTCACAGGGTTTATTGATTTCTATTTAGAATTTATTGTATTTTAACATAGCGAAGTGGCACAGCAGTAACACTCTGGACTCGCATTCGGTAGGGCGGTGGTTCACCTCCGGCCATCTACATCAAGTTTCCCGTGATGTCTCTAAATCATTCCAGCCAAATGCAAGTACGGTTCCTTTGAAAGAGCACATCCGATTTCCTTGTCCGTCCTAACCGAAACAATACGATCTTGAACCCGTGTCTAACGACCATGCTGCGTTTATCCCGAATCTTCCTTCAGTATCATATTTTCCATCAGTCACGTATGAAAACATCTAGGCTACGAGATAACTAAATTAAACAGGAAAAGAAACGATACTTACATTAATTCAGCGTCATCGCAGTGTCTTCATAGGTACGAACGGAGCGAACAAATGTATACGTGTATGAATTTCGAGTAATAATTTCTCAATAGACATGCAAGGCAAACAGAACTGTATGAAAGTTAGTATAGAATAATCGGTAATAAAGTAGAAAGAGAAAGTCAACGTTGAAACAATATGATGATACACCAAAACACTTGAAAATGAGACTAACATAACATAACAGTACAAGTACCAGTAGAATCGCTATTGTTTTTCCAGAGAGACCGAAGCAAAGGCAAACGAATACGAGCGAATGCGCCATTGATCTCTATGTGATAATACCTGGACGTTCAAATTTCAACTGTCCCAGCTTGCCAGCCATAGATGTTCATATTTCGTTTATTTCCACATTATAGTATGGCTCCTACTATATAGAACAATAAATGAAAATACGTTTCGAATCCGCAGCCATACCAGCCTGTTACACCGTAAGCTGACATAAAACTCAAAGTAAGAAGTGAGCAGACAATTCTTGTCACATACTGATTAATGGAAATTAGTTTGCCAAATTGAAACATAGCGGACAACGCAGAATCATGTGCAAAACATATGAAAGTGCAGGCACGCTGCAGTTGTATCACAGTCTACACACACAGTCACGACACTTCCTCGGATTTTTGTTATTCACTGCGACAGCAGCGCTCCAAGCGGCCGAAAAGCTACATCGCTGAATACCCTATTGGATAAGTGCGAATAGTGTCGTTTATATTGATTTTAACGTACTATCTACAATAGAAAACGCATGTAGTGCCGTCAAAATACGTAATAACTTTAAAATAGTGCACATTTGTATTTTTTTAGGTTTCCTGACACGGTCCGAAACGATATGCCTACATTACACGACAGTATATTTACAATTATCTTGAAACTTACAGTTTTTTGTGAAAAGTTTCATTTTCTATTGAAAATAAAAAAAATGGCAAGGAAACACCAGAAGATCTGCCGTGTAGCTGAAGAAGAAACGCCATAGACGTGGAAATAAAACGAGAGAAGTACACGGCAAAGCGGCGATGTGGTTGGATTTTTCACGCACAGGCATTTCACGAGTGCGCCTTGAATACAGGGAATCCGCAATGTATCTCGTTCCAGCCAGCGCCGGGTCTGGTTGGCGACGTGTCCTTGCCATCTGGCTGTGTGCTGCCACCGCTGTTGTTCCTCCATACGTTGCCAACTTCCATACGTTGCCAACTTACACGTCTTCTCTTCACACATGCCGTCACTCCCATTTCCTCCGTATCCTTGGGCGTTCTGTCTTTTTCTATCCATCTTTAGTTCTTCAACTGGGGCAGTCTATGTCCGTACATCCTCTTAACATGGCCGAACCATCTAATCCCATTTTTTCGATGTCCTCTCTCCTGCGTTCCCGTTTAAAGTCCTTCTTTATGTACACATTCGTTACTCGGACCACTCTTGTTTTCCTTTTCGATGCACTGAGAAGTTTCATTTCCCTTGATGGCAGTCTCCAGTCTCTTTCTGTCATTATTCATGTTTATCCTCTTAGATGACAATAGGAAAGTAACATCTCTTGTAAATGTTCAGAAGTTTGTCAACCTATTGGACCAAACTGCTATGACCCAGTCACTAGACTTAAAAATTACTTTAACTTACACTAAGGACAACACACACAATTCATATCAGAGGGAGGACGCGAATCTCCGGAGGGAACGGCTTCCCAGTCCCTAGAATGACGCCTTAGACCATGCGATCATTCCGTGCGGCTGAGCGACTTCGTTCGTATTTCTGTGTCTGGGGAAAACTGTAGTGAACACAGGTTTATTTGATTTTTAATTCATTTTATGCTGCCTTTGGCGTAATAATTAATTAACTGTGGAATTCTATCATTTCATTTAATAGAGCACTTTAAAAGCCGTAGTTACATTGCGCAGTAGCGCTGCCTGTCAGTAAAGAAAGTTAAGATGTCGTTATAGCACAACGCACATCGTTCGTATTGTCGAACTAATATTTGGAAAGCGTGGATTCTATTCCGACCGATTACTTTTTTTCCCTTATACGTAACACTGCAAGCAAATAACTATGCATAATCAATAGTAATTTTCATTTAACCGTTTTTTTTTTTTTTTTTTTTTTTTTTTTTTTTTTTTTTTTTTTTTTTTTTTTTTTTTTTTTGGAGAACCATGTAATTTAGAATGACAGTGTTCGAAAGGCAACTAATACAGCTAAGAATACGATAATGCGATCCTTTTCTCACTCTTATTACTCGCAGGGATAATGCCTCGCTGTCATGCCATTCATTGTAGCTCAAAGCAAGATCATGGTTACAACCTATTCAACATCCGACAAGGGCAAACCAATACAGAATGTCTTTTAAGTATCACCTAAAACACGTGAGGTGGTTCATATAACCGTTCTCCGTGTAATAGGTGGACCGATTCCATAGCTGTACAGACAACAAAATCACAATACCGAAACAAGAATATGAGCAAACGAAATGCATAACATTGTATGATGATAATTCAGCTCCAATAAAATTGAAACTATTATTTGTTTTTAGCTCCTTATTTTCATTAATTTATTAGTAACAGTAAATATTAAAGTTAATATCATCATAATCTGCATCTTCCACACTGATCCTCCAGTTATTTCTCAGAATCATCTGACTCCGTATGGGCTATCCTAAGGCGCATTATTTCCAAGTATAACTATAACCATCCCCATGAACCACAGACATTGCCGGGGTGGCTTGCGTGCCTCAACGATGCACATAGCCGTACCATAGGTGCAACCATAGTGGAGGGGTCTATGGGGAGAGGCCAGACAAACGTGTGGTTCCTGAAGAGGGGCAGCAGCCTTTTCAGTAGTTACAGGGGCAACAGTCTGGATGATTGACTAAGCTGGCCTTGTAACATCAGCTAACACGGCTTTGCCATGCAGTTACTGGGAATGGCTGAAAGCAAGGGGAACTACAGTCGTTACTTCTCCCGAGGACTTGCAGCTCTACTGTATGACTATATGATGATAGCGTCTTCTTGGGTAAAACATACCTGAGGTAAAATAGTTCCCCATTCCGATCTCCGGGCGGGGACTACTCAGAAGGATATAGTCATCAAGAAAACCAAAACAGGCATTCTACGAGTCGGACCGTGGAATGTTCTAACCCTTAATCACGTAGGTATGCTAGAGAATATGAAAATAGAAGTGGTTAGGTTAATTAGGAATTATTGAAGTTCGGTGGCAGGATGAACAGGATTTCTGGTCAGGTGAGTATAGGGTTATCAATACAAAATCAGTTGGTGGTAATGTAGGAGTAGGTCTGATAATGAATAAGAAAATAGGAGTGCGGGTAAGTTACTATGCACAGCATAGTGAACGTATTATGGTAGTAAAGATAGACACGAAGCCAACACTGACAACAGTAGTGCAAGTTTATATGCCAACTAGCACGGCTGATGATGAGGATATCGAAAAAAATGTATTAGGAGATAAAATAAAACATTCAGAAAGTTAAAGGAGACGAAAACTTAATTGTAATGGGAGACGGAACTCGGTAGTAGGAAAGAGATAAGAAGGAAATGTAGTAGGTGAATATGGACTGGGAAAAAGGAATGAAAGAGGAGATCGCTTGGTAGAATTTTGCGCAGAGCACAATTTAATGATCCCCAACACTTGGTTTAATCATCATGAAAGAAGGCTGTATACGTGGAAGAGACCAGGAGACACAGGAAGGTACCAGATTGACTTTATAATGATAAGGAACAGATTTAGAAAAAAAAATGTTCAAATGTTTGTATAGTCTATGGGACTTAACTACGGGGTCATCAGTCCCTAAACTTACAAACTACTTATGAACTACTTACGAACTAGGACGGCACAAATATCCATGCCCTAGGGGGGATTCGAACCCCCGACCGTAGTGGCCGTGCAGACCGTGACTGGAGCGCCTTAGTCTCCTCGGCCACCGCGGCCGGCAATAGATTTAGAAACCAGGTTTTAAACTGTAAGACATATCCAGGGGCAGATATAGCCTCTGACCTTAAGTTATTGGTTATGAACTGTAAATTCAAACTTAAGAGACTGCAGAAAGGTTGAAAGGTTAGGAGATGGAACCTGGACAAATTGAAGGAACCAGAGGTGGTTGAGAGTTTCAGAGGGAACATTAGACAAGGATTGGCTGAAATGGGAGAAAGTAATACAGTAGAAGAAGAATGGGTTGCTCTGAGAGATAGGGTAGTGAAAGCTGCAGAGGACCATATAGGCAGAAGGACAAGGCTTACTAGAAATCCCTGGATAACACAGGATGTACTGAATTTAATTGGTGAGAGGAGAAAATATAAAAATTCAGCAAATGTTACAGGAAAAAGGGAGTACAAACGTCTGAAAACTGTGATTGACAAGAATTCCAGACTGGCTAAGCAGGAGTGGCTAGAGAACAAATGCAGAACCGTAGAAGAATGCATAACTAGGGGAAAGATAGATACCGCCTACAGGAAAATAAAAGAGATATTTGGAGACAAGAGAAGCAGCTGTATGAATATCAAGAACTCAGACGGAAAACCAGTACTAATCGAAGAGGGGAAAGCTGAACTATGGAAGGAATATATAGAGGGCCTATACAAAGTAAATAAGCTTGAATCCAGTATTCTAGAAATGGAAGAAGAAGTGGAAGAAGATGAGATAGGAGATATGATACTGCGAGAAGAATTTGACAGATCGCTGAAGGACTGAGTCGAAACAAGAACCCTGGAGTATATGATATTCCGTCTGAACTGCTGATATCGTTAGGAGAGCCAGTCGTGAAAAAATTGTATCACCTGGTATGCAAGATGTATGAGACAGGAGAAATACCCTCAGACTTCAAGAATAATATCGAAATTCCATTTCCAAAGAAAGCAAGTGCGGACAAGTGTGAAAATTACAGAACTATCAGTTTAATAAGTCATGAGTGCAAAATACTAACACGAACTATTTACAGACGAATGGAAAAACTTGTGGAATCCTACCTCGGGGAAGATCAGTTTGGATTTAGGAGAAATGTAGGAACACGGGAGGCAATACTCACATTACGACTTATCTTAGACGATAGGCCAAGGAAAGGGAAAACTACGTTTTTAGCGTTTTTCGATTTGAAGACAACTTTTGACAATGTCGACTGAAATACACTCCTCCAAATTCTGAAGGTATCAGGGGTAATATATAGGGAGCGATGAATTGTATTCAACCTATACAAAAACCAGACGGCGGTTAACTGAGTCGAAGGGCAAGAAAGGGACGCAGAGGTTGGGAAGGGAGTAAGGCAGGGTTGTAGCCTTTCCCCAATGTTGTTCAATCTGTACATAGAGCACGCAGTAGGGGAATGGAATGAGAAATTTGGAGAGAGCATTAAAATGCAGGGAGAAGAAATAAAAAAATTGCGGTTTGCCGATGACACAGTAATTCTGTCAGAGACCGCAAAATATCTGGAAGAGCAATTGAATGGGATGGACAGTGTCTTGAAAGGAAGATATAAGATGAACAAAAACAAGAGTAAAACGAAGGAAATGGAATGGAAATCAGGCGATGCTGAAGGAATTAGATTAGGTAATGAGACAATAAAAGTAGTAGATTAATTTTGTTATTTGGGTAGCAAGACAACTGCTGGTGACCAAAGTAAAGAAGATATAAAATGCAGAGTGGGTATGGGGAGAAACGCGTTTCTCAAGAAGCGAAACTTGTTAACATCCAATATTAATTTAAATGTAAGGAAGTCCTTTCTGAAAGCATTTGTCTGAAGTGTAGCATCGTATGGGAGTGAAACGTGGAGGATTAGGAATTCAGATAAAAAGATGATAGAAGCTTTTGAAATGTGGTGCTACAGACGAATGATGAAAATTAGATGGGTAGATCACGTAACTAATGAGGAGGTGCTTAACCGAATCGGGGAGAAATGGAGTTTCTGGCATATACTGAGTAAGAGAAGGGATAGGTTGGTTGGACACATTCTGAGACATCAAGGAATTGTCAACTTAGCATTAGAAGGAAGTGTGTGGGGTAAAATCGTAGAGGGAGACCGAGGGACGAATACAGTAAGCAGATTCAAAAGGATGTAGGTTGTCGAAATTATTTCCAGATGTAGAGACTTGCACAGGACAGGGTAGCGTGGAGAGCTGCATCAAACCAGTCTGTGGACTGAAGGCCACAACAACATAACTATAAATGCTTGCTACAAAAATGTTTGACAATATTTAAGGAAGTTATTAAATATTCCTTTTTTTAGAAATTTGTCATAATTTCATTTCTACTAACATTCAGATGAGAATTAATTATACATTAAAAATGGTTGCTCACTTCATGTACGATTTTAAATCGTCTTTGGAATACAGATGAGAGCCTCGGTCTTTGAACTTGCTGTAGCAGACAGGTTACTAATACACATTGTCGACCTCTTTTACTTGTATTTATAGCATTCATTGATGGAAAACTGTGCTTCGGTCTATGTTTTTACTAGCCTGCTACTCTATCTTGTGCACTTTTGTCGCAAAGTGATCATAAACTCGCTGTAATGCAGTGGTCTTGAAGTCGACTATGGGATCACGCCAGCTGCATGGCCCATATATGACAGCCACCGCCGCTGGAGTGGCGCTACTTTCCCTATACGGACTTTAATTATGGCGCACCTACTGTGTGCCACATCTCCGAGCGATCAGTTCCACCTAAGGGGTGTCTGCAACGCGAAAGGCAGTTAGTGTATCGAAGGGGGAGTTTTCAGTCATGTATCCCATGGAACAAAGAGCTTCTCTGGTACTGAAAAGCCACAGATTACACCACAGTCCTACAGCCTGCAATACGCAGCAAAAGAATTATTGACGCTTTTTATACGAGAACTGATCACTAGTGAACGTTACATTGCAATTTTGGAACAATTAGTGGTCACACAGGTAGCGTTGTAAGATCGATCAGGTACCGAGTGGTTCAAAAGGAAGGAAGCTTGATGTTTAAGGTTCCGTCCACAGAGTGGTCATTAGAGATGGAGCTTACGCTTGGATTGTTTGTGTAAGGATATGGAAGGAAATCGCCCATGCCCTTTCATAGAAACCATTCCGGCAAAATCACGGAAAATCTTAATCTGGATGGCCGGAGGTGGATTTGAACCACTATCCTTCCGAATGCGAGTCCAGTGTGTTACAAATGTTTCAAATGTTGGTATAGCTTATGGGACTTAACTACGGGGTCATCAGTCCCTAAACTTACAAACTACTTATGAACTAGCTAATCCTAAGGACGGCACAAATATCCATGCCCGAGGGGGGATTCGAACCCCCGACCAGTGTGTTACCCGAGAGGTTCAAGTAAGATGGTGCCTGACCACGTAACACCGAACACGTGTTTCACTTTCTTGATTAATACTTCGTCAATAGCGTCATTGCGTTGGATTATTGCAAATTTACTGACACAGGGATGGATTGACCTCTATATTCGCACGATCGAACTCCGTGTGACTAATTTCGGTAGCACACATTGAAAGACACTCCGGAACATTCCAAGTACTTGCACGAGCTTGAATAGCGATGTGCGGTGCATCCAATACTATTTCCGTTTAGATGCTGAAGAATATGATTTCGTAGTGTATTATTCATTTGCGTCTCCTCCGTAAGACGAACAGTGGACATTTTAAAAATATTGTGGTGTGCTATCAAAGACGGCGTGCAGTATACTAGTTTGTTATCTCGGGGCTTAGTGGAACTTCTTGTACCTTGAAAGACGACCGTCTGTCGTCTTCCATATATTTTTTTATAAAATTGTAATTTATATGATGTCGCTAGATTAGCATTTTGTTAAAACTAGAACCCCGCTCTTTTCAAGGCATGAGGAATAGCATTTTTATATCATGTTTTAAAATATTTGTTTCATAAATGTTAGTTAATATTGCTAGGATTTTGTTATTTTAATAATTTATTACTGTCCCTGTGAGAATGTGTACTTGGTTTACTTTTAATTGCATGTGCGAGAATGTAATGGCTGTCTGAATGTGAGTAGTAATAGCTCGCTTTGCATGGTTCTCTCTGGCTCAGAGCCGACAGTTAGTCGTTACCAACCCCTGTTGCTGATGCGGCCAAAGAGGTTTCTACACCTTTTGGTTACAAGCCAGTCGACAAGCCCTCTCCAGGGCGAGTCTCGCGATCTTCTCTCCCCACCACCGCTGTTTCCTTGGGTTTCCCAGTTTTCGGTAGCTTTCCCGTCACCTGTATGATATAACTTTAATTGTGGTGGCTTGTTTATTAATGTCTGTGTGTAATTTCGTGTGAAATGCTATGTATATTGGCCACTGTATCGTTGACTTCCTGTTATTAGAGTAATTTGAACTAAGTCAGTTCTCAGTTTGGGCCAGGGAACAAGGTTTTGCAGCAGGGAGTAGCCGGTAGTTCACACGGACCTTTTGCTAATTTTACTGCTAAAATTAAGCTTTTATATAACAGTAAACTCTTATCTGGGTACCTCCTACCAGAATTAAGCTTTTGTTTTATTTTTAGGGATGGCGGTTATTGCTGAAACAACCGGTTTTCGGTTATACCGGTTCTTTTCATCTCCAGTTTAACCGTACTGTAAAAATCGCTCAAGATTACCGGTTTTTTAAATAACCAGTTTTCGGTTTTTTATTGCTATTATTCCCAGTAGAGTTCGGCCGAAACCGAAACTTACGAAATTTAGTTAAAATTTAGGTAAATTTACGTTATACGACAAATCACTAGTCTTTCCATATTTTGCAAGATCCCCTCCCAATACCACGCCTTCTTGAGTGTGTGTAAGCCGTAGAAGACGATATACGAAGCATAAAGATTTACTGGCCTAGTTTTTCCATCCGGCAGCTGCGAATATTGAGCCAACCACTCCGAAGGTGGACTTGTGAGCCAGCGCATACCATTATCTTGTTTTCGAAAATAGTCACAGTTCCGACTAACAGTATGATAGTTGTCAGTGTAAATTTACGCAAATTGAACTAGGAAAGCTGTGTACCACATGATCAAAGAATGTTCAAATGAGCGTGAGTTCTTATGAGACCTAACTGATTAGGTCATCGGTCCCTAGACTTAAAAACTACTTAATCTAACTTAAACTTACGCTAAGGGCAACATACACACCCATGACCGAGGGAGGAGGGAGGACTCGAACCTCCGACTGGAGCAGCCGCACAGTCCGTAACATGGAGCCTCAGACCGCACGGCTACCTCGCGAGGCATCACATGATCAATGTTACCTAAACCCATATTGGTTATTAAAAAAGCACCTCCCTTTCAAGGAATCACATTATAAAACTTGTTAGCATAACAATATGATAATACATTAAAAGTTAGTCTTCCAAGCTTATAGTACATCACTTACATAATAGGTATATGACTCGAATTTACCTTCTCTTCCAAGAAACATTTGGGATGCTTTCTCCTTAAATGACACAGCATCTTTGTAGTACCTCCACGCGTTTTCAGCTTTATAAAGCAAATGGAGCATTGTACCTCACTGCTACCATACTTCATGAAGTACTTCCACACTCGGAATGGTGCCATTTAAAAGACAACCGATCTCTGGCGACGACAGCAAGGAACTGCCGTATGACCAGACGGAGGCAAGTCTTGTACACTGCCGGTGCACGCATATTGTCTAATAGGCCACGCCACACGGCAACAGGTGCATCGATGCCTCAACAGCTGCACCAGTTGTTAACGTATTATGCCACGCGTTTGTTGCGCGTTTTTAACTGCTGGGATTGTTCTTAAATTATCACTGATCAGTTTTCTTAGTTACTACGATGACCTAACATTTCACAGCACTGTAATTTTAGGAATAGCCCTAAATATTAGGGTCTACTAGTTTTAATTTATTTAAATTATTTACAAAAACACATTTTGAACCAATACTACAGGAAGTAGTCGTACCGGTTTTTTACACGGTTCTTGGCAATAACTAAAAAAGCAAACCGATTACAACCGACACCAAATAAATACCGAAAAAACCGTATTCAAAACTAAAATACCGGTATCGGTTTCAACCGGTCGGTTTTTCCCATCCCTACAGTGGCCTACTTTTAACCTCAAAATCTCGATTGCAGTCTTGCAGAAACATCCGAACCACGTTGAATACGAGCAGATGAACTGTACGGTGTACGCTGTTGGTTTGAAATTATGAAGAGCAACACCAGGTAAGTTTGAATCGTAATTTACTATAGCACTTTAAATAAACATTCATATGAACAATAATCATTTCAACGATGAAAAATCAACTTACTAATGGGCATTAGTCGCTGCCTCAAAATCTGGTTCAAATCCATGCAAAGTGGAACAGATGCTTTCTCCTTCTCCGCGTCTTTTTATTTACGTCATAATCGTTATTCCCGCGATTTGGTTCAAACTGTCAGTGATTCCCTTCCAGCTCATATTGACTAAAGTAGTTATTCTTTAAAGATATTACAGGCCGGCCGCGGTGGCCGAGGGGACTGAGGCGCGCCAGTCACGGTCTGCACAGCCACTACGATCGGGGGTTCGAATCTCCGCTCGGGCATGGATATTTATGCCGTCCTTATTATTAGCTAGTTCATAAGTAGTTTGTAAGTTTAGGGACTGATGACCCGTAGTTAAGTCCCATAAGCTATACAAACATTTGAGCCATAGCTTGGGCGAAGTCACGTTTTTGTTTCATTGCACTACATTGCATTAATCATAACATTATCTGAACCCAACTGCTTTTGTAATTCGTTTGGTGGACTACAAATCAACACCTAGCCCCTCTGTAGCAACTTGCTGTTATTACCACTATCTCGATTGCCGTAAACCAACAGGAAGACGTCCAATAATTTTAATTCATTAATTAGCTCCAAAAGGGAAAAAAGCCAAGATCGCAGTTTGATTTATTTATTGAAATCCGCTCTCACACGATTCCCTAATTGTTTTGACCAGTGTATTAACAACCATTGATTTGGTGGTCAATCAGTGCTTGTAGTTAGCATCGAAGACAAATATGTTGATTCATTAACAAAAATAAATGACATTAATATATCATGTGGATTAGATATTAATCTCAGCAAATCCTAACTCATCTTAATTAGTGAGCAATTAGTGAGCACAAGTCCAACTTACGGGTCTTCCCTTGAATTCATCCTTTTTGTCAGTGATCTGCGACATGGGGAGTAGTAAATAGTAATAAAAGGTGATAACGCTGGGGCGAGTGGCTATGAAGAAAATCACCATCAGGCAGAAATGAGTGATACCAAACAGCGCAATGAGTCGGCTTTTTGAATCGCTCGCGTTTTTATGTAGGAGGCGAAAGTAGCAAATAACCTGTGATGATTAATGTTGTAACAGCTACAAATCACTATTTTTAGATGTGGTAACGTAGACAAATTCCATTATTACGAGGAGTACTCGTTTAGCACTTAAAACTTTTCATGCACTGCTTTCGCGTTTCGCAGATATCGCCCTGATTCACAATTTATCCCGTCTCTGATGACCAAGCTGTCGATGGGACGTTAAACCCTGAGCTTCCATCCTTATTTCCTTCCACAATTTATGTAGGGCCCATTAAATCATTAATTATATTCTGGAGGCTATTACCTATTTGGAACTGTACCCCTGTAACACATTGCTCTAATTATTAGTTTTGGCCATTCTTAGAAGATAATGTAACTACCTTGCCCTGCAGGTTTCTGTACTAGTGGCGTCTCACCAGGATGTGAGTGTCGGGCGCCAACGCCTGAATAAAAAGGGGTAATTATGATATTAATCTTAATCGGTACAGAGTACAATATGTGTGATGTTGCTTGATAAAGCCTCAGATCACGTAAGAAACGTGATCTGGGATAGTGCTTCTACTCGAGTATCTACCGCCAGCTTTCGCCCCAGCAGTATGCAGACGCGTTTAACATAAGAGGTAAGGCGTTGGACCGATTATCATCACCAGATTAGTCTCACTGCGCATGCGCCAGCCGCGGCCACTATTGTTCCGGCCGGCTTCAAAGGCGTTGCTTCACTTCCCAATGGCCCGACTCGCTGCTGTTCGACCGCAGCCTGCTGTGTTGATACGTCTCGTGATTCTTGACGTGTGCAAATTGCTGTAGTTTTGAAATCGGTAGTGAAAGCATTGCCGGTCGCGGTGGCCGAGGGGACTGAGGCGCTCCAGTCACGGTATGCACGGCCACTACGGTCGGGGGTTCGAATCCTCCCTCGGGCATGGATATTTGTGCCGTCCTTAGTATTAACTAGTTCATAAGTAGTTTTGTAAGTTTAGGGACTGATGACCCCGTAGTTAAGTCCCATAAGCTCTACAAACATTTGATTTGATTTGTGAAAGCATTGTTTAAAAGTTTATCTTATCTTTACTATCGTAACAGAGAAGAAAAGAGTTGGTAATGACAAAGCTTTACTACGTTAACTGTATCAACATGTGCTGGAAAGGTATTTGAGAGAGATTTTCCTCAGGAGTTGTGCAAGTTATCAGAATGGCTTTACGGCGGTGATGTGACGAACAGATTTTTTTGTTGCGGTGGAGTGGTCGAACGTCCTAAGGCGCCCTGCTGCAGAGCGCTCGGTTGCTCGCCGTCGGAGGTTCGAGAACTCCTTTGGGCAAGGGTGTGCGTGTTGTCCTTTGGTTAGTTTACCTTAGTTTAAGTAGTTTGTAAGCCTAGGGACTAATATCCAAAGAAGTCTCATTGATTTACAAAATTTTGATTCTTGAAACTGAAATCGACCTTTCCACTTTTATAACTCTGACATGATGTCTGGTGTACCATCATACCCCAAGGCCCGTTTAACTACAAAGAAACAGTTTTAATGTGGATTTAGACCACTCATCCTCCTGATATGCTATTCGCGGACTTGGAATTGTAACTTGGTAATACATTTATGTTTGTAATACGGTAATTTGAAAGGCTTACAGATACCCCAGATATACAATATGTGATTTTCAGTGTTGTATATAAGCTTTGATACGAAAATCTTGGCAAAAGTGCATCTTATAAACGGACACTCTTTTGTACATTGTTGTAAACAATAGAAATACATTCACGTGTATTGTTACGGCAAATACAGCGTGGAATTGAGTTTTGAGGAAGGAAGACGTGGTGTTAGTTTATTCATCATGAATGGTGAAATATGTTCAAGGGGCTACGGTCTCGAGCGGACTTTAGTATGGCTGCAGTTTTTTAAACCAGGATGACAGTGATGATGATGGCATTAAGATAGAGGAAGATATACATGCAGTGGCGTAGCTAGCGCGGGTTCTCGGCGGTGTCACCCCACGAATTAAAACTTTTAATATAAATACAACTAGATACTTTACAAGTATGATTTTAAGTTATGGAAAAGAAAGTAAACGAACACTCAGTGTAGTGACGTGACTATGTGACCAGTGATGTTCTCATTAACACCATTAACTCCACTACCATTCACTTAAATTTCATCGTCCTTTCATCAAGAGGGGAATATGTAATAGTGCTTCATAAATTTAGTAAGAAGAAAAGTATTTTTCTTTATTTTTCTCTTTTAATGACGATTCAATGTTTAAAGTCAATGTCACTATGGTATTTCACTTTCACAATGACTACATGTTGAACTAATTGAGTATCACCTCTGATGTAGCCGAAGTGCCATAATTATTCTCTATTGTACATTTTTCCAGGGTCAGCTATTGTGATAATGCTTCTACATTTTTTTGTAAAAACTACTATTTACATTTCAGGAATAGAAAACTTGTATCTTGTAAGTAATTATGTCAATGAGACTAACAACTTTCATTGGATTACTTCAGCCGTCGCTGTATTAAAGTTAGACAGTCGGTATGCTATTTGTGAGTGAAATCATTATTAATGATTTGATACAGAGTCACAAACTCCCAGTTTCAATCGAACCAACAAACTACTGTTAATTAATTAGATTTTGAAATATAAAGTACGGTTACAATTCCGCGAGCTTTATTTCTCGCTTGTCACAGTTTTAAATTCGGTAGATATCTTAATACCAAGAAGGTTCAGCTACTACGAATATTTGTCAGCATCGTGGGCATAGTCAGAGGGGGTTTTTATGGGTTCAAACCCCTTCCGAAATTTCGACAAACCTAATACAAAACGCACCCGCACATCGAGCTAACGTTACGCAACAGTTTCTTCGTGATAACTTTGAATGATTCCTCATGCTCCCCACTCACCTGACCTGGCTCATAGTGACTTTTGGCGTTTTCCATCAATGAAACGCACTCTCCGTGGCCGCACATTCACCAGCCGTGCTGCTATTGCCTCAGTGATTTTCCAGTGGTCAAAACAGATTCCTAAAGAAGCCTTTGCCGCTGCCATGGAATCATAGCGTTACCGTTGTGAAAAATGCGTACGTCTGCAGTAATACCAGTTTCATCGATTTCGGGTGAGTAGTTAATTAGAAAAAAAATCGGAGGACTTAGAACTTGAATGCACCTCGTATAGTGGGGGTTCGATGAACCCTCTGCCAGGCACTTAAATGTGATTTGCAGACTATTCCATGTAGATGTAGATGCTACGGGGCGGGTGTCAAGCAGAATTTCACCCAGTCGTCAGTCGCACCTGAGGGTAATAGGGACGTCTCATTAAATATCACGCATTGTTTTCATTGAAGATTGGGAAAATTAAGAGGAAAGAGGATTAAATTGAGTAATTTCTTCCTCTAACACAACAACATTTATCGAAGATATGTGAACGCAACATAGTCGCACAGTAGCCTTGAATAAAAATAAATAAGCAAATTCTTTAGATAAGTACAATGCAACAAGAACAAATTAACGTATTTACAAAATAGAAATACGCATTTTCAAAAATCTCAGATGAGATGGGGATCAATTTCACGACTTCTAACGAAGGGAGGAGAGGGTCGAAAAGACGTAAAAACGCCTTACGTGATGGACGTCCTGTTACTTTTCTCAACGGCTATCTTTGTCCTCATTTTGTGCCGTTACCACAAAATCTGAAACAAGTTCATAATTTTTAATTTCTTCATTTAGCTATAATGGGGAAAAGAAGAAATTAACGGGGAAGGGAGCAGAATTGATGCACTGAGGGAGGGGCAGAAGGAGATGGAAGACGGGAGGAAGATTGGGGAAGGAAATCGTCCGTGCCCTTTCAAAAGAATCATCTCTGCATTTAGATTTAGGGAAATCGTGCAATCTGAATCAGGAAGGGTTGCAACCGCCGTCCCCTCGGGTGCAAATCCACTGCGCCGCATCAGCTCGGTTGGCAGAGTAGACGCACAGATTGCAGAAACATTGCTTCCTCAAGGACAACAAAACGTCACAAGATACAGTCTATAAACCGCCTGATCTTTTTGTCTATGCAGAAAACGGAAAATCAAACAAAAAAAATTATCTGTACACTGGCTTTACAATTAATAATGATTTTCTGCGAAACGTGCCTGTCACTCTACACATACAGAAACAGCTCATTTCTTTGAGTGCATGTTTTCGCGACGACATCCATTTATGAAATCTTCTCGGGTTACAAGCCGCATCATGTGGTTTACTGCCCACGAGCTTTCGACAGAGAATTCTTCTGCCATTGTCACTGACTGTCAATTCGCGGCCGCTGCCGTGCTTATATAGCTGCGCCGCCGCTAGTGACGTCGTCACTGGTGCCCAGTTCCGTGACCATATAAGGCAATGTTTTGGTTGCGCGTGCGCCGCGCCCGCTTCAACTCCGCAAATACGGGATCCCCGTAATGAGCTGCAAACCGCCGTCTTTATTGAGGGTGTTTTCAGATATTTTGATCTCTACTGCCTCGTTTATTACGCTGTCCCAGAAGCTGTTGGTCCGTTTAATAATAGAAGTCTCGTCGAAAGCAATTCGGTCTCCGATTTACAAAGCTTGTTCCACCACAGCTGATTTTTCGGGATAGCGTAATCGAAAACACCGCTCGTGTTCTATGCGTCGCTGTTCAATAGTGCGAACAGTCTGGCCGACATAAAACTTCCCACACTCATAAGGCAATTTATAAATACCTGGTGTTCTGAGACCTACATCATCTTTCACAGGCTTCATTAGTTGTCGGATCTTTGCTGGAGGCCTGAAGATGGTCTCAATTTTATGTCTCTTCAGGAGCCGGCTAATTTTCCCTGTTGTTGAGCCACAAAACGGCAAAAAAGTGATCTTCTTGACTTCTTCAGATGTCTTCTGAATTCGTGCCTTAAGTGAAACTGTTTGAGATATTTGTCTCTTGCTGTAGCCGTTATCCTTGAATACTTTTCGTAAATGGCTAAGCCCGTTTGGTAGGTTATCAGCATCTGATACGGTTACAGCCAACACCACCTAGAAGACAAGGCCTTACAACAGGCCATGCCTACGTCACACTTAGAGGCCCTGGCCGCCATATGACTGGCCGGTCGCTGCGCGGCGGTGGGCGTGCCCCAGCGGCCAGCCAGTGAGGTGGCGGTAGCGGCCTCTAAGTGTGACGTAGGCACTGCCTGTTGTAAGGCCTTGTCTTCTAGGTGGTGTTGTTACAGCTCTATGTACTAAGGTCTTCAGAACAGATTGTTTCTGTGCTGGGTGATGGTAGCTGGTGGCGTGCAAATACCGGTACGTGTGAGTGGGCTTACGGTAAACGCTGTGACCCAGACTTCCATCGGGTTTACGACGGACAAGAACGTCCAGGAATGGCAGGGAGCGGTGGAGTAGCCGAGCGGTCTAAAGCGTCACGCTACGGAGCGCGCGGTTGCTCGCCGTGGAGGTTCGAGACCTCCCTGGGGCATGAGTGTGTGTGTTTGTCCTTATGTTAGTGTACCTAGGTTTAAGTAGTTTGTAAGCTACGGACTGATGACCACGCAGTTTGGTCCGATAGATTTACAAACAATTTTGAATGGCAGGGAACCGTCCTTCTCTACTTCCATCGTGAATTTAATGTGGCCGTGGATACTGTTGATGTGCTCCAGGAACTCTTCTAGCTTTTTCTGTCCATGAGACCAGATGACGAATGTATCGTCAACGTAACGATAAAAGCAGCTAGGCTTTGCAGGAGCCGTGTCCAAGGTAATTTCTTCGAAATGCTCCATGAAGAGGTTAGCTACAACTGGAGCTAAAGGGCTTCGCGCGAGTGAGTGGCTGAATGCTTGTTGATTGTAAATCCCTCCCCCGACTATCTTCAGTTCAGATTACTTTAGGTTAATTTTCAATAGGATGCATTTTTATTGTTTAACAAAATTGGTTCCCCACTTGCGCATGTTAGAACTGAATAAATAATTTATTGTCAGTGAAATTTTATCCTACTTATGAATATTAGTTAATGAAAAACCATCCCCTTTTTATTTAATGTTGTTTTTCACCAGTGCTGAGAACAAATTCAGATGCAGATTATCATATTTTAATTCCGTTGCGCCATAAAAGTTCTCTCAGTCACCTTCATGAAATGGTTTTCACACGGACAACTTTAAGTCACTTTCTCAGGGGTGGCCTCACCAAAGAAATTATTCATATTAAATCCAGGACAACTAACAAGAAATATCGTTTATAATAAAGTTGTGAACTGAATGAATGTATGAATGTTACATATTTCTTTTTTAAATACTATCTTTCTTTAAATAAATACCCGGGCAACGCTGGGTTTTCAGATAGTTATATATAAAGCAGAATGTCCGTATGTTTGTGTGAACGTATTGCTTACAAATCTACAGTTTTGTTTCAGTCTTTTTCAAATTTTGTATACGTAAGTTTCAATCTATGAGGACGGTCGCCGTAAGTGTAAGAATTACGTAAAACACATAGTTCACGAGATATGACGTCATAAACAATGCGATGCGCGGAAAACTGCTGCATTAAGCGACAATGCTGCTTATTTTTTCCTAACCCAATGGGCCGATTTCAACCAAATTTGATAAACATATTCATTATCTGAGATAACAAGGAGTACGAAGCACATACGACACATGCTTGGAGATATAACGTCATAAACAATAAGAGTAGCAAGAAACTGCCATAATGTGACGAAACTTTATAAATACTCTATATGAGAATGACTGTACTTAACGACTTGCAACATACTTTAAACATAATTTCACACCTTTACGAAACTTTTTCTCGCTGAGTACTTTTCCACTGTCCATGGACTAAAACTACGGCATTCGGTATGACGTTACAATTTATGAATTGTACACTACAAATTGTAGCCGCAGTAAATTTTACAGTCAGTATACACACATACAGCTGAATGTACCTTCGAAATTGTATCACATTAAGACACGTAATTAATGAGATATGAACACATAAACAGAAACGTTTATGGAAAATCTCCCCATCACACTTCAAGTTTTTATCTATTGCTTCTTTCCTACTAATTGTATTCGCAACAGATTTCATAATTTTGCTGTGGTTGTCAGCGAGAAATAGTTCAATAAAGGTTTGAAATTATGTTTAAAGTTTGTTGCAAGTCGCTAAATAATCTCATTCTCATATACTGCATTCATAAAGTCTCGTCGCATTATGTGGCAGTTTCTTGCAACTCCTATTGTTTATGACGTTATATCAGTTGAACCATGTGTCCTATGTGCTTCTTACCGTTAAAGAATAGGTATCTCACGGTAACGAAGATGTGTTTCAAATTTGGTTGAAATCCGTCCAGTGGTTGAGGAAGAAATATGCAACATTGTCACGTAATGCTGCAGTTTTACGCGCATCGCATTGTTTATGACGTCATATCTCGTGAACTATGTGTTCTACGTAATTCTTACACTTACGACAGGCAGTAGACCATCAACAGAACAGGCTCTGCTAACGGTATACTAAACCTTCCACATCGCTGGCAACGGGTTCTACACGTCACAGGACAGTAACAGGTGCAAACATGTAACGCTTTTGTATTGGTTGCGAATAAATAGTTGCCACTATATAGTAGAAAATGTTCACCTATTCAGGGGAAATATATTGAAAAAATTATATAACTCATTTAACAATGTGTAAGTCATTATTTACCTGTTTCCATTGTCAACATCGTGCATTTAGACATAAGTCAATGCAGGAAAATATTGGTATCTAACATGTTTTGTATTCCGATAAGATGTCTGAATCATGATAATTTCTTTTTTACTTGACAGAAGTCATATCAGTTTGTAATTACATTAACGCTCAACAATGAGTAAAATGCGTTGGAGCGCTCTTTGTTGCATTTCTCCTTAGTTGACTGTGCTGCCTCCTATAGAGGAAACGATCAACTAAATGCTTAGAACACACTACAATAAATACGATATGCATGGTGTTGCCATCTGTCAACAAGAAGTATGTCTGAAAAAGTAACAAAAATTTACGTTGCCAAACGGTAGGGTTAAGTTCCAACCCTGGTATGTAGTTTTTCATACAGAATGGAGAGTGGAGATGAACAGAGACGGGGATAGATGGAGATTGGCAGAGAGCGAGGCAGGTAATAATACAGAGGGATGGCTGGGTGGAAGAGGGAGCAGGAGGAAAGGAAGGAAGATTAAAATCACGTCAGCAAAAGCGGAACAAAAGCTCATTTTTACTGAGGAAGGGTAAGGAAATCGGGCATGTCCTATGAATGGAAGAATCCATGCACTGGCCTGGAGTGTTTTAGGGAAATCGAGTGGTGGAGAAGAAGGAGTAGGAGACAAAAGCAGATAGAGGTAGAAATAGAGAGGGAGAGGATATGGAGGTGTATATGAATAAACGGAATATTGGAATAAATAAATGGTTGAGCAACGCAGGGTTTCCAGGTAGCTAATATTGTCAGAGGCGCAAGAGTACAAAGGAGAAGGTTAAAAATAGGCATAGAGATGGGGGATGTGGTGGCCAGTGAGAATAGAGGATGGAGTGTAGATAGCATTTCTAGTTCCCTACGTATATTTAGCAGTAGCGATGCACTGCCGTGCTCGCTACTAGTACATAATAAGAAAGGTCTTAGACCCTGGCAACGTAGAACGACTGACGTGATGGTAGGTTTCCACGAATATCTACGTAGATTTCCGTGGACGCGCGCTGTGAAGGGCGGCCGCTCGGCTCGCGGCGGCGCGGCGTCCCTGCCCGCCTATTGGTGACACTTGTGGCCAGATTGGCAGCGTTTGACCCCAGGCGCGTGCGCGGCCGCGCTGTCGCAAGTGGCGCCTGCCCCAGGCTGCGGCTGCGTCATCGCCGCAGGTGTGCTCGCCACGCCGTGGCTCGAAAGTCCAAGCACACCCTCCTGTTTCAAACACCCTGGCAAACTGAATATACCAGCATGGTATGGGTGACGTTGTTTTACGGCTTACGCTGCGCCATCTTGACATAAGCCCCGCCCCCTTTTTTTTAATGGAAAATAGGTCGAGTGATTATCAAATAAATTCAGCATTTTCTGACTAGTTCATTCCTGTAAACAGATTCGACGTAGGAGTTATCGTTCCACAGTTACAAGATCCTTCTTTTGCACAAGATACACTCCTGGAAAATGAGAAAGGGAACACCATGAATTCTTCGGCCCAACAGAGGGAAATTTTATTGACACATTCTAGGGGATGTATACAACACACGATCACACAGACAGAGCCATACGCACGTGAGTGCTGCCACCAGAGCGTGCGCAATGTCGACGCTCTTACAGTGTATAACCTCCTTTAGCAGCAATGAAAGCTGTAATTCACCCACGGAGACGACCGTAGAACCGCCGAATGTAGTTTTGCGGAATAGGCTGTTAAGCAGTTTCCTCCTGGTGCCTCAGTTGGGCAATATTTAGTGCCGATGACATTTCATTTGATCCCAAACATGCTCAAGGAGGAACAGATATGGGGATAGTGCTAACTAGGGTAGTTGATAAACACCTCGGAGAGCATATTGAGTGGTACAAAATACACGTGGACGTGCACTGTTGGAAAAAGTACATCGTCTTGTTGGTGAATGAACGGTACCAAGATGGGTCGAATGATGATTTCAATGTACAGTCGGTGACAGAATTCGCAAGACCCCTCGCCTAATCGCTATACACAACCGCAAAGTTCTGCTGCTTGGTGGGAAGTATATACAGCTAGGCAACACGATCGTACATACTGTTGATTACCCATCTCACACGAAATCTGAGAGGAAAAATTATATCTTCCAGTATCGCAGCCAGTTGTAACAACACGCGTGCTTTCTATGCGACGTGAAGGCGACTTCGAAAACTGATTTTAGAAATTGCTTTGCGTATTAGCCATAGCGTTTTAAGCTGTTCGCGACCGACAAATTCCTTTCCACATTTCTTTTCTTATAGTTTCAATGAACAAAGACAGCAATTAGAATTGAGATGCTGAAGTCCGTGAATATTTTCGGACGTTACTGACACATTCAAATGGAAAAATTGCATGTATATCATAGAATTAATTCAATTACATGAATGGACTTTGTAATGAACCTAAGTGTTACATCATGGTGCATCATGTTCCGAGTATCGCTGACGGTTTCCGCCCACCGCCTCGGTTGCGCTATAAAGACGACAACCGTTTGGTGCCGCAGATCACTGATGGTATTTCCGAGAGTGAAGGTATCGTGTCATTTCCACTGGTTCTCTTTCGGTTGATGTTGCAACTAAGATATCAGCACAAATTTAACAAACATAAGCCAGCTGTGTCACCACAAATTACAGTTCTCCTCAGATGTTTGGTATTTTTCCATACTCCTTGTCTTATTGAAATGCCTAATATTAAGCATTGGACAACATATTGGGCTATTATAATACCAGATACGATTATGTCAAATGAATGTGCAGAGAAGCAAACAAATGATAAAGATAAGCTTATTTATCTCGCCAAATGGCCAACTACTGATCAACGAGCGACAGTTCGATTACTGACTCTTTCGCATTTTTCTTCTATTTTGAAATATGGCTCATTATGATTCTCACGTAACAATAACAAACTCACATGATAATTGCCGCGCTGGAGTAGCCGAGCGGTCTAAAGCGCCTCGCTGCGGAGCATGAGGTTGCTCGCCGTGGAGGTTCGAGTCCTCCCTGGGGCATGGGTGTGTGTGTTTGTCCTTAGGTTAGTTTACCTAGGTTTAAGCAGTTTGTAAGCTACGGACTGATGACCATGCAGTTTGGTCCGATATATTTACAGACATTTGAAAATTTGAACACACGATAATTGAGTAACAATCTGTATCGCAATCATTGTGAGGAAATTATTATTCCGTAACCATGAAAATATATTGATAATACTATATGAAACGTGAGCAACAGAGAACTGTGTTACATCAAATGAATTTATTTAAACTATCGTATCCAACACATAATTGTATTTTTATTCCGTTTCTTTCAATAACGACGCAAAAGCTACGTTTTTCGTGCAAGCAACATTAGCAATATTAAATCGCTGTGACATTCAAATCCGTAGTCGTTTAATTAATCCTGTTTCAATCCAGACGGTAGTACGACAACAAGAATTCCGAATACTGGCGAGCTCGGTGTTCGCCACTTGGCTTCCCCAAAGAGATCTTTTGGTGTGAGTTGGTCACTGGCGGGTATCGAAGACGATATGTTTCGCATACTAATCAAAAATATAAATCCGCCAAACCACATCATGCAGGAAGTAGACGTCTGAACAATCACCTTAGAATGAAGTCCGTCATCTATTCAAAGAAGCAAGCATTAATTTGATAATGCAAACAGCAAAAACAAGTAGATTGAATAATTTGTAAAATCTCAAACCTCAGAGTAGACATTTGGTGATTCTCCATCGTAGCAATTAGAGGAGTGAAAGATTCTAAAGCTAATTCCTTGGTTTTAGAAGCCGTAGCTGTTTATTCTGTAGTAGGACAGCATTACACACCGGTGGGTTTCAGTTACTGTGCAGAATACAAAACCACGGTTTTTCGTCCGAGGCGTGCGTAGTTTCCTGCCACTTATGAATAGGTGTTAGACCTATATTCCTGCAGAGATTCGATAAACGGCTATGCTATAGTATGTGTGGGTGTCGCCGGCATAAATGCGCAGATGCGTAAAACGAGATCCTAGGATCGATCTGACATCCGCAGCACTTTTATTTTTAATTATTCAATCATTTTCACGAGTTTCAATCCGTATTTTTCACATACGTAACTTTTCTGCCCAGTAACAACTTTGGTAGCGAATATAGTATAAAAAAGTTTTAACTCTTCATTCAGCCAGTTGATATGATGAGGTTTTGAATAAATGAACGAAATAGACAGTCTATTTGTGTCGAAAGTTCTGAGCAGATTGACACTGCCACCAGAAAAATGCAACAGATCGAGTGAGTCATAGCGTAAGTTTTTCCACAGACAGATAATAAACGTTGGTTTCAGGGCACATATCGTATGGATTTATAAATATCAAACAATATAGTAATCACAATTTATTATCTGATATAAGTGCATACTGGAAAACGTTGCATTTATGTGGGTTCAAAACTTGACAAGCACATACCAAGAGTGTAATAGCTACAACGACAATCTCCGAATGCGAGTGTCTTGACAAAGGCTAATAATATCCCCTTACACGTTTGCGTGTTGAAAGTCTCAACACTAGGGATCGCTGGATGGGTCTCACCTACTTGGACCAATCTGTGCGAGAAGAAACACGAATATGAACATTTTAAATTCCTACAATAGCTCCCCTGTATAGGTCATAGGAAAAGAGATAACTCACGCCAAATGATCCAACTACAGATAGGTGCAATATCAGCGAATATTGAGGCTCACCATTGCTGATGACGGTGTTTTCGGTGTTGCGAAGTAGCTAAACGATTAGCTTTTTAATGAAACAGCACGGGTTTGAATCCCGTCCCTTCCAAAATGATTTTCTTATATTAACCATTGTAGTATTAATTATCAATTATAAAAATTTCAATGGATAGTTTATATATTCGGTCGTTATAACTAATTTAATTAATTAATACATCTTATTTCAACATTTAATTTTCATAATTCGATGAAGTATTAAATGAAAATAATATTTCAAAAATTGTAGCACGTATTTATATGCCGAAGTTATATTACTTTCCTTAGGGTGTTCATCGTCAAAGAAGATCTCCACACTATGCAGACTTTACCAAAGTAAAGTGAGAAATTTTATTCGAAATATGCTTCGGTGCAAAGCATACTTTATTCAAGTTTTTAAGTAAATAACTTTTCACTGTTGATTTTTGTGCATACCAAGTGTATGGTTGGGAATTGTGGCACTGACCTGATGGTGTAGGATTGAATGTGTTTTAATTGAGACACCTCTTGACATCAACGTTCGTGGCACACTGAAACGTTTAAGTAAATTTAAATTTCATAAATAAAAGGTTTACATTGCGAGGGGTAATATGAAATGAACAAAAATATAAGGAGTATTAGGGAATCGAACCTTGACTTCCAACTTTGTACTCCATGCACTTGTCCACTACACTACGCACACTACACGCAGCTTGTAAGTTAATAAGCAGCTTATACAACACCTATTTGTCTGTGAGAAATTTTCTCCACCTTATTCGCTTTCCTTTAGCCAACTCGGATGGGATATTTTGGGAATTTGAAAGGTTTGTCAACTTCCTTCTCGCAGGGTTTGAACAAAATCTTTGAAAACCATCCCGCAATCTGTCAGTCATAAACATTCTACAGTATAAACTGAAAGACAGAATCGTTGAGGAAATGTCTGCCATCCCCCCCCCCTTCCCGATTCTTGAGGATTAAAATTCTAGGAGTAGGAACATCCTCATCCATGATCCACGGACTGAGACGCGATATTTTTGTGAAATTCAGTGTCCTGTTACACCGACAGTCGTAAAAATTGTGGGAATAAAGTATATGAAGTCGTTTCTGTTAATATTTATAAAGAAACTTTACGCTGTAGCTACGAATGCCTGATCTACGAAACAGCAACGAATCTAAATCATTAATACGAACGTGTTTCTGACGGCATTTTGACTCGTGAGTGTTCTATAGTTCAAATGCACATGCGGTAACTTAAGAGTAATTTTGCGAAAAATTTGTAAGAAAAAGTGAGGGAGACGTATGTCGACCACGCTACTAAACACCCACATGCAAGGTCTTGGTATTCTGGGGCGTTCATTCTACTGTCTATCGCTGTTCTATGTCCTCTGACTTTATTGAAAACAGTACGGTTTTTTTAATAAATGAAGCATGTCAAGTTACCAGAAAAAGGTGGTCTTATTTTTGTCACGCCGGCCGCGGTGGCCGAGGAGGCTGAGGCGCTTCAGTCACGGTCTGCACGGCCACTACGGTCGGGGGTTCGAATCCCCCCTCGGGCATGGATATTTGTGCCGTCCTAGTACGTAAGTAGTTCATAAGTAGTTTGTAAGTTTAGGGGCTGATGACCCCGTAGTTAAGTCCCATAAGCTTTACAAACATTTGAACATTTGATTTTTGACACCCTCATTTCTTTATTGAACAGTTTCATATTAACAACATACCTAACGCAAGAATCATTTATGAAACGTCTGAGACCAACTGAATAACAGTTGGTAAGATTTAGCTGTAGTAGATTGTCGTGTAAGGAAGTTTGTTTACACGCGCTAGCCGTAGCTACAGCCATAGCGTGCAACTTGTGGAAGTTTGCGACAGACGCGGGGCGAGCACCGGTAGCCACGTGGTTAAGTTCTAGAGATGGGCAATCTGCTCCTGAACTGATTCATAGAGCTAGATCCTTCTAAGGAGTGAGTGATGGATGAATCCAAAAAAAAAAAGAGTGGTAGTTCATCTGATCCGAAAAGTCCCTCTGGTGACAGCAATGAGCTGCATAAGCACCCCTTGCCACATTCTTTAGAAGTTTCCTAAAACCCTTGCCACATGCTTCAGAAGTTTCCTACGCTAAAAAATAAATGTGCTATAGACCATGTGCAAGTATAAAACGCAAAAAAATGAGCGCCTAAACACGTGCAGCACCTTCGTGCTGCGAGTCGAGAATCGGTGAGTCGCACAAGCAGCATGGTTCAGTGAGCGCGCGTCTCCCGACTACCGCTGGCTCGCTGCTCCGCACGACTCCGGCGATCGAGGCCCGAAGCTGGAGACCCAGGTTCGATTACCGGCCTGCTTCACATTTTCACTTGTCGCCAGTGTTTGATTTCAATGTCCTAATGCAGCAATATCGATCATTTTCTTCCTAATCCTTATTCCGTCACCTACTTCACAATTGCTTACTAGGCAGACTACTGTGCACTAGACCATCGCACCACTAGCGATTAAGGCGCCTCCACGTCGCAAACTTTACTTCAGCTTCTGCGTTCCAAAGAATGTTGGAACAACTGCCAAGGCTCTCCACGCAGCGAAATCGACTAGTAAGCTTGGAGGTCTGTGTTCGATCCCCGACCGCATCACAAATTTTAATTCAGTGCTTCACCTTTATCTTTAATGTCTTTGACACGTTTGAGAAGAAAAACCGTCTCAGATTTCGTGTATTTGCTTTTACATTGATATTCCTTCATATCTATTTGAAAATTCTTGTGTCTTTTTGTTTGGGCCCCTCTATCTCCCCTTATAGGCTGAACTTCCCTCATAAATTATGCCTGCATCGGCGATCTTCTATATTTAAACTTTTCGCAGATGTTTTAAATACAATTCTGCACAACCACATTTGTTTTAGAGATTGATTAAATTTAGAAAATGAGGACTTCTTCTCTCGGAAAAATAAATATTACGATTCCTGATGAAAATTAGTCTGTGCGTCCAGTTTAAACTTACAGATTGCTGGGGCACGGCCCACCGCCTCACAGCGGCCGGCCAACTAGCTAGCCGGCCAGCCGGCTCAGGACTGCAATGCTTACGTCGGATGACGTGCGCGCCGGGGCCTGTCTTTCTCGTAGGCATCGCTCCACGGCTGCAGACGTAACGCTGACTGGTGAAGCACGACATTCACTGTCGAGTCGCCACCAGGTTTCTCATGTGATTCAGGACTCTTGGAACATTTTGAAACAAAATCCGCTTCGACTGCAATTAACTTTATTTAAAAAAGCACTACCGGTTTCCCGTCCTGTAGACACATCATCAGGTGCTAAAATTCCTTAGAAAAACATATCTGCCATTTAGCCTTCCCCAGCGTTCACGTTAAATTTAAAACAATCGAAAGCTTAACTTCACGTCCTCATTAAAAAGTATAAAACCTGAACGCTGTTGCATTAGTCCTAGTTTTTAAAAATATACTGGGGATGGAGGGCAGGTGAAACTGTGCCATGTGGAAGTGGTATTGGCGCGAAGCCGACCGAGGCAATACTCTTGGAACCAGTTACTTGAATGTCCATGTTACATGATTAGAGTTCTGGGTTCACTGCCCGACGGACTTCGAGCCGTCTTTGAGGCTGAAGGAGGATATACGGGATGTTGAACAGTATTAGTAGAGTTTCTTGGCCGGCCGCAGTGGCCGAGCGGTCTGCGGCACGCCAGTCAGGGTCTGCACTGCCACTACGGTCGGGGGTTCGAATTCCCCCTTGGGCATGGATATTTGTGCCGTCCTTAGTATTAGCTAGTTCATAATAGGTCGTAAGTTTAAGCACTGATGACCTCGTACGTAAGTCCCATAGGCTCTACAAACATTGAACATTTTGATTTGATTTCTTGTTTTGTTTGCTTCGTTTTTTAAGCAGTCAGAGAATTTATTTCTTATAAAGAAGAGTTATTTACTTTTATTTTAAGGGACAGGATTCGTAATAATAATTTTTATTTTTCCGTGATATTCAATAATAGTAATAATAAAACATGTATGTGCAGAACTGTATTTTAAACATCTAAACATCTGCAAAAAGTTTAGAGTACAAGATCGCCGATGAAGGCGTAATTTGTAAGCGACGTTCAGTTCAGCCTAGAAGAGCAGATAAGGAGGTCCAAAGAAAAAGAAACAAGAACAGGCAAATATTTATGAACGAGGTGAAGGAATAAGAATTAGGAAGGAAAGGAATGATAGTGCTGAATTAGGGCATTGAAATTAGACAATGGCGATAAGTGAAAATAAGAAGCGGGACGGGACTCGAACCCATGTCTCCCGCTTCGGGCCAGCGGTGAACTTAACCACGTGGCTACCGGTGCTCGCCCCGCGTCTGTCGCAAACTTCCACAAGTTGCACGCTATGGCTGTAGCGCCCATATCGTGCGAGGTCGAATGTAGGACCGCATATGAGGTGCAGTGATTGAAGAAACGCCGTCTTCGGAAGTCGTAGTTAATTATATTGGTATGAAGTCTGTTACTTCGGATATGCCCGAAATAACAGACACCACACCAATATAATAAGAAACGAGAATACCCAATACGCTTCGAATCGTTGGGGAAGCAGTATTAGCAGAAGACGCTCATTTATTTATAGTGGTTTAGTATGTAACAATATAAGATTGCTACTCATAGGACCCACTGTTTGGCTACCATTGGCAAAAAAACAAACGAGTCAAACTGTTTGAGAAACACCGAGGTTCAATAGAATAGAAAAAAAATTCACCTACGAAATGAAATCATTTTTAGTATATTTCTTTTAAAGCGGATGTAGTATGTTTTAACGATCTAATCTATGATTTCATTTTAATATTGTGTACTTTTTTTCAATGCGGGAGAACAGTATTAGTTTTAAACATTAATTTAGGGAATGAATAACATATTGTGAACAATTATAGTACAGAAGACGAAGCAAGTATAAAGAAGCGTTGTGGAAGGAGCAGGTTCGTCTGGAAGGGCGATGAAGGCCAAATAAAAAATAAAACACAATGAAACCCTTTAACATAACTATTGTTGATGGTCTTTTTATTCAGGTCAGAGGTTCCCAGTAGGTTTCTCGAAGTGGTATTAAAAAATTAAAAACTCCTCAAAACCAACAAACAGAATAGACGTTCAAATCAATACGTAACTGCCATGTCATAAAAAAAAGGTTAAATTTTTGATAAGCTTATAGGATTTAACTGTGGGGTCATCAGTCCCTAAACTTACAAACTACTTATGAACAACCTTATACTGCAGACGGTATAAACATCCATGCCCAAGGGGGGATTCGAACCCCCGAGGGGGAACGGCCGCGCACATCGTAGCGTAGCGCCTCAATGCTCTCGGCCATTCCTCCGCGGCAATGTCAGTATAAAGATATAATTTCATAGTTGCTTCGAGGTTAATGTGTTACACATTCAACAGAATACAATTTTAATAGACCATACACACCTTTTTTCAGCGTCACGACATGTTAATGTTCAAATATAAATACGTTATTATAGACTTATTGTTAAATAATGTAATAATTGCCGCTAAATATGGCAACTAACAGGCGGGCTATCTGAAACCATCCAATAATAAAATTTTTAATTCAGTGCACAATAATATAACGTACGACGAGAATCCATTAGGAGATCGGTATCAGGATAACCAGGCATCATAAGGCAAACAGTCCATTTAAGAAAAGACAGGTTCCGACGCATTAGTGGGCAGTCGAGAAGAGGCGAGGCATGCCTCTGCTCAATCGCAGCGAATGTCTCGTCCTCCAGTCAGTGCTTTTGGCCGGCCAGAGGTTTGAAAGGAAGTAAACGGGGCACTTCACAGCACGTGTAAACAAACTTCCTTACACGACAATCTACTACAGCTAAATCTTACCAACTGTTATTCAGTTGGTCTCAGACGTTTCATAAATGATTCTTGCGTTAGGTATGTTGTTAATATGAAACTGTTCAATAAAGAAATGAGGGTGTCAAAAATCAAATGTTCAAATGTTTGTAAAGCTTATGGGACTTAACTACGGGGTCATCAGCCCCTAAACTTACAAACTACTTATGAACTACTTACGTACTAGGACGGCACAAATATCCATGCCCGAGGGGGGATTCGAACCCCCGACCGTAGTGGCCGTGCAGACCGTGACTGAAGCGCCTCAGCCTCCTCGGCCACCGCGGCCGGCGTGACAAAAATAAGACCACCTTTTTCTGGTAACTTGACATGCTTCATTTATTAAAAAAACCGTACTGTTTTCAATAAAGTCAGAGGACATAGAACAGCGATAGACAGTAGAATGAACGCCCCAGAATACCAAGACCTTGCATGTGGGTGTTTAGTAGCGTGGTCGACATACGTCTCCCTCACTTTTTCTTACAAATTTTTCGCAAAATTACTCTTAAGTTACCGCATGTGCATTTGAACTATAGAACACTCACGAGTTAAAATGCCGTCAGAAACACGTTCGTATTAATGATTTAGATTCGTTGCTGTTTCGTAGATCAGGCATTCGTAGCTACAGCGTAAAGTTTCTTTATAAATATTAACAGAAACGACTTCATATACTTTATTCCCACAATTTTTACGACTGTCGGTGTAACAGGACACTGAATTTCACAAAAATATCGCGTCTCAGTCCGTGGATCATGGATGAGGATGTTCCTACTCCTAGAATTTTAATCCTCAAGAATCGGGAAGGGGGGGGATGGCAGACATTTCCTCAACGATTCTGTCTTTCAGTTTATACTGTAGAATGTTTATGACTGACAGATTGCGGGATGGTTTTCAAAGATTTTGTTCAAACCCTGCGAGAAGGAAGTTGACAAACCTTTCAAATTCCCAAAATATCCCATCCGAGTTGGCTAAAGGAAAGCGAATAAGGTGGAGAAAATTTCTCACAGACAAATAGGTGTTGTATAAGCTGCTTATTAACTTACAAGCTGCGTGTAGTGTGCGTAGTGTAGTGGACAAGTGCATGGAGTACAAAGTTGGAAGTCAAGGTTCGATTCCCTAATACTCCTTATATTTTTGTTCATTTCATATTACCCCTCGCAATGTAAACCTTTTATTTATGAAATTTAAATTTACTTAAACGTTTCAGTGTGCCACGAACGTTGATGTCAAGAGGTGTCTCAATTAAAACACATTCAATCCTACACCATCAGGTCAGTGCCACAATTCCCAACCATACACTTGGTATGCACAAAAATCAACAGTGAAAAGTTATTTACTTAAAAACTTGAATAAAGTATGCTTTGCACCGAAGCATATTTCGAATAAAATTTCTCACTTTACTTTGGTAAAGTCTGCATAGTGTGGAGATCTTCTTTGACGATGAACACCCTAAGGAAAGTAATATAACTTCGGCATATAAATACGTGCTACAATTTTTGAAATATTATTTTCATTTAATACTTCATCGAATTATGAAAATTAAATGTTGAAATAAGATGTATTAATTAATTAAATTAGTTATAACGACCGAATATATAAACTATCCATTGAAATTTTTATAATTGATAATTAATACTACAATGGTTAATATAAGAAAATCATTTTGGAAGGGACGGGATTCAAACCCGTGCTGTTTCATTAAAAAGCTAATCGTTTAGCTACTTCGCAACACCGAAAACACCGTCATCAGCAATGGTGAGCCTCAATATTCGCTGATATTGCACCTATCTGTAGTTGGATCATTTGGCGTGAGTTATCTCTTTTCCTATGACCTATACAGGGGAGCTATTGTAGGAATTTAAAATGTTCATATTCGTGTTTCTTCTCGCACAGATTGGTCCAAGTAGGTGAGACCCATCCAGCGATCCCTAGTGTTGAGACTTTCAACACGCAAACGTGTAAGGGGATATTATTAGCCTTTGTCAAGACACTCGCATTCGGAGATTGTCGTTGTAGCTATTACACTCTTGGTATGTGCTTGTCAAGTTTTGAACCCACATAAATGCAACGTTTTCCAGTATGCACTTATATCAGATAATAAATTGTGATTACTATATTGTTTGATATTTATAAATCCATACGATATGTGCCCTGAAACCAACGTTTATTATCTGTCTGTGGAAAAACTTACGCTATGACTCACTCGATCTGTTGCATTTTTCTGGTGGCAGTGTCAATCTGCTCAGAACTTTCGACACAAATAGACTGTCTATTTCGTTCATTTATTCAAAACCTCATCATATCAACTGGCTGAATGAAGAGTTAAAACTTTTTTATACTATATTCGCTACCAAAGTTGTTACTGGGCAGAAAAGTTACGTATGTGAAAAATACGGATTGAAACTCGTGAAAATGATTGAATAATTAAAAATAAAAGTGCTGCGGATGTCAGATCGATCCTAGGATCTCGTTTTACGCATCTGCGCATTTATGCCGGCGACACCCACACATACTATAGCATAGCCGTTTATCGAATCTCTGCAGGAATATAGGTCTAACACCTATTCATAAGTGGCAGGAAACTACGCACGCCTCGGACGAAAAACCGTGGTTTTGTATTCTGCACAGTAACTGAAACCCACCGGTGTGTAATGCTGTCCTACTACAGAATAAACAGCTACGGCTTCTAAAACCAAGGAATTAGCTTTAGAATCTTTCACTCCTCTAATTGCTACGATGGAGAATCACCAAATGTCTACTCTGAGGTTTGAGATTTTACAAATTATTCAATCTACTTGTTTTTGCTGTTTGCATTATCAAATTAATGCTTGCTTCTTTGAATAGATGACGGACTTCATTCTAAGGTGATTGTTCAGACGTCTACTTCCTGCATGATGTGGTTTGGCGGATTTATATTTTTGATTAGTATGCGAAACATATCGTCTTCGATACCCGCCAGTGACCAACTCACACCAAAAGATCTCTTTGGGGAAGCCAAGTGGCGAACACCGAGCTCGCCAGTATTCGGAATTCTTGTTGTCGTACTACCGTCTGGATTGAAACAGGATTAATTAAACGACTACGGATTTGAATGTCACAGCGATTTAATATTGCTAATGTTGCTTGCACGAAAAACGTAGCTTTTGCGTCGTTATTGAAAGAAACGGAATAAAAATACAATTATGTGTTGGATACGATAGTTTAAATAAATTCATTTGATGTAACACAGTTCTCTGTTGCTCACGTTTCATATAGTATTATCAATATATTTTCATGGTTACGGAATAATAATTTCCTCACAATGATTGCGATACAGATTGTTACTCAATTATCGTGTGTTCAAATTTTCAAATGTCTGTAAATATATCGGACCAAACTGCATGGTCATCAGTCCGTAGCTTACAAACTGCTTAAACCTAGGTAAACTAACCTAAGGACAAACACACACACCCATGCCCCAGGGAGGACTCGAACCTCCACGGCGAGCAACCTCATGCTCCGCAGCGAGGCGCTTTAGACCGCTCGGCTACTCCAGCGCGGCAATTATCATGTGAGTTTGTTATTGTTACGTGAGAATCATAATGAGCCATATTTCAAAATAGAAGAAAAATGCGAAAGAGTCAGTAATCGAACTGTCGCTCGTTGATCAGTAGTTGGCCATTTGGCGAGATAAATAAGCTTATCTTTATCATTTGTTTGCTTCTCTGCACATTCATTTGACATAATCGTATCTGGTATTATAATAGCCCAATATGTTGTCCAATGCTTAATATTAGGCATTTCAATAAGACAAGGAGTATGGAAAAATACCAAACATCTGAGGAGAACTGTAATTTGTGGTGACACAGCTGGCTTATGTTTGTTAAATTTGTGCTGATATCTTAGTTGCAACATCAACCGAAAGAGAACCAGTGGAAATGACACGATACCTTCACTCTCGGAAATACCATCAGTGATCTGCGGCACCAAACGGTTGTCGTCTTTATAGCGCAACCGAGGCGGTGGGCGGAAACCGTCAGCGATACTCGGAACATGATGCACCATGATGTAACACTTAGGTTCATTACAAAGTCCATTCATGTAATTGAATTAATTCTATGATATACATGCAATTTTTCCATTTGAATGTGTCAGTAACGTCCGAAAATATTCACGGACTTCAGCATCTCAATTCTAATTGCTGTCTTTGTTCATTGAAACTATAAGAAAAGAAATGTGGAAAGGAATTTGTCGGTCGCGAACAGCTTAAAACGCTATGGCTAATACGCAAAGCAATTTCTAAAATCAGTTTTCGAAGTCGCCTTCACGTCGCATAGAAAGCACGCGTGTTGTTACAACTGGCTGCGATACTGGAAGATATAATTTTTCCTCTCAGATTTCGTGTGAGATGGGTAATCAACAGTATGTACGATCGTGTTGCCTAGCTGTATGTACTTCCCACCAAGCAGCAGAACTTTGCGGTTGTGTATAGCGATTAGGCGAGGGGTCTCGCGAGTTCTGTCACCGACTGTACGTGCTCTGTTCAATATTCCTTCTACGAACACCCGAGAGGAACGGCCAGTGTAGGATGTGGCTCCCCACACGATGATGTACGATCATGTGTGCCACTGGGACTTCCGTTCATGCGCCAACATTGTTCAGCCCGCCTTCAGTGGTATCGCGGCAGGCACTTATGGAATGAAGAATGGAGACGTGTCGTCTTCATCGATCAGGGTCGCTGCTGCTTCCGTGTGTGGCGTCGTGCAGGAGAGCGCGGAAGTCTGGAATGTATAATATGACAGAGGAACACGGGGCTGTCAACCGGCATCATGGTGTGGGGAGCCATATCCTACACTGGTCGTTCCCCTCTGCTATTCCTCAAGGGCATGTTGAAAAGTGCACGGTACAATGAAACCATCATTATTCCATCTTGCTACCGTTTATATACCAACAAGACGATATGCTTTTCCAACACGACAATGCACGTCCACGTGTATCCCGTACCACCCAACGTGCTCTTCAAGAGATACGCCAACTATCCTGGCCAGCACGACAAACAGATCTGCCCCCCATCTGAGCATGTTTGACACCGGATGAAACTTCATCTTTCTTAGTCTCCACGGCTAGCACGAAATCTGGTCCAGCTGAGGCACCAGCTGCAAAATGCGTGGCAGGCCATTCCGCAAGACTACATTCTGCACTTCTACGATCGTCTCCGTGGAAGAATAACAACTTGCATTGTTGCAAAAGGAGGGTATACACAGTACTAGCTCTGGTGATTGTACTCGTATTCGAATCGCTCTTTCTGTGTGATCGTGCGTGGTATATATCCTCAAGAAAGTGTCAATAAAATTTCCGTATTCTGGGTCGACGAAATCTTTGTGTTCTTTTTTCATTATCCAGGAGTATATCTTGTTCAGTGATGCACAATCACAGGTACTGGAGTGACCAAATTTCACTCTGGATGGAACCTTCAAACGTAGTTAGTGGCATAAAGGCTACGGCATGATGTGTAATATAGAGTACTCATGTAACTGGACACATTTTCATTGACTAAACCTAAATGCTCAAAGCTACCTGGGAAATGCTGCAATAAGTCGTGTTTTCCTTAGTTCTGAATGAAGATGGCACCTTTCCAACAGGGTGGTGCTCCACCACACTAGGGTGCCGTTGTTCGTAAGTGGTTGGATGGTCAATTTTCTGGTCATTGGATAGGCCGATGTAGTTCTGTCGAATGGCTACTCAGATCATATGATCTCACGTCACTTGGCTTTTATCTGTGGGGCCACTTCAAGCAAATCGTGCAGAGAAAATACGGAACAGACTCTATCTCAAGCAACGCATTGGAAAAGCGAGTGCCAGTATTTCTGGGGAAATCTTGCCGCGAGTGCACGACGACTAAATTCAGCAGCACCTTGGAATGTATGTTATCCAAGAGACAGCACGATGAACACATTAAATAATTGTTCTGTATGGACAACAGTACAACATTCGAAACTAACAATGTAAGTGTAGATCGTATGTGGCTCACGTTCAAAGAAATAATATGTACAACCATGGAAAGATTTATACCAAACAAATTAACAAAAGAATGATCTGACCCGCCGTGGTACACAAAACAGGTTAAATCACTCTTGCAAAAGCAAAGAAAAAAGCATGCCAAATTTAAACGAACACAAAATCCTCAAGACTGGCAGACTTTTACATAAACTCAAAACTTAGCTCGATCTTCAATGCGAGAAGCTTATAACAGTTTCCACAACGAAATCCTGTCACGTAATTTGGTAGAAAATCCTAAGAGATTCTGGTCGTATGTAAAGTATACTAGCGATAGTAACGGTGATGCTACTGATGACAGTTCTGCTAAACCAGAAGTGCTTACACTGCCTTCAGAAATTTCTTCAGGAAAGAAGATGAGGCAAATACTCCATAATTCGTATCAAGAACAGCTGTCAGCATGCGTAATTTAGAAGTTGATACCCCATACCTTGTTATCATATACAACCGCACGCTCAGCGAACGTTCCGTACCCAAAGACTGGAAAGTTGCACAGGTCACTCCAATATTCAAGAAAGGCAATAGGAGCGACCCACAACATCAGACCTGTATCATTGACGTCGGTTTGCAGCAGGATTTTAGAACATATACATTCCTCAAATAATATGAACTACCTCGAAGAGAACGACCTATTGACCCATAGTCAACACGGATTCAGAAAGTATCATTCTTGTGAAACACAGCTAGCCCTTTACTCACATTATGAAATGAGTGCTATCGAAAAAGAATGACAAATATATTCCGTATCTGTAGATTTCCGGAAGGCTTTTGACACTGTACCTCACTATCGTCTTTTAATCAAACTGCGTGCTTATGGAATATCGCCACAATTGCGCGATTGGTAGTCATGATTTCCTGTCAGATAGGACTCAGTACGTTGTAATTGACGGAAAGTCATCGAGTAGAACAAAAGTTTCTGGAGTTCCTCAGGGAAGTGCATAGCGCTCCTACTGTTCCTTATTTTAATAAACGATTTAGGAGATAATCTGAGTTGCTCCGTAAGACTGTTCACGGATGATGCTGTCACTTATCGGTTAGAAAAGTCACCAAAAGATCAAAAGAAACTGCAAAATGATTGAGATAAAATATCAGCATGGTGCAAAAAATGATAATTAACCCTTAAAAATGAGAAGTGTGAAGTCGTCTATAATACCACTTAAAGAAGCCCGTGACACTTCTTTTACACGATAAATCAGTCAAAACTACGGGCCGTAAATTCAAATAAATACCTAGGAGTAACAAAAAATGTTCAAATGTCTGTTGAGCTTATGGGACTTAACTACGGGGTCATCAGTCCCTAAACTTACAAACTACTTATGAAATAGCTAACACTAAGGACGGCACAAATATCCATGCCCGAGGGGGGATTCGAACCCCCGACCGTAGCTTCACAGTATATATATCCAATTATGTAATTTGCTATTAATAATCCCACCGAATTCAAAAGCAATAGCAGTGTACATAACTACAACACTAGGAGAAACATTGATCTTCACTATTCAAGGTTAAATCTAGCTTTGGCACAGAAAGGGGTGAATTATACTGCCATAAAAATCTTTGGTCACCTACCAAACAGCATCAAAAGCCTGGCAGATAGCCAACTAGCATTTAAAAGTAAATCAAAAGAATTTCTGAATGGCAACTCCTTCTACACTATAGATGAATTTTTAGATATAAATTAGAAAGGCTGAAAAAATATATAAAAAAATTATTAAAAAAATTATAAAAAAATAAAAAAATTGTGTCATGTAATATTCAGTCCAAAGTAATAATTTGTAAAGACAGCTTTCATTAACCTATCGTCCTGACACATTCAGTATCATTACGAAGTGTCATATACATGATCAATGGAACAAGTACTAATCTAATCTAATCCAGCGTTGTCTTTGCTGATGATGACATCCTCCTGAGTAGTCCCCACATGGAAATCCGAATGAGGGACTATATTACTTGCAAAATATTTTACCCAAGAGGATGCCATCATCATATGTTCAAATGTTTGTTAAGCTTATGGGACTTAACTACGGGGTCATCAGTCCCTAAACTTACAAACTACTTATCAACTACCTTATACTAAGGACGGCACAAATATCCATGACCGAGGGGGGATTCGAACCCCCGACCGTAGTGGCCGTGCAGACCGTGACTGGAGCGCCTCCGTCTCCTCGGCCACCGCGGCCGGCGCCATCATCATACTTTCATACAATAGACCTGCATGCCGATAGGAAAAGTAATGGCGGTAGTTTCCCCTTGCTTTCAGCCATTCTGTATGGCAAAGCCACATTAGCTATTACAAGGCTAGCTCAGGCAATCATCCAGATTGTTGCCCCAGCAACAACTGAAAAGGCTGCTACCCCTCTTCAGGAACCTCACTTTTCTATGGCCTCTCTACAAATACCACTCTGCTGGTTGAGGTACGCACACCACTCCACCGCAGTAATGTCTATGGATCATGGACGTGGGTAAAAAAAGAGTTAGCACCGCATTTCACTGACGTTCTAAAACACGAATTCAAAGGTTATTAATTGATGGATATACTGTTATTGCTATACATAAATACTTGGGATTGATTCTAATTTATACAATAAATTACACGAAAAATAGGGCCTACATACCTTGATCTTGCTGAACTGCACGAATTTAATGCTGAAGCTATCGTCTCTTATGTACATAAGACCCTCCTATGATTCGATCTGCGACTTGAAAATCTATTGGACATTGGTACAAATAATGCCTAGTGTCATCGTTGGAGGTCACGAAAACGGAAGAAGTGGTACCACACCTCATTTTTAGTACGTTCTTGTGCTAGTCCTTGCAAGTGGCTGTTTCAATTGCTGCAAAAGAACTTTTACCAGGAAATTATGAGTTTTTAAATAAAGAGACAGATGATTGGTTTACTCGCTCCTCTTCCAATTTGTCTCTTTATAATGAGATATACAGAACCATCAAAGATGGACAGAAACCACTGAAATTAGTTCAGGCGTGGCAGACAAGGTGGGTATGAATAGAATCCGCCGTATCAAGGATATACACGCAACAGTCAGAGCTAAAAACACGTTTTTCCGTAACTAAAGGGAGCGAAAATTGTCAAATGGCAGAGTTATTAAACGCTGTATGCGAAAGAGATTAATTACGCATGTTTCATTTTTATATCCAATGTAAATTGAAATAAACGTAGTCAATAAAATGTTGCATCAAAAGGTACAGATCACACCAAACTCTTTGATGAGTTGACCTACCTGATAGATATGATTGTCAACAGAGTTGTTACCTGTAAATGAAGTTAATATTTTTACTCAAAATATTCGTGAGTTCTTGGATCGAAGATGTTATCTGGGATTCCGCTTTGAGAAGTAGTTGCTTCAAATGCTATGGGAGGATGAAGAAATGTTCTGTAATCGGTGTATAACATTTATAGTAAGTCTGATTGAAGAAGGAAAAAAAAAGTTACCAGAACATTTGACATTGATGAAAAAAGTTCCCGAGTAAGTGTTGAACAAGCACTTCGACATAACAAAGAAAATCTGATGACTCAGTTAAAAAAAGGGTAGAATTTATAGCAAGATTGGATTGGATGATCAGGCCAAGATCTTGTATGAAGTTAAACACTTCAAGTATTGTTTGAAAGATCAAACGTATTTCTTGAGGACTAAAACATGATTTCTTGGAGATGAGTTAATGTAGGTAATTTATCCAGGACTTGAGGACTAAAACATGATTTCTTTGAGATGGAATTAATGTAGGTAATTTATCCACCAGGAGCAGATCTGAAATTTTGAGGACTGAATGATACAGCTTCAATATTGGACGCACAGCTGGTAGTGCTTAATTACATCGTACATCAGAAAGGCTTTGCACTGATAAATGAACATGATGTTTAAACAATCCCCAATGGCTAGGGCTGCAAGAAAAAAAAATAATAAAAAACTTTCAACATTCCCAAAATCGTCATATAATTCGGTTTAGCAGTGTTGATACCGACGGTGTTCAGAGAGTGTGATATGCAGGGAGAAAAAAAATGACACACTTTATTTCCTAGTTTTCCTCCTTTCTGGAAGTATTCTTGATTGAATACCACTGGTGTGATCCTGCGTATAAAAGACATTAATTGCTTGGATGATTTATTGTGGTAATGTATCCATTCGCGGAGTGTCTGGATAATTGGAGTTCAACTGTATTATTAAAATTTACTGTTACCTTACTAGTCCGATAATATTGCTACATAAACAATATTAGGAAAAAAGGAATATATAATTTAATCCGGAACGTAAACAAATAAATGTTACCACCTTTAGTAGCATGAAAAAAAGTCTGTCCATAGCTTCGTTCGAGTGGCGCTGCTGATTGTCTGGAACGGTTTGATGCGTTCGAGTGGCACTTTTGACTCTTTCTGACGATATCTGACTGACCAATCAGGTGTTCGAGTGGCGGAGCTGATAGTTTGCGACCGTTTGTTTAAGTCAGCGGATTTTCGTCAAACTGTTTTCTGACTAACTCAAAAGCGTTTAAGAAGCCTCCTCCAAAAGACAAGCCCGCATATTTACGAAGAGGTTTGTGTTCTGAGTCTTCGATTTTCTCTTGATTGAGGCCGAGCTTTGTATATTAGACAGGCATTCTTTCAACTTATGTGGCCTTCTAATACAGTACGTCCCTTTTTTATTACATCCATACATACTATAAATGAAAGGTGTGGAAATTTTCATAACATAGAATTTAAAGATGAATGCGTATGTTTTCACAGTTTGGATTGTGATATATTCGCCTGAAAATGAAGTAAAAATAGTCCTACAGAGATTTTCTGTGCCAACTGTAAATGAAGTGATTGACACATAAGAATAATATAGTTCACAACAGGCATTAGCAGTGATAGATTTTTATAACCGACATCTAGTTGTATATGTGCCACTATAGCGTCTCACAATTACTGTTCCGTGTTTCTCCTTGAGGTTATATATTATAGAAATCTATTAGTGCCAATGTGGGCGTTTCTACACTAAATGTGTAACTTCTGGGAAAATCATGTACGATGATAATTCTTGCACAAGACCTGAAAATTTTTGTATATTAATTTGTATGTTTCATTTTTTAAATTTTATTGTAACTCATAATAATGGGACAACATGCGTATGAAGTTGTATGTCACCAAATATTCCTTTCACACACAACTATCCTAATTTGCCTCATTTTTGTATGAGGTTTTGTCAGGTTAAATTGGCTACATTATTTATAAATGGGGGGGGGGGGGTGGGACATGTTTACGTATATTTTTCGTTTTGTCGAAGTTTATGATCAGAATGTATTCCACAATGTATTTCTAATGGCGGAATTCACACTGTCCGTCGCCGGTCCGTCACCTCACGTCACCGTGAGCTTTCTCAAGAAGAATGTTTTGATGGAACGGTCGTCTGGTAACATCGCGATTCGTAAGTAAACCTAGTTTCGTCACGCGATATTTATTTTATATTCGCCAGATACACGGTTTGCAGGCAAATGTGCCTTGTTAATCTTTATCATTATACTTTGGTTTAACGGTAAATTGCAAATATTTCATGACGACTTAAATAGTTTTCTCAATTGAGAAATACATAACATATCGCCAGTCATAACCTCACTTTCAACATCGGTAGAGAGTAAAGATGCCAACTAGCGCTATGGGTGGCCAAACTGCGAAACAGGTGAAATAAGCGTTCGAGTTGGCTTCGGAGTTGGAAACTGTCAAAAAGCGCGCATGAGCAGTGGAGGCCTTCCAAATCGTCAGGAACTATCAGCGTTTGGGCCACTCAAACGAACCTCATGTCACACGGAGTTGACTAGTGTACCGCTACTGTTGACCGTGAACGTGTGCGTGCGATGCTGTGGCAGCCCCTGACCGTATAGAGTGCCCGCACAACAGGCAGCCAAGGCGAGCTGCTGAGCTCCTTTTCGTAGGCGCTCACACGCAATAACATAAACAGCGGCCAACAGCAGAAGAAACGGCTCTGTACGGCGGCACTACATTACGGTCCGCCATGTGACAGTGCCCAGCCAATGACAGCGCAGTAACCGGTTGTAGCCCTCCGCCGATGCCGGCTCCATAAGCACACCGACTGGGGTGTGGACTGCAGTGCACACTCAGCCACCGGCCGCTACTACGCCAGATCCAGCTGCCGCCGCACTCAGCGTAGTTTCCTCTGTAGAAACTACTAGTTTTGCCTTGGCCTAGGGCCACGTGTAATAGTTTATTCTCTGATTATTTGTTTCATTATTATACTTGTCGATGGTTGTCCCTACGTGACTATCTGTTTTCTTGGCGTGGTGTTGTTGTACGCCCAGAAGGCTCTTTTGTTTAATAAACCGTTGGCAATTTGAGGAGTTGTTATCTTTCCTGCACATTGCAGGACTTAACATGAGCGATTTGCGCGCGTTCTGTCTCTTATTTTTCAAAAATGTTCAAATGTTTGTAAAGCTTAAGGGAATTAACTGCGGGATCATCAGTCTGTAAACTTACAAACTACTTATGAACTACCTTATACAAAAGACGACACGAACATCCATGCTCGAGGGGGGATTCGAAACCCCGACGGGGAACGGCCTCGAGCATCGCAGCATAGCGCCTCAATGCGCTCGGCCGCGGCTCTTATTTTTCGGATCTGCGTATACGCCTGTTATTAATTTTACCATAAGTTAATTATCAATTGTGCATTATCAATTGTGAATGTAGTTGTAATTGTGACGTTACTTGTAATGAATTTACTTGAGGGTCGCCACCATGTTTCTACAAAACATGGCCAAATAAACACTGATCTTAACTGGGTTCAGTGACGTACAGTTGTGACCTGATCAGACAATAATCTATTTTCTGCTTCGTGAGCTTTAGGTACTACATCGGTGCACTATTAATTACCGCTACTGTACATAAAACCCATCCCAAAATACATTGGTGGGAATTACTAATAAAAGTAGTCGAGACGAAACGCTGGTATACACAATTTTATTCAGAGATAACACTAATAGGCACTCTAACCAAAGGCTATACTTAATGTAACTAGTGAACTTACGAAAGCATACAGAGATATTATCCTATATTAAGCTATCCGAAACCTTTACAAATTACTAACATCAGTATACAATGACTGACTATTCCTAAACAGGCATCCAAACCAATTATGAAATCAACCAAAAAGCAATGTCAACACTAAATAAAGCATAATGGGGCAATATATGACGCCTATTCGTGACAACGATCCCCAGTATTCCTACAAATTCTGCAATAACTAGTCCTAAATGGCCCTAGCGATATGCCGGTATCACTTTACCCACAGCGCTGCAGCTGATGAATCTCGTGGAGCATTCGAAGGCAGACTGTGGTTTTCATACAGAAGATGAAATGACGGGACCACGAAAAATAGTCACTTCGTTCTGTTAGGCAGAAACTTCATTTATCTTGACATCAGCCTCTGTTATCTCGATAGAAAACAGTGCCAGGCAATTTCTCCAGGTCGGCTAGGACTCAGCACTAAGTTACTCGAGTGTAACTAATACAGGAGTAGGATTCTCAGGTGTCCAGAGACAAGACGAAAATATGCCACTAGTGCGTAGGTACGACACGATTGACAACGGTTGACCTATCGGCAACTTCTCCTGAGAGAGTCTACGTTCACTGTGGCCGCAACCTGCGGTACGACAGCGCAAATTAAAACACGACGTTCCACTGTCGTCCAGCCCACGCTCACGCCCACGCTGACCTCTCCATACAAACCCGACTGCTCCAGGCCGTTCCTCGCGGCCACGCCCCCTCGACCAGTCACGGTCAGCACGGCCACTACGGTCGGGGGTTCGAATCCCCCCTCGGGCATGGATATTTGTGCCGTCCTAGTTCGTAAGTAGTTCATAAGTAGTTTGTAAGTTTAGGGACTGATGACCCCGTAGTTAAGTCCCATAAGCTTAACAAACATTTGAAAATTTGAACGCCCCCTCGACATCAGAATACCAATGTACTCGTGTCCCGAATGGGCTGCCCTATGAGCGGACAAGCTCGCAAGATTAATCGACCTAGCTATCGTTCTAATATCCAGTGGCCAATCACACAACATTCAACAGACGCCATCTTATGCACCGCCCCCGCGAGAAGATTTCCCATGGCCTTACCGTCGCTAGGGCGACAAGCCTGCGGAATTTGCGGGCCACCGACCTGTGCTGGACCCAAGGCACTAAAAAAATTTAAATTTTACTAGCCTTGGCGCCGAAAAACCGTCGTTCTAGAAGCCCAGCCCTCTCCAAAACGAACTCGCGAAAACAGGCCCTGCCTTTAATCTGGCAGTATACCGTTGTCGTCCTGGCCGACATGTCAGTAGAGTTGTCGACTCGCGGCAGTTGTCTCCCACCGACGTCAGACTGTCGCCCCCCCCCCCCCCCCCATGCTGGCCGCCCGCCAACGTGTTCTCCAAACTCCTCCAGTGAAAAGGTGCAGGTAGCCAGAAGAATGCACCACTGTGCTTTTCCTCGAAAACGTCCAGCATTCCACACTTCCCTCGCTTGGGAAGCCTCTTTGCTCCAGCCCAGCGGTCCCTTGACTAAAACTAACTTCTACTGGCCAGAATGCGCTAAATGAACAAAAACATAAATAAAGTAGGAGAAATAACGGCTCACAAAATGCCCCCACCTTACAACAAAATAAATTAATAAAAACAAAAGAATAAAGGATCACTAATTTTCACCAATTTGATGTGACTGTTTCTAGAGTAAGGAGGAAGAGGAAAATGGCTCGACAGAAAGAAGAAGTAAAAAGGATGGTGGTGTGGCCAAGACGCAGCCTGTGGCTCCATCCCACTGTGTGATAATTTATTCGCAGTGCGGCGGCATCGGCCTCAGCACCAGCCGACGGCGTACTGAGCTGCTGCTGGCTGCGGCAGGTCTGCAGCATCAGCCGCCCGCCATACAGTGAGCAGTGGAGGCTGCTGCCTCAGATGACTGGGGGTCCACTTCTTTGAGTGCCCCATCTTGATAGGGGCGCTCCCCACCTGCCGCCAGGCGCATCGATGCCTACCAAACTTCTTTATTTCACACCTTTGTTCCAAGATTAAAGCTGAGTGATTGATTTCTAAAAAATACTGAACCTTGTTCATTTTTCCTTGATAATAAATCCCAAGAATATATGAATATGCACAATAACACTAAAACACAGTAAGTAATTGATTGCACTGTTAAGTGACTGTAACAAAATGAATCTGTTATGATGAAGAAACAAGCCATCTTTGAGTCATGTTACACTGTAAGCAGAACCCCCTCCTGACCTTATGCATCTGCAAAGACTGCTCTCCCCCACATCTTTCCAAACAGTTAAATATTTTAATTGATTTTTGAAAATGTTGAAATGTTTGTTAAGCTTATGGGACTTAACTACGGGGTCATCAGTCCCTAAACTTACAAACTACTTATGAACTACTTACGAACTAGGAAGGCACAAATATCCATGCCCGAGGGGGGATTCGAACCCCCGACCGTAGTGACCGTGTTGACCGTGACTGGAGCGCCTCAGCCACCTCGGCCATCGCGGCCGGCAATTGATTTTTCCGTCGGTACTTGACAGAACCTGATAATAATATCAAAAATGAACAACTTCGTGATGTTCTGCAAAACTTTTTTTTTATTGGTCACAAACCGGCTTTCGGCTTCTTAGGCCATCATCAGGTGACAACTGAATGTAGTACACATGTTTTCAAAGATGTTAAGATTTACAAAGATGTTATCAGAGACAATCGATACTTCACAGGAAAGTTCATCGCAAATACTTATTTATGAGAGTTATTAACATATAAAAAATATAATAAATATATGTAAAGAATCAAAACTAATATGATTATTATTGAAAAGGAAGGTTGAAAATAAAACTTATTTCAGTAGAGGTGTAGAGGGGAACTGGATCTGATCATTTAATACTAAACTAGCATCCTGAGTCAAATGTTTATTGATTTCCAATATTTCCAGTAGTGTCATCTTTCTGCTTTTCTTCAAGGTATGTAGAATCTCACAGTTTACATCATAATCATGGCCTTCACTGAGCAGATGTTCAGCAAAGGTTGAATCTGTCTTTTTTAACCTCCAGCTTCTCTCATGTTCTGATAATCTAATAGCTACACCCCTGCCAGACTGACCAACATACAGTTTCCCACAATGTTTGCATGTGATCTTGTATACACCACTCTGTGATAGGGGTTGAATTTTGTCCTTACTATTGAATAAAGGCTTAGAAATGTTGTTTATATTGTAAAATGCAGGTCTGTAATTTCGAGATTTTAACTTTCTACCAATTTGATCTGAAATTTTGCCTAAATATGGGATGACACACTAGTTTTTCTGACTACTAACTTGTTCTTGTTGGCCAGCATATAAAAGTGTTCTGGTTTTTCTGATTTTCTTCTTATTCATTATACTGTCAATAAAGGCAGGGCTATAGCCATTACTGGATGCTATATGTTTGATTGTTTCTAATTCTGATTGAAATGCAGAATCAGATACTGGAACAGATATGAGGCGATAGCCCTTGAATGGAAAGCTGCATGTTTATGGCTGTGTGGATGCTGGGAACTAGCAGGGATAACTGTATCTGTTACTATGGGTTTTCTGAAAATACTAAATAAGTGTTTCTTTGTGCTAATGTCAATAGTAAGGTCCAAAAAGTTTATAGAAGATCCTCCTAGTTCCATAGTGAACTTAATTTTATTGTTTTGGGAATTTAAATGTTGTAAAAAGGAATCTAATTGTCTGGTGGTACCAGTCCATCAACACAGCACATCATCCACACACACACACACACACACACACACACACACACACACACACACACACACACACATATATATATATATATATATATATATATATATATATATATATATATTTTATTTTTATTTTTTTTTTTTTTTTTTTTTTTTCCCCTGCATATCACACTCTCTGAACACTGTCGGTATCAACACTGCTAAACCGAATTATATGACGATTTTGGGAATGTTGAAAGTTTTTTTATTTTTTTTCTTGCAGCCCTGGCCATTGGGGATTGTTTAAACATCATGTCCATTTATCAGTGCAAAGCCTTTCTGATGTACGATGTAGTTAACCACTACCAGCTGTGCGTCCAATATTGAAGCTGTATCATTCAGTCCTCAAAATTTCTGTTCTGCTCCCGCTGGATAAATTACTTACATTAACTCCATCTCCAAGAAATCATGTTTTAGTCCTCAAGAAATACGTTTGATCTTTCAAACACTTCTTGAAGTGTTTGACTTGACAGAAGATCTTGGCCTGATCAACCAATCCAATCTTGCTATAAATTCTACACTTTTTTCAACTGAGTCATCAGATTTTCTTTGTTATGTTTAATTGCTTGTTCAACACTTACTCGGGAACTTTTTTCATCAGTGTCAAATTTTCTGGTAACTTCTTTTTTTTTTCTTCTTCAATCAGACTTACTATAAATGTTATACACCGATTACAGAACATTTCTTCATCTTCCCACAGCATTTGAAGCAACTACTTCTCAAAGCGGAATCCCAGATAACATCTTCGATCCAAGAACTCACGAATATTTTGAGTAAAAATATTAACGTCATTTACAGGTAACAACTCTGTTGACAATCATATCTATCAGGTTGGTCAACTCATCAAAGAGTTTGGTGTGATCTGTACCTTTTGATGCAACATTTTATTGACTACGTTTATTTCAATTTACATTGGATATAAAAATGAATCTCTTTCGCATACAGCGTTTAATAACTCTGCCATTCGACAATTTTCCCTCGCTTCAGTTACGGAAAAACGTGTTTTTAGCTCTGACTGTTGCGTGTATATCCTTGATACGGCGGATTCTATTCATACCCACCTTGTCTGGCACGCCTGAACTAATTTCAGTGGTTTCTGTCCATCTTTGATGGTTCTGTGTATCTCATTATAAAAAGACTGACTGGAAGAGGAGCGAGTAAACCAATCATCTGTCTCTTTATTTAAAAACTCATAATTTCCTGGTAAAAATACTTTTGCAGCAATTGAAACAGCCACTTGCAAGGACTAGCGCAAGAACGTACTAAAATGAGGTGTGGTACCACTTCTTTCGTTTTCGTAACCTCCAACAATGACACTAGGCATTATTTGTAACAATGCCCATCAGATTTTCAAGTCGCAGATCGAATCATAGGAGGGTCTTATGTACATAAGAGACGATGTATCTCATTATAAAAAGACTGACTGGAAGAGGAGCGAGTAAACCAATCATCTGTCTCTTTATTTAAAAACTCATCATTTCCTGGTAAAAATTCTTTTGCAGCAATTGAAACAGCCACTTGCAAGGACTAGCGCAAGAACGTACTAAAATGAGGTGTGGTACCACTTCTTTCGTTTTCGTAACCTCCAACAATGACACTAGGCATTATTTGTAACAATGCCCATTAGATTTTCAAGTCGCAGATCGAATCATAGGAGGGTCTTATGTACATAAGAGACGATAGCTTCAGCATTAAATTCGTGCAGTTCAGCAAGATCAAGGTATGTATGTGCTATTTTTCGTGTAATTTACTGTATAAATTAGAATCAATCCCAAGTACTTATGTATAGCAATAACAGTATATCCATCAATTAATAATCTTTGAATTCGTGTTTCAGAACGTCAGTGAAATGCGGTGCTAACTCTTTTTTTACCTACGTCCATGATCCACAGACATTACTGCGGTGGAGTGGTGTGCATGCCTCAACCATTCATATTGCCGTACCGCAGGTGCAATCACAGTAGAGGGGTATTTGTAGAGAGGCCATAGAAAAGTGAGGTTCCTGAAGAGGGGCAGCTGGTTTTTCAGTAGTTGCAGGGGCAACAGTTTGGATGATTGCAAAATTCAATTGTTTGTTAAGCTTAAGGGACTTAACTACGGGGTCATCAGTCCCTAAACTTACAAACTACTTATGAACTACCTACAACTAAGGACGGCACAAATATCCATGCCTGAGGGGGGATTCGAACCTCCGACCGTAGTGGCCGTGCAGACCGTGACTGAAGCGCCTCAGTCCCCTCGGCCACCGCGGCCGGCTTGGATGATTGCCTGAGCTAGCCTTGTAATAGCTAATGTGGCTTTTCCATACAGAATGACTGAAAGCAACCAGCTCTACTGTATGAACATGTGATGATGGCATCCTCTTTGGTAAAATAGTTTGCAGGTAATAAGTCCTTAATTCGAATTTACAGGTCGGGACTAGTCAGGAGGATGTCATCATCAGGAAAAAGAACACTGGATTAGATTAGATGAGATTAGTACTTGTTCCATAGATCATGAATACGACAGTTCGTAATGATGTGGAACGTTTCAGAACGTCAGGTTAATGAAAGGTGCCTTTACAAATTAATACTTTGTACTAAGTATTACATGACACAGTTTATTTATTTATGTATTCGATTTTACTAATTTATATCTAAAACTTTATCTATACTGTAGAATGAGTGGCCATTCAGAAATTCTTTTAATTTATTTTTAAATGCTAGTTGGCTATGTGTCAGGCTTTTGATGCTGTTTGGCAGATGCCCAAAGACTTTTGTGGCAGCATAATTCACCCCTTTCTGTGCCAAAGCTAGATTTAACCTTGAATAGTGAACATCATTCTTTCTCCTAGTGTTGTAGTTATGTACACTGCAGCTGCTTTTGAATTCGATGGGATTGGTAATAACAAATTTCATAAGAGAATATATAAACTGTGAAGATCCCTAGCACTTTAAATAAGTGTCTGCAGAATGATCTTGGATGGCCTCCAGCAATTATTCTGATTATACATTTTCTGCATTGAATTCTTTTTTACTCAATTATGCCATACGAAAGCAGAGAATGGGAAAAGGCATAGTAAGCTAATTTACTGATATGTACATCATCAAAATTTCTAATTACCCTAATAGCATACATAAGTAGCTGAACTAAAACGTTTCAGTAAATCATCAATGTGTTTTTCCAGTTCAACCCCTCATAATGCATACAGCTAAAAATTTTTAATATTCTACCTTTGCTACAGATTTCTGTTCAAAGTCTATATTTATTAATCGTGTCATTCCATTTACTGTATGGAACTGTATGTACTGTGTTTTATGAAAATTTAATGATAGTCCATTTGCTGAGAACCACTTAATGATTTTCTGAAAGATGTCGTTTACAATTTCTTCAGTTAGTTCTTGTCTGCCAGGTGTGATAACTATACTTGTATCATCAGCAAAAAGAACCAGCTCTGCATCTTCATGAATACAAAATGGCAAGTCATTAATATATATTAAGAACAGCAAAGGGCCCAAGACCGAACCTTGTGGCAACCCATTTTTGATTGTTCCTCAGTTTGAGGAATCAGCTGTTTTTTGCATATTATGTGAATTACTTATGTCAACTTTCTGCACTCTTCCTGTTAGGTATGATTTAAACCATATGTACACTGTATCTAGAAGAATTAAATGATTTACACAATCAAAAGCCTTGGAGAGATCACAAATAAATCCCAATGGGTGATGTCCGGTTATTCAGAGTATTTGAAATTACATTGGTGAAAGTATATATAGCATTTTCTGTTGAAGTGCCTTTCTGAAAACCAAACTGACATTTTGTTATAACTTTATTTTTACCTATGTGTGAAACTACTCTACAATACATTAGTTTTTCAAGAATTTTGGATAAGGCTGTCAGAAGTGAGATTGGACGGTAGTTGTTGACATCAGACGTATCCCTTTTTTTGTGCAGTGGTTTAACAATAGCATATTCCAGTCTGTCAGGCAAAACACCCTGCTTCAGAGAAGTATTACATATGTGGCAAAGAATCCTACTTATTTCTTGAGAACAAGCTTTTATTACCCTGCTGGAAATACCATCAATTCCATGTGAGCCTTTACTCTTGAAAGTGTTTATTATTTTCTTAATTTCAGAATGAGAGGTGGGTGGAATTTCCATTTTATCAAATTGTGTTGTTATGACCTGTTCCATTCACTGCATAGTTTATTCTAATGAAAATTTAGATCCTATTTTCTCCACAATATTTAAAAAATAATTATCAAAAAGGTTTTCAACTTCTGGCTTGTTAGTGGTAAACTTCTCATTCACTTTGATGGTAATGCTGTCTTCCTATGCTATTGGGTGCCCTGTCTCCCTGGTAATAATATTCCAAATTGTTTTAATTTTGTTATCAGAGGTACTAATCTCAGACATGATGCACATGCTTCTGGACTCTTCAATAACTTTTCTTAATGTAGTTTTTATAATACTAGACTGTTTCTGGGTCATTACTCTTTCTTGCTGTTGGATACAGTTCCCTTTCTCGGTATCAAGATATTCTTATTCCTTTAGTAAGCCATGGTTTCTTACATGATTTCTTATCATTATATTTAACTATTTTCTTGGGGAAACAATTTTCAAATACTCTTACAAATGTATCATGAAATAAGCTGTATTTAAAATTAGCATCAGCTTCCTTATACACCTCATTCCAGTGTAACTGCAGAAGATTTTCCCTGAAATTTTTAATTCTTGAATCGTTAACTAAACGCACAACTTTGGAGGGCAGTTTTGAATTACAGAGAGGAACTGCAGGGTGTCCAGAAAAGAACTCCCTGATTTCAAAATTAAATATTTCGAAAATAAAGATCGATAGAGGAATGCAGTAAACGTATGTTTATTGTGAAAGCTGTAAGACGTTTATACACCAGTTTGAAATAATAGTTACAAAAACTGCTAACAGATGGCACTGTAATCGCCATACGTAATTCGCAGTACAAATAGTGATCCGAAGCCCAGAGGGATCAGTTCCACTATTGAAAGGTGAAAGGAGGTTAGCGTACCGAAGGAAGAGATTAAAACCATGTACTCCATTGAACAACGCGTTTTTCTGGTGCTAGAATACCACAGGTTAGAAGAGAGTCCTACGGCAACAAGGGGATGTTTTAAAGCACGATTTAATGTTCCAAAAGGACCCGATGCTAAAACAATTCGTACGCTCTTCGCAAAATTTCAACGAACAGGCAGCGTAACTGATGATCTAGGGGGCATGTTGGCCGCAAGCAAACCGCAGTTACGCCTGAAAATATGGCCACAGTTTTTGGAATTATTCAGCGAAATCCAGTGTCATCCGTCCGTAGAATTGCATCTGAGACTGGTTTGAAGCGTTCCAGCACGCAGAATATACTGAGAAAGAGCCTACACATATTTCCATTCAAAATTCAAACGCACCAGGTCATACCCGTACGAGCTGTGCAACAAAGGGTTGCCTTTGCTAATCAGATGCTCACAATGATTGATAGTGAAGGACTTTATGTTGGCTGCATCTGGTTTACAGATGAAGCACACTTCCACCTGAGTGGATACGTGAATAAGCAGAACTGGCGATTTTGTGGTTCAGAAAAGCCATATTGGTGTGAATCGAAACCACTGTATTCTAAAGTTACTGTGTGGGCTGCAGTATGCAGCAGAGGCATTACTGGCCCTGTTTTCATTCGAGAAACGGTCACTGGTGCACGTTACGTTGCAATTTGGAACAATTTGTCGCCACACAGCAAGCGTTAGAGAATCGACCAGGTACTGAATGGTTTATGCAAGATGGAGCCCGACCACATCGGACCGAACTAGTGTTTCGCTTTCTTGAGGAATACTTCGGGAATCGAGTCATTGCTTTGGAATATCCCAAATTTACTGGTGCAGGCATGGATTGGCCTCCATATTCGCCGGATTTGACTCCCTGTGACATTTTTTTGTGGAGCCGTTACATTTCAGATGTGTTACGACCCGTGGCTTTCCCCCTCCCTGTCCTTTCCGTGTGACGGTTGTGGCAGCTCGGACAGCGCTCGCAATCGCGTCCTTTTCGGTGCGCTGAAGCATCCGTTCTGAATCCTATCAAGTGTGACACTGTTAATCTGTCTTGCGAGCGTTCAGCATGAGCGAAAAAGGTTCGGATATAAGAGTGCCATTTTTGATGCTTACTGGGAACATTCGTATTTGTTTGTAAAGTGCGTTGGGAGAGCATTGTGCTTCATATACAACTCAACCGTAAATATCAGAACACCGCCAGTGCACTGTCAGTCCATAACACAAGAGGGGCAAGGTAAAAATAAATTAATCGGTACTATGCATGACTGTGTTGAAAGTTTCAAATTGTACCTTTTGCTTTTTAAAAGTCAGCATCAAAAAAGAAATTTCGACAATTTTCCCTCTCTAAATTCCTTCAATTTACGTAATTTACAGATATTTCAGAAAGACTATGAATATGGGTTGAAAAAGTAAATAAAACATGTAAAACCTTCACTCAGAGTTTTTATGACGCCATTTTCGGTGCGCCCACAGGATGGCCCATCAAGAGTCCGATTTGAGTTGACAATAATACTACGCGATTCAGTTGTGACAAACTGCTATTACCATGACATTGGAGATTTGATTTCATTTTATAAAGACAGTATTTGTCAAATGTTATACTTGAAAACTTGAAACTGCATTACGAGCTATTTTTCTGTAACATGTCTCTGACGTTCCGAGTTCCTTGTGGTTTGCTTGAACCAGTGTCACCTAGATGGCACTGGCTAGAGTCCCTTGCCGCTGATGGGCGGAGCTTGAGTCTGGTGGGCGGGAACTAAGCGGATGCCGGCCGCGGTGGCCGAGGGGACTGCGGAGCGTCAGTCACGGTCTGCACGGCCACTACGGTCGGGGGTTCAAATCCCCCTCCGGCATGGATATTTGTGCCGTCCTTTGTGTTAGCTAGTTCATAAGTAGTTTCTAAGTTTAGGGACTGATGACCCCGTAGTTAAGTCCCATAAGCTATACAAACATTTGAGAATGTTGACTTAGCGGATGATTTTCGCAGGATTTAAGCTCATGTGTAGACAAGTCAGTACGTTGTTTTGCTAGTGCCGTACGGGTGCTGTGAGAGAGAAGAGTGAGAAAATAATTATTCACCATGTCAGGAGCGGCTTGCCCTTGTTACAGCAAAACCATAAAGAAGACTGTTTCAAGATCAGTGGGAAAATGACTATTTTGTAGTGCAAAATAAACACAGATCAGCAACTTGTTTAATTTGGCAAGAAAGTGTTGTATTAAAGAAACATAATATTGATCGCCATTTCACAACAAAACACCGATCGTTTAGCGATACTTTTCCTTGGGCATCCACCGTAAGACGTGAGAGAAGCGCAGCTTTTAAAAGTTCTTTGGTACAACAACAAAACGTTATTTCGGCGGTGACGTCACAAGATGCTGGGGTAACGAAGGCACCGTATAAACTTCGTTATATACTTGGTAAGCTTATGAAACCATTTACTGATGCAGAAATTGTAACTGCTTCCAGTGCCTTGTTTGATAAATCACCAACAAAAATCAAATAATTGCAGAAATTAAAAGACTCCACCTATCAGATTCAACCTGTATTAGACGTATTGAAGATATAGCACACCACATTCCTGATTGCATAGCTCAGTATTTAAAAAACTGCAAGTACTTCAGCTTTGCTCTTGATTCCAGTACTGACATTTCAGAAACATCACAGTGTTCACATTTTGTTACATACTGTGCTGAAGATAGCTCCCAAGGAAGGGCAAAACCATAGACAAAGAGTATCTTGATATTATTTGCGACTATCAAACCCGACAACGCTTCGCAGCCACTAATGTGTATGGGATTTATACCCTAATCTTTTCTCTTCTTCTCCAATTTCTTATATCACAGATAAGTGATTTAACTGAATATTTCAAGATAAAATACACAAGATTAATTGAAAATAAAATGAGAAATAGTTAATATATTACTTTTATAAACAAACATTGCCATGCTAGTTGTGTAACTGTCTTGTATTTATTTGTAATTTATTACTTTTCATTGTCAATTAAACATATTACGCCAGATGTGACTATATCAGCTAATGTATTGTTTATTTGTCAACAGGCTATTTTGTAATGAGGGCCTTAAAGGTTCCTAACTGCAACGTATTACTTCAAATGCAAGTAGTATTAGAATATTTTATTTCATGCTGTGCACTGCACTGCACCTGGCACTCGCCATTGTCCCTCTCTCCCCTCACCGGAAACGAACGTGGAAACTCCTAAGCTGGAACAAGCCACCAACGTCGGCCTGCTCGATGGCCTCCCGTCAGCCACAAGCACACAGCAAATCTCAACGTGGAGAATTTCTACCTATGGCCTAACTATAAATGTTGTCACCCAACTGCGTATATACATTGCTACCATAATTAATAAGATTAAAATTGTGGAACATTTAGTGCATTGGCATGGTCAATGTTTGCAGTGAACTTCATGCTGTTTAATTATCAAATGCTATTAATTACCAATATTTCTATTGGGCGTTAATCTCACAAACTTCCGAGCTGCTCTATCTGTCAGGTTAGTAGTTTTAATGTCCGTACTCTTAATGGTTTTATTGTACGAACGTACATATCAAGGGCGAACTAATGAAACAATCTGCGGTATTTCAGTATGTGATGGTCCTCGTTTCGGTGAATCATCAAACGGTAGGCACAAAAATTCATACAGATGACCTTGTTAGTTACTTTACCTGTAAGTGAATAATGAAATCTTATTAGGAATCTAATTGAAACACAATTAACAACATTGCTACATACCGGTAAAATTTAACATTGCGAGACGCAGGCAACAGCTGTTGGAGCGTGGGAATGACGCCGACCAAACGTAGCAAAGCTTGAGACAGCCAATGAAAGAGGAAGTCGCCTGTTAGAATTTTGTACGGAACATGATTTAATCCTAACAAACACCTGGTTTAAGAAACACAAAAGAAGATTGTCTATGTGGAAGAGACCAGGAGACACCGGAAGGTATCAGATAGATTTTATAATGGTAAAATATAGATTCCGGAACCAGATTTTAAACTGTAAGACATACCCAAGGGCAGATACAGACTCTGACCATAACTTATTAGTCATGAACTGTAGGCTGAAACTGAAAAAACTGCAGAAAGGTAAGAAAATAAGGAGATGGGACTTGGATACATTGAGGGAACCTGAAGTTCTTACGAATTTCAGAGGGAGCTTTAGGGAACAATTGACACAGTAAAAAACAGTAGAAGAGGAATGGGTAGCATTGAGGGATGAAATAGTGAAAGCAGCAGAGAACCAAATAGGTAGAAAGGCAAGACCTACAAAAAATCCTTGGATATCACAGGAAATACTAAATTTAATTGGTAAAAAGAGGAAACATAAAAATGCAGTAATTGAAACAGGCAAAATGGAGTACAGACGACTTATAATTGAGATTGACAGGAAGTTCAAAATGGCTAAGCAGGAGTGGCTAGAAGGCAAATACAAGGATATAGAAGAATGTATAAATTGCGGAAAATAGATACAGCCAACAAGAAAATAAAAGAGATATTTGGAGAAAAGAAAAACAGCAAAAACAGATCTATGAATATCAATAACACAGATGGAAAATCAGTTCTCAGCAAAGAAGGGAAAGTTGGAAGATGGAAACAGTATATAGAGAGGCTCTACGAAGGGAATGAACTTAGAGGCAATACTATAGGAAGGGAAGAAGTAGATGAGGATGAAATAGGGGATGCTATACTGAGAGATGAATTTGACAGATCACTGAAAGATCTAAGTCGAAACAAGTCCCCTGGAGTATATGACATTCCCTCAGAGCTACTGAAGTCCCTGGAGGAGTCAGCCATGACAAAAAAAAAAAAAAAAAAAAAAAAAAAAAAAAATCTGGCGCAGGCAGATGTAAAAATTACAGAACCATCAGTCTCATAAGTCATGGGTGCAAAATTTTAACACGAATTATCTACAGGAGAATGGAAAAGCTGCTAGAAGCCGACCTCGGCGAAGTTCATTTTGGATTCAGGAGGAACCTACGAACCCGGGAGGCAATACTCACTTTACGACTTATCTTAGAAGGTAGATTAAGGAAAGGCAAACCTACATTTTAGCTTTTGTAGGTTTGGAGAAAGCTATTGACAATGTTGACACTCTTTCAAATACTGCAGTCAGCAGGGGTAAAATATAGGGAAAGGAGAGTTATTTACAACTTGTACAAAAGCCAGACCGCAGTTATTAGACTCGAAGGGCATGAAAGGGAAGCATCAGTTGGGAAGGGAGTAAGACAGAGTTGTAGCCTTTCTCCGGTGTTAATTTGTTCATCGTGCAGGCGGTGAAGGAAAGCAAGGAAAATTTGGAATAGGGATTAAAGTTCAGGGTGAAGAACTAAAAACATTGCGTTTTGCTGATGACATTGTAATTCTGTCGCAGACAGCAACGGACCTGGAAGAGCAGTTGAATGGAATGGACAGTGTGTTGAAGAGAGCGTATAAAATGAACGTTAACAAGAGCAAAACAAAGATAATTGAATGCAGTCTTAGACAGTCAGGCGATGCTGAAGGAATTAAGATTAGGTAAGGAAACAGTGAAGGTGGTAGATGAGGTTTGTTACTTGGATAGTAAAATAACATATGACGGTCGCAGTACAGAGTATATAAAATGCAGAATGGCAATGGGAAGAAAAGCAGTTTTGAAAAAGAGAAATTTGCTAACATGGAATATTAATTTAAGTGTAAGGAAGTCTTCTGAAGGTATTTGCGGGGAGTGTTGCTTTGTACGGGAGTGAAACATGGATGATAAACAGTGCGGACAGGAAGAGAATAGAGACTTTTGAAATGTGGTGCTACAGAGTAATGCTGAAGATTAGTTGGGTAGATCGCATAACTAATGAAGAGGTACTGAGCAAAATTGGCGAGGAAAGGAATTTTTGGCATACCTTGACCAAAAGAAGGGATCAATTGGTAGGAAACATTCTTAGACATCGAGGAATTGTAAATTTAGGATTGGAGTAAGTGTGTGGGGTAAAAATTGCAGAGGAAGACCAAGAGACGCATATAGTAAGCAGATGGGGGTTGCCGTTCTTATGAGGAGATGAAAAGGCTTGCTCAGGATAGAGTAGGGTGGAGAGCTGCATCAAACCAGTTCCCGGACTGAAAACCATGACAACATAACATTGTATACTATCACCCGATGGCTAACAGCGACCAAACGCAAATTCCCGGAATCAAAGGCTGTTACCATCATTGCCCGCTATGTCTGCGGATTTAAAATTAAACCCTACATACCAGTTAATCCCTGCTTCAAGCAATGCCCTTCGTTTATTTATTTTCTAATATTTATTTTATAATATTCTGTTTTATTTTATTTATTTCGTTATCTTAACTGTTTTCTCTTATTCTACATTTTCTTTCCCCGTTTGTAATATCTTGATGGCAGTGGCAGGAGCTCCTTATCTAATGGAACCGTAACTGTTATATTTTTCATTTAAGTAAGGATTTCTTACTGATCCCGAAAGTGTGTGTGTACACTTTAGTGTTTCGCTAGAGGAGCCATTTAGTTCCAGGAGATTATGGTTGCTTTCTTTTTAGTCTAATGGAGTAAGCTAGGACGGGTTGAAGGTGAGGCTAGGAGACCCATTAAAAATACTCCTTGGTGTATTTGTTTCCTCCGTTACAGCGTATTTGGTCACTAGGCGAGTATCGAATGAATAAGCTGATTGTTGGAGAATCTAGAAAATGGTCCGAGTTGGAAGCGCATATTCAGTTATTCTATAATTCTAATATTATCTGGTAGATTTTCCAAAAATTTTCATTCATACATACCTTGTCCTGAGAATTACGAACAAAACAAAGAAAAGATCAGCTAAATTGGTGAAGCCATTATCAAGTGTTGCTCTTTCATACATGCGGTAATTCGTAATTCATTTTTAATAATATAGATAGATGTGTCATACATAAAATATTAAATAAATAGGTATCTAAAAACCTTCCTATGCCCTTCTCCTGATTCTAAGCTACCTCCCCACTAATTTTGAGCCAAATCGGTTCATACTTTCTTTAGGTATAAATAGTGTAACTCACATGACTTTCTTTTATTATATTACAAACTACTTAAACTAAGGTAAACTAACGTAGGACAACGACACACCCATGCCCCAGGGAAGACTCGAACCTCCGACAGCGAGCAGCCGCGCGCTCCGTGGCGAGGCGCCTTAGACCGCACGGCTACTCCATCGCGGCTTTTATATATATAGATTTCTTTGACAAGAACAATATAGATATAAGATAACTAGTTTCTGTGTGCACCTATGGTTGTCCTTCAATGACAGGCTCGGAAAATGTGTTTATTTCTCTGTTAAAACAGTAATATGATTCAACAAATCTAATAACATTTCATGGTATTATTCACCAGGAAAATTTGGCTGTAGGCATTAAATGTCCTGAAATAGACTCTGTGTTGAAATCTTTCGTAAGTATAGTAAATTACATTCGAGCATGAGAACTAAACCACAGAAAATTCAAGTCTTTTGAAGGAAGTGGGCAGTGACTACAGCGATGTTATTTTACGTACATCGCTGTCGGGCCCGGTGGTTTTGGGGTAAAGCGCGCAACTGAACACCGAAGTCCGAGGGTTAGAAACTCCGTCGGACCTTGGATTTTTTCAGTCCGCGTTTTAACCCATCCTTCATCTCTCAACGTTGTGAGGAGTCATCAGAAACGACATGTGCTTCGGATTCCACGTTACCTTTCCACGGTTGGATAACTGAGGTAGGCTAGGGACACGCAAATCGCCGAAGTGGCGTCCAACTGAAAGACTTGCACCAGGCCAGTGAGCCACATCATACATTCATCGGTTCGTTGGCTTAGCAGAGGCAAAGTGTTAGAAAGGTTTTTTGGCCCACTTTAGCCTACGGTAGTAACACCAAAAGTGGGCCTTTGCGGTTGTCTTTTGACAGCTCGAGATTTAAAAGAAAATAACGGCTTCATTATTCATCTGACATTAAAATTAAATAACCGAATTTGTAGGAGCGATAATTCTCTACAACTTTGGTCTGTTATGTTTTTTCGTAACTCTCACCGTTATAGATCTATTTGCAAAAATATCGACGATTTGACACCGCCTCTTGATTTTACGTAAGCCAGGCGTTAGGAACTATGACGTGACATTCTTCGCCCAGAATCATAGACCACTTATTTATCGTCTATGCCCAGAACTGTCTCTGGCATACGCCATCTTGCTTCCCGTATTTTATGCTTTTCTTATTATAACTTACGCACTGTCATTTCAAAGCAATGGCGCACTGAAGAATTAAGAAAAACACGTCGTTCTTCGCACGATAAATGGTAATCTAATGACTAAAATACCATATTACCATCAGTTAACAACCGTCATCAATAGTAAGAGAAATAAGGCACTGCTTGTATGTTTGCCGTAGTGTAGTGGACAGCACGTTAGATTGTAAACGCAATGCATGTGGTCGGTGGTTCCAAACCCAAAGCCACCACCACCAAATATTTTTTCGCATTTTTTCTGAAAAGTTTTCGATCACTCTTATTAATTAAATAGAGCTATGTTCTGAAATATTTAGAGTTGTGCATATATAAGAATGCTCCCTCTAAAATGTTCGATTGTTCTATTTCGTGAACATGCCGTGAAATACGTAACAACGAATTGAGCAATGGTCTTCTGAAGCGTATGCACGTAAAGTGGGATGATACTGTAATAATGAATATTCTGAACGAGCTGATACTGGTAGTTTCATATATAAAGGAAGTTCTAGATTTCTGTGGCAACTGTCGTTCCTTAATGACAAGGAAGGGAAGTGTCAACAAATGACCTTATTTATTTTCTTTCTAAGTAATTATTGTTCGAATGTTCAAATGTCTGTAAATCTATCGGACGGAACTGCGTGGTCATCAGTCCGTAGCTTACAAACTACTTAAACCTATGTAAACTGACCTAAGGACAAACACACACATCCATGCCTCAGGGAGGACTCGAACCTCCACGGCGAGCAACCGCGCGCTCCGCAGTGAGACGCTTTTGACCGCTCGGCTACTCCAGCGCGGCCTAAGTAATTATTCACTATTTATGGAATATATTGAAAGTTATTAATTAGCATCAGTGCAACTACTAAAATGTTTGTCTTTGACATGGTTGCTATGGACGCTTTTAACGTAGATTTTCAGTAGCTCAGATACGACTTTGTTGATGTTACTTTGTTCTGCGCTAAAATAAAGAGCAAATATTCTGTTTCAAACCGTGATTGCGTTTCCTATCGCAGCTAAAATAACGAACGTAATAAGTGTGATAATACTGAATTCCAGATAAATCTAGTACTTAATCTATATACAAAGTTAGTACTATCTCCGTTGGTATGTATTTCATGGCATGTTCTCGAAACAAATGCACTTCCCAGAGAAAGCGCTGTTACCTTCGACAACTCGGAATCATGAAGAATACAGTTGTGTTCAGTTAACAAAAGTGTGCCAAAACCTTTTAGGAAGCAAGAGGGGAAAAGTTGTCAGTGGTGGTTAATATGGAGGTCGATACTTTCGTTTGTTTGTTTATGTCCGTTCTGGGTTGTTCTTTGAGAATTTTGGTTTTTTACTACAGATGGCGATGAACCCTCTTTCTTTGTCTCTCTTTTCATTGGTTCTTCGTTTTGATCGGTACTTTGTGGACGTTGGTTTGTTTTATTCTATTTTGATTGTTTCGTCGGTCACTTAGTTTTTCGTTACAGAGGGCGTAGAGCTACCATGCTGCCAACCCTCTGACCTAGCACGCGCCCTATCGTTTCGAATGACTGTCTAACACGTTCGTACATCACAAACTAATTCGTCGCCCATTACGCTACGGCGAATAGCTACGAGAGTAATCCGTAAGTCTCGTACCATCGAGGGCAGGTGTTAACTGCTAACATGGCATTTTTGGACATTATAATTAATTGTCCTAAGAACGACGATTTTTTAACAATTTTCAGTGCGCCACCCATATTGGCGCCGTGATCATATCCCTGTCCTCGACAGTTTTTTATATATAGATCATTATTTTGTAGTTCCTTTAAAATTGCATTTGTTAAATACTCTCCCGTTGTTTCTGCAACGGCAATAAATCCAACAAAGTGTTCTTCAATCTCTCCAGTTGAGGAACTACAAAATCTTAAGATTGTTGACATTTGTTCCACACGGCTCACATCCCTGGTACAATCGAGCATGGAGGCATAATATTTTGCTTGTTTGGCTCTTTTTACAATTTCGAAATGACAGACTTTGACATTAATGGAATTAATTCATTTTGGATCTTGTGTGTCATATAATGCTGAGAAAGTTGCTTTTCATTAATACGTTGCAAGTGCTCTTTCAGTGTTAACCATACTTGGATAACAGTTTAAGTAGATCTATAAAATTTCCAATTTTTCCAGTATCATTCAGGTTAAGGAATTATCGATGACCTCTAAATGCCACATTGTTTGAGGCTAAGTAGTTGATAATATTGATCAATCTTTCGAACACGTTATACCAATTCTTTTGTGATTCGGTTTCCTTATCTATTATTTTCCAGTATTTGATTCCTTTAGAGAACTTCATCCATTTAATCATACACTCCATGTGTCCTTGACTTTGTTCATGTCTTTGCAATATCCTGATCTGATCTTACCCCTCACAGCAGCCTTCTTTTACCATCTGTGTCTGAAAATGTGAAAAAAGTCTACGTGGAAAGCAATAGACTTTATCTTGAGATGTGGAGTAAACCAACCACCTACGATGTTGTTCTTCACCGTTACTCAATTTTCTAGTAAAATGAAATTTAGTAAAATGACCTTCATCTGTGTTTTTGGGGTAACTCTCATCTGATTTCTCGAGGTTTTGTTGGGACCATTTTGAATTAAGTTATGAAGCTGTGAATCTGTTACTGGAAGCACCCACTTCCCCGGATCTACAATATCCTATCGATTTTCTGAATCATAAATACTTTCACCTCTTAACTCCTTATTCGGCTCAGAATATTAGATAACAGCAGTTTCGCCCAATTCTGACGATGTATCAGAAAGGGTAACAGATTCGTTCGACAGTGGTTCTGTTTCAACGACTACAGAAACGTGGAGGACAGATTCATCAGAGGCCTCTGAAGCAGAGTCACATGAGGTACGTTTCTTCAGAAATTTCATCATGCTCCAACTCATAGCTTGGTTGGATATAGCTGCCTCAGCCTTTCTTCTTCTTTTTGATGCACCGGACTCCCATTTCCTACCTATGTCTCTTTATCTTGAGGGTCCGCCAGTCATGATGATCTAAAAATTACTTTTTGTTAAGTACATTGATTAATGCAGTTTCATCAAATGAAGTGATTCCGGACTGTTTTGTGGTTGTTTTTACCATAACTTCCATAAGTTGTATTAGATTTCATTCTTTGTCAGTGAAGTTGGAGGTAGAAGGAATAAAACATACTAAAAACAGAAAAGTCGATGCTCACCGGTATTTGCTTGAGCCATGTAAATAAAATGACTAGTGGCCTGGATGAAAACTGCTGTTAGAACACTTTTCCCCTTGTCTGGACAATAGAAAGTTTTCAGCTCACAATATTGCGTGAAATTTCAACCTGGAGACTGTTAAACGAATATTTATCAAGGCTGACATAAGACTCAAAACAAAAGTCGCGGAATGCGAAAATACAGTTTCTCACTGAAAATATTTAGTGTACGAAAGTGAAAGTGAGTGGAAAATCGTTGCTATACAGCGCGAAAGAGCAAATATGTCCTAAATTACCCCATCTGACGCTGCTTAAAAGTACTCAGTGCCATGTATGATGCCAGACCAACAAGTAATAAAATATAAGAATTATTAAAAAATGTATTCATACTATAAGATGGATGTTATTATGTGTGTGCGTGTGTGTGTGTGTGTTCCACATCTTTTACATGAAATTTCAAATGTTCAAATGTTTGTTAAGCTTAAGGGAATAACTGTGGGGTCATCAGTCTCTAAATTTACAAACTACTTATCAACTACCATATACTAAAAGACGACACAAATGTCCATGCCCAAGGGGGGATCGAACTCCCGACCGTAGCGGCCGTGCACACTGTGACTGGCGCGCCGCAGACCGCTCGGCCACTGCGGCCGGTACATGAAATTTACGACAGTAAAATAAATTTTGCTTTTCAGACAAATAAATGTGCTAAGAAATGCATCTGATTACTGACTTACCTTGCAAATATGAAATCAATCCCAACAGCGTGATAAATGTATCTAAATATACGTAATTACTTATCTACAATAAACAAAAAACCAATTTTTCACTCAGTAACGACAAGAAACGTAGACGGAATTTTCTACGTGCAAGTCTTGCGACACAACTGTTTTGTGCGTCATTTAGTCACTGCCGTTTAATGCGCATACCCAGATTCATGACAGGTGTTGTATGGGAATTCTCTTACCTGATCGGTAACACATGGCAGCACTCGTGAGACTTCGAGCCATGCTGTGGTGACGATGCTCGTTGTCAATTGCACAGCATTATTGTCTACCTTGTTATGTTATTTGTAATAGAGCTGGGCTGTCGTTATTGTGTTTTGTTGAATTATTTTCATGGTTTAATGTGTCAAACAGTAAATTCAGTTCCAATAACACAAAGTATTCAACTGAAAATTTCATCACTGCTGCACTCATACGTAAATAAATACGGGCAATTAAATAGCAGCAGGCAGGGAATGGCCGAGCGCACTATGGCGTCATACCAAGGTGCGTGAGATCGCTCCCGTCGGAGGTCGAATCCCACCCTTGGGTACGGGTATTGTGTTGGTGCTTTGTTTAGGCTAGTGTAAGTTAAATGTAAGTCGTCGCTACATAAGCTAGAAGTTGAAAAGCGCCGTTAAATATCTAATAAAAAATTGAAAAATAAAAAGCTAAAATTTTAACATTATTTTGTGAGGGCCCCACAGGCACGAGGCCGTCGGCGGTCTCCGGCGCCTAGCGCCACCACTGTGCACAAAGAATGAGAACAAATACACAAAAATTACGCGCCAATACTTATAAATGCGCAACATTACGCCAAATTGTACGCTTATACGCAAAGAGGGCGAACCAATACGTGAAAATGCACCTCGACGCGCATATACATGTAAAATCAAACAAAATCACGTAAGGGCAAACAAGAATATGCAAAAATTCGCACACACAGGTAAAGTTACGTAAAATGTGTATGAAGTTGAGAGAAATGATGGAAAAAGCATTCGTAGGGGAGGTTGGGATATGGGCATCTGCTTGCGTTTTTATTAGTGAAAATGGGGGAGGGGGGATTAAAAACGTAGTTGTTTGTGTAGCACCGGAAAGTGCGGAAGGAAATAATTGATAAACAGTGGCGGACTACACGAAACACAATGATCCATGGCTCCGCCTACTGGGCTGGGAGACCGCACCTTGGTCGCAGAAACGGAATGCAACCATGTTGCCAAATAGTTGTTTCGCTACCGGACAGTGTAGCTAACGGTCGCTGTTTGACAGAGCTGGCAAAAGCGCACAGCGCAGCCGAACGTACGCATGCGCAAAGTTCGCGTTTGACACTCCAATGGTATGCTGCCGCAGCCGGCGCTCGAAACCGATTGGCGCAAGCACCAGGGATCATCGTATTTTGACTATAAGCCTGTTGGCGGCCCGGGGCAGCAAAACTAAATGAGGCTCCTCGTCATTTGGCAAAAGTTCAAAATGGAAAATCCGACTGGAATAACAATAATGGAGGATAGTTAACAACTCAACAACTAAGGCACGAAAAACAGACAACACTACTTCAATTTTCGGCCATGGCCTACATCAGAAAAAGAAACACATATTTTCTCACAACCCCTCAGACAACTAGGTCTATACACACACACACACACACACACACACACAATCTCGGGCCGCTCTAGCGCTACAACCACCTTGACAGGGAGTGGAGGGGGAAGGATGCCGAGTACGGGAAGGAATGTAAAGTTTCGCGTTGAATGATGGATTGTAAAGGCTCTGATAAGCGGGAATGTGAGATGCAGCATTGAATGCAGTATAGGAAAGGGGCGGGAGAGGATGAAAGCGAGTGTAGAGGTGTGTGGGAAGAGAGGTTTCTTTAATAACAACAATAGTAAGGAGAAAAGTAAAAAAAATATATCATTAATAAAGTAATTCATTATTTTTCAAAAGGGTAGATTGGCTGACCAGTACCTACCTTTATGCTCTACCACCGCTAGTCACACCCACAAATAAAAAAGGAAGAAAATATAACAAGCATTCGGTACAGGGTTACTTCTTCAGGTAAGAGAGAAGGGAAGAAAAAATAAATGGAAAGGAAGGGGAAGGTAATTCACGGACTATGTCTTGAGGATGGTGTTTGAGGATTCATGTCTGTGGAGAATTTCCATCATTAAAGTAATTAATTAAGGAGATATTGTAAGGGGCGACATGCAGTTGGAAGGAAGACATGAACTGGAGGGATACAATATAAAGAGTGGGGAAGGGGGATGTTAGGCATAGGGTTTAGGGATGGCAGGTCACCTTAGGTTGAGGCCAGCGCAGAAAGTGTTGAAGAGACAACTCCCATCTGTACATTCAGAAGAGTTGGTAGTGGAGGAGAGGATCCAGATGGCTCAGGTAGTGACGAAGCTATTGAAATCCTGAGTGCTGTGTACAGCTGCATGCTGTGCCACAGGATTTTCCATCTACCTTTTTGCCACAGTTTGGTGGGGGCCATTCATCCTGATGGTAAGCTGGCTCATCGTCAAACCAATTTGAAACACTGTGCAATGATTACAGCAAAGTTGGTATATCACGTAACTGCTTTCAAAGGTGGCCCAACCTCTGATGGAGTAGGATAAGCCTGTAACAGGACTGGAATAAGACGTGCTGGGTGGGTGGATAGAGCTGGTTTTGCATCTGGGTCTTCCACAGGAATATGATCCATGTTGTAAGGGGTGGGGGTTGGGAGTGGCATAGGGATGGACTAGGATTTGTGGAGGTTGGTTGGGTGACGGAACACCACTTTAGGAGGAGTCAGAAGGATCTTGGGTATGGTGTCTCTCATTCAAGGGCATTGTGACACACAATCAAAGGCTTGACGAAGGATGTCATTTAGTTTTTCCAGTCCGGGGTGGTATTGAGTGACAAGAAAGACAGTCCTTTTGCCGCGGTGGAGTAGCCGAGCGGTCTAAAGCGTCTCGTTGCAGAGTGCGCGGTTGCTCGCCGTGGAGGTTCGAGTCCTCCCTGGGGTGTGTGTGTTTGTCCTTAGGTTAGTTTACCTAGGTTTAAGTAGTTTGTAAGCTATGGACTGATGACCACGCAGTTTGGTCCGATAGATTTACAAACATTTTTTGACTGTCCTTTGTGACTGTTTACTAGGATTGGAGGGAGGATTGGTGGTGGTGTGTGTGGAGACCCCTACTTCCTATGCCTAACACCTTCCCCTGTTCCCTCTTCCTTCCCACTCATTATCCTGTATCTCATTTCTTCATAGCTACTTTGTGTCGCCACTTACAATATCCCTTACTTAATTCCTTTTGATTTTTATTTTTTCTATCTTTTTATTTTTTATTTTTTTCCTTATTATTTTTATCATTTCAAGTCCCCCCATTCCCTCCCTACACTCCTCTGCACCTCCCTTTTATCTTTCCCCGTCCCTTCCCTTCACTCTAGTCATTGCTGTAGCTCAAATTCCCACCTATCAGAGACTTTACAAACCATCATGCAAAGAGAAACTTTCTATCCCACTTTTACCAACATCACCTAGAGACAAGGCCTCACAACAGCCTGTACCAAGTCATATTGACCAGGCCGCAGTCGCCAGCTGAATGGCTGGCCGCTAGGGCACAGCCCATTGCCTCGTAGGGGCCAGCCACTGAGGCATCCTTCCCTCTCCACTCCCCATCTCACTCACAGTATAGATGCTTGTGGCTTTGGAGTGGCCAAACATGTTGGTTGTGTGTGTATAGTTGTCTGAGGGATTGCATGATGAATATGTTTCTTTTCTGACAAAGGCCATGGCCGAAAATTTAAGTTGTGTATGTGATTATCTATTTTCATGCCTGTCAGCAGCTCAGCGACATACTAGTAACAACAATTATAATAATGTGTAATGACAAAAATTCCTTTGAAAGGTACTCAGTACATAGATACTTCATTTCAGGAGGGTAAATAACAACGATGAACATTTAGCAAATTATTGCGAAATTTTAACTTCGGCAGTCGAGCCTCTCTTCCCTGTGATGTGGTCCTTTTCGCCAACATCCAAGCCACCCATGATGTTTGAGCCGAATCAGCAGACCGCATTCAGTACAGCCAGGCCCCTACTGCGCCCATACACTCATAAAAACTTCGCACCCACGCCCTGGATCCAGGGGTTCACCCATCCCCACCCTTGCGGGGGCCATGTATAGTGTATAATGTCATTGACGTACAGAATTTGTCTTATAAGCATCACACCTTGCTATAGAATGGAAAAGAAGAAAAACGGTTGAGAAAGGCTCCTGTTGGAACACAAAAAAGACAAATCTCTCTTGTTTATTAAGACTGATTCAAAAGCAGGGGAACCAGCTTCCTCAGTCCTCATTATACCTTCCCTTCCAAAAATTTCTGCAACTGAAAATACTATGTTTGGCTGTGATGAAAGTGTATAGCAGAGAGTGGCGTGGAAGATAGAACCGACAGTACCAGTTCAAGTGGGAGAATAAGAGGGAGCACACATTCATGGTGGGAGAAAGATGGCTCCAGTAAAAAGAAAAGTGGATGGGGATAGTAGCAGTGGGAGCCAAAGATATGAGGCTAGCAGTGGGCACAGCGCTGCTTTGTATCTGCATTGTATCTGATAGAGCTTTGTTAAGGTGTCTTCGCAGATCAGTCACCATCCAGAGTTGCTCCATCCTAACTATCAACTGTGGATCCATCTCCAATGGATCCTGTGATCTTGTTAATGAGTATCCCTTTAAAGTAGGCACATGAAATAAATATTAAAATATGAATCTTGACCAGCAACTCTCAGCGAGGTCTCTGACGACATCGGAACCCAGTAGCGTTTTCTTAAAACGAATCTCGTGACTTACATTTTTAATGGCGAACAGCGTGGCAGCAACGTGATGGCAGCATCCAACGTCAGTATAGTGCTAAGATGAGGTACCAATGACGTGGCCTTGCACGAAGGCGACAGGTGAGGTTGTGGATGGCCACGTGACCTGCGGCAGGCAGCCCAATCGGTGCGCCAAGCGGCTACAGAGAGCCAGATGCCCCTGCACTATGGTTTCACACATCCGCTTATGACATACTAATTTGTGTATGGTACCTCAAAGCCAAAAACACTGGATTTGGCATCCCAGTTTGTGACACCAGACTGTACTGTGAAAATATACATGACCTCTAAGAAACAGATAGTCCGGAGTTAATAAGAGCATCAAACCCGACACAGGGGTTAGTGAACAAAGAGAGACTTTAGCGAAAATGAATATTGAGTTTGCTAAATCTACCAAAAATTAACGAAAAATATATCTATTCAATAAAGCAGATAACATTCAATTAACGCTTTTCTGAATGAGAATCTCCATTCTTTCGAATTATCAATGTTAGTGTAGATAAGATGCGACTTAAAAGGTAAAGCAGTCAACAGTCCGAAGATTGGTTTGAACACCACAGTGCTTTACTAGGCATGGTCCTGTTTGGAGGTGGTATGCCGTTGCCTTCCTCCGACCTTCCAACTGACTTACCCAGCCAGTTATAGGGGGACCTACAGTTTAACGTGGGTTCCGAACCACGGTGCTACTCGATATTTTTCACATGAGCAATACTGCCAGAGGTGAAAGAAGTGGAAAGTGACAGATAAAAATCCTAGGACCCGGCGGGGATCGAACCCGCGACCTTTGGATTTGTAGTCTGGCACTTTACCACTGTGCAACCGAGGCGCACAAGATGCGACTTACGTTCAGAGAAATAATATTGACAACCTGGACAGATTTATATCAAATAAATTAACAAAAGAGGGGTCTGACCTACAAGATCACTCTTGAAAAAACAAAGAAAAAGGCATGCCAAATTTAAACTGACTCAAAATCCTTAAGACTGGCAGTCTTTTACAGAAACTCGAAATTTAGCTCGAAGCTTGTAATAAATTCTACAACGAAACCCTGTCTTGTAATTTCGTAGAGAATCCTAAGAAATTCTGGTCGTATGTAAAGTGTACTGTGTAGTGGTAAAACACAATCAATTCCTTCACTAGCGATAGTAACGGTGGTGCTATTGATGACATTTCTGCTAAATCACAATTGCTTAACACAGACTTGTCCTACCAATCGATCCCTTCTTTTAGTCCGGGTATGCCTAAAATTACTTTTCTACCCAATTCTGTTCAGTATCTCTTTATTAGTTATGCGATATACCCACTTAATCTCGAGCATTCTTCTGTAGCACCATTTTTAAAAAGTATCTATCCTCTGGCTGTCTTACCTACCGTATTTATCATCCAAGTTTCACTCCCGTACAAAGCAACACTTCACACAAATGCCTCTAGAAAAGACTTCCTTACACTTAAAAACAAGATTCGAATTTAGCAAATTTCTCTTTTTCAAAAAAGGTTTTGTTCCAATTGCTATTCTGCACTTTATATCCTCTGCACTGCAGCAGTCATATGTTATTTTACTGCCCAAATAACAAAACTCATCTATGACCTTTATTGTTTCAGTACCTAATTTAATTCTTTCAGCATAGCCTGATTTTCTAAGAGTTCATTCCATTACCCTTGTTTTGCTCTTGTTAATTTTCATCTTATAGGCCTACGCTCCTATCAACACACTGTCCATTTTTCCAGGTCCTTTGCTGTCTCTGACGGAATTACAATCTAATCAGCAAAACGCAATTTTTTATTTTTTTACCCTGAACTATATTTCCTTCCCCAAATTTCTTTTTGCTTTCCTTCACAGCTTGCTCGATGTACAAACTAAATAACAATGGAGAGGGATACAACCCTGTTTTACTCCCTTTCCAACCACTGTGTCCCTTTCATGCCCTTCAACTCTAATAACAATTGTTTGGTTAATGTACAAGTTGTAAATAACTTTTCACTCCCTATATTTTAACCCTGCTGACTTTAGAATTTGAAAGAGTGTATTCAAGTCAACATTGTCAAAAGCATTTTCCAAATCTAAAAAAGCTGGAAATGTAGGTTTGCGTTTCCGTAAACTAGTTTTTAAGATAAATCTTAAGGCGAGTATTGCCTCCCGTGTTCCTACATCCTAAATGATCTTCCCCTAGGTCAGCATCTGTCAGCCTTTCCAGGGCCGGCCGCGGTGGCCGAGCGGTCTGCGGCGCGCCAGTCACGTTCTGCACGGCCTCTACGGTCGGGTGTTCGAATTCCCCCTCGAGCATGGATATTTGTGCCTCCTTAGTATTAGCTAGTTCATAAGTAGTTTGTAAGTTTAAGGACTGATAACTCCGTAGTTAAGTCCCATAAGCTTTAAAAACATTTGAACATTTTGAACCTTTCCAGCCTTCTGTAAATAATTGGTGTTAAAATTTTGCAACTGCTACTTATAAAATTGATGGTTCTGTTATGTTTTGTATTTTTCTGCACCTGCTTTCTTTGGAAAAGGGGTTATTACATTTTTCTTGAAGTGTGAGGGTATTTCGCCTGTCTCTTACATCTTACTCAACAGGTGAAATAGTTTTGTCATGGCTGGTTCTCCCAGAGACTTTAGTAGCTCTGAGAGAATCACATCAACCCCAAGGGCTTTGTTTCAACTAAGGTCTTTCATTGCTCTGTCAAATTAGTCTCTTAGTATAGTATCTCCTATTTCATCTTCAAGTACTTCCTCTTCCCTTCCTGTAATATTGTCTCGAATGTCATTTCCTTTGTAGAGCCACTCTATATACTCTTTCAACCTTTCAGCTTTCCCTTCTTTACTCAGAATTGGTTTACCATCTCAGTTCTTGATATTCATACAGCTATTTTCTTGTCGCCAAATGTCTCTTATTTCCCTGTAGGTAGTACCTATTTTTTCCCTTAGTTATACATTCTTCTACGTATTTGCATTTTGCTTCCAGCTACTCCTGCTTAGCCATTTTGCACTTCCTATCAATCTCTTATCTTAGTTGTCTGTACTCCATTTTACATACTTCATTTGCTGCATTTTTTATCTTCTCCTTTCATCAAGTAATTTCAGTATTTCCTGTGATGGCCAAAGGTTTTTTGTAGGTCTAGCCTTCCTATCTATTTGGTTCTCTGCCACCTTCACTAATTCATCTCTTAAACCAACCCCCTTCTTCTACTGTTTTATTTTCCCCCTTTTCTGACAGTTGTTGCCTAAATCACCCTCTGAAATTCTCAAGAACTTCAGGTTCCTTCAATTTATCCAGGTCCCATCTCATTGTTTTACCCTTCTGCAGTTCCTTCAATTACAATCTACAGTTTATAACCAATAAAATGTGGTGAGAGCCAGTATTGGCCCCTGGATATGTCTTACAGTATAAAACCTGGTTCCGAAACCCATGTATTACAATTATAAAATCTTATCTGGTATCTTCCATTGTCTACTGGTTTCTTCCACTTATACAATCTTCTTTCACGATTCTTGAACCAAGTGTTTATTATAACTAAATTATATTCTGAGCAAAATAGTACAAAGCGGCTACCTCTTTCGTTCCTTTTTCCCAGTCCATATTCACCTACTATTTTTCCTTCCCTTCCTTTTTCTACTACCGAATTTCAGAGTCCCATCACAATTAAGTTTTCTTCTCCCTTAACTGTGTGAATAATTTCCTTTACCTCTTCATAGATTTCTTTGATCTCCTCATCATGGACAGAGCTAGTGTGCACATAAATCTGTACTACTGTGGTTGGTGTTGGTTTCGTCTCTATCTTGGCTACGATTATGCGATCACTGCACTGCTCATACTAGTTACCCGAATTCGTCTTTTCTTATTCATTACTAGCTTATATGCCCGTGCTTCGCAACGGTTGTTAAAGAGGGACCAGTGTATATCATTGTTTTTTAGGTCAGCAAAAACAGAAACCTTTTTGGATCGCTCTGTCAATGAACTCAGTTCTCCTAGCCAAGATGTCAAATTTAAGTAGAAGTCATTGTCGAAAACGATGAATGTTCATAAAGTTTTTCGTAGAAAAACTGAAATATATTTCAGTTCGTACTCCGGAACGATGTAAATTCAATGTTAAGTTGTGGTCATAAAGTTAAGACTGCGGTGTGTAATTGTCTGTTTGGCGTAAACTTCTAATAACACTTCTACCGTTGAGATGAGAAATAGTAATAATAATAATAGCTGCATGTATCTTTTGCTTTTTAGTCCCCATGAAAGCTCGTATAGTACTTTTGGAGATTGGCCTTTGCAGATAGATAGTGACTGCTTTTAGACAAATGTTTAAATTATGATATCATTATCTTCTCTGATCCGATTTTGATGAAATGAAACGTATATCCAACCGCACGATATGTTCAAGATACGGCTGAAAATCCTATGAAAATAAACGTGTTCTAAGAGACAGACAGACATAACGGACGCGGATACAAAACTTTAAATTACGTTTTTTTTCCCTCGTGATCCTCTAACGATACGAGATATGAAAAAAAAAACATAAGGGAGCTAAGTTGTAGAGAATTTTCTCCTCTACCAATTATATTATTCAATTTTCGTGTCAGATGAACGGTTCCTTTGCAATTACAATTATATTACAAGCGCCTTTTTTTAGTTTTACTACCGTATTTTTTGTCCGAAAATTTGAAAAAGGGAGGTTCTGGTCTCTGGCGGCCTACAATCATGTCTGTAAAATTTGGTGCTGATCGGATGAACGGTTCGTCTTAAAAACAGGGAACACGTTACGGACAGACAGACAGACAGACAGACGGACGGACGGACGGACATACAGACATATATCCCAAAATCGCCGTTATTTTTGCAAATATATTTGAAACGCTACGAGATATGAAAAAAAAAAAAAAAACATAAGAGAGCAAAGTTGTAGAGCATTTTCTCCTCTACAAATTCGGTTATTCAATTTTCGTGTCAGATGAATAGTTAAGCCGTTATTTTCATTTAAATTTCGAGTTGTCATAAGACAATCGCAAAGGCCCACTTTTAGCCTTACTACCGTAACCTAAAGTGGGCCAAAAGGGATACAATCACTTGTAGAGAACTACACCGTAATAATGAGCATAAAAAAGAAGCATTACCTACTATTAGTTATTTGGTACACTACGTAACTAACAGGGCCTCTATTTGTTCTTTACTGTACTAAACCGTTTTCTAGGCATTTCTAAAGAGAAGGGACTCAAGATCTAATAAGCACGCGCGGAAAATCTTCCTTGCAAATAATTCTTATTAAATGAAAACATCAATAGACGCGAAGGAACGTCGTTACTTTTTAAATTCAAATTATACCCGTCGAAAGATGCACTTCTTTTCTTTCCATGACATTGCAAAGCATGTGGGATACAGCTGGATTAAATTTTACTAGCAGTTCAAATGTTCAAATGTTTATATATTCTATGGGACTTAACTACGGGGTCATCAGTCCCTAAACTTACAAACTACTTATGAACTAGCTAATCCTAAGGACGGCATAAACATCCATGCCCGAGGGGGCATTCGATCCCCCGACCGTAGTGGCCGTGCAGACCGTGACTGGAGCGCCTCAGTCCCCTCGGCCACCGCGGCCGGCTTACTAGCAGTGGCAGCGGTATAATTTGCTATCGTTGGCAACGAACTATTCGCTTTAGGAGGATTATCAATTTACTCATCAGAACAACATAAATTATTTATTTCATCTTGAGCATAACGAATTATTCCCCTCATTCTACGTGACTGAATTTCAGAAAGCATTGAACGGCCGTTGCCAACATCAGCACACTACCCCGATGCCGTAAGTAAAATTGTACCCCTTGTTGTAGTGTATTACTCCACAGTTATGAGAATGAAAAAACGAAGCATCGGCATCTGTTAGTTATTTGGTGTGCTATGTAAGTAACATCTACTCAGTTTGTCCTTTCCTGTATATGGCGTTTTCTACGCACTCCTAAACGTAACGAACTCAAAATCTAATGAGGATAGGCCCACACCGAAATCAGAAACTACATAAATTCGATTTTCCTTGTAGAGAATTCTTATGTAAATATATTCAAAGAATTCACATGGAGATAATTTTGGAACTGGCAATGCAATTTTACCACTTGATCAGCATATATAACTTACGAACTTTTCATCACAGACATAAATTAACGTATGTCTACAGTCTGTGTATTGCCCATATAGTTAATGTATGTCTGTGTTTTCCTTTGAATCTATCTCGATTTAAGAATTTTGCAATAACCGTTTTTTTCACGTGTACGATAAACGTCGTAAGTCTCGGAGTACGTAGCTTTTCCTAAAAGTATTTGGTGCAACTGCATTTACTGCGGCCTGGCTACTGCTCGCTAGGTGGCGTAAAGACAATTCCTCTCATTACCTGTGAATCGGTTTGTTGCTCCTGCTCTATGGTTGGCAAGTTATCGATGTGCCCTCGTCCGGTTAGTAAATCAGTAATCTTCTCATTCCCTGTGAATCGGTACAAGCGATGCCACCTAGCGAGCGCTACCCGGGCCACATTAAATGCAGTTCAGCCACTTATTTATTGCTCTAGAAAATCTAAAATAAAGAATACAAACACAGGTGTTAATTACTCACCTAACTGAATGGTATCAATCTGTTAGTAACGCGATACTGTCCGCTTAACCAAAGTAACCTATGACTTACGAACTTTCCGTCACAGACATACGTTAACGTATATCTACAGTCTGTGTATTGCAGTGAGGTCAAAGAAAATATGAAGATGGTAATATGTATTATGAAACCGTGACGCTCGACGTCCAGTTGTCAGTATTTTTATCCTAAGCACTACAGTTGTCTTTCCAGTGTTTATATTGAGATCATTGGTGTACTGCCGGTATAGTTAATGCTCAGTTAATGTATGTCTGTGTTACCCAGTGTTTTATCTTTGAGTCTTTAATCTTTGAGCATCTGTTGATCGTCATATTACTCCACATTTTACGGATTTTTGTTCGCCACACTCACCCACCGCCACACACCGCGACCAAAACACCATAGTGCACACCGCTAACCTAAAGGCTACTCTCATGCATAACCGCCATTGGTCTGCAGTGAATAATTTTGGCTACCAAGTGAAATATACGGACACACGTTCCACGTTCCATTTTTATATATGTATATTGATATTGATTAGACCTACCCCTGTAACACTCCCAACTGATTTTGTTTATACAATCCTGTACTCGCCTGACCCGAAATCCTATTTCTCGCTTCAACGAACTTGACTAACCCCTACTATATCTAAATTCAACCTATCCATACCCCTTTTTAAATTTACTAATCGCCCTACCTGATTAAGGAATCTCTAACATTCCACGTTCTGATCCGCAGAATGCGAGTATTGTCTTTTCTGATACGTCATTCCCTGAGTAGTCCTCACCTGGAGATCCGAATGGGGACTATTTTAAATCCGGAATATTATACCCGAGAGGATGCCATCATCATATATACTCTTACAGTAGAGCTGCATGTCCTTGGGAAAAGTAACGGATGTAGTTTTCCCTTGCTTTCAGTCGTTTGCAGTAACTGTATGGCAAAGGCACATTAGCTGACGTTGCAAGGCCAGCTCAGTCATTCAGACTGTTGCCGCTGCAACTACTGAAAAGGCTGCTGCCCCTCTTTAGGAACACTTTAATCTTCAAATGTAAATGACGAATTTTCGCGTGGTTTTCACAGGTAACTTGAATGAAGTTTGAGGCAACATATTGGTATTTTTCATCATAATAGGATTATGGAGAAAGAACATATCATAATTTAAAGGACAATCAGTAACCGTCTTGTATGCGAGTTTGTCTATTAGAATCTGCTAATCTCCAAGACTACTTCACGAATTTGTAAGAGATCTTTACAGGTATCTTGAGTGTAGATTGAGGGAAGATACAGACTTTGTTAAACGGAAATTGGATCACGGAAATTGAAGATGTCTAAAATTAATGTTTCTCTCTAAAACAGTCATGCCTGTCTCTTTAAACACGTTAATCTCCAAAGCTGCTAGATGAATTTTCATGGGGCTTTCGGTGTTCCTCGAGGGTAATATGACCTGCCCCCTAGGTCTTATACTGGGCGTGCTCTTGCTGGAAAGTTGAACAGGTTACATAAATATTCAAGAAAGGCAATAGGAATGATCCGTAAAATTACAGATCTATATCATTGACGTCAGTCTGCAGCAGCATTTTAGAACATATACTTTCCTCGGATATTATTAACTACCTCAAAGAGAATGACCTATTGATCCATAGTCAACACGGTTGTCCGGACTTTTCAAGAAGACTCCGGTTCTGGTGCCACTGCAGGGACAATACCCCAGACGATCAAGTCTTACCCGCCTCTGAGAGAAACACACCTCCAACAGGTCCAGACTCTCCTGCCTCTACCCCTCCACCACGACCGTAGCTGACCCCTCTTGATGGAAATTAAAAAAGAAAAAAGGACATGTATGAAGGTATCCCCCACGCTCCGGTCATACACTTGAGATAGCCGCCAGATCACGTGTTACCCCTAACACCCACTAGATCATGTGTTTCTCTCCCCTCCCCCACTATGCAATTTACAGGAATCTTAGTTGATCAAAGAGCCAGTTGTGAGAGATTGTATGCAGAAAAAGAGATCAATACTGAACATAAGTATTGTTTAACAACAAATATTTAATCAGTTATTATGATGTCTAGGGAACTATGTTTGTATTAACAATTTCTGAAAAACATTTCATTTATAGGAAATCTTCTTGAGACCTACTCACTATGGCCAGTACTATATATACTATGAAGTCTGTACACTCAGTTTAGATAACATAATACATTGAACCTTAATTACAGGTCATAATGCAAACAAAATTTGCATGTACATATAGGTGGATCATAAAGAAAATCATCTGTTATGTCAAAAATATATACGCTTTATTTCACTAATGGCTATAATGTCAATTACGATTCAGATTCACGCAAACAGTCTGAGTCCTCTAGCGACAAGTTCATGCGTGAAATCAGTTGAAACTCACAACAAAAGAGCCATTAGTAACATTTTGAAAATGACTTTCAAGTGTCTTTTGTCCGCATGTGTCACTCCAATACAATCTCTCTCCCTCATGTCACCAACACAAAGTATTGTCACAGCAAGCCACATAAACATTATTACATCTCTAACGATAAACGTATGCTAAATTTACAAACAAATTGTCATATAGTTTGTTTATTATTATACTTTCTTACTCCAAAACATCTATGTTACATCTCCAACAGCCCTAAGAGGTAGCAACACCTACTTTCGATACATACCTGTGAGACATATTCGGACTCCATTTTAAAGAAATAGCATTGAATGTACGGAGTATTACTTTAAAAGCACCGTGAGTGTAGCCCCACTGGGGTGATGAGAGTAACTCACACAATTTGTATTGTGTGCTGCCCTCAGCTGCTGCTCAGTGATGAGGGGGCGGACCGCACAGCTGTCAGTCACCGCCCATTATATTTGTAGCAACTCATTGTGATAACTCTGATGGAAACATGCCAGTGTTTATACACTACTGGCCATTAAAATTGCTACACCAAGAAGAAATGCAGATGATAAACGGGTAATCATTGGACAAATATACTAGAACTGGCATGTGAATACAATTTCACGCAATTTGGGTGCATAGATCCTGAGAAATCAGTACTCAGAACAACCACCTGGGCATTCAGTCAAACAGAGCTTGGATGGCGTGTACAGGTACAGATGCCCATGCAGCTTCAACACGACACCACAGTTCATCAAAAGTAGTGTCTGGCGTATTGTGACGACCCAGTTGCTCGGCCACCATTGACAAGACGTTTTCAGTTGGTGAGAGATCTGGAGAATGTGCTGACCAGGGCAGCAGTCAATCATTTTCCGTATCCAAAAAGGCCCATACAGGGCCTACAACATGCGGTCGGGCATTATCCTGCTGAAATGTAGGGTTTCACAGGGATCGAATGAAGGGTAAAGCCACGGGTCTTAACACATCTGAAATGTAACGGCCACTGTTCAAAGTGCTGTCGATGTAAACAAGAGGTGACTGAGACGTGTAACCAATGGCATCCCATACCATCACGCCAGGTGATACGCCAGTACGACGTGACGAATACACGCTTCCGATGTGCGTTCACCGTGATGTCGCCAAACACGGATGCGACCATCATGATGCTGTAAACAGAACCTGGATTCATCCGAAAAAATGACGTTTTGCCATTCGTGCATCCAGGTTTGTCCTTGCGTACACCATCGCAGGTTCTCCTGTCTGTGATGCAGCGTCAAGGGTAACCGCAGCCATGGTCTCCGAGCTGATAGCCCATGTTGCTGCAAACATCGTCGAACTGTTCGTGCAGATGGTTGTTGTCTTGCAAACGTCCCCACCTGTTGACTCAGGGATCAAGACGTGGCTGCAAGATCCATTACAGCTATGTGGATAAGATGCCTGTCATCTCGATTGCTAGTGATACGAGGCCGTTGTGATCCAGCACGGTGTTCCGTATTGCCCTCCTGAACCCACCGATTCTATATTCTGCCTACAGTCATTGGATCGCGACCAACGCGAGTAGCAATGTTGCGATACGATAAACCGCAATTGCGGTAGGCTACAACCCGACGTTTATCAAAGTTGTAAACGTGATGGTACGCATTTCTCTTTACACGAGGTATCACAACAACGTGTCACCAGGCAATGCCGGTCAACTGCTGTTTGGGTATGAGAAATCGGTTGGAAACGTTCAACATGTCAGTACGTTGTAGGTGTCGTCACTGGCGCCAACCTTGTGTGAATGCTCTGAAAAGCTAATCATTTACATATCACAGCATCTTCTTCCTGCCAGTTAAATTTCGCGTCTGTAGCATATCATCTCCCCGGGCTCAGACAGAAAGACAGACAACGAATCAACTCAACACACTTCCCAATACCGATACAATTTATTGTACAAACCTGCAACATATCGAGTTAGGTATTGCACCTTCTGTACAGATAAACAGGCATCGAGCATGCTCTCTCTACACTCTTTGCTTACAGTACAACTGTGCATGTACATCACAATGATCACAAACACTGTTTCTGCTGGTGTGTCCTATCGTAATCTTCAATACTTTAGGATAAAGCCGGCCGCGGTGGCCGAGGAGACTAAGGCGCTCCAGTCACGGTCTGCACGGCCACTACGGTCGGGGGTTCGAATCCCCCCTCGGGCATGGATATTTGTGCCGTCCTAGTTCGTAAGTAGTTGATAAGTAGTTTGTAAGTTTAGGGACTGATGACCCCGTAGTTAAGTCCCATAGACTTTACAAACATTTGAACATTTTTAGGATAAAGGGAACGTCGTATAACAAATAAATGAGTGGAGTACCGATTGCAATGAAGTATATTTATAAATGTTGGAATACATAACGGGACAGAAATTAATACACACAGATTGATAACAAGCGATCTGTCCTGTCGCTGTCCAGACTGCCGGCGCTCTCGTGGCCGTCTGCCGTCCCGCCGGTGTGGTCCGCCCCTCCCTCCCCCCGGTACCGCACAAAGGAGCCGTTACTAGCTGGCAAGCCGCATTTCTGGGATGACGGCACCTGACGGACAACACCAGGGTGCAGGTAGACTGAACAAACGCTTCTAATGAGACACTCTTTCGACTAGCCATCACAATGCAGGAATACACATCAGACCTCTGACAGATAAACATACATCAAACATCATATTTCTTCACGCTTCTCTGATTACTGTGTAACTGCATTGTACCAGTCAAAAAGCACTTAAGTACATCAAATAGACTGCAAACATTCTATCAGGCCCCTTTGAGAATTATCGAGCTAGCCAGCTATTCCTTTAGACTCCTATACCTTAAACAATTACGCGAAACAGTGCTACCGGAAGATCAATAGTACATGATTTTTGTATTTAGGAATCTGTTTCCATACCAACTAATTATCCGGGATACGGCTTCCACTTTTTTCTCGCAGCACACCGTATCAAACACGTGCTGTCATGCGTAACAGTTTTCACCTTATTACAAACATTGGATGCAATGACCTCTCCAGTATGAATACAGGGCCATCTGACATCGCATGCCCATTAATAACCGTCGATAACCGCCAACCTCCCATTCCGACAATGCTTAGAGTGAATCTCTATATCCACTTTTAATTGATTGCATATCAGTAGCTACAAGTCCCTATGAATATGCAATCCAATGCTAGTAACAATTACAACAAATAATCAAAACCTCTGACAATGCTCGACACGCAAATCACTGCTCTTAAAAAAAAAAAAAAAAAAAAAAAATCTGTATGCGATCATAACAACAACAATCAAGCTCAAACCAGCAAAAGGACTATCCTTGCAATCCTCAAGTCAGTTTCACAATCACACAACCCAAAATAATCACTAATCCAAATTAGATCAAAACTTTGTTCAATGAGTATCAACACTCATACAATCTCTATGTATTCTAACCCAAATCGACCTAATGTAATACTGAAACACTATAGAAATTTTTCCAATTCCTACAGTAAATACTACTAACAGATGAGCAACGTAACAGTTCACAGCAAACAATCAATGCTTCGACGAAAGATCAGATTACACACACTCTCATCACAAAAAACCAACAAGCCACAAATACATTGAAGTCCCATCACAAAAGAACACACATAACGATAGACACTTCATGCAACTAAATAACAGGCAACTGCACTTAAAAGTCCATTTCGCGATCACAAAACACAAAATAATTATTAGCTCAAAGAAGTCAAATAATTAGTCCAACGAGTATCAACACTGGTAACCTATTTTATCCACGATCATCCATTACACCTGAAGCGAGGTACTCGCCAGCAACAAAGCAGATCAGTATAACTGAAATTTCCAAGTACTTCCAAATAACGAAATTACAACTGCAAACACAACAACTAAGAATATCCCAGTATACTACAGATACTAATACAATGGAAATTTTCACTATGAGAAGTACGGGACACCGTATTTAAACCTGCCCTTTTGAGCCTATTGATAACTGACAATCCATCATTGTTACAATTTAGTATATTGTTTCTATATTTCTATATGTCTGCATTTAATAAAGTGTTGACCAGCAGCTACAACTCCCTCATTCCATACAAGTAACACCCACAACATGTAACCCATCTCATCTTCTTTGGATTCCGGACATATAATGGACATTTAAGTACCCCACATAACACATCAATATCCACCACCACTCCAAACAGAGAATGCTTCCATTTATTTCAATAATTCTAACCATTTTTACAACCAAATGACCATACTTGTAACTTTATTTCTTTAGCGCTCAATGTAACAGAGCAACATTAGTTGTAGACAATTGGCTTTACCTTGATTAATTTAGAGTAATTCAGTCCATTTTTACTAAAGTTCTGACCCACCTAGCATATGACTTGCCCATAAGGCTGGCTGCAAGTTGATACGCAGGTCCGTGACGCGACGCAGGCTGAGTTTCTGCGAACCACGCGACTGGCTGGAGCCGCGCACGTTGGAGCGCAGCGTGACGTGACGTGACGTGACGCAGCCGCTGCGCGCGGTGAGCCTGCCGCCGCAGCCTCCGGCACGCAGTTTTCTGCGGGAGTCACAGTGACTGGCTGTTGATATTGTTTGCTAGTTCGCGATGGAAGAAAAACTAATTGAAGCCGTTGCTGATCCTCTGTACCACTTCTTCATGTCTATGTAGCAGATGACTAGGAACATGTCACCATCAATTCCGCGTGGTTATAGAAATGGAGGCGTCATTCCCGGGAGAACTCCACAGTTCATTACAGATCAATGGCTATCATATCACGAGTTGTCGCCATACAGTAAGCAAAAGCCCCAGTCCAAGCCCACACCACTTCATTAACTCCACCCCCTTATCACATTTCAACAGTCCATCCCAAACTCACAGGAGGATTGTGAGTTGCAACAAAGCACTTCAGTTACAGCTTCAAATCGACATGGGTTGCTTACATTTATTAATAACTAGCTGAAACCCGGCATTGCCCGGGTATTTATTTATTGCTGCCTTGAGTTAGTACTTCCCCTATCCCTTATCTCTCTGTCCATCTCTTTTTTTTTTTTTTTTTTTTTTCTAATTATATATTTATCGGGAAATATGTAAGAAATAAGGCGGTCTTGCGTAATGTACAAAATTATAAGTGCAGTATTGAAATACAGAAAGACAGCAATCAAAATAGAAATGGCATATAGAATTCGTACGATCGCATATTTATAGAGTTTTGTGTTGTACAGTTGTATAATTTTTCAGATATATATTCATTTGCATATGTGCTGTATGTCGGTAAAATCTTTTGCGAATACAATTAGTAATAAAGAAGTAATATATTAAAACTTGGTGCGTGATGGGGCGGTTGTCTCCGAACGTTACTGTTTATGTGCCCATATCTCATGAACTTCGTGTCGTACTGTGATACAATTTAGAAGCTACATTCAAGTATATATGTGTATACTGTCGCTACAGTGTGTAGTGTTCAAATTGTAACGTCATACCGAGAGCCGTAGTTTTACTCCATAAACAGCGGAAAAGTAAGCGAGAAACTTTTTTCCTTTCATCATTTTACTATGGTTGCCAGCGAGAAAAAGTTTAATAAAGGTTTTAAATCATTGTTAAAGTTTGTTGCAAGTCGCTACGTACTGTCATTCTCATACAGTGTATTTCGAAAGTCTCGCCGCATTATATGGCATTTTTTGCGATTTCTGTTGGTTCTGACGTAATATCTTTTGAACCATCTGCCGTATGTGATTCTTAACCATGCAGCAATTATTACCTCACGGTAAGGAATATGTGTACCAAGTTTCGTTGAAATCGGTCCAATGGTTTAGGAGAAAATGAGCAACATTGTCGCAAAATGCAGCAGTTTTTCCCGCATCTCATTGTTTATGACGTCATATCTCGTCAATTATGTATCGTACGTGATTCTTACACTTACGGCGACCGTTCTCATGGATTGAAGCTTACGTGTACAAAATTTCCGTGAGAAATTTGACGCGAGTCACCTGCGTCACGTAACGGACCTGCATCTCGCGACCTTCCTAAGAGGCAATCAAGTCCAACCAAGTGACAGCGTTATCCCTGCAGTCATCCTTAACCTACAACAAATTGATCTATCCTTTACACAAGACTTAAACAAGTTACTGCAGACGTCCCACCTACTAGCTTCCGATAACAGTCATTGCCACTCCAACATAGCTTAGAGTGACCCCAGTCGATTGTAGTCCATCCCAAATCAATCTAATACAGCATTTGACTTCCATGAGCAATGTACAACCTGTCCACAACATTCTTCTACATCATCTAATTGCTTACCTGCACGCCAATCATTCAAAGCATCTACCCTATTCACTTAAATGTAGTTATGTTAGAATCTCACTAGCTCTAGTAACTTCTATCACATTTTTAACGGTTCTTGTTACCTACCTGGAAGAGAAGAAATTATGCGTGTTACTGTGAGAAATAGAACAACATAGCTACATCCAAGACTGCAAACTTTAGACTACCTGGAATACAGTCACACACCAGCACACACGCAACACCTGATTGTTTACAACAAGCCCCAAGCTGTTAATGTAGTCAGTCAGTAATAAAACAAGCCCCTTACAAGCCAGGATACATTTTTCGCAACAGACAACGAATAAACGAAATTATATGAAGATAATAGGTCACCAATACTTTGACAGAGGAACAAATGCAAAGTGGTACAGAATTACGGTGCTTCAATTAACTGGCATGGCAAAAAATGATTGAACTGTCACAGTGATGCTACCGTGAACAGCTCATAATGCACTAACAAACCAATGAAGTCAATTCCTTTTTAGGTCCACTTTCATCGCCGGCCGCGGTGGCCGAGGGGACTGAGGCGCGCCAGTCACGGTCTGCACGGCCACTACGGTCGGGGGTTCGAATCCCCCCCTCTGGCATGGATATTTATGCCGTCCTTAGTGTTAGCTAGTTCATAAGTAGTTTGTAAGTTTAGGGACTGATGACCCCGTAGTTAAGACCCATTAGCTATACAAACATTTGAACCGTTTTATCATCCGAGAGAGGTAGTCGCAAAAAAGCATATTACCAAGAAGTACTGCAACATTTCTATGTATCATCTGCCTGCAGTTAACACAGATGAGGTGATACCGTAAGAGATGACTACAACATTCGTTATTAACAGTTAACTTGCATGACGAAAATATAGTAAAAGGTAAAGCAGTCAACAATCCGAAGATTGGTTTGAACACCACAGTGCTTTACTAGGCATGGTCCTGTTTGGAGGTGGTATGCCATTGCCTTCCTCCGACCTTGAACCGACTTACCCAGCCAGTTATAGGGGGACCCACAGTTTAACGTGGGTTCCGAACCACGGTGCTACTCGGTATTTTTCACATGAGCAATACTGCCAGAGGTGAAAGAAGTGGAAAGTGACAGTTAAAAATCCTAGGACCTGGCGGGGATCGAACCCGCGATCTTTGGATTTGTAGTCTGGCACTCTGGCGAGGCGCACCAAAAATAAAGTAAACGGTAAACGATTTACTCACTCTCACTCTCTCTCTCTCTCTCACACACACACACACACACACACACACAGAGAGAGAGAGAGAGAGAGAGAGAGAGAGAGAGAGAGAGAGAGAGAGAGAGAGAGAATCGAGAATCGGATGGGCACTAATTTGAGATGTATCTACTACAGACTCTAAACATAGGTTTTGAAAATTGACAAGAGTAAGAAAGAAATTACCGATCGATGTACCACTCTTCCGAACCGGTGCAGACTATTACATATTTTAGGTAATCATGTTGATGATTGAGTGTTTCACATTGCACATTGACTGCCTTGCAGAAACAGTAGTGGGTATCTTATGATCTCCAGCAGACACCTCGTACAGGATATCTAGATACTACGAAAGAGTAAAAGGCTCATTCCACAGAAGGAGTAATCGTAGAATTCTTATACATCGCTTCCCACACCGCGAAAAATGTACTGAGCTAAAGAATCTTACAACATGACAGATCTACTTCAGACTCTTTTTATGACAAAACGAGCCACATATTAGAGAAATACACATCAAAACAATTGGATTACAACACAACAGACCGTCTTCTAACCCGTTTCAGGACAAAATGAGTCACGATCAGAGAAATTCACATCAAAAACATAGGATACTTTCCTAGTAAGACACCTAGTAAGTAAGACATATACTTTTTCTATGGTCATTCTGTATGAAGAACCATTTAAAACCATACCCATAATGTTCTCGTATGGCTCTTTTGAGTCTAGCCACATCTTTTTGTATCCCTTGTCAGCCGTTTAGCCCTGAAAAAAAAACACCTTTACATCATACTCGACATATTATCTTCACAGCAATTAAATGACACATCTCGAACTTTCAACCACAGATGGTTCCCTCATGACTCAAGTAAACCCCCCACACTTAACGATTACCCAGTTACCCCACACTACAATGTGAGGATGCGATGTGTAGAGGTTGATTCGGTGGATGACAAAGTACAGCACAGTACTAATCAAACAGTGATGGTAGTATACTTGTTCCAACAATTCTCTCATATAACAGAGAAAGTACCAAACGTCTTATGTTATTCAATAAACAATACATAAAGATTGTCTGTATTGTGGTCGAAAGGTAAAGTTGAGACCCGCATTCTGTCTCTAGAACAGCCATACTCAACCTTTTTCCTCATCGGGACAAATTCTCGAAAGTTTTATTTCAAGTGGGCCACAACATTACCACAGAACATAATAACACTGCGAAATAACTACACCCATTTGTTTTCTCATCAAAATCTATTTTAATATATAATTGTTAATAGAAGACTACGATGCTTTTTTGAAATATAGCTGAACCTGTTGTTAGCTAATATTTTCTTAGTCTTTTTTTTAATTTGTGCACTTGTTCTTTAGACAAATAATAATTTCAAAGAAAGATATGTAAGAACTTAAAAAGTTTGAGTGGCCATCTGAAACTCTTCTGCAACCATTTGACAGCCAAGCAGTTACGTTTCTGTTAAATATCTTCGTTCGTAGGTTCGTTAATCAATGGAATATGACATTTAGCGATTTTTAAGGCAAACAGGGCGAGTTATTATTGTGAACTGTCACAGTTGCACAGCGTTAACCAAAAAGTTAACATAATCAATCATTAACTCGTAGCTAAAAAAAAGTTAATGTATTGCTGAGCGTCGTGACCCCATGAACCAAGCGTCTCCATTCCGGACGGTTGTCAGCTTGTCTCAGTGCCTGCTGGAGAGGTAGACCGGAGATGATCTTGATTTGGTCTATCCATCTGCTCGCTGCTCTTCCTCTTGGTCTTGTGCCCTCGATCTTACCTTGTAAGATAATTTTTTCTAGGTTTTCTCCGTCTCTTCTCACAATATGGCCAAAGAACTGGAGAATTTTTCGTCGACTCGAGAAGGCGTCTGGAGATATTCAGTTGTTCAATAATGGACATATTTGTTCTTCTTTCGGTCCATTTTCTGCGTAGCATCCTACACCAGCACCAAAGTTCAAACGCATCAATGCGTTGTTTGTCTCTGGCCTTGAGTGTCCATGATTCACAGCCACAAAAGAAGACAGAAAACACGAGTGTTTCAACTAGCCGGATCTTTGTGCTATTTGTTATTGCTCTGCTCTGCCAGATCTTCGTGAGCTTCTTCATAGCCACTCGTCCTAGCGTGATCCGTCTTCTTATCTCCTCTTCACAACTACCTATGCTGCAGATGGTTGACCCAAGATACGTGAAGGACTGCACGATCTAAGGATAAAATATTACGTTAATGAGTATTATTCGATTGCAAACTTTGGGCCAGCAGTCGCCTCAACTTCTTGTCTATCCGGAGCGCGTCTCCCGCCCGCCCAAAGTTCTACATCTACATGGGATACTCTGCAGATCACATATAAGTGCATGGCACTAGTCCCACGCTACCAAAGTAGCTTCCCTCGACCATATTCCTCAGTGTTCACCATCAAGGAGGTCCAACGGTTTTATCACATTTGCGATGAAGAATGGAACCCAGAACGCCATTGTCGCATGTGAATCTTATCTTACATCTCATAAAATAAGCTGTATGTGTGTATGAATGTTCCACATCTTCTCCTAAACTACTGGCGGTACCAAACTTGGTACACATGTTCCTTAGTATCAGCCAACAATCGCTGTCGGGGTAAGAATCACTTACGTAAGGAGGTATGACGTCAAAAGCAATGAGATACGCGAAAAACAGCTGCGTCAAACGACAATGCTGCACATTTCATCCTAAATCACAGGACAGATTTCAACCAGATTTGGTACACATATTCCATTAGGAAGATAACAATTGCTGTAGGAGTACGTACCACATACGACAAATGGTTCAGGAGATATAACGTCATGAACAATAGGAATCGCAAAAAAAACTGTGTAGCAGTTCGTCGTGACCTGTACTAGAAATCATAGGATAAAGTTCACTACCATAGACTCTCAGTTCACGTTAATATATATGTATATATTGTATTGTCCATAGTTTTCAGTGGTACAAATCTCTGAACTCCTACAATCTCTGTTCCGCTGTAACAATCGGGAGAAAATATTTTTTTTTTTTTTTTTATTACAAAGGTCGAATACACCGTTACCCCTGCTGAGTGGAGTAATATTTACTTAAGGTGTTGCTCGACTTAGGTGGTAAAGTTTTCAGCCCTGTGTCGCCATCCCGATAGTCTTTCGTTTCAGCGAACACATAGATATAAATCGCTGCGCCACTCAAAATAAAAGTCAACGCATCTGATAAACAAATCTAATAATCAGAAGAACTCAGTTCAGTGGGCGTTTTTTGGTCGCAGCGTGTGTCCAGAAAAATTGTGACTAATCATTCGAACATAGTTCATTTAGTCGTTATCTTCAAAGAGTAATATATACTAATAAAGTTGAAAAATTCTGAAATTCGACACACTTTATTGTTGCTGCGGTCGACCAGTAATACTGCTCGATCGCAGTAACAAATAATAATAAACTTTTAATATAGACAAGAAATATTACTTTTACAAATTACGCTCGCTAATGTTACTTCCACGTAGCATTAGTGATCATAGGTCAACTATTTGTAAACTACTACAATAAGTTACACTGCAAGTTTACTTTAAATTCGACCACAGGGATCGATTTATTTAAAAGAAAAGTCTTATATTTTTCAATACAAATCCTGGCCAGACTCTAAATTTGCAAATACCTATCCTCACTGGTTATGCTATCTTTTTACAACAAAAACAGAAAATAACCTACAGTGCCACCACCACTTTCCGGACACCTCTCATAATTAAAATTACAAAATAAAGGCGAGGGCCGTTTTTCAGGTGTGGGCGAAATTAATCATTCAAAAGGTCTGGTTTCCCGCAACCCATAAGTCTGCCTGTTGATCTTTAATAACAGCCTATGGAAAAACAATGAATGTAGTCGTCAATAGGTAAGGTTTTACTTTAGTTACTACCCAAATGGAGTGCCGTAATTCCTTCGAATAGAATAATCACTGTTATTTTGTTCTGTAGACCTTATGCGGCATCTAATAAACAAAAACAACCTTTCACTTTAACAAGAAAAGCTTTGTATTGGTCATGAAAGTAGCTTTACATTTAATTGTCCTTCTTGCTCTTAGCCGGTGAATCATACTATTTCCACGCATTATTTTTTCAAATATGGACCATAAGCAGTATAGATCCAACTTATCAATAATAAATATGAGTGGAACTCCGTCACACTCACGATACTTCGGACAACACGCAGCCTCCGACAGTATCTACCATCCACACTAACTCCCAACTACAAAAATCAGACTATCTGCTATGTCCAAAAATTTTAATAAAATCAACTTACCACTGTTTTATACAGGGTAACTATTAAATTCCATTACGAATAGATCGTAATTATACACCTGGCTAAGAGAAGTTATTCTGTGGACCATCAAACTGATAACAAAAGAAATTCAACCATATGCATGAAATATAACTTTCATGACCAGATACTTCCTTGATTTACGAGTAAATTCTCGTACAAATAAGACGAAGGATATGTTCTATTACTGATTAATTAATTACTCGTGGAATAAAACCACATAAGATACCGCATAAATTACTAACTGGCGCATTCCAGCATGCAACAAGAATTCGATAAGCATTAAATTACGGCACTTTACCCTTGATATCTCATCTTAAAGTGGCTGCCTTTTCCGTTAATTCGCCGTTCGGCTCTCCAGAATGCACCAATTCATCATGTAAATCACATTTAGATGGCTGTTTTACTTTTTCTTTATAATAATCGACATTACTTTCTGGTAGCAAAACCTTGACCTACCGACACCTTCATTTTTTTTCCTTTACATAGAGTTTTTTTTTTTTTTTTTTTTTTTTTTTTTTGTAACACACTTCTATGCTCCGCGGGCGACCCGTTTATTCTTTGCTTCCACGCTGTTAGTATGCCCAGGGAAGCGTACGCCATCTTACTGTGGTTAAATCCCGCTGCTCCAGTACGTTCACGTGAAAACATGCAACAATAAAAATTACTAGGTATAAATATACCATTCACATAAACAAAACAATTTCGTCAACCTAAGTTGTATGCAATATACTCTCGTTTTGCTATCGTCCAGAAGTCATGATGCACTCCAAAAAATTTCTGTATTGCTACAACTGCTACATAATGCGACGAGACTTTATAAATACACTATATGAGAATGACAGTACTTGACGACTTGCAACAAACTTTAAACATAATTTCAAACTTTTATTAAACTTTTTCTCGCCGACAACCACATCAAAATAAAGGAAAAAAGTTTCTCGCTTACTACTTTTCCGCTGTTCATGGAACAAAAGTATGGCATTCGGTATAACGTTACAATTTCTACACTGCCAATTGTACTCCCAGGAAATTTTGCAGACAGAATACACCTAAAGCTGAATGTATGTTCTAAACTGTATCACAGAACAACACGTAGTTCATGAGATATGAGGACCTAAAGAGTAACGTTCATGGAAAACCGCCCCATTAAGCATAACGTTTTAATCTATTACTTCATTACTACAAACCATGTTCGCAACAGATTTTACTGACATACAGCACTTATACAAATCAATGTATTTCTGCAAAATTTTACAATTGTACAACATATCTATACTAATAATAACTCTGTAAATGTAGGCCTGTCGCTGTTCGCTTCAATATTCAAAACTACTGGACGATTTTTAATCCGGTTTCCACAGGAAACATGAGCGAAGATTGGTTCAGGATCTAGGCATGATTTCATCAAAATAGAACCACGTAGTGTTGTCATAGACTGTCGTGTCTGTCTGTTCATCTATTAGAAACCACTTCTCCAAACTACTTCACGAATTCGCACGGGGTTTTCACAAGTAACATATAGACTTAGTTTATAAAAATCCTATCACGGAAAGAAGATCACAATTTAATTTTTTTTAATCGACAACTGTCATGTCTATCATTCTCTTTCATTTCCAAAACTAACAGACGAAATTTCAGGGGTTTCTCACAGGAAACGTGAGGGTATCTTGCGGCTACAGAAACACTTCATTTCACAAAATCAGATGAGAAAAAGTAAGATATCACAATTTAAACATTTCTCTGAAAGCAATCGAATGTGTGTATTTGTAGAGAGTAATCCCCAAAAGTACTAAATGAACATTCATGGGGGTATCACAGATAAATAGAGAATATCCTGAAGCAACATATAGGCTTCATTTCATCAAAATCAGATCAGGAAAGTAAAAGATATCGTAATTTGAAGTTTTAGGTGTATTTCATGCTTGGAAAGAACGGCGTAATGCAGCAAAGAACTAATAGATAGCGCTGCGGGTGTTCATGTGAAGTTCGGGGCAGCGATCGGATTATTACCCTTTGAAAATACTCTTTGACTTTTCAAATTTACCATATTTCTGAAATATAAAACTGTGAATATAAAACTGATACAATCCTCGCCGTGTTTAATCCATATATTTACATACTGATATCACAGTCTAACGTACGTATATGTACAACTACTATTGAAGTTATAATAATTGTTTTCAGAGATATTTCTACTTCATTAAGGAAATACTTATTATATTCCAGCTTTCCATGCCTCAGCAGAGTCCAGAGATATGAATGAATGATATGAATGATCATGAAGTAAATGTTTTAAATGGCGAATATCACTGATGTATGATGTTAGCTACATCATATTCATGATGATATACCTATTTCTTACAAGTTTCGCAAACGTATTAAGGAAAAAAAATAAATTAAATAAATAAAACTGACATTTTCATGCGATTTTCACAGGAAATTTGAGCTAAGATTGAGGCAATATACGCATGATTTCGTCAAAATCAGATCACGGAAAAAAGATACATCGCAATCTTAAGTGTTTTCAGTAACTGTCTGTTCACCTATTAGAAATACCTAATCTCCTAAACTACTTTACGGATTTGCATGGAGCAACTTCGTTTCATAAAAGTGGAATCAGGGAAATTGTTTTAGATGTAGGTTATGCTTGAAGTAAGGATTGTGTAGTACAGCAAACAAGCGATAGAGGCGATGTAGTTCACCAAAGAACTAATAAACACCGCTGCAGCATAAGTATGGGGTATTACAAGGAAGGGAACGTCGGTGCCAGAATTAAGCTATCTCATGTCTACGAACACCAACAAACATTGAACATAGTGTCACTGATTTCGTGTTGTGTATTAAAAAACGCATTTTTGTGTCTCGTTTCTGCCGGTTGTCCTGGGTGTCGGTGGCCGAGTAGAGAGAGACCGACACAGGAAAATAGGGTGTACGCGTGTGCGGGTACAGAGTCTGAGGTGACCAGCCAGTGGGACAGCAGAAACTAGAAACACTAAGCTAGATTAGAACAAGAGATATATTTGGTAGAGATATTACAATACGGTACTTAACTTTGTTAACTGAAGACTAGTGAAATGCAAATACAATGTTTAACTAGGTAGAGGCCTGCCTACTGATGAGAGTCCTATTGCCAAGTGGCCGATGCAGTTCAGTGGTGGCCACGAGCGGAGTTGCAGCAGAGGGCGCTCGTGGCTGACGTCGTAAGAACGCCGGGCCGTGCTTGCATGGCGGCGCGCGGCGTAAGTACGTGGCGCGCACTTCAGACTTGTGCGACACCACATGCATAACGACATTTCTTTGCTTATTTTAGCACGTTTCACTTTTTTTTATCAAAAACTTTATGAAGATACATCGTTTCGGACAATGGCTTACATTTGACATCTTAGCTAGAACACCTGAGTTTTTGACAGAGCGATCCAACAAGGATTCTATTTTTACTGAGGTCCGAAAACCTAAAAAGCCATGATACACACAGGTCCTCCTTCAGCAACCGTTGCGAATCACGGGCTTTTTTTCCCCCACGGAATCCCCTGTGCCAAGCACAGGCATATAAGCTAGTACTACTTATATATTGGTGTGGTGTCTGTTATTTCGAAAGATATCACACCAATAAGTATTTGCAATTAATGTTGGTTTGCGTGAAAGTGTGTTGCAGAAATGGAAATTTCGGTAAGCAAACTGGCTTATATGTATTCCTCTGGCTTCTACTATTTTCTTCCTTCCAATAATTGCCTGTTAATGTGATCATATTTGCGAAGTTGGGACGAATTTTATAACTACTCACTACACAGAATGCAATAATAAGCTTACAATGAAATGAGTAACAGGCACCAAATCATAATATAGCAAATATGACAGCACATACACATATTTTCACAGCTACTGTGTAAGATACACTCAAGTATTAAAAATTAGTAAAACCCATGCTTAGATGACGTCATACAGCTTTTGACACTCACCTGATCATGTTTCAAAATTAAATAAATTACAGTGTATAAGAGGGTTTTTTTCGCCTAAATTTAACTTTTAAATCTAGTATGGAGGTTGACAGCTTGCTTTTATTTAGAACTCTACAAACTGGTACTACCTAACTTGGTGTAACTGTTATTAAGTAGCATATATCAAGAGAGAACGCTGGCGATAAATATTCTTACTTAACTTGGCTGCTAAAATTTAAATGGCTGAACAGACTTTTCATGGAACATAGTTTAATGAAAAAAAAAAAAAAGCTCTGATTTCAAATCGAATCTACAATACCAGTGACTTAAAACACCCCTCTGTTTGCATTGGGGGTTAATAAGAAAAGCATTGTGTTAACAATCCTAGAGTTCTGGAATCTGTGATCTGTTCACCACACCACATCGAATAAGGACAGCCCACGTCAGTTTACAAAGATGTATCAAAATCAAATGTTTGTAGAGCTAATGGACTTAACTACGAGGTCATCAGTCCCTAAACCTACAAACTGCTTATGAACTTAGCTTATACTAAAGACGGCACAAACATCCATGCCCGACGGGGGATTCGAACCCCCGACCGCAGCGGCCGTGCAGACCGTGACTAGCACGCCACAGACCGCTCGGCCACCGCGGCCGGCAAAGATATATCAATTATCAAAACAGAAAAAAGACTATAGATCTGAGATGGTCCATGGTTAATTTAAAGAGGAGTTATATTACATAGTTTTGGCACTGAATTACGAATTGACACTTCATCTGAAGTTATGAATTGAAAATGCAGTGCCGTTTTGGGATATGGAAGTTGGTTACAGTATATAAACGAACTGGGTAAAGATTCCGTGATTTGTGTGCCATAATAGTCACGCTGTCAAAAATGACGAAAAACAGGGCTATCGCTAAGCAAATCCAGCTCAGCAATACCAACTTCAGAGGAAATATTATTGCAGATCTTGATGCATTCTGAATTTCGTACGGAACGGTAATGGTACTAGGAGTTTGAGACAACTGAATCGCACGGTATTATCGTCAACTCAAATCGGATTCTTGATGGGCGCACCGAAAAAGGCGTCATAAAATCGGAGTCAAGGGTTTCTTGTTTTATTTTTTTAACCCATATTTAAATTCTTTCTGCAATGTCTGTAACTTACATAAATTCGAGGATTTTAGAGAGGGAAAATTGTCCAAATTTCCTTATTGATGCCGACTTTTAAGAAGCAAAAGCTGCAATTTGAAACTTTCAGCACAGTCACGCATAGTACAGATTAATAAATTTTTACCTTGCCCCGCGAGTGTTATGGGGTGTTTATTTTCGCAGTGACAGTGCACTGGCGGTTGCATATTAAGCACAGCGCTTTTCCAATACACTTTACGAACAAATACGAATCTTCTCAGTAAGCATAAAAAATGGCATACTTATATCCGAACCTTTTTTGCTCATTCTGAATGCTCGCAAGACAGATTGTGACACTTGATAGGATCCAGAACGGATACTTAGCGCACCGAAAAGGACGCGATTGCGAGCGCTGTCCGAGCTGCCACAGCCGCCACACGGAAAGGACAGGGAGGGGGAAAGCAACGGGGCAGCGCGGGGCGCGTGAACACTTGAGTGGGGCCTGCTTCACAACAAGCGACGTGCGTTGTGGAGGACGTGCTGCATAAGTTCAGGGCTTCGTCGATTTCGCTGTATGCATCTCGATCACTTTTAATCAGCCAGTCATTAGAGATTGTTATTGCGAAATTTTGAATACTGTACGACTAGCTGCTGGGCCACTCAAAAAAGCTTGGCGGGCCACAAGTGGCCCGCGGGCCGCAGGTTGAGTGCCGCTGGTCTAGAATGTTTATATGGCACCTCCTACATCGAGAAAAGTGTACACAGCTATGAAAACTTACAACGCAACAGCCCCACTTCTAACCATTGTTAGGGTAAATTGAGTCACAAGTCAGTGCAATTCACATCACATCCGTAAGATCCGTTTCTAGTAAGACATCGAGATATTCTTCAAATTATGCTTGTATGTGATATATCTAGGTAAAGAATCATTTAAAACCAAATCTACCGCAATGTTGTAAGATTCTTTCGACTAGTCATGTCTTTCTGTTTAAGACGAAATCACATCAATGGATTATGCAGTTAGCATAGGCGCAACTAGCTATGGGCCCACCGGGCCCGGGCCCTGCCCCCCCCCCCCCGAAATGTCAGTTTTTTATTTATTTATTTTTTTGTTAATTACGTTACATTAAAAGTCCGATAGTTCGGCACGTTCGGGACCGAACCGGTGCCGAATTATCGAAAATGCCGGTCGTCGGACTCTCGGACGATACCTTTTAGCATGCTTTAAGCTAACGTATACAGCGAAAACGGTTGTAACATGATGTTTTGTACTTAAATATTGATTCTACCAATCATTAGATTAATAAAATCAGCTCAAAATTACGACAGCAGGTACCAATTTTTTATTCAATACATTTACTTTGGGTAGGCTATGTGTATTGTACAATATTTTAGATAACTAAAACAAACTCGACTTTGTTTTTCTTTCCGAAATTGTTATCATTTGTAATAAAAGATTTTTCTAATGCTATGTCAAGCAGGAAGTCCTGTCCTGGCTTACAGATTGGGGAAGATTTTGGTTTCGAGATCATGATCGCTGCTTAAATTTAAATGAAACTTCCACAGGTCACTACAATATTAAGTTCACCACTCTAACGATTGCTAAGAATGCTGGCAAACAAAGCAATGTGAAACCTGTGCATAATGACAGCCGAGATCTGACCAATAATAGGCCTATAAGAACGCTTCCTGTCCCAACAATGCTTTCTGCGTCTTTAACAATCACAGCCGAAACAATCTGTCTGGCAGCATATGAACTCCTGACTATTGGACACCGTTCTAAAGGCAGTCTACTCTATTGTAATTTAGTACTTTTCTCTACTAACCGAGTTAAATTTAAAGTGTAACCACACGCGAAACTGAAAGGTGTTCATTGCTATAGTACAAGTTCAATACCTACTAATCAAGTATGCAAGGAATTTCTCAGTAAGTTATATATCATGTAGAAGTAGATTAAAAATTATACAGAGCACACATTCATTGCACCCACATTCATTGCATTGTGTTGGCTGCATGTCTGCATCTGCATTGTACACTAACAACGGAACTTAAAGTTTCGGTGTTGGTGAACTGAATGTTTATATTCATTTTGTTCTTTTCTTTTGTCGATGTTTCAGATAGGATTGTTGTTTGTTTCAATATTTGCGTAATAAGTTGCGGCAGGCGATATAAAATGATTCCTTCTTAAAAGAGGAAACAATCATCTATTTCGGATTTCTTAATTAAAAAGCGTGTGCTTTCCGAAGATGACAGTGACAGTGGTAAAAGTAATGTAGTTAGGCCTAATATTAATCAGGAGACAGCTGGCACTGATGTGCCTTCAACTCATTCAAGTTTGAGTGAACGAATAAATGACATAATAAAGTGTGCTCATCGTTTATTTCAGATGAAGAGAGATACGAATATTTAACAAACTGCTGGGTACCGGATCAGCGTTACACGTTTCCAGAAGATAATGAGTCCAAAAAGAAACGTACTTTCCAGCCTCATTGGTTATCCCAATATAAATGGCTAGCTTATAGTGAAAAACTTAAAGGGGAAGTGTGTAAATTGTGCGTTGTTTTTCTTCCAGTTACAGTCGGGAAAGGCAGTCATCAGTTTTGTGTCCCAGCCTCGTCGCCGCTTCTGTGTCTCGTTTCCGTCGTAGGTGTCGGGGGCCGAGTGGAATGAGACCGACACAGGAATAAAGATAGCACGCTGGTGCAGGTACGGAGGGGAGCAGCCAGAAACTAGAACACTAGAGTAAATTAGAACGAGATATATATTGCACAGAATTTATACAATACTTAACTTAGTTCAGTACACAGAATGCTGATACATAGTTGAGGCCTGCCTAGTGCCTATCCGATAGGCAAGTCTTCACTGGTGCCTATCTGATTAGGAAGTGTTGACTGGTTCCTATCTCAGTCCCAAGTGAACGATGTCGTTCAGTGGTGGCCACGAGCGGAGTTGTAGCAGAGGACGCTCGTGGCTGACGTCGTAAGAACGCCGCGACGTGCGTGCATGGCGGCGCGCGGCGAAAGTAGGTGGCGCGCACTTTGGACTTGTGCGACACCACAATCAGAAACCTATGAAACTTGTCACAGAACCACTGCAGAAATGGAAACATGCTCTAGAATATTTTAGCAAACACAGCTGCAACGAATACCACAAAGCTGCTGTAGAAAAATCATCTCTTTTCATCCAGTCTTATATCAAGAAGGAGTATATTCGTGATAAACTGGACTCTGTGAGATTGCAGCAAAAACGCGAAAATAGAGAGAGGTAGGTAACTATTACTTAGCTCAATTATAAGCAGTGAATTGCTTTTATTGTAATTTCATAGACACTATGGGCTGTGGCATTTGTTTCAGGCTAGTTCCTATCATTAAAACTATTGCGTTTTGTGGACGTAATGAATTACCTCTTCGTGGACACTATGATAGTGGGCCATTAACTGCTGCGAAATCTGCTCTTAAAGATGGAAAATTTCGTGCATTACTACGCTTCAGGATGGATGCAGGTGATGAAGTTCTCACAAATCATTTACAAACAGCTGCACTAAATGCCACATATGTGAGTTGGAAGATCCAAAGTGAAATTATTGAAGAATTGGGAAATTTCGTGAGCAAATGTATCATAGAAGAAATTCGGCAAGCTAAGTATTTTAGTGTTTTAGCTGATGAAACTTCTGATATATCGAAGACAGACCAGTTTGCTATTATTCTCAGGTACGTACATGATGAAAATATCAGTGAAAAATTTTTAACGTTCGTTGATGTGACTGACCGTACAGGAAAAGGTTTAGCCAATGTGATTTTAACTACACTTAGAAATTTCAATCTTGATGTGAAATACCTCCTGTGGCAGGGATATGATGGCTGTAATACTATGAGTGGATCGTTCAACGGCGTTCAAGCTGTGATAAAGGAGAGTTGCCCCACAGCGGTTTACTCGCGATGCTCGAATCATATTTTGAATTTAGTTGTTAACCATGCTTCAAGTGTGCCTAACATTAGGAATACTATCGGTGTCATCACCAATATTTGTGATTTCATGACCTCCTCTTCAGCCGGAGTACGTTTATTATCCGATTTCGTTGAATCAGAATGTCTTGAAAAAGCACATAGATTGAAACCACACTGTGCAACTTGATTCGTTGAGGATCATGAAGGATTATGTATTTTTCTACAACTAATTATGCCAATTAGCAAGACCTTGGAATATCTTTCAGAAAATTCCAATGACTCTTCAGCCGCTACAGCATATTTAACAGCCATATTGAATTGCCAGTTCTTAACTACCCTTTCTATTATTATCGAATTTGCTTCATTATTTTTATCTCTTTCTTGGCAGCTGCAGTCTCCAAAACTTGATTTGGGGAAAGCAGCTGAATTTGTGGACAATATCAAATCTATTTTAAGAAAAAAGCGTTTAGAAGCGAATAAAAGTTTTGAATCTATATTTCAGCAAGCTACCACAGTTTGTGAAAACTTAGGTGTGTCTTGACATTCAACGAAAGGTTGGGAAACAAACTATGAGAAATAATGTTGCATCAAACAGTCCTGAAGAATATTATTTACGATCTGTGTATATTCCATATTTAGACCAACTTAATATGGAATTCACTTCTCTTTTTGAAACTCAAAATCGAGATTTTTTTACTTCTTCAAAAGTTGATTCCTTCATTTATTTCGGATGTTGAATTTAACGATCTGGACTCTGTTCTGAAGATCTATGAAGAAGATTTATACGCAGAAGACATACCTTCGATAAAAAATGAATTTGAAATGTGGAAAAATTTGTGGTTGAACAGTAAGTCAAGGAGTGATGTTCCATCTGACGTAACACAAGCTCTTGCAGAGTGCTCTAAAGATTTCTACCCAAACATTTACACACTGTTACAAATATTTGCTACTATTCCTGTTACAACATGTTCGGCTGAACGAGCATTCAGCTGCTTAAAACGTCTTAAAACCTACCTGCGTTCAAGTATGGGACAGGACCGTTTAAATGGTATTGCTCATTTGTCAATTAATAGGGAGTATGACATTGATTACGACAAGATAATTGATGGACTTGCACAAAAACCTCGCAGACTGGATTTTGTTCTGTAGTAAATTTTGTTTTATAATTATCGCCATTTTTTGTGTTTAGTGCAATCGATTTGTGAAATAAGGAGAACTTTGCAAAATAAAAAACTTTTTGTTTCACGTTTTAAAAAACTGTCATGTGGTTTTTATAATTTTTCATGTAAACTTTCATAAAAAAATTAATGATGGGTAAAACTGTTTTATGTAGGAAATTGTGAAAATATTACTTGTTTAGATAAATTGTTTAAATGTATGGGCTATATATACTGCATATATTCGCTTCAAAAGTTTTTATCGAATTGCTACCAAATAATAGATTACCAAAACACATAAGGCAAATAGCCTTGGTTCAGTTTGAAATATAGCCTAAAAATTCTGGCGACAATATATATAAAGGAGAGAATAACTAAATAGCAGCAATGTATAATCATACTAATCTAAGGGCTATGATATATTATTTTACATTTTTTCTCTTTATTAAAAGGTATTTTTTCTGTCCAATAGTTTATATTAATTTTTTGTCATTTAATATATATTATTTTGTTTGAACTTCGTAAATTATTGCACTGTTTGTTTACCTAAGCTAACTTTGTATTTATTGTTCCTATGTTGAACCAATGGCTGGAACATTTCTTCAATAAATAAATGAAAATTAATAAAATGCAAAGGTTAAACATTTAAAATTGCACATTTCTACTTCTGAAACATATAGCATTTATATTCCATAAACGAATTTCACGTTGGTTAATATAACAGGCTACACAGTTAATTGTATGTGTATGTATATGTAAGTATGTATGTATGTAATATATGTGTGCCTCAGCACTCAATGTCAAAAAATATCATTATATACGAGTGCCCCTACACCATGCAATGTAGGGCAGCTGGAACGTGCGTCAACTGGTTGAACATTCTGTGTATGGATTACTGGTATTACAGGCAGGAAGCAATAATGGGTTAAAGTTTGAGATGTTTCAGTTAATTGCCGTAATGACTTAAACGTTCCGAGCAGCATGTTTCAGTTTTTTCAAGTCTAGAGGACCACAAGGGAATACAGAAAGACTTGTATATAGCATAATTGTATATAGCATAATTCAAAGAACATCCTTGTATCTTACTAGGAAAGGATCCGTTGGTTGTGATATGGATTTTTTCTGATCTGCGTTACGAATTACCCTAAAATGTGTTACAGGCGGATCTGTTGCATTGTAAGTTTTGTAACTCTGTAAATTATTCTCATTGCATGATATAAAGTATAAGCTTTCTAGGGTGGTTCTTTTGATTGACACTTTTACCCCTCGGTAGTACATACAGATGACCATATGAATTGACTACTGGTGGTCATAAGATATCCTGTAATTACTGCTTCCCCGGTCTGATGATGAACACACAACATTGTTGTTGTTGCAGTCCAGAGACAGGTTTGATGCAGCTCTCCACAATACCCTATCCTGAGCAAGCCTATTCAACTTCACATAACAGCGGTAACCTACATCTGTCTGAATCTGCTTACTGTATGCGTCTCTTGGACTTCCTCTGCGGTTTTTACCCCACACAATTCCCTCCAATGCTAAATTCACAATTCCTTGATGTCTTAAGAACGTGTCCTACCAATCGATCCCTTCTTTTAGTCAAGATATGCCAGAAATTCCTTTTCTCCCCAATTCTGTTCAGTACCACCTCATTAGTTACGCGATCCACCCACCTAATCTTCAGCATTCTTCTATAGCACCACATTTCAAAAGCCTCTGTCATCTTCCTGTCCGCACTGTTTATCGCCCATGTCTCACTCCCATACAAGGCAACACTCCACACAAATACCTTCACAAAGGGCTTCCTTAGGCTTAAATCAATATTCGATGTTAACAAATGTCTTTTTCAAGAATGCTTTTCTACCCATCGCCATTCTGCATTTTATATCATGTCCTGCGACCATCATTTGTTATTTTACTGCCCAAGTAACAAAACTCATCTACCTCCTTTATTGCTTCGTTACTTCATCTAATTCCTTCAGCATCACCTGATTTTCTTAGACTGCACTCCGTTACCCTAGTTTTGCTCTTGTTAATCTTCATCTTATATGCACCTTTGAGCAGATTGTCCATTCCGTTCAACTGCTCTTCCAGGTCCTTTGCTGTCTCTGACAGAACTACTAAGTTGTCGGCAAAACGCAATGTTTTTAACTTCACCCTGAACTTTAATGCATTCTCCAAATTTCTCCTTGCTTTCCTTTATAGCTTGCCTAGTGTACAAATTGAACAACATTGGATAAAGGCTACAACCCTGACTTACTCCCCAGCCACTGCATCCCTTTCATGCCCTTCAACGCTGACAACCGCTGTCTGGTTTTTGTACAAGTTGTAAGTAACCTTACGCTCCCTATATTTTACTCCTACTTGCTTCAGAACTTGAAAGAATTTATTCCAATCGACATTGCCAAAAGCCTTCTCCAAATCTACAAAAGCTAGATATGTACGTTTGCCTTCTCCTAATATATCTTCTAGGATAAGCCTTAAAGTGAGTATTGCTTGCCATGTTCCTACATTTCTCCTGAACCCAAAATGATTCTCCCTAAGGTCAGCTTCTACCAGCTTTTCCATCTTTCTGTAAATAATTCGTGTTAATATTTTGCAACCATGATTGATCAAACTGATGGCTCTGTAGTTTTCACACCTCTCTGCGCCTACATTCTTTGCAATGGGGATTATTACATTTTTCTTAAAGTCTGAGGGTACTTCACCTGTCTCATACATCTTACACACCAGGTGAAACAGTTTTGCCATGGCTGGTTCTCCCAGAGATTTCAGTAGCTCTGAGGGAATGTCATCTACTCCAGGGGCCTCGTTTCGGCTTAGGTCTTTCAGCGCTATGTCAAATTCATCTCTCACTATAATATCTCTTATTTCATCCTCATTTTCTTCTTCTCCCCTTCCTACAAAATTGCCTCTTAGTTCATTTCCTTCGTAGAGCCTGTCTATATACTGTTTCCACCTTTCAACTTTCCCTTCTTTGCTGAGAAATGGTTTTCCATCTGTGTTCTTGATATTCATAGAGCTGTCTTTCTTATCTCCAATCTCTCTTTATTTTCCTGTAGGCAGTATCTATTTTCCCCTATTTATACATCCTTCTACATTCTTGTATTTGCCTTCTAGCCACTCCTGCTTAGCAATTTTGCACTTCTTGTCAATCTCATTTCTGAATCATCTGTACTCCATTTTGCCTGTTTCATTTACTGCATTTTTGTATTTTCTCCTTTCATCGATTAAATTTAGCATGTCCTGTGATATCCAAGGATTTTTTTGTTGGTCTTGCCTTCCTACCTATTTTTTCCTCTGCTGCCTTCACTATTTCATCCCTCAATGCTACCCATGCCTCCTCTACTGTTTTATTTCCCCCCGTTACTGTCAAATGTTGTCTAAAGCTCCCTCTGAAATTCTCAAGAACTTCAGGTTCCTTCAATTCATCCAGGTCCTACCTTTCTGTAGTTTTTTTCAGTTTCAGCCTGCAATTCATGACCAATAAGTTATGGTCAGAGTTTATTGACATCACTGAAAATATTTAATAGTAAAGTATATATTCTATCATGTTGGATGGATGATAATACAGTAAACTATTGTTAATATGGGGAAATTCTTTAAGGTGATCTTGGCATATGCTGTATATGTAGCAAACAGTTGAATAGCTTTGACATGTTCGATCTCTGATGTGTGGTTTTAACAGTGTGATAATTAACATTTGTATAGCCTTCTTTCGAGAAAACATAGTCGATGTTGGTGCGATCCTATGTTTAGTACAGTATCTATCCCTAATTGGAGGCTGTTATATTCTATTTTTATCCAATGTTTTATGTTTCTTCGTTGATACCATGACAAATTTTGGAGGATCGATGGATAAGTTACATCAAAGTTGTAGTGCGTTGCATTTAACTGTGCGATAACATGCTTGATGTGTGGGGTTGTGTGGGATTAATTGGCTAATCTATAGACGTGACTTCCTCTTAAAGAGAGTGATGTGACTTGTTGAAATAGTCATAGAATATTGTGGTGGACTTGGTTTTAAATTATTTTTTGCCTAGAAATATCACACAAACGTATAATTCGAAGAACATGTTAGTGTCTTACTAGAGAAGGATATGATGGATGTGATGTGAATACCACTGATCTGTGGCTCAATTTACCTAAAAAAGGGTTACAGTGGGGCGGTTGTGTTGTAAGTTCTCGTTGCTCTGTACATTTTTCTCACTGCAGGAGGTGCTATATAAACTTTCTAGATGGAATGCAGGTCTAAGCTTTATCTTTTGAGTGCACAGAAAATCCTTGCGTATTGTTGTCACCAGCATTGTGTAGAACCAGTTGCCAGCTATGTGGAAGGCGTAGTATACCATTAGCAGATACTGTTCTGTTGATGGTAAGAATGGAGTGGTCTACTGACTGTCAAATCTGTGGAACAGTTCTGAAGCGAATGCCACAAAATTGTTCTTTCATCTTTGGAATCAAATCAAAGTCACAAGGACAAGTCCGGGAAGTATCGTGAATAGTACAGTACTTCCTAGTCCCATCGACCAAACAGAGCAGCCACAGAATGCCCTTTATGTGCCTGCGCATTGTTGTGCAAAATGATGGGTAGATTGCGGAGAAAGTGTTGCTGCTTCTTTTGCAAATCCGGTCACAGGTGATGCTCCAAAAACGAACAGTAATACCGCACACTGATAGGATAACCATCACAGTCGTTCATAGTGACACCAATATGTTAGACCGCTCGCTCACAAGTGACTGTTTCCCTTGATTGTGTGCACGTTGATGTGGGATGGGCGAGTCTATTTGCTCAGAGATACGTGAGGTGTGTCAACAGTGTGTGCTTTCAGCGACAATAGTAGATTCGATTTCTTAGTATATGCACAGCAGTGTCGCCACTAAGTTCCAACCCTTGTATAATACAAGAATTACAAAGAGTATGTGTATATTTATATTCCATGTACTGCCCAGAATTCTGCTGCACAGACTGCCTTATCATTGGCGATAATTAGATTGTCTGAGGAAACAGGTTCTGATAGTTTCCTGCAGTTGAGTAGGTGCTGATGGTCTTGATTTTCATCACACTCACATAGTATGTCCCCGATATGGATCCCCATTTCTTGATGATCTCCTTACACCGAGATACTCCAGTTCTCAGTCGTCTGAGTACCTTCCTTGTCTTGCATGGGATGTGATGGCCTGTAACAAGTTCTTCCATGGCACTGACCCAATATTTCTCTGATGACTTCAGGGTGTCACAGTGGGTTATCTTTTGACCTCTACACGTTATTCTCAATTTCCTTCATGCCTTTTTAGTTTGAAAAGTGTCTAAAGGATTACACCCCCCCCCCCCTTTTTGTGCTTAACTCCTACTTCACTGATTAATTGTTAGCAGAAAAGATTGATGTATATCATTGTTTATAATATTTACAAATGTAAATATTGTGTTCAGCCTGGCTTCAGTACTAGTTTTGTGCAGTAATGTGATCATTGTATACAAGTATTCTAAGAAAAAAAATTCTAAGAATTATAATATGCACCTAGTATATTCGACAGTATGTAATAAGTTTTATATCCTTCAAGATGTAAATGTCCTTAAGATTTTTTTTCCTCCTGAGCAATTCCACATCCAGAAGGGCAATTACACTTGGGAACATCACCACATATTGCCTCATTTTATAAGTATTTACTGTGTACTAGCTTATTCGCCTATTCTTCGCAATGGTTGTTAAAGAGGGACCTCTGTGTATCATGGTTTTTTAGTATTCTGGACCTAGGTCAGCAAAAACAGAATCCTTGTTGGATCGCTGCCAATAAACTCAGTTCTCCTAGCCAAGATGTCAAATTTAAGTATAAGTCATTGTCGAAAACGATGAATGTTCGTTCAGTTTTTCATACAAAAACTGAAATTAATTTAAGCACATACTCCGAAACAATGTAATTTCAATGTTAGGTTGTGTTCATAAAGTTAAGACTACCGTGTCTATTTACCTGGTGGCGTAAACTTCTGATAACACTTCTATCGTTGAGATGACAAATACTGTTAATATTAACAGCAACATGTATAGATTCTATGGTGTAGTACTAAACTGATTATCTTTTACATTAAGAGTATGCTGAAACATTAGTATGTTGCAGTGTTGCACTGGTGACAATGTAGTTATTCTGTATGCAGTGCTCAATATTAGCGATAGCTCGACGAATGCTGGAAGTCTGGTAAATCAATCAACAGAGCAGTTCACATCTGTTTAGATAAGGCGTCATGGTGGTGCCAATGTGCGATAAAGTAAGTCTGGGTAATTGTTGAAGGACTGCCGTCAGCTGATCGTCTGCATAGAACTTTCCAATAAATATAGTATTTCTAGTGAATTCTCTTGTCTGTGTTAGCAGCATCGGCCACGCTTTTAGCCAACACGTCCCCACGTCCTGGAGTGATTACTTCGCAAAGCACGAAGTTGAAATCGACCTTGTGTAATAGTACTATATATTCAGAAGTCGGATTATAACTAAATACAATTGTTTCAGCAAAAGAAGACATCTTTATCTTAATGTAATCCGCACCAAAAGGAATTAATTACAAATTTTTGCCGGCCGCGGTGGCTGAGGGGACTGAGGCGCTCCATTCACGGTCTGCACGGCCACTACGGGGGTTCGAATCTCCCTTCGGGCATGGATATTTGTGACGTCCTTAGTATTAGATAGTTCGTAAGTAGTTTGTAAGTTTAGGGACTGATGACCCCGTAGTTAAGTCCCATAAGCTTTACAAACATTTGAACAAATTTTAATCACAATATTGTACCGAACAATTATGGACGCAGAGATGTTTCTGACGAGTTTGTCGCTGGCAAGGACATTAATTATTCTAACCTCCTTGGTCGCTCGCTTGTGTATATTAGGCAGGGTTTCCACAGGCACGAATTTCTTACACATGCGTTCCCCCACCACCATTCCGTACATACATGTACAGTGAAACCCCTCTAATCCATCACCTTTGGGACCGGGAACATGGTCGGAACGAGAAAAAGGTCGGATTATCCGAAACATCTTATACTTATCGCTAAAATATAAAGAGAGATTTCGTACAAAAAATTAAACGATTTAAGAACTAAAAGACGTCTACAGTAATATAAAAAGATGTTTTCTACACAATGTTAAACAATATATTATCTAAAAAACGACTACACACACTATAATATGTATTGTTTTAAAAGGAAAAAAGGCAAACAAATTACAGTACTGTACTGTACTGACTGTAGAAATCGGACACCATGACGAGTTTTTCCAACGATCAGTCCAGCCTTCACTGGGAAGAAATTTACTTTCCTCTTCCAGTTTTTTGTGTAAAAACTATCGCTTTTTCTTTGAGAAATGGCCCAGATGTTGGAGTTCCTTTCCTTCTTTCTTGACATAACCACATCCACAGTGCGTTATCAAACAGTTCAAGTTAAGGCTTTTTTTTAATGTTTTGCGATTCTTCAGAGTGTTTTCACATCAATCGTAACTGTATGGGATTCAATGTCTTTCCAATTCTTCCTCGAATCCTGTATTCATTCAGTTCCTTTTTCGGAGCGATTCTCCTTTGTCCAGTCTTTGTAGCACTGTTAATTTTTCGTTTAGTGAAAGAGTTACACACTGTACACACAATCTTGAAAATATGGACACAGCATGTTGGATGCCTGTTTATCTGTCGATGAGATGAGGGATTCAGACTGTTCTTGCAACAAAGTATATGGCTATTGCCAATTGCGTTAAGCTGATTCGTTGTCTGCCTTGCTGTCTTAGACCTGGAAGACTTAACAGTGTCACAGAGCATTTGTAGATATATACTGACACACATACCAGTGTGTTACTAACAGAGTCGTCACAAAAGTTTGCCACAGATATAGAGAGTGGTGACCTGACAGCGGCAGTACTGTTCTTCAGCACCGAGGAACGACTGTGGCTAAGGCTCATACTGCCTTGTGCAAGTTGCTCTCAGTACTAGTGAGGCTCCTGTCCTGGTATGTTTAACTAAATATTCCTTAAACTCAGTGTGTGTTATCCCTTTAAAATGCAGTCTACAGACGTCTTGCGTATGTATCGAAAGAAATTGTTGCTCCCTCTTAGATCACTTGGAGATGCAACATTGATGACTTAGTAAGAATGCTTAATAATAGATAAACTATAAGATAATTTGTTTATACATTTAGCAAATGTTTATCATTAGACATTTAATAAGGTTTATGTGGCTTGCTGTGAGAATACTGTGTTGGTGGCTTGAGAGAGAGAGAGAGAGAGAGAGAGAGAGAGAGAGAGAGAGAGAGAGAGAGAGAGAGAGAGAGAGAGAGAGTGACACATGAGGACAAAAGGCTTTTGGGGCCTAGTTTTAAGCTTTCACTAATGGCGTGGTTAAAGGGAGTTTGAAGAAGGGGGTGGGCACATAACAGATACCTCTCTTGTTGGGAGCTTCAATTGGTTCCACCCATGAACTTGTCACTAATGAGCTCACAGATAGTTTGCATGAGATTGACTCATAATTGACATTATAGCCATTAGTGCAATTAGAGTACATACTTCTGGTGTAACAGATGATTTTCTTTATGATCCATCTGTATGTAGATGCAAATATTGTATGTCTTATGACCTTTAATTAAGGTTCAATGTATTACACAATCTAAGTGTACAGACTTTATAGTATATATAGTACTGACCTTAGTGAGTGGGTCCTACAATGATTTCTGATAAATGAAATGTTTTTCAGAAATTGTTAATAGTTCCCTTGACATCACAGATAATGGTTTAAACATTTATTGTTAAACAATGCAATTTTAGGTATGGATCTCTGCTCTGCTTCTGCATACAACCCTCACAGTTGGCTCTAGGCTCAGACTGACAGATTCCAGTCAATTTCATAGTGGGGGAGAGGAAGCGAACACATGATCTGGTGTGTGGTGGGGGTTACAAGTAATTTGGTGGCTGATCTCAAGTATGTAATCACTGGGGCTGGAGGATACCTTCATACTTTCTTTAATTCTCCCAAGAGGGGGCAGCTGCTGTGGTGATGGAGGAGCCAGGCAAGTCTGAACATGTCGGGTGTGGCAGCTGGGCAAGTGCATATCTCTCGGAGGTGGATAAATCTGGATCTGTCAGGGCTTTTCCATCTGCACGCAGCCACTGAACCGCTGCCATCTTGAAAAGTGCGTTTGGCTCCCCAAACTGTCCCATCTTGGATTTTGCCGTCAGTATGTCCTTCCCTTACTATTCACATTGCTCTCTTCTGTACTGAGATACCTACCAGAATAGGCACTAAATGGTTCTGTTATGTTTCCATTTTCACTTCACCTTCAAGATAGGCTTAAGGATATTTAACCTACCTTCTCTCGATCCCCCTCCCCCCTTCAGAAATCCTGACCATGTATTCCCCATGAGGAAATAAACATTTATGGTTTCTCGTTCAAAATCTGAACACTGTTTTCTAATTTCAAGCCCACACTGCTTTCCATTCCAGAATACATCTTGTGTGTGGTGTACAGGCTAGTGTCACAAATTGGGATGACAAATCCACTGTTTTCGGCTTTGAGGTGCTGTATAAAAATTACTGAGCTACGAGCAGATGTGCGAAACCATTGTGCGGGGCTAACTGGTTCTCTGCTGTGGCTCAGTTGAATTGAGCATAGCACACCAATTGGGCTGCCTGCCGCAGGGTACCCGCCAGATCACACAGCTATCCACAGCCTCGCCGGTCACCTCTGCCACCTTCGTGTAAGGCCATGTCACTGGTACCTTATCACAGCATTGTTAGAGATGTAATGACATTTGTGTGGCTTGCTGTGAGAATACTGTGTGTTGGTGGCCTAAGGGAGAGATAGTGGATTGGAGTGACACACGAAGACAAAAGGCTCTTGGGGCCTAGTTCTGCCACCACGTTGCTGTCACACTGTTCGTCATTAAAAATGTACGTCGTGAGATTTGTTTTAAGAAGATACTACTGGGTTCAGAGGTCGCTATAGATGTCACTGAGAGCTGCTGATAAAGATTCGTATTTTAATATTAACTTGAATATGTCTAAAGGATGCCTATTAATGGGTCATAGGATCTGGAACACAGCACTGTGCCCTCAACTAGTCTCATGAGTTACTGTTTCTTTGGCTACTGTCCCTTCCACTTATCCTTTTTACTTCACCCAACATTACATTGTGTCCCTTCTCAGTCTCCCACTGGAACTGGCACTAGCACTGTCTCTACTACCATCCACTGCCATTTCCTGCTATACACTTTCATCACAATAATGCACTAATATGAGGAAGCTGGCTCCCCTGCTTTTCAATCAGTCTTACTGAACAAGAGAAATCTGCTTTTTTGTGTTCTGACAGGAGCATTTTTCAACTTGTTTTCTTCCTTTCCTTGCTACAGCTTATAAGATAAATTATGTAGATCAATAAGGACTCTATATGCAATGTGATCAAAAGTATCCGGACACCTGGCCAAAAACGACTTAAATGTTCATGGTGCCCACCACCAGTAATGCTGAAATTCAATATGGTGTTGGCCTACCCTTATCCTTGATCAAAGCTTCCACTCTCTCAGGCATACATTCAATCAGGTGCTCGACCATTGCTTGGAAAAAGGCTGTCCATTCTGTTCATCATGGAATGGTGTACTGAAGAGACGTATTGATGTAGGTCGGTGAGGCTTGGCACAAAGTCGGCATTCGGAACATCCCAAAGGTGTTCTACATGAGCAAGTTAGGAACTGTACAGCTCAGTCCATTACAGGAATGTTATGGTCGTATAACCACTCTGCCACAGGCCATGCATTATGGACAGGTATTTGATTGTATTGCCACTGTTGAATCTTCCATTGTTTATGTTCCTTACACTAATCAAGGCATCCTTTGGCATTGACCTGTGTGAAATGTGGCAGCCTCTTGGCCATAAAATCCAAGTTTCCTCACCTCCCCCCAACCGTCACAGTACAAGTGGATGTGGTGGTCTGGATAGATGCCTACCTATTACACAGTATGACTCTTTAATTGTCAGAAGTCTCTTTGAATCAATATACAAGGTAATGTATGTTTTCATGCTTTACCTGTCCCTTCACGTTTCCACACCACTATCACATCAAAAACAGTGGACCTAGGGATGTTTAGGAGTGTGGAAATCACACATACAGATTTCTCATCATAAAGAGGCTCGCTGAGTTGCTGAAAGGCACGAAAATAGATAATCACATTCACACAACTTAAATTTTCGGCCGTAGCCTTAGTCAGAAAAGAAAAACACATACTTTCATACAATCACTCAGACAACTACACACACACACACACACACACACACACACACACACACACACACACACACCATTACCAATGTCTGGCCTCCCCAGCGCCACAAGCATCTAGACTGTGACTGAGGTGGGGAGTGTAAGGGGGAAGGATGCTGTGTAAAGGTGAAGGCAGAAAGGCGAGAATTTGAATTGTGGCAATGAATACAGTGAAGGAAAGGGTCAGGAAAGGATAAAATGGACATGTAAAGGAGCGAGTGGGGGGGACTTGAAACTATAAAAATAATAAAGAAAAAATAAAAATAGGAAAAGATAAGAAAAATAAATACAAATAAAAAGTAATTAATTAAGGGGAGATTGTAAGTGGCAACACACAGTTTCAAGAAAGACATGAGATTCAGGGTAAATAGTGGGCAATGAAGAAGGAGAGAGGGGAGTGGGGGAAGGTATAGGGTGTAGAGATGGAAAGTTATCTTAGGTTGAGGCCAGGATGGTTGTGGGACCGTAGAATGTGTTGCAGTAACAACTCTCAACTGCGCAGATCAGAAGAGCTGGCAGTGGAGGGGAGGATCCAGATGGCTCGGGTAGTGAAACATCTATTGAAATCCAGAGTGCTGTGTTCAGCTGCTTGCTGTGCCGCAGGGTGGTCCATCTTGCTTTTTCCCACAGTTTTGGCATTGGCCATTCATCCTGACAGTCAGTTGGATCATCGTCATACCAACATAAAACACTGTGCAATGATTGCAACAGAGTTGATATACCACATGGCTGGTTTCACAGGTAACCCGATCTCTGATGGGGTAAGATAAGCCTGTGATGGGACTGAAATAGAAAGTGACTGGGGTGGATTGGGCATGATCCCTTTGGTAATGGGCTGGGAGTGGCATAGGGACAGACTAAGATACTGTGGATATTGGGTGGGCAATGGAACACCACTTTAGGAGGGGCGGAAGGATATTGGGTAGGATGTCTCTCATTTCAGAGTATGACAACAGATAATCAAAGACTACACTAGACGAAGGATGTGATTTAGCTATTCAAGTCTGGTGTGGTACTGGGTGACAAGGACACTCCTTTGTGACTGTTACTGGGTTTGGAGGGAGGATGGTGGTGTGGGGGATATGGCACAGAAAATCTGTCTGCAGACTAGGTCAGGAGGGTAATGTCTGTCTGTGAAGGCCTTGGGCATAATGGGTAAGGGACTTATCACCGCAAATTCACTGTCCACGGGTGGCAAGGCTGTATGAGAGGAATTTTTTGATTTTGAATGGATGGCAGCTATCAAAGTGCAGGCACTGTTGGTGATTATAGCTGGTGTCATAAGAAGGTGCTTTGAAGCATATAGGTGGAGCGATAGGGAAAGCAAGGAGGGGAGGAGCTACTTCTGAGAGCAACAGTTGCGTGTGCGGGAGAAACAATGCATAACTCACGGCCAGCCATGCGCCTACAGAATGAACATTATTGGCTGTTACTGTGATAATGGAGGGGGAAGCACAGAACATTAGGTTTAAAGTAGACGGAGGTATGGATGGAGCCGTCAATGAGGTGGAGGTTAACATCCAGGAAGGTGACTTTCCAGGTTGAGAAGGACCAAGTGAAACTGATGGGGCAGAAGGAATTGAGGCTGTGAAGGAACGAGGATAGGGTCTCCTGGCCCTGAGTCAAAATCATGAAAATATCATCAATGAAACTTGTAGTGTTACTGGGAGAGTTTTTTAGTGTTATTGAATGTTCTTAGGGTGAATGACCATGAAATCAGTATTTCGTCACTAGTCAGGATTACGATTGAGTTGTCTTCGTTCTTCCCTATATGAAGAAATGCCATAAGAGGTCCAGCTGGTCTGTAACCCAAGCATTTTAGTTTCTTTAACTAAATAAAACATCAGGCTTTCTTCTTCAAAAATTGTTTCAGCATGAGAAAATAGAGACGGCTACTTTTCAAATAATTGTCTCAAACTTGAGGTTTAATGTTTAACAAATATTTATTCTCTTCGGTAACTACACAGAGGCACTTCCACATCTGACCACTAATATTTCCTAAATAAATATATTTGCCATTCGTATGACGGGTATAGCTTTGCACTGCAACTCATTACACTACATACCCCTCCCCTTAGACATAAGATGTCAAATAAATAATTATATCATTACTTAAAATTCAGTATACATTATTTTATTAATGTTTGTATACACACTTCTTGTTATTAACATTGGAGTTTAACATGGATTTCTTTGAGATATGTACTTCAAGTTCCATTTTATTTTCATTTTTTTTTTTTTTTTACAATTTTGTTTGATATGAGCAATATATATGCCTGCACTGTGAAGTGTTCTATGTGGGAATGACCAGCAACAAGCTGTCCACTCGCATGAACGGTCACAGGCAGACAGTGTTTGTTGGTAATGAAGATCCCCCTGTGGCTAAACATGCCTTGGTGCACGGCCAGCACATCTTGGCGCAGTGTTACACTGTCCAGGTTATCTGGATACTTCCCACTGACACCAACCTTTCAGAACTCCGGAGATGGGAACTTGCCCTTCAGCTTATTCTCTCCCCCGTTGCCCACCTGGTCTCAACCTCCGCTAAATTCAAATTCCCGCCCACCATCTTTAGCATCTTTGCCTCGGTTCTGCGGACAGAGCCTCTGCCTCAAGTGGTATCTCTGTCCAACTTCTTTGCTTTTTACAAATGTCCATCTAGGTGTGTTTGCGTTTGGATATGTGTGAGTGTGTGTGTGTATTTGTTTACCTTCCTTTTTGTCCCCTAAGGTAAGTCCTTCCACTCCTAGGATTGGAATGTCTCCTTTTCCACTTCTTTAAAACCCATATCCTTCCCTTTCTCCTCCCCTTTTTTTCTCTTTTTCCTGAAGAAGCTGCCAGTGGTAGCAAAAGCTTGTATTTGTGTGATTTTATTCGTATCTACCGACGAGCTGGTCCAACAGGAAAAATATACGTAAAAAATAGATGAAGTCCACTTACCAGGCGAAGGACACAAACGCTAGCTTTCGCAGCCCAGCTGCTTCATCAGGCAGAAGGGAAGGAGAGGGAAAAGGAAATGATGAGGGTTTCAAGGAAGGGGGTGAGGAGCCATTCCAATCCTGGGACAGGAAAGACTTACCTTGGGGGAAGAAAAGGAAGGTCAAAAAATACACACACACACAAACCCATACATTTACACAGACGCAAACACACTTAGGCAGACATACTATAGTATGTTAGTATGTCTGCGTAAGTGTGTTTGCGTCTGTGTATATGTATGGGTGTGTGTGTATTTATTCACCTTCCTTTTCTTCCCCCAAGGTAAGTCTTTCCTGTCCCAGGATTGGAATGGCTCCTCACCCCCTTCCTTGAAACCCTCATCATTTCCTTTTCCCTCTCCTTTCCTTCTGCCCGATGAACCAGCTAGGCTGCGAAAGCTAGCATTTGTGTGTGTATGTGTGTGTTCTATTTATTTGTGCTGCTGTCACACCTGTGCTCCTTCGCCCGGTGAGTAATCTTCGTATATATATGAACGCTTCAACATCAGAGATTTCTTCTCAAGTTAACAAATCAGGTTATTTGACCCAATTAGTCACTCATGTGGGGTAGGAATGGAAGGAGTATTATTATTTTAATATTAATCTTAGCTATAAAATTAATCTTAGCTATAAAACTGGGTTTGATTGTGATAAGCAATTTAAGTGGTAGTAGAATATGACGTTGACAGTAGTTTTATCTCTTGTTAGAGGGATTAGCACCTAATATTTTTTTAAATAATTTTTTTTATTATAAAAAATAGAGGATTCCTCCTCCCATGCTCACTTAAAACCACCTAACTGGGAAATTAAGAGTAACCTTACAAATTCAGAGACAAGGCAAAGAACCTATTTAGGAACTCCACTAGCATATATATATCTCCTAGGTTTCACCTTTCTCATTCTTATTCAGGATTACTCTAATCCCTGTAAACTCATTTTAACTATTACCTTTCTCCATTGGTGTCTGTATATTTCCATCCTAATTGGTCACACTTCTATCCCCCGTACCAAATAAATGTACTGTCAACTACAGCATTTTTTCATGCTAAACATAAATATCCACCTTTCTTCTCCAAATCCACTTTTTAAACTATCTATCTCTAATTCCATTCCCCACTGTACCTAATACCCATCTGTATGTGTGAGTATTAATTGTACTGTTGTTATTAATTGTAAATTTGTAAGGTGTAAATAAGAAATGTTTGTGTACCTGTAAGTGTGTGTATATGTAGTGATCGTAATCTGAATCTCAGGCCAATCCTCTCAGGAGTATACAGTACAATGAGGGTTGTAGTCAGGAAAAAGCAAATAAATAAATAAATAAATAAATACTTGACACGGAAAAGAAGGGTCTCAGTGATAAAGACATATGAAAAATGAAAAGGGGTCTAAAAGGCAGGTACTCTATAAAATAGTATAAAAGGAAGAAAAAGACTAGGAATTGGAGCTGAAGAAAAAAAGAAGATTGTCCGAAAGACAATCCCCCCCTCCCCAGGAACCCATGGTTCTTTCCGTACATCACTATGGCGCTGGAGGGCAAAAGATGGCAGGCTAGATGTGAGCCGCCCCACTACAGAACGGACGTCATAGATTCGCATCCAGAACCCCCCCCCCCAAATAGAAACTCAAATTCCCTACTATTGTAATGCATGACGGGTCTTCAGTATTGCGTGTTTGTGCAGTGTGCGTGTGTGTAAAACGTGTATGTGTAAGTGTGTGTATGTACACGAATATTATAGAGGAAAAATTCCTAACAGGAAAAATATATGTGAAAAATAGATGAAGTCTACTTATCAGGCGAAGGAACACGGTAGTGATAGTAACAAATAAACACACACACACACACATAAACACACACACACACACACACACACACACACACACACACACACACAAGTACACTTAGACATACTGTAGAAAGCAAAGAAGTTAGACATAGATGCGACTTGAGGCAGAGGCTTTGTCCAGAGAATCAAGGCAAAGATGTTAAGATGGTGGGTGGGAATTCGAATTTAGTGGAAGTTGAGACCAAGTGGGCAATGGGAAGAGAGAATATGCTGAAGGGCTAGTTCCCCTCTCCGGAGTTCTGAAGGATTGGTGTCGGTGGGAAGTATCCAGATAACCCGGACGGTGTAACACTGTGCCAAGATGTGCTGGTCGTGCCCCAAGGCGTGTTTAGCCACAGGGTGATCCTTATTACCAACAAACACTGTCTGCTTGTGACCATTCATGCGAATGGATAGTTTGTTGCTGGTCATTCCCACATAGAACGCTTCACAGTGCAGGCATGTCAGTTGGCTAATCACGTGGGTGCTGTCGCAAGTGGCTCTGCCCTTGATTGTGTACACCCTCCGGGTTACGGAACTGGAGTAAGTCGTGGTGGAAGGGTGCATAGGGCAGGTTTTACAACGGGGGCGGTTACAAGGGTAGCAGCCAGAAGGTAGGGAAGGTGGTTTGGGGATTTCATAGGGATGGTCTAGGAGGTTACGAAGGTTAGGTGGGTGGCGGAAAGACACTCTCGGAGGAGTGGGGAGGATGTCATGAAGGATGGATCTCATTTCGGGGCAGGATTTAAGGAAGTTGTATCCTTGCTGGAGAGCCACATTCAGAGTCCGCTCCAGTCCCGGAAAGTATCCGGTGACAAGAGGAGCACTTCTGGGGTTCTGTTGAAGGTTCTGAATTTGGGGGGATGAGGAAGTGGCTCTGGCAATTTGCTTCTCTACCAGAGCAGGAGGATACCTGCGGGATGTGAAGGCTGTTATCAGGTTATTGGTGTATTGGTTCAGGGATTCAGGACTGGAGCAGACTCGTTTGCCACGAAGACCTAGGCTGTAGGGAAGGAAACATTTGATGTGGAATGGATGGCAGCTGTCATAATGCATCTACTGTTGTTTATTGGTAGGTTTGATGTGGACGGATGTGTGTAGTTGGCCGTTCGATAGCTGGAGGTCGACATCAAGGAAAGTGGCATGGGATTTGGAATAGGACCAGGTGAATTTGATGGGACCAAAGAAGTTGAGGTTGGAGAGGAAATTCTGGAGTAGTTCTTCACTGTGAGTCCAGATCATGAAAATGTCATCAATTAATCTATACCAAACTTTGGGTTGACAGGCTAGGGTGTCCAGGAAGGCTTCCTCTGAGCGTCCCATAAATAAGTTTGCGTACGAGGGGGCCATCCTGGTCCCCATGGCTCTTCCCTTTAGTTGTTGGTATGTCTGGCCCTCAAAAGTGAAGAAGTTGTGGGTTAGGATGAAGCTGGCTAGGGTATTAAGGAAAGAGGTTTTAGGTAGGTAAGTGGGTGGTCGGCGTGAAAGGAAATATTCCATCGCAGCGAGGCCCTGGGCATGTGGGATATTTGTGTATAAGGAAGTGGCATTGATGGTTACAAGGATGGTTTCAGGAGGTACCAGGCTGGGTAAGGATTTCAGGCGATCGAGGAAGTGGTTGGTGTCTTTGATGAAGGATGAGAGACTGCACATGATGGGTTGAAGGTGTTGGTCTATGTAGGCAGGGGGCTTGGTAACTGGCCAAGATGATTGGGTTTGTGAATCTTCGGAAGTAGGTAGAAGGTGGGGGTGCGGGGTGTCGGTGGAGTCATGAGGTTAATGGAGTCAGGTGAAAGGTTTTGTAGGGGGCCCAAAGTTTTGAGGATTTCTTGAAGCTCTGCTTGGACATCAGGAATGGGATCGCCTTGGAAAACTTTATATGTGGTATTATCTGAGAGCTGACACACTCCCTCTGCCACATACTCCCGCCGATCAAGTACCACAGTCGTGGAGCCCTTGTCGGCAGGAAGAATGACGATGGAACGGTCAGCCTTCAGATCACGGATAGCTCGGGATTCAGCTGCGGTAATGTTGGGAGTAGGATTAAGGTTTCTCAGGAAAGACTGGGAGGCAAGGTTGGAAGTAAGGAATTCCTGGAAGGTTTGAAGAGGGTGATTTTGAGGAAGAGCAGGTGGGTCTCGATGTGACGGAGGACGGAACTGTTCTAGGCAGGGTTCGATTTGAATGATGTCTTGGGGAGCTGGATCATTAGGAGGAGGATTATTTTTATTATTCGTGGCAAAGTGATATCTCCAGCAAAGACTGCGAGTATAGGATAGTAAATCTTTCACAAGGGCTGTTTGGTTGAATTTGGGAGTAGGGCTAAAGGTCAGCCCTTTGGATAGGACAGAGGTTTCAGGTTGGGAGAGGGGTTTAGAGGAGAGGTTGACCACTGAATTGGGATGTTGTGGTTCCGGATTGTGTGGATTGGAATTTTGAGGTTTGGAGGGGAGAGGAGTTGGGAGTGGGAGATTGAGTAGATGGGAGAGAGTGGGTTTGTGTGCAATAAGAGGAGGTTTAGGTTTACTGGAGAGGTTGTTGAGGGAGAGAGTATTGCCTTTCCGGAGGTGGGTGACCAGGAGATTGGATAGTTTTTTGAGGTGGTGGGTGTAGAAGTGTACCTGAAGTCCAACCCATATCAAATGTATACAATCCCACCCCTTTGGTTTGTATTCTTCATAAAATGTACGAAATTCCCAAGACCATATAAGTACTATACAAACTTAATGGTATAACATACCGTTATTACGACACGTAGGCTATAATGGAAGTAAATCATAGCCTAGCATTTTATCAGACACCTTTTGTTTGTTATTCACCATTCACTCCAGTAAGAATTATTTTCACTTCCTGGTAAGTATGTAATCTCATTGATCACATAACATCAAAATCAGTATTTGTCACCATCAGTGTAAATGTCACGACAAAAACTATCAACTTTCGTCCAAGTTAGTCATATTTCTACACATAGTAAAATTGACATTATGGTTTCGTATTATTCATTTGCATCATAAAATTTGTAGCATTCTTTTTATTTACCTTGGATTACTGTTTATATACTCACAGCCGGAACCATATCACTTATGTTGACGGAGTAAAATTTTACTTGCATGTCTATTGTAACAGTTGGTATCACAAATGACTTTACACACACAAATATTGTATTTTCGCATTACTATGGTAATCAACTAATCTGATAAAAGTAAGTAATACATCTAAGCTGTCATAGACATTATTTCTTACATATTTTCCAAGCTTCAAATTTTACTTACTGTTCGGCATGTTACAGTTGGCAACACTACCTTTCTATATACTGAACCATATTTTGTATTTTTCATTTTGACTGCTTAGTCGTACTGACTAAGAAGGATAGTTAAAGGAATGTTATATAGTTAAATAGGGTAGTATGAGAATATAGACCTGTTCCTCGAAAAACGAAAATGGAAGTAAAAGAACAGATAACTGGCTTACCTAGAGATCATCAATCTATTAATTAACAAAAAATGTTAATCAGCCTGAGGGGAAGGGATTTTTTTTCCTCTATCTTTTTAAAGTTATTATTTAACTGTTCCTTGAAATCTTCCCACTTACACTGTAAGGTTCTAAATAATATCTTAAGAAAATGATTCAGGTATATTGCCGCATCTAACTTAAATCTTGTGAACTGTAATATTTATCCCAGGTGACAAAATTACTTCATCCCCACCAGTTATTATTGTGACATTATTACTTTAATCTTGAATTTTCTTTCTTAGTTCATCTTTTCTATCCCCTGCCACAATTTCTCAAATTGACTATCTGACACTTCTACATCGGAATTTCTATCCTCAATAGGCGTGTAAAGTTCTGACCTATCCCTTAGCTTTTTATCTAAAAGTTCTTCCATCTTGTTTTCCCAATTACTTGGTTCATCAGTAAGCAAGGTAAAATTTTGATTACTCTGATTACGTTCAAGACTATCAACTCTACATATTGTTTTAGCAATGTTTTCATTTACTGCCTTTAATTGATTTTCTGAATTAGTAGCTAAAGCCTCTAACTAGATTTGAGGTGACTAATCCATCTTCCACAGATCTGACTGTGTAACACATTTTTTCCCCTTTCTTCTAATGTATTTGACACAGCTTTTAGTATAGATTGTTTGTTTTACAGTATTGTTCTGTTAAAATACCAGTTCTGCAAGTTTTTTAGTTACAAAATTTTGGGACCACATATTAAATCTATCATCAAATAAATCAAATTTCTCCCTACAGCCCTTTACATGAGTCTCTAGTTGAGAACTAAAATTGTCTAATTTTGTCTCTATTTGTTTCGATAAAGTTTTTAGGTCTTTATTTGTTTCAGCTACACTGGTTTCAATTTTTTTCTATACTATTTAATTGAGATTCAAGTCTTTTCATGAACAACTCTAGATTACAACTTTGTTCTGATTGTGTCTTACTTCTTGTTTCTGGCATATTTCGGTTCCTACTCTACTCACAAAAACACAAAAAAGTTTCAACTGGGTACACTCACCCCGGGACTGTGCAGTGAGCTATGGCGAGATGCTGGCGTTGCAACGTGTAGTACCCCGCGGCACTGCAACTGCAGATCTGACTGGATCAGGAACGCTATTCGAACAAGCCGGCCGGAACCCCACGACACTCTAACAGCTCTTCTCAACTTGTGGTGTAATGTTCAAAATGCAGCAACACCAAGATTTGGTTATGTTACTGATATATTCACTTCCCTTTTAGTATTTGTAGATCAATACTGACTGGTTGTTATGACTAACAACCAAATCTGTAATGTCGTAAATCTTAGAATTTTTTTTTTTTTGTTTTTCATTCACTCTTTTCGGTCTCTCTCTCTCTCTTTTTCTATTCGTGTCCTGTTTCTTTGGTCGCCATCTCCTCTTGCAGTGTTATTGGGAGAGTTTTTTTTATTGTTGTTGAATGTTCTTACTGTGAATGACCATGAAATCAGTATTTCGTCACTAGTCAGGATTATGATTGAGTCTTCTTCTTGTCTTCTTTCTTCCCTATATGAAGAAATGCCGTAAGAGGTCCAGCTAGTCTGTTCCCGCAAGCATTTAGTTTTAGTCTTCTTTACCTAAATAAAACATCAGGCTTTCTTCTCCAAAAATTGTTTCAGCATGAGAAAATAGAGAGAGACGGCTACTTTTCAAATAATTGTCTCGAATTCGAGGTTTAATGTTTAACAAATATTTATTCTCTCTGGTAACTACACAGAGGCACTTCCATAGTTTTCACAAAAGCTGATACAATATGAATGTCCGTCAATTTTCTAGCACATTTTCAGATAATCTCTCTTTAACAATGTCAAAGAACATATATTAACTTCAACAAGGAATAAATAACATCTCTGTTTAGTATTCCAGGGGAAACTTCAACTCACTACAGCAAGTGAAACCCATCCATTATTTTTCTGAAAAGTAAACAAAATCGGAAAAAAATGTGTGACTGCTAATATTTCCTAAATAAATATATTTGACATTCTTATGTCGTGCCACAGGTTTGCAGTGCAACTCGTTACACTACAACCTGAACCGGGCCAGGGGTTTGGGGAGGCTAGGAAGGCTTCCTCTAGATGGCTCAAACAGATTTTCCTTCAAAGCAAAAGTAATTGTTTGTTAGGAAGTAATTCGTAAGGGTTATAAGGAATGAGGTATTGGGCTTGGAGTCTGAAGGACATTGAGAAGGGTTGTGTTTGAGAGCAGCTAGACAGTGGGCATGTGGGATATTTGTGTACAGCGAAGTGGCATCAATAGTGACAAATAAGGATCCAGGTGGTAAAGGGGTGGGGTGGTGCAGAGTCTGAAGGAACTGGTAGGTATCTTGGATGTGGGAGGCTAGGTAGTTTGCAGGCACTGGCCAACAAGGGCTGAAATTCTTTCTGTTGGAGCACAGTAACCAGCCAAAAGTGGGTGTCCAGGAATGTTGGGTATTAAGATTTTTGATTTTGGGGAGCATTTAAAATGCAGGTGTGTGGGGTGTTGCTGGAGTGAGGAGGGAGATGGATTTGGGGCAGAGGTTCTGAAAAGGACCATAAGATTTTAGCAGGGATTGTAGGTGCTTTTGGGCTTGGGTCGTCCTGGCACAATTAGTAGGTGGAGGAATCGGACAACTGATGTAGACCTTCTGACATGTTATCACTGTGATTCATGACAACACTGTTGAAACTGTTGTCTGCAGGGAGGATGATTAAGTTGGGATCTGTTTTGAGGTTGTGTAAGGTTGTCCATTCATCTGCTTGAAGGTTGGTAAGTTGTAGATTTCACGTTAATATTAAATAAACTGTCCTGCAAAGTACCATTTCATACACTCCATTGGTTCTTAGGAAACTACATAAACACAAATGTGGAGTTATTTTCTGGTTATTGCCTATTTTTAAGGCAGAAAATTACTACCTATTTTTATGGCATTACATACCTTACCTGTTGTAAAAGGTATGTTACAATCAATTTAAATGACACTACTCTCACTTATCTGATACTGTATTCAGAAATGTACCTTGCCAGCCGCTTGAAGCGCTGCTGTCACGACATATAACAAAAATCAGTGGAAGAGTCTTGACTGTATATGTTAGACAGTGGTTAGATGGTGGTAGGGCAGAGGCAGGTTATGGCTGGGCTTCTGAAACTAAAATTTTTCTTAACGGCTGATCTTCTAAGTGTTAAGATTTCAGTGGGAGTCAAAACATTTGAGGTTTAAGAAATTCATAGCACACACTCATTACTAACACAGTTCATCTTACGGAAAACGACATTTACTTTGAAAGTAAGGCTTCTCAAACAACTGTTAACAATTTTTTACCTGACATATTAGAAACATAAACTGATGAGACATCATACTCATCGAAAAGCACTTCATTCTTACAAAGCATTACATAGTATTTGTCTTACGACCTTTGAAACATTTTGCTATCAGCAGATGCTTTTATGTGCATTTTTTTCACTGTTGTAAAAATGAATTTTTTTTTCAACTAAATATGTATTTTGCTGTTATTTTCTTTTGTTTCATTTCTGCAGTAGTAGTCTCCAGTAGTGGGCGAATAATCAGTTAAAATAAAAAAATTAACTGTTAACTAGAACAATGAAATACTTCTGGAATTCTAAAAAATTCCTTCCATTTCCTGGACTTCCCAGTTCCCTGGGTATTCACCCTGATAAATAGTATTTTACTGCATATTACTATATACACCTAATGTGAATAAACTACAATTTATTTTGATACTCCCATTCCCTGAGCAGAATACATATGTCTTAACATTCTGTAACACCTCCATACATTTAACTACTCCTGCCAAACCAATTCACAAAAATTAACCAGATTACACAGAAGAGAGAGAGTGCCTGACCAGCACTTACCTTAGTTTTGTACCACTGATAGTCACATTGGAGAGATTTGAATGGAGACATAAATAAATGAGAACAGTTTCTTTGAGAAATATTTTCCTTTGCCAGGTAGCAGAGGAGGGAAGAAAAGAGAAATCAAGGGAAAGGTTCCTTACAACCTAGGCCACGAGTTGAAGATGGGAGATTAGAGGTGTTAAGCACTGAGCCATGCTAATAGAAAACCAAAGAGGATAGAGCAAGAGGTTGTGAGAAGACAAAATAGTGCTGAGTGGAGGACAGGGGAAGAGGGTTAGGTAAAAACATGCTAGGATAGCTCAGTCAGTGGAGTGAATGGCCACAAAAGGCAAATGTGTTTTCAGCTCTGGCACACAGTTTCAATTTGCCACAAAATTTCATATGAGCACACACTCTGCTGCAGAGTGAAAATATCATTCTGAAAAGATGGTTAATATAATAAAAATGGATGAGAAACACTCACACACACACACACACACACACACACACACACACACACACACAAACACACACACACACAAATATATGATGAGAGGGAAAAGAGGGGTGAGAAATGAATAATGCAGAAGAGTTGGAGATGGTGGAGGGAGTGATGTGAACATAGGTTTAGGCAGGAGAGGGCATGTTCGAGGGCCCATCTTTGTAGCTCTGAGGAACTGGTGCTAGGTGCCACTTATGCCTAGGCTGTAGGGAAGTGACTGTTTGGTATGGAAGGGACACCAACTATCAAAGTGGATGTAGTGTTGGTTGTTTGTGGGTGTAATATGGACTCAAGTGTGGATGTGGGACTCGCCACGGTGAAAGTCAAAATCAAGGAAGGTGGCTTGAGTTATGGATTCAATATCAAACAATCCCTTCCCTACAGCTTAAGCATAAGGTGCAACTGAATCTGTACAAATGATGAATACCTCACCATCTACACCAACAACCTGCCCAATGCTTTCCTCTCCCGCAACTACTCTACAATTCTTATTCGCAAGCAGATATCCTGAGCAGTCCATTCCTCCCCTTCCAGTAACAATGTTTCTAGTCTCAGAACGACATTCTCCTTAGTCACCCAGTACAATCCCCACACGAAATGCCATAACAAATTTCTGTCGGGGCTGTGACTTCCCCAAGTCATGCCCAGAATCATCGCTCCAGTGTATCATCCGCAAATCACTCCATGTAGCTTTTCACCACACTCCCAACCTCTGCAAAATCCTCATCAAACCTTACTACAGCCCAAAACTGCCCTTCCTACAACAGTTCCTACCTCTGTAAGCAACACTGCTGCAACCTGTCCCATGCATCCTCCCACAAACACCACCTTCATCGCCACCACAGGAAAAACCAACACCATTAAAGTCAGGGCCAAATTTGAAACACTGCTTCATCTACCAACTGGCATACGTCTACTGCACAGCCATTTATGTTGGTACAACCACCATGAAATTGGCTGAATGCATGAATGGCCACAAAAACTGTTCAGCTAGAGGGACAATCAATATCCTGTGCCAAGCACACTGCCCAACATGACTCCATGGAACTTGGCATGTCACACCACGTGCGCCATCTTGATACTCCCATCTAGTACCAGTCCTTGAACTACAGAAATGGGAACTTATCCTGAAACACATCCTCTTTTCCCGCCAATCTTCTGGCCTGAACCTACTTTCACCTCTCCCCCTCTGCCATCTTAAACTCATTTACTTGTTATTCATTTCTCAACACTCTTCTCTCATTGCGTGTATGTGTGTGTTTTTTGTTTCTATATCTACATCCATACTCTGCAAGCCACCTAACTTGTGGCAGAGGGTACCTTGAGTACCACTATCGGTTCTCCCTCCTATTCAAGTCTCATATTGTTTACAGAAAGAAAGATTATAGGTATGCTTCTGTGGAAGGAGGCTTAGGGTTTAACATCCCGTCGACAGCTTGGTCATTAGAGATGAGATGGAGCTAACGCTCGAAGTTTTGGGTAAGGATGGGCAAGGAAATTGGCTGTGCCCTTTGAAAGGAACTATCCCAGCATTTGCCTGGAGTGATTTAGGGAAATCACAGAAAACCTAAAACTGGATGGCCAGAGGTGGATTTGAACCACCATCCTCCCAAATAAAGAGTCCAGAGCATTACCACTGTGCCACCTCGCTCGGTCATGCGTCTGTGTGGGCTCAAATCACTCTGATTTTATCCTCATGATCTCTTCACGAGATTTACGTAGGGGGAAGCAATAGACTGCTTGGCTCCTCGGGTAAAACTATGGTCTCAAGACTTCGACAAAAGCTCGTAACAGGCTACAGAGCATTTCTCTTGCAGAGTCTTCCACTCTAGTTTATCTATCATCTCCGTAATGCATTCACGATTACTAAATGATCCTGTAACCCCAAAGGCACTGCTCGCTTCTCTACCTCTTCTATCAACCCCACCTGGTACGTATCCCACACTGGCGAGCAGTATTCAAGCAGTGGGCAAAGAAGTATACTGTAACCTACTTTCTTTGTTTTCAAACTGCATTTCCTTAGGATTCTTCCAATGAATATCAGTCTGGCATCTGCTTTACCGATTAATTTTATATGGTCCTTCCATTTTAAATAGCTCCTAATGCCTACTTCCAGATAATTTATGGAATTAACTGCTTCCAGTTGCTGTCATGCTATAGTATAGTTAAATGATAAACAATCTGTCTTTCTTTCTTTGTATTCGTAGCATATTACACTTATCTACCTCGAGATTCAATTGCCATTCCATTCAGCGTGCGTCAATTCGTTGCAGATCCTCCTGCATTTCAGTACAATTTTCCATTCTACAACTGCTTGATATAATACAGCATCATCTGCAAAAAACCTCGGTGAACTTCCAATGTTATCCTGAAGATCATTTATAAATATTGTGAATAGCAAAGGTCTAACGACACTCCCCCGTGGCACACCTGACATCACTCTTACTTCGGAAGACTTCTCTCCCTTGAGAATGACATGCATTCTGTTATATAGGAACTCTTCAATGCAATCACACAATAGGTGTGATAGACCATATGCTCTTACTTTTGTTCATTCAACAACTGTAGTAGGGAACTGCATCAAGTGCCCTGCAAAAGTCAAGCAACATGGCATCTACCTCGAACCCATGTCTACGGCCCTCAGAGTCTCGTGGACGAATAGCCCGAACTGGGTTTCACACGATCGCCTTTTTCAAAACCCATGCTGCTCCCTACAGAGCAGATTTCTAGTCTCCAGAAAATGCATTATACTCTAACATAATACGTGTTCCAAAATTCTACAACTGGCCAATGTTAGAGATATAGGCCTATAGGTGTGCACTTCTGTTTGACATCCCTTCTTGAAAATGGGAATGACCTGCACCACTTTCCAATCTCTTGGAACGCTACACTCTTCTAGAGACCTACGGTACACCGCTGCAAGAAGGGGGGGCAAGTCCCTTCATGTACTCTGTGTAAAATCAAACTGGTATCCCACCAGGTGCTATGGCCTTTCCTCTTTTGAGCTATTGTAATTTTTTCTATCCCTTTGTCATTTATTTCAATATCTGCCATTTTGTCATCTGTGCGACAATCTAGAGAAGGAACTACAGTGGAGCCTTCCTCTGTGAAACAGCTTTGGAAAAAGACATTTACTATTTCAGCCTTTAGTATCATCTGTTTCAGTACCATTTTCATCACATAGTGTCTGGGCATTTTGTTTTGATCCACCTACCACTTTGACATAAGACCAAGATTTCTTAAGATTTTCAGCCAAGTCAGTACACAGATCTTTATTTTCGAATTCGTTGAATGCCTCTCGCATAGCCCTCCTCACGCTACATTTCACTTTGTGTAAGTTTTGTTTGTCTGTAAGGTTTGGTTATGCTATGTTTGCTGTGAAGTTCCCTTTGCTTCTGTAGCAGTTTTCTAACTCGGTTGTTGTCCATGGGGGCTCCCTTCCACCTCTTAAAATCTTGCTTGGCACATACATCTAATGCATATTGTATTATGGTTTTGAACTTTGTCTACTGTTCCTCAACACTATCTGTACTTAAGATAAAACTTCTGTGTTGAGCCTTCAAGAATTCTAAAACGTGCTTTTTATCACTTTTTCCAAACATTTTTTAATATTTCTATTTACGGCTGAAATCACCGATGCTGTATCCGCTTTATGATCGCTGATTCCTTGTTCTGCGTTAACTGTTTCAAATAGGCCTGGTCTATTTGTCACCATAAGGTGTAATATGTTATCGCCACGAGTCAATTCTCTGTTTAACTGCTCACGGTAGTTTTTCAGATAATGCATTTAAAAGAATTTCACTGGATTCTTTGTCCCTGCCACCCGTCAAACATTTGAATCTCCCAGTCTATATTCGGTAAATTAAAATCTCCTCACAAAACTGTAGCATGATTGGGAAATCTACTCAAAATATTTTCTAAATTTTTCTTCGGATGTTCTGCCACGACAGCTGCGGAGCACAGGGGCCTATAGAAACATCCAATTACCATGATCGAGCCTGCTTTAACCATGTCCTTCGCCCAAATTATTTCACATTTCGGATCTCCGTCAATTTCCTTCGATACTATTGCACTTTTTATCGCTATATACAGCCTCCCCATTCGCTGTCCAGCCTGTCTCAGTGGTATACATTCCGATGCGAGTTTAGAATTTTATTACTGTTTTACATCTGGTTTCAGCAAACTTTCCATCCCTTAGTACTATGTGGGCATGTGATCCTTTATTAATGAGAGCAGTTCTGCTACCTTCCTACAGATGCGCCTGCAATTAACTAATACTACAATGACATTTTCATTTCCTGTTGTGTTTTGCCTACTACTACCTTGTCAGCTCAAGGCATCTTGTCAATTCAGATTCCACCCAGGAGTGAGGCTTACAGCCTTCACCAACTCTGCCAACTGCCTGTATGAACTGAGGATGACCTCTAAACCCAAACAGCAGGAGTCATTGGTGCCGACATGGGCAAAAATTTGCAGTTGGGTGCACCTACTGCTATCACTGCTGGAAGGGCCTCCTCCACATCTTAGATGAGACAAGCAAACAGTGCACACTAGTCTTCTTCCCTGACATTTTCAGTATTTCCTTAAGGGGCTCCATTACACCCCTAACATTGGAGCTCCCAATCACTAATAAACCCCTCCCCCCAGTGTGCCTGCTCGGATCCTGCTGAAGGAGTGGCCACATGTCCCTTCTTAATTATTTAAAAATCTTGTGCCTAACCTTTGAGTGACTGAGTGGCAGAAAACTAAGTTAAGTACTGGCTAGATACTCTCTCTGAATAATATATATATATTTTTTTTTTAACTCCTTGGAGATTAACCAGAATATACAGACATTGGTTATGCAATTAACACATTTTTTCTGACAAACTCTTAGACTTCAGGTTATATTGTGTATGAATTTTTTAAGTACAAAAAAATTTTAACAGTTTAGGTCACAGATTTTCCTCATATTCTTACTAATGCATTTGGAGATTATTATTTGCAAATAAGTCCAGTATGGATATGGTACATACTTAGTTGCGTACATCTGCCTTTTCTAGTGCTTGTATTTCATTCACTCACTTCCTGTGGGCATGCTGTATCTCTTCAGGTCACTAGTCATATTCTTTGCTTTGTAAATTAGCTGGGAACTTTTCAAATTTTTTTCTGTACTTACTTTTTCTTTGCCTAACTGTGCACTGAAATTGCCTAATACAATCTTTGTGTGTGGTGTGTTTTTTTTTTTTTTTTTTTTTTTTTTTTTTTTTTTTTTTTTTTTTTTTTTTTTTTTTTTTTGTGTAATTTTAGACAATATCTTCAAGTGTTTCTCATAATCTACCTTTCAATTGTTTAACATCATTATTGCAGGTTTAAGGATCTATTTTATTAAATGAGACTCTTTAGGTAACTCTTTTCCCCTCAAAAACTAATATAACTAAGGAAGTTAAGGCTGTAAATATGAACATAATGTTTCAACTTATTAATTTTTACCTTTAATGAATAATAAGATACACCGATGTGTAGAGTGAGCAACTGCAAAGGGTGCACTTGTAAAAATTTTCCAAGGCTCAACATTCCTGAACAGCTGCTACACAATTGCAACATCATTTCAATAAAATAAATTCTAAATGTATTATACATACACGAATAATCAAATTTAGATATATCAAATCAAATTTTAATTTCAACTATGTCAAATTACTTGAAGTAAAAGGTAAAAATGATGATTAATACTTGATTAATGCAAACCAGATTAGAATTACATTATCAAATAAATGCTCAGCATGAATTCTAATCTATTTCCAGTTGTTGGAAGTGCAATATTTCTCTCTCTCTCTCTCTCTCTCTCTCTCTCTCTCTCTCTCTCTCTCTCTCTCTCTCAACAGCTGGTAATTAATTATACAATTTCAACACCAACTGCATTCACATCCACATTTGAAATTATGGCACACTAGTTGCACCAAGTGTTGTAATAGGCAAATATATGTCATACAGTGACAGGAACTCAACTGCAAATATATCTTCAACAGAATGAAATGTCCTCAAGTGGTAATCATGCAAATTACAAGGAAATATTATATTATTTTTCAAAATATTTTGTTGTATTTGGGAATCTTTCATTTGTCACATCAGAACTTGTGCCTACATTGTCCTGAAAAGACAACTTCATTTGTTCACGATAGGCAGCCTGAAGCTCTAAATCATCACCTGCTGCTTCCATATCTGGCATTTCTCTTATTCCAGCACTTGTCACAGCATGCCGTACTCCATCTGTAAACAACAAATGATATTTTTAATATTTCACTCACATATCAATAGTAAATCTCGATATTTTATTTTTATAAATAACAGCAACCAGCCACTTTTTAAAACAACAAATTTATTTCACGAAAACGCTTTTCATCCATCATCAGTTTGTGTTCTTTTTGTACATCATTCTTCAGAGGGTACAAATTGGAGGCATCAACATCATCTGGATGTAGTTTGCCTGTGCATCATTAATTTCATTATTTATTTTGATGGATGGATGGAGATGATGTTATGGACGCATGACAATTAGGTCTTTAGCGCCTTTACAAGATAATTAGGCAATACATGTGACCTGAATAAAATGAAATGAATACAAATAGGGAACAGAAAGGAAAGTAACCAAACTAGCCAAACGATAAGGAGAACGAAGCAAAGACCCAACCAAACATGGCAAGGTAGTAATAGATGGTCATCGTCCAAGCTTTACAGTCTTAGACATACTCAAAATGCCGTGCCAGAGGAGTGGTGGGCTAGCCATTCATTAACGTCCTAATATTTATTTCAAATTTTGCGTAATTTATCCATTAGATTTCATAAACAAGAGTGCTTACATTCTCCTGTGTTGGTTGTTTAACGCCATTTCTTCATAATTCACAAACACACACACACACACACACACACACACACACACACACACACACACACTGTAGCATCAGCCATGTTGTTGACTAATAGTTGATACAGTGGAGAACTCGATACAGTATCAAACTGTTCAAACATTCAGATAATAAATGACTCACGCTGCATATTTGCGAACGATACTTGGGAAATTTTTAGTTATTGGGCTACCGCTTCAGTCAGAACTAATTTCATAGGAAGTAAAAGTAAATGTAAAAGACAATAAGGGAATAACAATGAAAAACTATAGCTATAAAGAAACAATGCATACGTAACCTGTCTGGTATCACTGCAAGATGAGATCCATTGATAAAATATCTGCTACTATGACAGAACTACTGCATCACATGACTGAAGGTTAGCATTCAAAGGAAAAAATGTGAATCCTTGAGAAGTAGAAATTACATTTAATGTATTTAAAAGAGATGGGTTGCGAATGACTATTCATTTCCTATTCATACGGTACAGTAACAGATAAAAATGTTACCACCTTTTAATCACGTTGAAAACACGATTAAGAGAGATGAAATACGGAAAACATTAGAAATTTAATACCCAATAACAGAAATAAGTCATAAAAATAAACTGGAAGCACGACCTCAGAATAAACTGTGCTAGCGTGTACTTAGAATCAACAGGCGTCGTCAGATTGCAGCACTACAATTTTAAATAGTGATTGCTATTGTTTACTTATAGCCTATTTTCATTACTGCTTTTACTTATGACCTGCACTCTAGAAGCTACTGTAGTTATAATATCACACTTATTAAGCAGCCATGATAATTACAGGTATTACTAACATTCAGTACAGCCACATTTCAGAAAACAAAAAATATCAACAGTATCTTCCATCTCTATTAAAGCCTGCCTCCTCACAATGAAAAAGCAACCAGAAACTCACCCTACAAAAGTACTGCTATTGGTATGAAACTAGGAATAGACACAATTTAGACTTAGAATACACTAGGTTAAGTAAGTGCCAGAATAGTTTAAAATGCACTGGAATAAAGCTGTATACCAAACTACCCCTACAAGTGAGAGACCTACCACACTAAATCACTTTGAAAGATACTTACAGAACCTGTTAATAAATAACTGCCTTTATTAAGTAGAACAGTTTTTATAATGTAGCAGTGTACATCTAATGCAAAACTATTTCTTTGTAAAAGCTAAATCTAACTTTAAGGTAAAAGGATTATTTCTATCGAATCTAAATAAATTTTAATGTAAATTGTGAATTTACATAAATGTAAATGAAATAAATAAATAAAATAAAAAACATATAGGAGCTCTATAAAGGAAATGAATTTGTAGGCAGTATTGTAGAAAGGGAAGTGGAAGTTCATTAAGGGAACACAGAAGATACAATATGCAAAGAACAACTTGATTAAGCACTGAAATATCTAAACAGAAATAAGGCCCTGGAGTGCTTCCAAGAACTCAATGCAGTGCTATGGAGAGGATCAAACATATTATGCCATCTACATATATTTGCTGCAAAACATATTGCTCCGTCCATTAATTTCCATTTCCTTTATTGTGCATTATCAGAATAGAAGTTTGGTATTTTAGAGACTAACAGGACCTTGCAGCAAAAACATTATTGTGTACATGCCGCCATGAATTTCACTACAATAAAGGCAACTTTAGTGCTCTGTGATGATATTCATGGAGAAAACTTACCACTGTGGATCAAAAGTGTTAATTTTATCACATTAATAAAGTATATTTAAAGTTTAAGAAGTTTTTTCCTTATTCTATAGTTTCTTTTGGAAGTTTTAATCCAGATTAATAAACATACAATATAAAACTAGTTTAGCCCAATATACACTGATGAAATCTTCAGTAATCAACATACGGACTGCTATAATTTACCTGCTAAAATCTGGCTTACATTCCCTTGTGGTTTGGCAGTAGATACAATTTTTCGACGCTTCGATGGCATACCTGAAAGGTAGGCATCACTGAAAGGTGCCTGTAAATTCTGTTTCCTCTGCCTTTGTGTATCACGTGTTATAATAGGCACCCAATCCTGGAAAAAATTCAACATTAGTCATTATAGATAATCAGTCAAATATGTCTGGTAAAACACAGTAATTAAACCATTTAAAAATTCTTACAGAAGGCAAAACATTATGCCAGGGTTCTGAGCCTATCACAACATCTGGAAGAGCTTCTGAATCCATCATGAGATTGGTAGGAGACTGAACAACATCAGCCTCAGACTCTGAACAGCTGTGGGTCTCCAAGGTCAGAGAACCATTTACTGTTGGAGTATCTGAATCAGTTTCCATAGGCTACAACAAAACACAATTATATGTAGTATTCAGTGCAGTCAAAATGTAATCATGGCTATTTTCAACTTCTAAAATATTTGAGAGTCAAACAAGATCCCCATGAAGTAACTGCACAGCCTGATTATGCACTAAAAATTTTAATAGAGCATACAACCATGTTTGTTTTTACTACAAATATGAACTTCATTATAAAAAGAAATGTAATTTTTAAAAGCATTATCCATTAATAGAGATTATCAGTTGCCTTGCTGTGATATGAAAATTAAAACAGTCCAGACATGAGATTCCTAATTTAATTTGAAACTGGTTTCAGACCATCTTGAGACCAAAGACCACCATGATGACAAATGGAGGTAGTGGATGGAGCAGGGTGCACAAACATTAATTACGCAACAACTGACATGTTTGCAGCTTGCTCCATCCGATGCCAAGTGCCTGCCATCATGATTGTCTTTGAAGATAGTCTGCATTAACTGAAACCAGTTACAAAATAAAAGCCTCCAACATGATAACTATGTCATTGTAGAATAAAGTACAGTTTCTACAAGGGCTCAAAGTTCCTGGTCTAGCCTCTAGAGGGACTGGTGTGACAAAACAATTTAAAGCTTGGCAGAGGTCAGTGGACGATTATGGACTGTCTGAAATGCCAAATTGCATTATCAATGCTATTTTCCAGCAGGCGGAAGCTCTCATATTCAAACTGGAATGTTACATTAGCAGCCACTGGTGAAGGTATCTCAGTATCTGATGTGTTCATGCAATCACCACAAACAGATAGAAATCTCTCAAGAGCTGGAATCACTGAGTGACTCATAGTCTTTATTCAGCACATTAGGCAATTTGAATGGGACTCACTCTGGAACACCTGCAGTGCTGTGCTTCAGAAAGGAGATGGAACCATCACCTGAATCCTGAGTCAAAACAATGGAGTCTCCAATGGTAGAATGAATGCAATATCACTATCACCCAAAACATCCAAGGTGTTTACACAAGTCTGGCTAAGGTAATAGTGGTCCTCTCCATTGAGTAAAAGGGACTCATTCTAACCAACTTCTTTTACCAAGGGACAATGGTGAATGTGCTACAATACTCACAAACAATAAGCACCCTTTTCAAAGCAATCAAACGAAAACTATCAGGGCAACCATTGCGAGGGATCATTAACAGTCAAGGAACTCTTTCATATATTCAAATGGGAGGCACTCAATCATCCTTCATGCAATTACAATCTTTTCTGTGAGCTGAAGAAGGCTCTGAGGACAACAAAAAATCACCTTTAGAAGAAGATATCAATATGTTTGGTACTGATTCACAAAGTGGTGCCGTGAATTTTACAAGACGGCCATTTACCACCTATAGTTGCAGCGAGATGAATGTGTCGGCAGTGATTGGCAGTATTTACAAAATATAAATACATGTTTCTGTTAGCAGGCCTGAATTTTTCCTATTCCTCCTCCATTTATTTTTTATTTATGTTTAATGCCACTCACACTAGACAATTAAAACAAGCCTAAAATTAATGACTTTATAGTAAAACTGCAATTTGTATTTCAACCCACGAAAGATGGTAAATCATTCAGATCTACACGAAGATGGGAAAACCATCTTTCTTGCTTTCAATCAACATTTGAAGTTCAAAAGTAAATAAAAATTCCAAAAAGGATTCAACAATATTTTTGTGAAGGATAGCTTGGTTCCTGAAGAGGGGCAGCAGCCTTTTCAGTAGTTACAGGGGCAACAGTCTGGACAATTAACCGAGCTGGCCTTGTAACACCAGCTAATGTGGCTTCGCCACACAGCTACTGCGAACGGCTGAAAGCAAGGGGAAACTACAGCAGTTACTTTTCCCAAGGACATGCAGATCTACTGATGATGACATCCTATCGAGTAAAATATTCCAGAGGTAAAATAGTCCTCCATTCGGATTTCCAGGCGGGGACTACTCAGCAGAATGCGATCATCAGGAAAGACAACACTGGCATTCTACGGATCAGAGTGTGTAATGTTAGATCCCTTAATTGTGTAGGGAAGTTAGAAAATTTAAAAAGGGAAATGGATAGGCTGAAGTTAAGATATAGTGGTGATTAGTGAAGTTCGGTGGAAAGCTGAACAAGATTTCTGGTCAGATGAGTACAGAATTATAAATACAAAATCAATTGGGGGTATTACAGGAATAGGTTTGATTATGAATAAGAAACTAGGATTGTGGGTAAACTACTATGAGCAGTGCAGTGATCGCATGATCGTAATAAAGATAGATACAAAGCCATTGCCACCCACAGTACTACAGGTTTATATTCCAATTACCTCTGCCAATGATGATGAGATGAAAGAAATGTATGAGGTGGTAAAGGAAATTATTCAGACAATTACAGGAGCAGAAAACTTAATTCTGATGGGAGACGGGAATTCGGTAGTACAAAAAGAAAAGGAAGGAAAAATAGTAGGTGATTATGGACTGGGCAAAAGGAATGAAAGAGGAGATCACCTGGTAGAATTTTGCATAGAACATAATTTAATCATAACAAACACTTGGTTTAAGAATCACAAAAGAAGGTTGTATACCTAGAAGAGACCAGGAGACACCAGAAGGTACCCAATAGATTTTATAATGGCGTGACTTAAATTTCGGAACCAGGTTTTAAACTGTAAGGCATACCCAGGGACAGACATACATTCTGACCACAATTTAGTGGTCATGAACTGTAGGTTGAAAATGAAAAACTTGCAAAAAGGTAGGAAAATAAGGAGATGGGACCTGGATAAATTGAAGAAACCTGAAGTTCTTGAGAATTTCAGAGGGAGCTTTAGGCAACAATTAACAGAAATGGGGGGAAATAAAAAAGGAGAAGAAAAATGGGCAGCATTGAGAAATGAAACAGTGAAGGCAGCAGAGGACAAAACAGGTAGAAAGGCAAGACCTACAAAAAATCCTTGGATATAGCAGGAAATACTAAATTTAATTGACGAAAGGATAAGAGTGGAGAGGCTTCAAGACAAGGAAATTAGGCAGAAATATATAGCAATGATCTTGGAAAGGTACCAGTTAGTTGAATGTAATGATTTACAATCACTGGAAGAGGAATGGTCAAGGTACAGGGACACATTACTGGAAGCAGCCAGATAATGTCTTGGAACAGTAGTGTGTAAAGGAAGAAAGAAGCAGACAGCCTGGTGGAATGACACAGTCAAATCAGCCTGTAAAGAGAAAAAGAAGGCATTTCAAAAATGGCTCCATACTAGAAATCAGGCAGACAGAGAAAGTTATGTTGAAGAAAGAAACAAAGCCAAACAGATAATTGCAGACTCCAAGCAGAAATCATGGGAAGACTTTGGAAATAAGCTAGAAACTCTGGGTCAAGTTGCGGGAGAGTTTGGAGAGTAATTAGCAATCTTCGAAAGGGAGGGAAGAAGGAATTAACAAGTGTGTTGGACAGGTCAGGAAAGCTGCTAGTCAATCCTGTGGATGCCTTGAGCAGATTGAGGGAATATTTTGAAGAATTGCTAGATGGAGGTGAAACATTCAATGATGTGTCAGATTTTCAGGTAGAATGGGATAGGAACGACAATGGAAACAGGATCTCATTGAGGAAATGGAGAAAATGGTCAGTAGATTACAGTACAATAAAGCAGCTGGGGTGGATGAAATTAAGCCAGAACTTGTCAAATACAGTGTAATATCAGGTCTCAAATGGTTTCACAGGATAATTGAGAAGGCGTGGGAATCGGGACAAGTTCCGTCTGACTGGACGAAAGCGGTAATCACACCAATTTTCAAACATGGAAACAGAAAAGATTGCAACAACTATCAAGGTATCTCCTTAATTAGCATTGTAGGCAAAATATTCTCATGTATTGTTGAAAGGAGAGTGCGAGTATTAATTGAGGACAAGTTAGATGAAAATCAGTGTGGATTTAGGCCTCTTAGAGGCTGTCAGGACTAGATGTTTAGCCTACGGCAGGTAATGGAAAAGTGCTATGAGTGGAACAAGGAATTGTATCTATCTTTCATAGATCTAGAAAAGACTTACAACCGTGTTCCTAGAAGGAAGCTACTGTCAGTTCTTCAAGATTATGGTATAGGAGGCAAACTTCTGCAGGCAATTAAAGGTCTTTACGTAGACTGTCGGGCAACAGTTAGAATAGATGGCAAATTAAGCTCATGGTTCAGAGTAGTTTCAGGGGTAAGACAAGACTGTAATCTGTCACCACTGTTGTTCATACTATTCATGGATCATATGTTGAAGACAGTAGGCTGGCAAGGCGGGATTGAAATAGGTCAAAACGAAATAAGCAGTCTCGCATATGCGGATGACTTAGTTGCAATGGCCGATTCGATTGAAAGGTTGCAAACTAATATTTCAGAGCTCGATCAGAGGTGCAAGGATTATGATATGAAGATCAGCGTCTCCAAAAAGAAAGTAAGGTCTGTGGGAAAGAGATTCAGACAGATTGAGTGCCAAATAGGAGGAACAAAGTTAGAACAGGTAGACAGTTTCAAGTACCTGGGATGTATTTTCTCACAGGATGGCAACATAGCAATAGAACTGGAATCAAGGTGCAGCAAAGCTAAGGCAGTGAGTGCTCAGCTAAGATATGCTCTCTTCTGCAAGAAGGAAGTAAGCACCAAGACTAAGTTAGCGGTGAACCGCTCTATTTTTCGACCAACTTTATTGTATGGAAGTGAAAGTTGGGTGGATACAGGTTACCTTATTCATAAGGTAGAGGTTACAGATGTGAAAGTAGCAAGAATGATTGCAGGCACTAATAGATGGGAACAATGGCAGGAGGGTGTCCATAATGAGGAAATCAAGGAAAAACTGGGAATGAACACCATAGATGAAGCAGTTAGAGCGAACAGACTGAGATGGTGGAGTCATGTTACACGCATAGGAGAAGCAAGGTTACCTAAGAGACTCATAAGCTCGGCAGTGATGACATTGTAATTTTGTCAGAGACAGCAAAGGACCTGGAGGAGCAATTGCACGGAATGACAAGTGTGTTCAAAGGAGAATATAAGATGAATGTTGACAAGAGCAAACAAGGTTAATGAAATGCAGTCTCGGAAAATCAGGCAATGCTGAAGGAATTAAATTAGATAACGTATCAATAAAGGTGGTACATGAGTTGCTTTACTTGGGCAGTAAAATAACATATGATGATCGTAGTGCAAATAATATAAAATGCAGAGTGGCAATGGGAAGAAAAACATTTTTGAAACAGAGGAATTTGTTAACATCGAATATTAATTTAAGCATAAGGAAGTCCTTTCTGAAGGCATTTGTGTGGAGTGTTGCCTTGTATGGGAGTGAAACATGGACAAGAACCAGTGTGGGCAGGAAGAGGGTAAAGGGTTTTGAAATTTGGTGTCACAGAAGAATGCTGAAGATTAAGTGAGTGGATTGTGTAACTGATGAGGTGGTACTGAACAGAATTGGGAAGAAAAGGAAATTCTGGCATACCTTGACTAAAAGAAGGGATTGGTTGGTAGGACACATTCTTGGACAACAATAAACTGTGAATTTAATGTTGCAGGGAAGTGTGTGGGGTAAAATTCTCAGACGGAGACCAAGAGGTGAATATAGTAAGCAAATTCAAATGGATGTAGGTTGCCATTCTTATGAGGATATGAGGAGACTTGCTCAGGATAGAGTAGGGTGAAGAGCTGCATCAAACCAGTCTCCGGACTGAAGACCACAACAACAACAGGTTACTTACCATAGAGATGCCTGATGAGCCACAGAAAGGCCCGAGTAACAGATAACAACATTATAGCTTTTGGCTATTTAGGCCTTCATTGGTCACACACACACACACACACACACACACACACACACACACACACACAGAGAGAGAGAGAGAGAGAGAGAGAGAGAGAGAGAGCTGCCGTCTCTGGCCGCTGTTGCCGATCTGCATTTGAAATGCACTTGAAGAAACCTTATAGCCTGCAAATAACAGTTATCACTTGCTTAGGTAAAATTTGTTACATGCCATCACAATCAGCAATAACAACATGCAACAAATTGAATATAAGCCACTGGGTAACTTGCTGCAATCAAGTTTAATTTTGGGAATGCCTACAACAGCCGCAGAAGAGTGAACACTCAGTGGCTGTCTGAGAATGGGTGACAGACGCACAGACCAAGTGAAAACTCTACCACCGTCATATCTGGTTCCAACTTTGTAATTCAATATCGTCCTTGATCTGGCTCCACTTTTATAACCATCAAGACAACAGAATGGAAAATGTGAGATTGCAAACAGTTCACAAATGATAATGATACTGTAGAATACCCTTTTTTGTTTCCATCTCCATAGAACATTGTCATTTGTTTGAAAAATTTTGATAAAATGTCTCAGGTAGGCGGAAGTTCACAGTATAGAAGTATCTAACTGAAATTCTCTCTCACTTCAAACCATTTTTGTAACAGAGGCTAAAAATGAAGACAATAATTGGCATCTGAAGTATTCATCTCTTCCAAGAGTGTCTCCTGAAAAATAAAGACAAGTTTCTCACCAGAAAAATAACCATGTTTTTGACAAGGTTTTTATGGACCATTTCTCGGTTATGTCTGTAAAATTTACAATAAACAGAACTACCTCGAGGAGGCAGAACAGCGTAAGGTAATCTTTGATGTTTTTACGACATTAGAAGAATTGATAAGAGGAATAGTTTTAATTATTACATAGCAAGTCCACTTCATTTTTCCTCGGTGAAACAAATTGAATCAGTAATTTTTGTACAGAAAGCAGAAATAAAAAGAAAGTTCTATGAATATTACCTATATGCTGTAAATTTGGGGAAAATTAAATGGGCAGGCTATATACCAATCGGAAAACATTACAGAGCTAAAATTTTAGGCGTACCTCTGTTACTTGTTCTTCCTCATCAAGCTGCTCCATTGATGCAGCATTGAGAGTTACAGGTACTGATGCATGCTGCAAAGATGAAGGTGGCGAAGGAATCCTGTACACCAGGAAAGGTTGTATATCTTCAACAGGTATAGCATGGGTTGTTGCAAAATTTTCTATCTGTGAAAGTGAACTATTAACTGTCCACTCCCGTACTTCAGTTTGCATTCCACTCATTAACTGCCTCTGCAATAGGAAAACTTACGTTTGTACAAAAAAGGAGGGACAGAGAGAAACATACACACACAAAAATCAGGCTCAATATTTTAAAAATACTTATTGCCGATTAAAATGGCTACTCCTAAAAGAACCTAAACACAAACCACATAAATTTCTGCAACATTCATTAATCCCTGTACGTCATCAACGCAGCAGAATCGTACAATAGCAGCAACTTCCCTCGCATACTGAACAAACCACTCCACAAAGCGGTTACAAAACGTTTCATCTCTTGCTGAAAACAAGAAAAGTATGGAATAAACAACCAACAGTGTCAACAAATAATGAATGTGGGGAAAATATACAAGATGTTCACAAACCTTCAGACATGATGATGTGAATCAACTCTGGTAATTTTATCCGATTGTATTGGTTTACTGATAAAATTATATCAACTTCATCTTTCACTTTAGCTTGATCCTGAAACATAACACAAATTCATGAACATTAAGACAGTTCAAGGGAATGGAAATTTGTATGAATAGCATCCCCTTCCCAACACACAAACAATTCCTTCAAATGTAGTTGATTCTCCTAGTAATTAAAATGCCTTTTAGACATATGAATCCCATTCATTTTCCCTTGTGAATGTATCTAAAAATTGAATATTTAACATTAGAATGGTACTCCCAAAATGGGCAACCCGTGTGTTAGTGGACCTAAACATTCTATGGTTAATTTTCATAAAATAAATGTTCAGTTGCCATTATTTTAATACTTACATGTTTTTCCCTTCATTTTGTTTATTCAGTATAACATTATTGGTGCAATGTTGACCCTGTATATCACAGATACAACACGGCCACCAATGTTAAAAAAAGAAACACAAAATAAGGCAATTAGCACAACAATCTTACACACACACACACACACACACACACACACACACACACACACACACAAACTTTCAGCCACAGCTTTCTGAAGTACAGGAGAAACAATATCAGTTATACAATCATATAGGCACACACACCGACACAGCCATCAGCTGCAACTGCTGTATTCTAAGGGTTCTAAGTAAGGGTATTTAGGTAAGAGATGGGTGGAAAGGGATTAAGCTTTATAATGCAGCAGGAGAGGAGGCGGAGAGGGCAGTAAATAACGGAGTAGAGAAGAGGCAGAAAAAAATATAGCGTAGATGATAGTTAACAAGACAAGAATTGGGAGAGATGTAGGTCAGAGAGGGTGGAAAAAAGTGGGACCGACAGATGATATAAAGAAAGTTCAGGGAATGGCAGCTCGTTTCGTATCATCGCAATATAGGGGGGAGAGTGTCACAGAAATGATGCACAACATGTGATGAAAATTATTAAAAGAAAGACGTAATTCGTTGCAACGAGATCTATTTGCAAAATTTCACCAACTTTCTCTTCCAAACGCAAACATATCTTGTTAGCACCCATCTACATAGAGAGACAATTTCATTATAATAAAATAATAAAATTAAGATCAAAAATGGAAAGATTCAGGCGTTCCTGTTTCCTGTGCACTATTAGAGAATGGAATAGTAGAGAAACATCAGAAAAGCATATTGAAGAACCCTCTGTCATGCACTTAAATTTGATAAGAGGAGTATTTATGTAGTTGTATAAAGTATTATGTGGGAAGAAGAGCCTCAATGATGAATTACCCAAAAATATGATGCTATATGAAAAGAGTATCATGAAAATGTTTCTTCCTTTCCAATCTCTCATAAATGCACACAAACAAAATTTTTTAGGTACAAACTTCCATTCACTTAATGGTGTCATGCCAGTTACTGTATGGAACTGTATACATTATGTTGTTCAAAATTTAATGAGCATACATTTTCATGAATTAATTGTTGTTTGCTACGTGTGATCACTACACTTCTATCATTTGCAAAACAGAACTCAAGTTCCAGAATTATACTCTCACTCTGCAGTGGAGTGTGGGCCAACATTTAACTTCCTGGCAGATAAAACTGTGTCTGCAGAGCTTGCCAGGATACGCCAGTGGGAGATTGTAAAAATCCCAACAGTACATGTTCGGTTATTCTGAGCATTTGATATTTAATTAGTGACAGCATATAACGTTTTCTGTTGCAACACATTTCTCAACATACATTTTATTGGAACACTATTTTTACAAATATGTGAAAATACTCTTGGTACATTACTTTTTAAAGAATTTTAGATAAAGCTGTCAGAAGTGAGAATAGGTAGTAGTAGCTGCCCGGTAAAGCTGCCTTCCTGTGTTCTTTGGTTACCCTGGTTCCCTTTTAATAACATTTCAAATTCTTTTAACTTTATTAGCAGAGGTGCTAATTCTCAGACATGATACACACACTTCTGGAATAATTAAGACATGTTATTAAGAAGTACAGTAGTTTTTGTATAATTTGAATGTGTCTGGGGTAATATTCTATTCTAGTACAAGATGGTAAACTTTTTTCTTTTTCGTTTAACATGTTTTATTACAGTTATAGTGGACTATTTTCTTGCAAAGAGTTTTCCAATACACTTACAAATGTGTCATTAACTAAATGATATTTCAAATTAGAGTAGGAGCTTCTGCTACACATCATAGTCTAACTGCTGTAAGCTTTCCCTGAAATTTACAAATGTTAAACTGTTAAATGAATGCACTACTCTGGAAGAATGTTTTGAATTTGATCATGGTATTACCACATGTAATTAGCTGTGCACCATGACTAGAAAAATTTTTCTCAACAGGGTAAGCATCTTTGTGGATAATCTTATCTAGGTCTATGAAGTTATCGATCAGTGAGTTGCTTTTCTTTATTACGAATTTATGAAAACCAATAATCAATATCAACTTGAAAGGACTGAGTAATGCCTCATTGTCATTCCTCTTACTACACTAGTTCAGAGAATCTAATTTTGAAATCCCAACAAATGGCAATTCTCTCCCCCCCCCCCCCCATATGACAGCAGAACAAAGAATCCAAGTTTTTCAGAAATAGCTGAAAACTTGATGACACTTAATCACTAAACAATAACATGATAACATGTGATCTAAACTTTATAGCGCCCACACTCCACTCCACTCTCTCTCTCTCTCTCTCTCTCTCTCTCTCTCTCTCTCTCTCTCTCTCTCTCTCTCTCTGCAAGTGCTGGCTGGGTCAGACTCCTGGATCCCTCCCCTCTCACATTCCCCTGATTGGCAAAAGTCACTGTCACAAGCACGGATGTAAACAAATGATTGAATTTATGTGCCATTACAAATACAAACATTTTTTTAAATGTTCAATCTATTTTCCATCTTCATTCTGAATTCTTTCTGCAACAATGTTACATAATATATATTAAGGTGTGGTACCATTGTCGAAAGCATTAAACATGTCATGTACAGGGTGATCAAACCTCAGCGCAACCGCCTTTGCAATGTGCAACTTGCCTGTGATCGCAGCCACGTTGCCCGCTTAGTGGGTCGGCCGACCTTTAGTATCGGTTGGCGCGAAATTTATTTCTGACATACAGAACAAACACTTTAACGCTCCCTACAGATAAAAATCACATGGGGTTAAATAGGATGAACAAGGGGGCCAAATGTTCTTAGTGATAATTCTTTCGCCGAACACATCACCAATTTCCAGTAATGATAAGTTGGCAGCATGTGCTGTCACAGAGCCTTATTGCAATGTCATGAAAGCACGTTCTCTCTCTCTCTCAGTTAATTGGGCAAAAAACGGCCGCAATATGTTTTCAACATACATGTCACCATTAATTGTTTCCTGAAAGAATGTAGAGCCTATTATTCTCTTGCCACTAACAGTGCACCACACACCTATTTTTTCACCGTGCAGGGGCTGCTCGTGAATTAAGTTTGGCTCTTCCGAACTCCAGTAACGATATTTTGCAAATTAACATACCCACTTAGATGGAACCATGATTCGTCCGAAAAGAAAGTTCAGTTTGGGTCAATTTCTCCGTCGTGCATCTTTTTCAGAATTCAATGAGTGCAATGAGCAACTTCCACAGCAGGTGTCAGAAATGCTTGAACAATGAAGGAGGGCAGTTCCAGCACCTCCTTGCATAATACAGGTGAGTAATAAACTTTTCTTTTTAAGTGTTTGTGTTGTGTACGTCAGAAATAACTTGCGCGCTAACCCATATTAACTTTAGTGCAGACGTCGGCCGACCAGCTAAGCAGGCAGCATAGCTGCCATCGCCGGCAAGCCACACGCCGTAAAGGCAGTTGCGCTGAGGATTGATCCCTTTGTATATAGTCTTTTAGTTCAGCAATACTCCAAGAGTTTTCAGAACAGAGTCCTTGGCGACACCCAATATAAAATAAATAAATAAATAAAAATCCATGGGCATGTCAATATCTGCACTTCCACCAATCACTTTTCTTTGGAAAGATTCGCTTCAATAGTCGTGGAAATCATCATGTTGAATGTGAAAGTTTTCCCACAAGCCCAGTACAATGTAATTCTGAAAAACATCCTGAAGCATATCCTGTCACTTTTCCTTCAAGAAAATATGGCCCACATACAGGGATTGATGATAATGCCCTTCTCCTCCGACCTCTCAACAGATTGATTTGGCTGTCCTAAGAAAAGACTGATAGTCAGAATAACTGCAGTGAAATCTTACTGTGTCAGTTTAACTTAAAATTTGTCTCACTACCAATGTATTGACGAGCAAGGGTTACCACAGGTAGAAGATCAGTGATCACCTCAATCCTACCACTACAAAAAGCTGGAAAAGGTTTCTACGAAAGTGTTAATGCTATCAATCAATTAATAAAACTGTTTTCCATTTTACAGAGGGTATAAAAGATTTTTGCAAAATGGAAGCTCACCCTCCAAGATTATACGGGTTGCCTAAAATACACAAACCGAATGTCCCACTGAGACCAACAGTTAGTGGCATTGGATCTCTGCCTCCATGTTGCATACATACATACATAGCTAAAGCTGAAAATCACATAAAAATCCTATGCATTCATAGAAAGCTGAGGGATACTACTGTAAGTCCAGGTTATATCCTTGTCATATTTGATGTAGTATCCCTGCCCATAATTTTTTTATTATTTACATTTTTATTATTTTTGTCTGAAATCTTTGTAAAAAAAAATCAAAACTACAGGCAAATCTAAATTGGGCAGTAAAACATGGGAGTGCATTATTATTATTATAATTATTATTATTTTGTAACATCCTTTGCTCTTTGTGATAAATCCAACTTGGTTGCTAATCATCTGTTTGATATTTGCAGGTTTTGAGTAACAACTAAGCACACCTGCAATTACTTTTCTTCAGTAGTAATTGTACATACACAACAAATCCACGTTCTTCAAATCTACCTTGTCTTAGATTGTCTGTCTACACGGTAGTTTTGAACTAAATTTTTTCCATATTCATCCACAACTGCAGTAGCAATACTTTTATAAAATAATTGTAACCCAAAAATTCTTCATTTTTCAGTGACTTTGAAACAATTCAGAAAAAGAATGTATCACAGATTACGCTTTCAATCAATGACTAGTTTCATTATTTGTTCCTTTTCTTAGTCACTGCATGATATACCAAAATGGACAAAGAGTAATTGGTTGGTTGGTTGGTTTGTTTGTTTAAAGGACCAGGCTACAATGGTCATCGGTCCCTGCTCCCCCCCCCCCCCCAAACTATGAATTGAGAAAGAGGTCATTTCTTAAAATATGGTGAAACACACTGAATTCTTAGACCCTGGCTCACTATAATGCAGCCTGGTATTGTATTATTTATCATCAAGATTTGAGATATAGTAACAGAAAAGGCACCAATGTAATCAGTCTATTTAATTTTACTCTTCTGATGATGGATAATACCCTAAACCAATCAATTCTAAATACAATAAACAGCTGCATTTGACTATGCATTTTTTTAAATGGCATTAATAGTGAAAATGAACTCGTCAAAATTAAAATCAGTAACTAAAGTGAATGAAAGACGAAAAATTTAACAATGGAAAATTCAATTGGAATGTCAATAATAGAGGATAGATAACTCACCATAATCAGCCTCTGTCAGGCACAAAAAATACACAATCACATTAACACAACTGAAATTTTCAGCCATGGCTAGTGATGTGGGCCAGGAATATTCCCAGTGGGAAGGAACTTATAAAATAGGAAATATTTCTTTGGTCCGGGAAAATTACAAAAAGTTGTGAATTTATGAAAAATTTCAGATCTTGAAAGTTTTAACATTTATCAACAGTTAAAGAGCCTCATAACTAGGTTAACTAAGTAAATTCATACATCGTAATCCAAGATTTATCATTCTCTGCATTAATTTCCTTGCTAATTCCGTGCAGATCATCATTTACTTTAAGTCTGGTGGAAAACCCAATTTAAAATATTCACTGGGACTACAATTTTTTGGCAAGTTGAAAACCCACATTTCTCTGAATGAAACCTAAACTTACAAAATATTTCTCAGGAGGTGTAATTCTCAACCGGCCATCGTATGTAGCATTTTTTAATGTTTCCAAATGAATGACTGGAGATGTTTCACTTTCAGAATTCAAAGACTCCACAATTCCTGCAATAAATTATGATTTATAAAAAATTATTTTCTAAAATATCACTATCAATTCCAGTTTTAGAATCTTTCATTAATGTTTTACAATGTGCTATGTTAATAAAATTTTTCAAGTTAATCATAGATCTTGCCCAGTTTATTTGCACAATTTTTTTCTGAAATGCCTTTTTCATTGCCTAATGTTTACAACTTTCGCACCAATTAATTTTAAAATTAACAAATTTAATAAACAAACCTCCTGTGTGGTTTAGTATTTTGTAGCTACTCACTACTCGGCATATCAATATTACAAATTTGTTTTTTGTAAAGGATGATTATTTCGAGGTTTGCAGTTCTAGGAAACGTAAGAATCGTAAATTCCAATGCTTGGTAGTTCTAGGGTTAATTCTTTGATATTTAAAATATTTGAAACAAAACGTGTGTATTTCAAACAAGAAGGTCCATATAAACCTAAACCTATCCAAATATTTTATTTATATTTTGAAATAGAAAGTATGAGTGCTCCAATAAAAAAGTGTTAAACAAAGCTACTTAAATGATCATAACCTTAGTTTAGCTCTTAAAGATAATTTTACAGTGTGCTGTAATGGGGAAATTTAGTTCTTATAAGACAAAAGAGTGAATTTTCCCTCCACCCTTGAAAACAGCATCACTGCGCATTTATGGAAACGAGCAGGAGTTTTTGTAGAGTCCGCACCAGGAGGACAGGAAGAAGACAAAGAAGTCCTTGAGACTGAAGAAGATGATGAGTTTGACTGTAACAATGATGATGACTTCTTTCGAGTTGGAAATGTAGAAGATGAGGATTGAATAGACAGAGTAATAGTGACTAGTAGACTTAGAAAAAGACTGAATATGAAAAGTTGCTGTATTAAACGTTTTGCCATTTAGTAGCTTTGATTTTTATAAAATTTTGCATTCTGGCTATTTTTCTGCACATTTTGTTCAATTACATTTTTTTCAACATATCAAGAGTGTTTGTTTTAATACACAATTATCGCATTAACCTATTAATTTGAGCAATTTCGATTTCAAAATTCTAAGTTACCAAGTATTTTATTTAATTATATAAGTACTGCCTTAAGCCTATTAAATAAATTTTATTGAGTTATATGGCTAATTAATCATAAACTCTTGGGAATTTATGAATTTTGGGAATACTGCCGGCAATATTCCCTGGGAATATATCATCAATTTTAAATTCCCAGCAATTACACAACAGTAGCCATGGCCTTCGGCAGAAAAAGAAACGCATACATTCCCAAAATCTTTCAGACAACTATAAACACATGGCTACCATCTCTGGCTGCACAAGCATCTTGACAATGAGTGCAGTGCTTGGGGGGGGGGGGGGATGCCAGGTTAGAGTGGGGATGGAAAGTTCTGCATTGCGCGATGTACTGTAAAGGCTCTGATAGGCAGTAGTAGTTTGATGGTGGCCTTTCATCCCAATGGACAGCTAGTTTGTTGTCATACCAATGTAAAATGCTGTGCAATTATTGCACCAGAGTTTGTAACTCATGTGGCTGGTTTCAAAGGTGATCCAACCTTCGATAGGGTAGGATAAGGCTATGACAAGACTGTTATAAGAAGTGCTTGGTGGGTGGAGTGTACAGGTTTTACACCAGGGTCTTCCACACGGATATGATCCCTGTGGCAAGAGGTTGGGATTGGGAGTGGTATAACGATGGGTTAGGATGAAGTGTAGGTGGTGTATGAGACAGAACACCACTCTAATGTGGGTTGGTAGGCTCTTGGGTAGCATGTGTCTAATTTCAGGATACAAAGACAGATGAAGTACAGCTGTAATGTACTTTGGAGAAAAAAAATCATTCTTATGCCAAGGGTGCACAATATTTTTATTTGTCATAATCTATTGGTTTTGGCAGTTGCTGCCATCAACAGGAAATCAACAAGATATTTTTATCAAAGTCAATAACACTTTTACTGAGTACAGCAACATCTAATTAACAATAAAGTATTGTGATTGTTTCTAAAAGCCCGTCCATTTTACATCATACACTGTAGTAGGTATTCCTTTAATTAATCTCTATTACAAATGAGGAAATTCTTTTGTTACTGACTCCCACCAGGGGTACCAGAGTCTGTGAAGAAATTATCATTTGTAATAGTTAAAGATTTTTTTTAAATAATCAAAGACCTGACAAGGGATGTGATTTAACTGTTCCAGTCTGGGATGGCACTGAGTCACAAGGAGGACACTCCTTTGTGATTGATTATTGGGGTTGGAGGATTAGTGCTTTGTGAGGATATGGATGGCATGGGAAATCTGTTTGCAAACTAGATCAGGAGGATAATGTTCATCTATGTAGGCCTTTGTCTGGCCTTCGGCATGTCGGGTAACTGACTTCTCATCACTGCAAATTTGCTGTCCTTGGATGGCAATGTTGTATGAGAGGGATTTTTTTTTATGGGCATGTACGTTACCTGTCAAAGTGCAGACACTGTTGATAATTAGAAGGTTTAATGTGGACAGAGGTACGTTCACAAGAGTTGCGCCTGAGCAGTGGTGGAGACTGCATCGTTGTCAAGATACTTCCGCGTTCTGCTGTGCTAGATAGCTGATAGGGCGAGCTTGTGTTGTGGTGAGCGCTTAGCAAATTGTCATTGTCATTTTCACGACACAAAGCGTGCCACAACATTGGCAAAAAAAGTGGCCAGCAGAAGAAGTGGCCAGCAGAAGAACTGTGGCGAGAATCCGACAGTGACTGTTCAGGCTACTGAAACAGCAGACAGAGAGAGAAGCAAGCAGACAAAAGAGGCTCGTACAGTCGTCCTTCCAGTATACATCTGCTGCAAGGGCACTGAATACCTCAACCTGTACGACTGGATTGGGGGAACTACTGCACATTTGACGTTGCTGTCACATACCTAGATTCTGACGGCATCATCAGACGCCTAGCAGCACACATTACCGACTGCAAGGCGCTCAAAGACATCGGGGCCACACACAGCATTACTGAGCCGCCGCACAGGAAGATCATGCCGCAGAAGCGACGAGAGAAGCTCGCTGTCAACCACACGCTACAGATGCCAGGGCGAAGGTCATGTGGCAAAGTATTGCTGCAACGCCACAAGGTGTGTCAAGTGCTCTGGTGAACACGACAGTCGTACCTGTGATGGACGGCGGGAGGAAGCTCCACTTTGTGCACATTGTGGTGGGCCCCCGTGTCGCCAACTGGAGAGGCTGCCCGACTTTCACAAGCTGTGGCCAACCTAGAGGCAGAGTGGCAGACGCAACTACAGAGAAGAGCAGGCAATGAAGACAACGCAAGAAGGCAACGAATCCCCGAATGGAGGCAACAATGTCCCAGAGTCTGGAACGGCAGAAACACCCCACCATCGGTGGGGAAGACTGGCCGCCAGTGGAGTGGAGTAAGAAGACAGCATATGCCAGCACTTCTGTGTGCTCGACCGACCCCATTGTCGGTGAGAGAGATGGTGGGAGAGGTCGAGTGCACAGCCCAAAGCAACGGAACACTGCGACTGGCCGCCATGAAGCCGAGGAAGCTGCAGTAGCAGAAGGCAGCACCAAGGAAAAAGGTCAGCAAGCCAGCTTGTGGATGGCGCTACATGCTGAAATGGAGGTGGCCTGTCTACTGTTAAGAGAGGCCTTCAGTCGACCCCTTGTGTGGCGACAGCAGTGAAGAGTGACACTGTGGCCTCACAAACAGAATGGTGCCTTTTTCAACAAAGGTGGACACAGACGCCACGGGAGCAACCTGCAGCGGTGAAAAAGAAGCCAATGATGGCCGAATGCTCTACACAGACAGCCGACCTCAGGGAAGAAGCCAAAGACTACCGGACAACGAAACCGGCTACTGCCGAGCAGTACGTAATGAAGGACGAAGTCTTAAACGGAACCCTCGTCCACCAAAGGACAATCGACGAGCGCAGAGCCCGTTTTGAGAGGCAGTACCCAAACACCAAATACGATGATTTTCCTTACTGGAAAAGAGCAGAACAAATGCGAAGAGCACAAAACGAATACGAACAAGAACGTGAGGAAAACAGAAAAAGATGACAGCAGCTGAAGCAGTTGCGATAGAAACAACCAAAGAGATGCTGCGAGAAGATTGGTGAATGGTGACCTGCGAGCACCATCATATACCATCCAACTGGACACATATCAAAATCCCTTAGTATTAATCTTAGTTTTTCTTGGTAACTACAAGCTATTCCCTAATTACTAATTTTAAAATTGTGGAACTACTTCCATATATTTTACTTTGTAAGTGTAATAAAAATACAATGTATTGCACCAAGTGCAAGGTATGACCAAATAAAGATACTATGTAACCTACACGTGTGGTATTTCCGAAGGCTGAAAAGGGTATTAGCAAGCCCTCAAGCATCCCGCTCCACCCCCTCAGGGTGGAGAATGAAAGGTGCAAAAATGCTTTTAGTCAGGTGGAGGTTAATATCCAGGAAGGTAACAGGCCAAGTTGAGAAGGACGAAAAGAAACTGATAGGAGAGAAGCACTTGAGGTTGAGAAGGAATGAGGATAGGGTTTCCCAGCCCTGAGTCCAAATCATGCAAATATCAATAAACCTGAACCAGATCTGTGTTTGGAAAAGCTAGGAAGGTTTCCTTTGGACAGCTCATGACTGTACTGTGGATTTGATTGTATTCCTTCTCTTCAAAGAACAAGTAATTGTTTGTTATGATTTAATTGGTAAGAGTTATAAAAAATGAAGTACTGGGCTTGAGTGTCTGAAAGACACTGAGAAAGGTGAGACCAGCAAGACAATTGGAGTGTGTGATATTTGTGTATATGGAAGTGGTATCAACATTGACAAGTAAGACTGCAGGAGGAAGGAAACTTTTGGTATGTTGGATGTGGGAGGTTGGGTTTCAAACAACTGGTTGATGGTGCTGGTCAACAAAGGCTGAAATCCTTTCAGTGGGAGTAGAGTAACCAGCCAGAATTGGGCTACCAGGATTTTAGGTTAATGGATTATTGTGTATTTGCGTATTTTTGGGGGTTTTGCACACCCTTGCTGGCCACTGCATAATTTTTTATTTATTTATTTTTTTTATTTTTTTACATTGTGCGAGTTTTAGGGTGTATTTTCATGTATTGGTTCACATTTTACATATTACTAAGCAATTATATATAAAAAATAGATGAAGATTACTTACCAGGCGAAGGAGCACAGGTAGTGATAGCACAAATAAATAAAAACACACACACACACACACACACACACACACACACACACACACACACACACACGCGCGCGCGCGCGCTTGCGCTAGCTTTCGCAGCCTAGCTGCTTCTTCAGACAGAAGGGAAGGAGAGGGAAAAGGAAATAATGAGGGTTTGAAGGGAGTGGGTAAGGAGCCATTCCAATCCTGGACAGGAAAGAATAACCTTGGGGGAAGCGCACGCACGCACGCACACACGCACACACGCACACACACACGCACACACACACACACGCACGCACACACACACACACGCACACACGCACGCACACACGCACACACACACGCACACACACACGCACACACGCACGCACACACACACAAGCACGCACGCACAAGCACGCACGCACACGCACACACACACAGATAGAGACCACAACGCAAACACACCTAGGCAGACAGTATATTTTTCCTGCTAGGAAACCTAGTACTACAAAAAACTTCTCCATGGCACAGGCCCCCTTGACCCATCACTGCTCCCTCTGAAAGATATTACTAATGTGCAACCCTCACTACATAAATCCTCTATCCCAAATTGAATCCCTTGCACTCCAGCTGCTGGAGTAGCATTCCAGATACCATCTCAATTATCCAGCCTGCTGACAACTTACTGCCACCTTGTTGCACAACCAGCCTCCCTTAACAACCTAAAACATTCCGATCTGTGAACCCATCATAACACCTAGACCTTGTCTTGGAGACCTTTTCCACTTGCCACATCCTGCAAAACTCCCCGCCAACAATCCACAGTACCCAAATGTTCAACAGCCCCAGAACACTGTTAATAACCTTTCTGCCAAAAAATCTCCACCCCACAGAAGTTTCAGTCCTATCCAAAGATCTCACATTCAGCCCCACACCCAAATTTAACCATGTTGGATTTGTCAAAGACCTAAACTCCTGCCGATCTGTACAATGGAAAAATTACTTTGCCACCAATCACTCCAAACAAAGCCATTTAAATTCCAACACTGAACCCTGCCTCCTCCCTCCCTCTCTGATCCTCCCTCACTCCCATCTAACCAACCTCTCAACCTCTGGTCACCTTCCAGGAATCCCTCACTTCCCATTTGGTGTCACCATCCTTCCTAAGAATACCAACCTTTCAGCAGAAGAAAGGACACCCATTCACAACCTTAAAACAAATCCCAACCTAATCATCCTCTCTGAAGACCAAGGTTCCACCACTGATGTGATGAATAAAAATGGTTTGTGGCAGGCCTGTATGAATTGTTGGATTCCTTCACCTACAAGTTGTGCAAGGATGACCTAAATCCAAAAGTTCAGCTTTCCTGCTAAAACCTTATGGCCCTTACCAGAACCAGTCTCCCTCCTTACCTCAACAACATTCCGCACACCTACCTTTTACACGCTCCCAAAAACTGATAAATCTAACAATTCTCAACACTTAATTGTGGCTGGTTACTGTGCTCTCACTGAAAGAATTTTATCCCTTGTTGACCAGCACCTCCAGCCAATTGTTTGAAACCTAGTTGCTGCTGTTTTACATTTCTGAGGGGACTAAACTACGAGGATATCAGCCTATCGAACATGATACAGCCAAGTAGAAAAAAATAAAACATGGATCTCAACACCTAGAGGGGAAACCTACAAGGGGTATACAGTGACAATGAACATGAACTTACAACACAAAAAGGACAAGTGCTGAACTGAACTGAAACTTCACAACAGAAGACAGTGGCTGTCTCATCACAACGATAATACAGAATGAGCCAGCCACTCTGCAAACACTAAAATCCTTAAGATAACAGATTAAAGGTTCTGTAGGGGTGGAGGTCTGAGAAATCAGGCAAATGGGCCCACCACTAAATACAACGATAGAAGCCAGCTGTGAGAATAGAACAGTCAGCCATTAAGGCATCGAGAGCTAAAATTAATGCAAGTGCAGCAGGGTGCAGCAGGCAGGTTGAAAGACTGCCGCAAGGCGGGAAAAAGCTGACAGTCCAACAGGATGTGGACCACTGTCAATAGATCGCCACAAAAGCAATTTGCTGGATCCTCTTGATGTAAAAGGTGGTCATGCTTTAACTACATATGGTCAATATGTAATTGGCAGAGAACAACGGAGTCCCAATGGGAAGGCCTGAGGGAGGACTTCCTGGCAGCCATAGAGAGCTTGACCGCACAGAGATTGTTGGGTGTGATCAATGTTGACCATTTCATTTTCCTAGCCTCAAAGACCTTGTGGTGCAGCCTCAATCGGATATCCCTTTCTGGAACACCAATATCCAGGGGCTGGGAGGCGGTGGCCAGCTCGGCCTGCTGATCGCCACGCTTGTTCCCCGGGATGCCAATGTGGTCCAGGGTCCAAAAAAGTCCACCAAACAGCCAGACTTATTGAGTGCGAAAGTGGAGTTATGAATGGATTGCACCAAGAGCTGGGGAGAAAAACAGTTGTCTTGGGCTTTTACACCACTCAGGGAGATGATACAGATGACATACGACTTCCTGGGGCAAGTTCATAGGTGGTCAAGACCACGAGATGTAGTGATCAGTTTGGCAGTAAAAATGATACAGCCAGGAGACAAGGAGCCTAGTTCAATTTGGTCACTGTGGACATAGGCGTAACCAACTCTGCAATCTACCAGGGCGCCATCATATATATATATATATATATATATATATATATATATATATTTTTCTGTCCCACAGAATGTGTTAAGTATGGCCAGAAACTGGCGATGGAGTGTTAGTGCTGAAACTGACACTTTTGGATCGCAGGACAATGCCAGCTTGTCACAGGCATTGGAAATGACGTTATGAGGACTGCTCCTGATCTCAATTTATACATACCCTCCACGTCTCATAACTTGTCCTCCAGGTTTTCCATAAACAATAAAGGCTTCATTGTCATAGAAGATTCTCCATCTGTCCTGCTACAAACCAGGTATTTGGGGGCATAAGCCTCACCTTGATGACAGGTCCTACATTCCTTCAATGGTGTGGCCATGGAGGGAGACGGCAGTTGTACGTCCGCAAACGTTTCTTGCTCTTTACATGGTGTCCCCATGAGCAGCTATGGAAATATGTCTGACCAGGCAGAGCCCCAGTTGCCTGGGAAAGCATGATACAGCTTAGGTATGGCAGTTCCCCAGAGGTTGCTTACTAACAACTGTTCGACCTCAAAAGCCATGCATCTCCTCGGCACATAGGACACGTTGAGATTGAAGTTTTTCTTATACAGGTTTTACTGTCCTCACGACCTGTGTGATGAAGCCAAGACCCCTTGCCTCTATAATATACAACACTCCACCATCGCACTGTATGCTGGTCACTGAGGCATACACAGAGCTTATGGTACGAAGGTCTGTTGGCACGATTCAGTACCCAGTTCAGGGACCCCAGGTTCACCAAGCCCATTGTCAGCAACTTAATGCTGAGCTCCATGAGAGCGAAACCTAGCTTCCCTCATCCAACATACCAGCCACTTCCTTCACTGACTCTCCACCATCCTCACCCATTTAACTTCTGGATCCTTACTTGTTACTGTTGATACCACTTCCCTATACACCAATATCCCACAAGGCCCTGTTCTTGTTGCTCTGTAACAGTATCTTTCTCAGTGTCCTTCAGACTCCAAGGCCAATACTTCATTCCTTGTAAACCTTACCAATTAGATCCCAACAAACAGCTACTTTTCCTTTAAATGAAAATTTTACCATCAAATTCGCAGCTCAGCCATGGGCACCTGTATGGCACCCTCCATGCCAACCTATACATGGACCGTTTGGAGGAAACCATCGCAGCCTCACAAAACCCCAAACCCCTCATCTTGTTGAGGTTGATTGATGAATTTTCATGATATTAACTCAGGACCAGGTCACCCTATCCTTGTTCCTTCACAATTTCAACACATCTCCCATCAGTTTCACTTGGTCCCTCTCAACCCAGCATGTCACCAAACTGAATGTTAACCTACAACTCACTGACAGCTCAAGCCACATCTATCCACGTAATTACCAACAGTACCTGCAATTTATCAGCTGCCACAGATTCCAAATAAAAAAAATCCCTCCCATATAGCCTTGCCACCCGTGGATGGCTAATTTGCAGTGATGAGAAGTGTCCTAATCAAAGGCCTTAACAGATGTTACCCTCCTGACCTAGTTCACAAAAAGATTTCTTGTGGCATATCCCCTTAAAGCCACAAATACTCCCTCCACCCCCAATAACCATTCACAAAGGATTGTTGTTCTTGTCACTTAATAGCACCCTGGATTGGAACAATTCAATCACACCCCTCCTCAAGGCTTTGCTTATCTGGCATCATGCCCCAAAATTAGAGAGATTCTACCAAGATCCTACCAACCCACATTAGACTGGTGTTCTGTCTCCTACACAACCTCCACATCACCCTAACTCATCCCTATGCCAATCCAAATCCCAACCTCTTACCACAGGGGCCCCAATATAAAACCTGCCCATTCCACCCACCCAGCACTTCTTATTCCAATCCTGTCATAGACTTATCCTGCCCCATCAGAGGTTGGGTCACCTTTGAAAGCAGATACATGAGTTACAAACTCTGGTGCAATAATTGTACAGCATTTTACATTGGTATGACAACAAACTAGCTGTCCATTGGGAGGAATGGCTACCATCAACCTGTGCAAAAAGCAAGATGGAACACCCTGCGACACAGCATGAAGCTGAAGACAACACACTTTATTTCACTGGCTGCATTACTACCCGAGCAATCTGGATCTTCCCCTCCACCACCAGCTCTTCTGAACTGTGTGTGGGGTCTCTATCGACAAACTGGTGCTTTTTCACCTGATAAGTTAAACCATCTTTCCTCTCCCACCCCTTCCCTTCACTGCATTCAATGCTGCATCTCACATTTCCTGGTGAAAAAAAAAAAAAAAAAAAGGCAATTGATCCTTAATAATGAGAAGTGCGAAGTCATCCATATGATCACTGAAAGAAACCCATTCAACTTCATTTACACAATCAATTAGTCAAAACTACAGGTTGTAAATCCAACTAAATATCTAGGAGTAACAATTACATACTACTTAAATTGGAAAGAACACACAGAAAATATTGAAGGGAAAGCGAACAAGAGACTACGTTTCCTTGGCAGAACACTTAGAAGTTGCAACATTTCTACTAAAGAAACTGCCTACACCACACTTGTGCGTCCTGTTTTGGAGTATTGTGCACATTGTGGGATAACCACCATACGACCATGTAGGACTGAAAGACGATTTAGAAAAAGTACAGAGAAGGGCAGCTCATTTTGTATTATCGTGATATTGGGGGGGGGGGGGGGGAGAGAGGAGAGGAGGGAGGGAGTCATGGAAATGAGGCACAAGTTGAGGTGGAAATCATTAAAACAAAGACATTATTCGTTGCAACAAGATCTATTTGTGAAATTTCTTTTACCAACTTTCTCTTCAGAATGTGAACATATACTGTTAGTGCCCACCTACATAGGGAGCCATGTCCATCATAATAAAATAAGATAGACTGAAAATTTAAAGATTTAGGTGTTCCTTTTTTCCAACTTTCAAAAACAGAAATCCAAAATTGCAAAAATTTAAAGCACACACATGTCATAAGGTCTTCAAATATTACTTGGGATTGCACACAGAATGGATTGTTGCAGATGTAAGGGCCCTTGATCGGCTTTCTATCACCATATCTTAAGTTACCATGTGCCAGAGAACCAACAGTGGCAGGAGAGCCTATCCAGGCAAGTGTAAAGATAACTGATGCTGGGGTAGTGGCAGGAAGATCAGGAAGTGGTCACTACCACACAAATCGTCATGCAATCTCCAGTGGATAGATATTAGAAGGCCTGGGATACAAACTGATAGGTCGATGGCTGAGTCAGTGGCAAGAGCAACACTGAAACACATGGGACAACCAGTATTTAAAAAGGCATGTGCCGAGCTGAGATAGTGACATCTCTACCATGGCCAGTATTCGTAGTATCATCCCACAAGGGATTATGGGCATTGAAATCACCCATTAGTAGGAAAGATTGGCGAGTTCAGTAATCAGTGCAGCTGATATGTATTGGGATACTTCATCATCTGGCAGGGTAAGGGGAACGGGAAAGAGACTGTAGATTGTAATGTCCATCATAGTCCTTATCCTGAGAGCTTCTAAAGGCTTTTGCAGATGCACAGGTTCGCTGCAGACAGATGAAAGGATGTATATACATTATACACATGACACTGTCATACTCTGTGTGATTCCTACGAGAACACCGACAGCCATTTAAGGCAGGGATCCGCAAAATGCAGAGAAGTAGTTGTAGCTTAGCTATGTGGGCAGAAAAAATGTTGCAGTTCCATTGGAATAATAGATTTTCACCGAGGTCATAGGCAATGATGAGATAAATAAAGCAGGTTATTCCACAGAATACCTACAGGATCAATGACCACTGGTTCTGGGTATCCAGTGAGGGCAACATCCTTGGGGGATGCACGCATCTCCACCTCTACTTCAGAAGCAGAATATGTAGGAAGCTGTGATTTAGGAGTCACCAGATATTCTTTTTTCTTTGCCCCCTTTGGTTTCTAGGGCTGGTAGGGCTTCTCTAAAGTGGCTTCAGAAAGCAATGATGTTTGGGAAGCCCTTCTAGCAGCAGCTTATGGATCTTTATGCCACCGACTGTGATCCTCTTTTCCACAGGTAGATACTTTGGAAGGTAGTGTCACGTGAAATCCATTCCTCACGAGAGGAGCCAGAGAGATTTTTTTTGTGGTTTTAGGGCGCACAACTTCTATCGTCATTAGCGCCCAGACAAGAACTTAGATTCACTAGATCTCAAAAAAAATTTGGTGACTGTCAGAAAATCAAGAAGAGGCTAAAAACTAAAGATAAAGGACAATGAAAAGGGTTAAATATCCTTTGATAAGTTGGCCAAGTTGATTAAACGCAAAACTTGAGCAGCTGCTAGTGCGTCATCAGCTAAAATTTCCTCCAGTGTAGACGGAAAGTGAAGGGCTACACGGAGATGATTAAAAATTACGCAAGACAATAAAACGTGTCGCATCTTCAGCAATTCACCGCAGGAGCACAGCGGTGCAGGATCGGCGGTTAGCAAATGACGGTGGCTGAAACGGCAGTGACCGATCCGCAACCGGGCCAGGATGACCTCCTCCCGCCGAGAGGGGAGTGAGGAGGTCCTCCAAGCTGTCGAGATCGGTTTGACAGTTCGCAATTTATTGTTGTACAGTGAAAGCCACGCACTGTGCCATGAAGACACGATACACCGGCGAAGAGCCCGTTGAACATCGTCCGATGGGATGCAAAAGGTAGCCATGCGAGGCAAAAGAGCTGCGGCCTTGGCTGCTATGTCGGCGGCCTCATTCCCGGGCACACCCACGTGGCCAGGGACCCACAGGAAAGAAACATGACAGCTGTCATCTGCTAGCAACTGGAGGGAGCGTTGGATCCGATACACGAGAGGATGGTTCGAGAAAGGGTCCTTAAGACTCTGCAGGGCACTAAGGGAGTCCGAACATATGACATAGAAAGGTTCGCGGTGGCGGCAGGTATACAAAACGGCCTGGTGGAGGGCAAAAAGCTCAGCTGTGAAGTTCGAGCACCGGTCAGGGAGCTTGTATTCGAAACGGTTCACCCTGACGACGAAGGCAGATCCGACACCGGCAGTGCTCTTGGAACGATCAGTGTAAATAAATATGGCATTATCGAACCGCAAACGGAGTTCGACAAGCCTCGAGCGGTATACCAAATCCGGAGTGCTCTCCTTGGGGAGCGAACTAAGTTCAAGGTGAGTGTGAACCTGGGCCTGATGCCAAGGTGGCAATGGGCTTTCGCTCAACCAAAGGGTGGAAGGAAGGGTAAAATCGAGCCGCTGTAGCAGGCGGCGAAACCGAACTCCAGGTGGAAGCAAGGCAATCGCAGACAACTGATATTGGCGATCGAGTGAGTCGTGAAAAAATAATCGGTAAGATGGATGGTTGGGCATCGACCGCAGGCGGCATGCGTACCGACACAAGAGTATGTCACGTCGAGTGGTCAAGGGTAATACAGCAACCTCGGCATACAGACTTTCAACAGGGCTGGTATAAAATGCACCGGTCGCCAGGCGTAATCCCGGATGGTGGATAGAGTTGAGACGGCGGAGAATCGACGGCCATGCAGAAGAGTATACAAGGCTTCCGTAGTCGAGCCTCGACTGAACAATGGCCTGGTAAAGGTGAAGCAGGACGGTACGATCCGCTCCCCATGACGTGCCACTGAGGACACGAGCCGGAGAGAGGTGTCACTTCTCCAGCTGAGGGATGAAGACTGGTGCCCCACAGAAGGTATTGGGGGTGTTGACAGGAGGAGGGGCCCCTTACCATCAAAGGGACAGATTAATTTTGCTGGCCCTTAGGGCCCACAGAAAGTAGTCAAACATTTTTTCCGTCCTCCCCAGAGAGAGAGAGCAGTGACGACGCGACTCTAGCTCAAGCAAATGAAGTTTCTACGAATACAGGGTGAAGCTAATCATATTTCTTTCATGCCTGGGTTCGTCAGTCTATCCAGGATCTTGATATCCATAAGTTTCCTTTCTACAGATAATGGTACAGTCCAGCAATCTTTGCATTTTTGATGTACCTGTGACTTCCACAAACTTATCATCTAGATGTTCTACAATAAAACAGAGGCTTGGTTACCATGAAAGTTTCCCATCAGTTTGGGAGCACACAAGGAATTTGGGAAGGTATGGCACATCATTATCTTTAGCCCAACATTCCTCCCCTGGTTTAGCCAGGGAAGGGAATGATTTGGGGGGTCATATATCTCAGCATTCAACTGTGTCCTATAGACAAAGACACAGGTGCCTGTTCAACCACCAGTACTTGACTTCGTATGCCTCATGGTAATCTCATGAGCAGCAAGGGAATATGGTTCATCCAGACACAGTCCTGCATTCTTACACAATTCTTATACAGCGGAGCTGTGGCCGATTCCCAGAGGTTGCCCATCAATGACTGTTCCACCTCAACAGCCAATCATCTTCTTGGCACCCAGCACACTTTGAAATTAAGGGTTTATTTTATTATATTTCATTTAATAAAGGTTTTGGCTGTCCTTATGACCCAGTCAGTTCAGCCAAGTTACAGGGTTCTGAAACACACAATACTCCACCTTCACACCATAAAAAGGACAATTAAACATGCACAGAGCTTACAGTGTAGAAGAAGGTTGATGCAACACAGTCTCCAGCTCAGTGACCCTGGGTTTGCTAAACCTCAGACCAGCAAACAAATGCTGAGCCCCTGAGACACAAGGCGTGATTACTTTCCGTCAGTAATAAAAATTTAATGGGTTAAATCATCTTATTGTAGTATGTCTTGCCAGTAAAATTAATTAATTGTAAAAGAGAGAGAGAGAGAGAGAGAGAGAGAGAGAGAGAGAGAGAGAGAGAGAGAGAGAACTTTATTTAATGCTGTAAATAAAAGGCAATGAATAATAATTAAACAAATACTACCATGTTTTCCACTTCATTATTTTAGCATATTTTGGCATTTGTATGATTTGTATGGGCAGTAGTCACTATAAGCTGGTTATAACATGTGTTCTCCCCCACCACAGATGTTCTGCCAGTTACTTGTAACAAACAAATTTAAGATTACGAACCAGAAATTTCAGATGAGGACGCAATTCTTGTAACATTGCATGCACTGCAACTGAAATATTTTCTTCAGAAGTATCCCTTCCTTGTAAGACTTTCTCCCTGATGAAGTCTTGCAGATGTGGCCGTACCCTTGCCAAAATACCAACACCACCCACTGACAAGAGGATGACGTCACTGAAAGACAGATGTTGTGCCTGTAAAAAAACAAAGTGGAGGAAAAAATGTAAATAAAACCAGTTATTTCATTTTACATACAAAATTTGAATATGGGATACACAAAAGTCATTTCATATAATAAAGAACTTATTCTTGATAAAAAAATTACAAAGATAATTTCCGATCTTACCCCCCCCCCACCCCTTTTATGCGCAATGAGTTTCCTTCCATTACTACAGAAATCAAGAGGGATGAAGTGCTAAAAGAATCAGCGAGTACAAAATTATTAGGATGAAGCTTTCATTCCATTTGTAACAGCAAGTCTCCCTCCTTGTCTGGTTATGATGTCTGTTGTGCCATTACCTGGTCATAAATCGATGATTCTCAATTTTGTCTATGATCGTTGCACTCTGTAGCAGCTGGCTGAAATCTCATGGGGTGAAAACTAATTCACTACAAATGATGAAGGCAATACACAGAACTGCAGTTCTTTGACACTTTTAATGATTCATAAATGCCCAGTTGTCCCCAGTTACGGCCGACATAGAAGTCTCCCTAATTACAACCATTATGATCAGGTACGCACATTCCACATTTACATAGTTCGTGTGTGGGATACCTAAGTCTGAGGTGTACAGTGTGGCACAAATATGGATTAATCATGGTAGATGCACTTTCTGCACAAACAACACTGAAGAACTTTTATATAATTATTCAAAATTAAAGTTCCAACTGGCGTGGCTTGTGCCTCAGATTGCGGCCGTAACAATAAACACCACTCGGAACTGACACAGACTGTGATTCAGATTGAGTATACTCGAAAATAACGTGGATTACGCCTCTGACAACTGACGAAACAATGTTGTTTTACATGCCGTGAATGCATCCTATTTATATCTTTTAAACAATTTCACTGAAAATTACGTATTGTTGATTGAGTTCATTACATCAATTATAATGGAAAAGTAAACAGTTATATGCAACTGGCTGTAGTAACTGCTAAGTTATGTCTCACGATTCCTGGAAAGGCTGTCAGCATACTAAAGTTTGTGTGCTTTACTTGAATGCCACTGTGATGCCTCACCAATTGTCCTGATGGATCCTTCAGTCCAATCAGCCATCACATCTGTTAATGTATACAGAATAAAAAAACGGATAGTTTCTCATCCTCACTTGTAAAATAGCTACTCTAAGACACCGAGTGCTCTCTAGAAGCATAAGCTACTATCACCTTTTCAGCATCTCCTGAATTTTTACAATGATAGCACTAAGTCAATAGCCACTCGTGTCAGTGTTAATTTTTTCTTAATACTCTCACTACACAATGTCAGGACTGCAGATGTTAGCAACTACTTAAGAGTAAGACCATAACATGTGTCACTTCACTGTAACTTCAAATGATTTGTCTGAATTGTATGATTGCTTTTCCAGGGAGAGAATTAAAATCTGTTGTATGAAGAAGAAGCAATAGTAAGTACTGATAAGGTGTGGCATCCAATAGTGTCAACTAGAGTGCAAGGGGTACCTGTAAAATGCTTGCTGGGCAGTGGTAGTGATCTTAATGGTATTTCTCAGGCTTTGTTTGACTCAATTAAGGATAGAGAGGGAATAGTGATAATACATGTATCTGGAATCAAGATTTTGGTGCAACTGGCAAGTTACCAGAAGTGTGAAGCAGGAAGTCCTGGTATCAGTAGAGATAACTGGACAAATGTTAAGAGTGTAACTTCTTAGTGATACCAAATCTCAGTACTGACATGATTCTGGGAACACAATTTTTGTGTGAATGATGTGTCAATATTGATTTTGCTGGTGGTAAGTTTAGTTTTAAATCTGATGATAAAATATATAATGTCTTGTTTGAGGAGAAAGATGGAGTTGGACAGGATTTGGAACTTGCCTTTAAGATTTTTGCAAAAAGAATGTTTGCATAACATGACTGAAGAAGAGAGAGGTCAGAAATAGTGAAAAAAGTGGACGAGATTGAAGGAATCTCTAGTGAACAGAAAAATGGGTTAAAAGGATATTAATAATAGTAATGTTTTTCCCCCTGATAGACCAGGGTTGGTGAAAGATTTTGAGTGTAAGCTGAACTTTAAAAGATTATGTTCCATTAAAAAAAAAAAAAACTTATATTATTCCATTTTCTAAGAAAGAGGCAGTGAGGTTAGAGATTCAAAAGATGTTGACGTGGGGAATCACAGAACATTCAACCAGTCGCTACAATAATCCCTTGATTCTGGCCCTGAAAAAGAATAATGGTATTAGAGTCACATTAGATGCCAAGAAACTAAATGAAATTGTAATAAGTGTAAGTGACAGACCTAGTAACATAGATGAAATTTTGCAAAATTTTTATGGATTAAGTTACTGACTTCCTTTGATGTAACCTATGGCTATTGGAATATTAGTCTGGCTAAAGAGTCTGGACTACGAAGATAAGTCATATCAATATTGTGTGGTACCTTTTGGACTGAATATATCTGTGTGTGTTTTTAATAGGGCTACTAAGAAAGTATTAGGTGAAGTTCTGGCTAATAAAATAACTATGTATGGAGATGATATCTCGGTGGCTAACGTTGACTGGTTCACACATTGTAGAACTTTGATTCAGTATTAAAGGCTGTACGCAGAGGAGGAAAGAAACTGAAGTTAGATAAATCTAATTTTTTGAAAAAGGAAATTTCATTCCTAGGTCATAAGATAAATGAGGCAGGTATTCAACCCGATCCAAAGAATTAACTGCTATTGCTTATTTTCCACCATCTAAGATAATACGCCAAAAGTAAACAAACATCGTAAACAAATATTCAAAAACAAGTACACAATGAAGAGGTGATACAAGGGTTTTCATCAAGAACGAATTTTATATGCAACTAAGGATGACGGAAATCGAAAAAATGATGAGAATAAGAAAGAATTTAAAAGCGATGTTCGGCTCATTTGGATTCTACCGTAGTTTTGTCACTGATCAATCATTTAATCATACTTGTCTCGGAAATTTATTGAAAAAGAATGTAGTACGCAACTGGACAAAGAAATATCAGGAAGCTTTCCAGAATTAGTTGGTCAATAGTAAAGTGCTGTATCACACCTGATTTCTCACAACCTTTTTGTATTGGCACTGATGCAAGTATTTGTGGTCTGGGGTAAAGATTTTTCGACTAATACCAATAGAAACAGGTACTGAACATAGGACAACAGCATTTGCCAGTCAAACACTCCATAAATAGGAAAAGAATTATTATATATTGGAATTGGAGGCTTTAGTCACTATTTTTGGGTACCAAAAGTTTGAATACTATTTAATAGGGCATAAAGTAATCGTATACACAGATCACAAGGCTTTAAGCTACCTACGGACGTGTAAATTGAGACATAGCAGATAAATGATGTGGGTCATGTATCTGCAACAATTTGATCTTGAGGCAATGTATGTTAGTGGTAAGATTAACATCATAGCCAGTGAATGCTCTGTCCAGGATGCCTGTAAGAAGGAAAGATCATGGCAGACGAGAGGAAAAAGATCAAATTAGGTTATTTTATTTGCAGGGAGTGAAAGATGAGAAGGTAATCAGGAAAATTTGTAAACAGAATGAGGATCCAAATTTGAAGTTGATCAAACAGTATTATCATTCAGATAATACGCCAAAAGTAAATCAGTACTGCACAATACACAAGGGTGTGCTGTTTAGGAGGAAATCTTTGGATAATCAGGATTGGAAGCTGTGTTTTCCTGACCAACACGTGTACAAATTTATAGACTATTTCCATGAGAGTTATGGTCATTATGGTGCTAGTAAAATTGTTACAAAAATTCAAGAGAGTGATTTTCAACAATCTGTGAAGAAGGATTAAACAAACATTTGAGGGATGTGATAAATGTCAGAGAGTAAAACTAGTGTGTCATCTAAAGGGTTGATGAGTCCTGTTATTCCTAACCAACCTAGAGACCTCATTGTGGTTGATTTGCTAGGTCCTTTACTAGCATCAACAGGGGGTTGTAAACATGTATTTGTAGTTCTGGATACCTTCTCCAAATTTGTGAAATTGTATCCAATCAAAAGGGCTAAACACCAAGTCTATAGTGAAGAAGTTGACATCTGACTATTTTTACAATATGGGGTGCCCAAAGTATTGTTGTTGGATAATGGTCCACAGTTCATTTCAGAAATGTTCACACATTGTATGGCTATACACCACATTCAACATATTAAAATATCCACATACTTTCCTCAGGATAACATGAGTGAGAGAGTAATGAAGGAAATAAATAGGCTTTGCAGGACACACTGTAGCAAAAAACACACTGCATGGGCGAGCTACATACAAAATTTTGAAACCATTATGAATAATTTGTGGAATTGCCCCTTGTGAGCTGATGTTGGGACAGATGGGAGTTATCCCTACAATACATTCTCCGATCCCTAATCCAACCAAGCCTCAACCTACGATAACTTCCCTTCTTTTTTCCTCATTCCTTACAGTCATCTCTCTATCCAAAACCTCACCTATTTTGAGTGGTGCGTGAATGTGCGATCGTGTGTGTGTGTGTGTGTGTGTGTGTGTGTGTGTGTGTGTGTGTGTGTGTGCCCAGGGTCTTGTGTACTTGCAGTATGCATGCATCTTGTATAGTTATTATATTTATTTTATTTTTTTCCCCTAACCCGCCTCCCAACTCCATCTAACCCATCCCCAGCACCGTGACGTGACGTAACCTACCTATCCCCTCCCCTCCCCTCCCCTCCCATACCGTCCCCAATTTACTCGCCGCAGAGTGTGATTCGAAGTGCGGCAGCCGGAGGTGATGATTCTATGACTGGTTGTGTGCCTGTGTGATTGCATGAGTGTTCTATTTTCTGAAGAAGGCCATGACCGATAGCTGAAAGTGTTGTATGTGTGTGTCTTTTGCATGTGTCTGTCACAGCTCGTCGCCACGTCTTTGCGGTGAGTTGTAACTGTCCTTACTATATTATTAGTCTATTATAATTTTCTTTTCCAAAGCTTTTGTTGTTATTTTTGTTGTAAAGTAAGTAGCTACAGTCCTTTTATATTATATGACACTGCATGCATTTGTTTAACTAGCAAATATTAATTAATTCCTGATGGAATTATATTGTAAAAGTTCAGATAGCATGCTAATTAGTATTTCTATTAAAACTAGGTAAATTCTTTTCTTGTGATATTAAAGTAGGTATTAATGTGTTTCACAAGTAATGTTTGGAAAGTTTTACCCTATTAGTTTCTGTATAATTACCATTTATTATGAAGTTATTGTTTGAAAACTTATTTAAATATGTCTGCAAGTGAAATACTATTAATTTAACTGAAATTTGTTTATCAATTTACTCAGTATTATTTATGATATCTTTTACTATAGCCAGTTGCATGTAATTGCTTACTTTTTCATTGTAATTATTGTAATGAATTCAATTGACAATATGTAATTTTCAGTAACATTGTTTGAAACGCATAAATAGGATGTGCTTGTGGTATGAATGAGAGTATTGTTTTGTCAGCCATCTGATGCTCAATACACGTCAATTATTGTTTCAGCTGTGATCGGAGTCACAAGCCTCGTCAGTTTGGACTTTTAAATTTGAACAATTATGCAAAAGTAAGTTAGTGTTGTTATTGTGGAAGGTGGATCTACCATGATTAATTAATATTTGTGCCACATTATGATGTACACCTCAAACTTTTGTATTCCACACACGGACAGTGTTAATTTGTATTATTGATGTGTGGAACGTGAATGCCTGGTATTAATGGTTGTAATTAATGAGACTTTTAAGCTGGCCATAAACAGGGACAACTAGGCACTAATAATAAATCATTAAAGTGTCAAAGAACTGTATTTCTGTGTGTTGTCTATGTTATTTGTTGTGAATTAGTTCTCACTCCATGAAATTCCAGCCAGCTGCTATCGAGAGCCGATCATCAAGAACTTCGAGAATCATCAATAAACACCAGGTACGGCACAACCTGTTGCTCTGGCTTCACATCCATGGACAGCCACATGTGGCACTGTTCGTAGGAATAGGCACAACATGTGAGAAGTGCAGAAGAAATTAAAACGAGGAGAAACTGAGTTTATGTCCTTATATCCTTGCTATGAAATGTTCAATTGATTGTAAATCTATCGGCCTCAACAGCATGGTTATTAGACCATACTTACAAACTACTTAAACTAAGGTAAACTAACCTAAGGACAAAACAAGCACCAATACCCAAGGGGGAACTCGGAACCTCGACGGCGAACAGCCGCAAGCACCACGGCATGACGCCCCACTGCGTGTGGCTAATCTGCCTCAGACCTTGCTATCTAGTGGTGCAATAAGAGAGAGAGGAGATGATGTTGACCACATGCCACACACTACTAGTGGTTGAAACAGAGAAGGCTAACAGAAATATCGGCAAAAAATAATGAAACAGCAAATTGAGTATGGGATCAGTTGACCAGTTCTCTGACAACTAAAGGGAACAGCCATGGGAACCAGGATGGCCCTCTCATACGCAAACCTATTTATGGGACGTTTAGAGGAAGCCTTTCTGGATACCCAAGCCTGTCAACCCAAAGTTTGGTATAGACTCATTGATGACATCTTTATGGTCTGGACTCACAGTGAAGAACTCCAGAATTTCCTCTCCAACCTCAACTCCTTTGGACCCATCAAATTCACCTGGCACTATTCCAAATCCCATGCCACTTTCCTCGATGTCAACCTCCATCTGTCCAACGACCAACTTCACACATCCATCCACATCAAACCTACCAATAAACAACAGTACCTGCATTATGACAGCTGCCATCCATTCCACATTAAACGTTCCCTGCCCTACAGCTTAGGTCTTCGTGGCAAACGAGTCTGCTTCAGTCCCGAATCCCTGAACCAGTACACCAATAACCTAATAACAGCTTTCACATCCTGCAGCTATCCTCCTGATCTGGTACAGAAGCAAATTGCCAGAGCCACTTCCTCATCCCCCCAAATTCAGAATCATCAACAGAACCCCAGAAGTGCCCCTCTTGTCACCGGATACTTTCCGGGGCTGGAGCGGACTCTGAATGTGGCTCTCCAGCAAGGATACGACTTCCTAAAATCCTGCCCCGAAATGAGATCCATCATTCATGACATCCTTCCCACTCTACCAAGAGTGTCTTTCCGCCACCCTCCTAACCTTTGTAACCTCCTAGTCCATTTCTATGAAATCACCAAACCACCTTCCCTACCCTCTGGCTCCTATCCATGTAACTGCCCTCGTTGTAAAACCTGCCCTATGCACCCTTCCACCACCACTTACTCCAGTCCCGTAACCTGGAAAGTGTACATGATCAAGGGCAGAGCGACTTGTGATAGCACCCACGTGATTTACCAACTAACATGCCTGCACTGTGAAGCGGTCTATGTGGGAATGACCGGCAACACACTGTCCATTCGCAAGAACGGTCACAGGCAGACAGTGTTTGTTGGTAATGAGGATCACCCTGTAGCTAAACATGGCGTGGTGAACGGCCAGCACATCTTGGCACAGTGTTACACCGTCCGGGTTATCTAGATACTTCCCACTGACACCAATCTTTCACAACTCTGGAGATGGGGACTTGCCCTTCAGCATATTCTCTCTTTCCGTTATCCACCTGGTCTCAACCTCCACTAAATTCAAATTCCCGCCCGCCATTCTTAAACATCTTTGCCTCGGTTCTGTGGACAGAGCCTCTGCCTCAAGTGGTATCTCTGTCCAACTTCTTTGCTTTCTACAAATGTCTACCTTGGTGTGTATGTGTGTGTGTGTGTGTGTGTGTGTGTGTGTGTGTGTGTGTGTGTTTTGTTTATCGGCAATCCTGTGCTTTGGATAAGTCAAAACAATCTTTATATATATTCACTCAAAAGGGAATGAGTAGTGCAGTAACTCCTCTTTCTGTGCAGCTTTCCAACCTGTCAGTACTGATGAAACACAAGGAGAAACTGAATTTGTTGTTTTATATGGTGGTCATCTGCTCCTCTGAGTTGATAGCTGTCCAATATGTACGGTACCTCAAGCCACAGTACAGTTAGAACATAGCTGCGGTATTTGATGGATATGCCACAGAGCCTGACCAAATAAGTACAAATCGATCTACTTAATCACCGATCTCAAACACTTTCTTCTCCTGAGTGGATATTTGAGGCAACAACCACTTTCAATGTTATACAAGAAAATGTGTTTATCAAATGATAAAAACAAGTTAAGACTTACCTTGAAGATAAAATTTGAAGCCAAAATCAGTGAGGTTTCTCAGACTGATGATGATACTGACTTCTTAATCAATACCACAGCTATAAAAAATGCCTCAGATTTTCAGGTTGTGTTGATTGCAGGAGAGGGTACAGACATGTTAGTCAACCTGTTCCTCTCAGGAAAGGTACCACATACCTTTAGAAGTGTGGAGGAGGCAAAACAATAAGTGTCTTCTACGTAATGTCAACATTTGCAGTGTGTCATGTAACTTTCACCTATGTATTGACTCCATATCATGTCTCTTTTGGCCAGAGGAAACTGAAGTTGCTTCAGATACTAGAGAAACATGTACACCTTAGACACAGCTGCAGTTTTTTCTAATCCCACTAAAGTCGCTGAAGCTGGAGAGAACATTCTCATCGAGCTAACAGATATTCACAAGGGTTGAAGCCTCGGCCAGTTTCAACCTCGCCCGACTTTCTCCCATGCAAGATACTGCATTACTTTTGTACATACCACCATGTGAAACACTGGCTGGATCACAAGAAGAATCTTATCAAATGGGGATGGGTTTCTACAGCCCAAGGCCTTTCCTCAGAGATGATGTTGAGGGAAATAGCTCTCTCAAACCTACTTGCCATGATTTCTTGCACTTGCAAGACGAGCTGCAAAAATGTTTGCAGCTGCAGGAAAGCAGGTTTTAAGTGTTAATTCATGTGTGGAATCTTCAATGGTCTGTCCTGTGAAAATCTACCAGAAATTATGGTAGACATCAATCTCAATACCCACGATTTGGACAAGCTCAATGACGACAATGACAAAATGGATAGGCTGCTCAAACAGGAAGAGCAACAATATCAGGCATACTTACTATCTTATTGCTATTGGAAGTTACATTTCTCTCTATTAATTAACACCACAAGTTGTTGATACCATTGTTCCCATCAATTAATAATTATTAACCTTGGGATAATCAACAAAAACATTTCACGATGTCCAAGACGAAAATTACACTGAAAGAAGCGGAATGGCAGATTGATTTCATCCAGGTCCAATGAAGAGAAGGAAACATCTTTAACATTACATCCTTAGTGATTTAATTTATTTAACCTTCTTATAAAAACCTGATATATTCAATCATTCACTAAATTTACTGTTTACACTTCTTTATTCAATTTCACATGCCTTGTGGTAAACAGCAACCCCCCACCAAGAATACCCCCAAGCACTCTTCAAAAAGTCGAACTGACTAAATGTATACCTCAACGAATTATTTCAGACAGGTTAGTGCAGATATTAAGATGACTGTATAAAATGAAACATGAATATCAGCTTAAAACTTTCAAGTTGGAGAAAAATTGCCAAAAATTGATAAGCTATATCTCTAACTATTAGGCCTTTCAAGCTCTTTTTTCCAAATTTCAATAAATTTAATCTAGTTTAAAATATATTGAAGAGTGTTTGTCAAAACTATGCTCTTGCATGGTAAAAATGAGAACAACTGAAAGAAAGTGTGAATATTTAGCTGTTTTGGGGATATTAAAAAGTGATCTAGGGGGTTGCAGAGGTCAAGAACTTTGTTTCTGCACCACATTCACATCCCATACAAAAAGAAACCTACTACCCCCATTTGATGCAACTTATAATGTACTAGGTTACTGGACTAATACCCAGAATTTTTATACAGTACATAGAATTTTGTGGGGTCGATCAAAACCACACCTCGTTTCTGCAATATTTCGTGTCTCACAGAAGTAGTTCTTGCAAGGGATGTGTCTTGGTACAGAAGTCCTTTATGAGCTATTGGTAGTAAGAGCCTATTTGGAGAAAAATTCTTATATTGCGAATGTACCATGGAGTCCAATTTTTTGTAATTCAGAACAGACTCCATAGCCGTTCACTATGTACACTTCGAATTTTGTTTCTTGAGTGACGAAATGGCACTTTTTTTAGGTGCTACTGGAGATCAGAAATATGAACATACTTCAACACATTTGTCAAAAAACCTTGACCACACTGGAAAAACTATAATGGCCTCCAAATAGCGAAAAGCTTTTCCGTTAGTGCACCATAACTTTGACGGTGTCTGGAGCGCTACATAGCCCAAACTGTACCGTATTTACTCGAATCTAAGCTGCACCCAGAAAATGAAACTCAGATTTCAAGGAGGGAAAAAAATAATAGGGTGCATTTCAAAATCAAAGCGAAGGTGTTTCATTCTAACACGAGATATAAATTAGGTAGAATGGAAGATGATACAGCTGCAGTAGTTGGGTTGGAGTCATAAGCTAAGCAGTTGAAATTTTGATGAAAGCCCTTTCCAGATGTTAGCAGTAGTTGTCGGTAACTGTGTGATGAATAATTGAAATCATGGTCGGCCAATCGTGGCGTTGCAGACAGCCAGTGAGTGTTTCTGAATGTAAATAAATCTGCATTTCCATCTTACTTCAGCTGTGCTACTACGTTAGACCTAACCACAAACCGTGAAATATTTGTTGGAAAATAACAGTATATTTCTGAGAAGCAAGTGCGTGATTGTGTCTACTACTTTACGCTTGGAATCAGGCTGGAGACATATCGCATTCTGAAGAAAAATGCAATTAAATATTAAAATGGAACTTCCATATTGAAATTAACAATATAGTAGTAAGACAGATTACAACTCATTGCAAAGACGTGATGATGAGCCACGACATGTACATAAAAAAAGTACACACATACAACACTTTCAGCTATCGGCCATGGCCTTCTTCAGAATGTATCACATTCATGCAATCCCACGGATACACAACACAGTCACAACCATCATCTCCAGCTGCCGCACTACGAAGCTAAGTGCGCCAGCCGGAGATGACGGTTGTGATTGTGTTGTGTGCTTGTGTGATTGTATGACTGTTCCTATTTCTGAAGAAGGCCATGGTCGATAACTGAAAGTGTTGTATGTATGTGCTTTTTTATGTGACTTGTCATCACGTCTTCGCAGTGAGTTGTAAACTACAATTAAATATGGTCTTTTTATTATGAAAGAAGAAATTGTTGCGTCAGCACAATGCTCCGCCAAGCAATCTTAATATCTAATAAGCGATGATTCGTGTTTTGTAATTAAAACATGAGCAGACCACCAGTAGATAAGTTTGTATTGTGACCATAATCACAAGGATTTAAGACAATAGCTAATATGTGCTGCTTCAATTTCGGCTATGAATTCGCTCCATCTTCTCTCGTCCCTCATTAGTAACATGAAATATGTAAAACACATCCAAATATTTCTGAGCTTCAAACTGTGTATTTTTAAAGCTGTGCTAGTAGGCATACATAACCACATACTCTAAAATCATTACATATTTCCAAGTACCAAATTTTACAAAAATCCTAAAGCCTTGTTGCATTGTTGGAATGAAATTAATTTTTTGTAGCTAGATTTATTTGAAATGCTGCGGTATTTGAAGATGAGCAATACTGAATTTCTCTTCCCTTCATTGCATTGATTCAGTTGCGTTGCGTTCGTTTGGTGGCTGAAACACTGAGAAAGTAGACTTATCTTCTACCATATTTTTTGAACTTTTATTTTTATTAGCACAGTGCTGCTTATGTTTGATGACGAAAGTTAGTTATGGCGGGTTCTAGTGCCATTTTTCCTAACCTCTGTTTGCTTTGCACTTGATTCAAAAGCCAAAGGCAGTTTTTTGGATCCTAAAAATGGGAAAAAAATGCAGCTTAGATTCGAGTAAATTCTGTAAATTTTAACTCACAGGGACTGTTAAGAATTAGGTTTTGCCTCACCAATTTTGATTTACTGGTAGCCTGTCTGAATGTCTATAGTTTAGAAACAACCTGCTCAAGATATTATCATTTCTCACCATTTGTCCATGATAAGCAGACAATTTGTGGGGTGGATGTTGGGAACAACAAGAAGTATGACTTGTTCCCAACCAATGCTGCCTGGTTGAGGAAGGGGGTGGGGTGGGGGGAGGCTGTCTTCCATAGATGTTAACATTAGTTGAAAGATCTTTATCGTCCCCGAGAACAAACACCCTACACCTACAATAAATGTGTTTCCTGTATTAATTGTGAAGTGTAATTTAAATGTTTGTAACTCTAAGGTATTTAACTGCTGCAATCATCAGTCCCTAGGCCTATAAACTACATAACCCATAACCGACATTTTGACACTTAGTATGGCATGTAGCCTCAATGCAAACGTCTGTGTTGTGCATGAAATATATGACATAAAAAATCAACAGTTCAACCAAAAATTTCAAAACACACATTTTGATGTTTACTGCACTGCATTAATACAGGAAACACTAATTTTTAATCTTTCCAAAGCTTATTTCATAATGTGGGACTGAAAGGGTTAAACTAAATTATGCTAAGGACAACACACACACACACACACACACACACACACACACACACACAAAACCTTTCCCAAGGGAGTACTTTAATATCCGACAGCGAGAAACCACACACTCCAAAGCAAGGTGCCTTAGAGAGCTTGGCCACTCCAATGAAACAAAGTGTAATGGTGCCGCTTCTCACTCATAAAAAAAGTTATAACAATGGTTTTTGTTGTTGTTGTGGTCTTCAGTCCGCAGACTGGTTTGATGCAGCTATCCACACTAACATGTCCTGTGCAAGTCTCTTCATCTGAGATTACGTTCGGCAACCTACATCCTTTTGAATCTGCTTACTGTATTCATCCCTAGGTCTCCCTCTACGATTTTTACCCCACACACTTCCTTCTAATGCTAAGTTGAAAATTCCTTGATGTCTCAGGATGTGTCCAACCAATCTATCCCTTCTCTTAGTCAAGATATGCCAGAAACTCCTTTTCTTCCCGATTCGGTGAAGCACCTCCTTATTAGTTACATGATCTACTCATATAATTTTCATCATTTGTTTGTAGCACCACATTTCAAAATCTTCTATCTTTTTATCTGAACTCCTTAACCACATTTCACTCCCATACAATGCTACACTCCAGACAAATGCTTTCAGAAAGGACTTCCTAAAATTTAAATCAATATTGGATGTTAACAACTTTCACTTCTTTAGAAACACTTTTCTTCCCAAAGCTATTCTGCATTTTATATCTCCTCTACTTCGGTCACCAGAAGTTATCTTCTTACCCAAATAACAAAATTCATCTACTACTTTTATTGTCTCATTACCTAATTTAATTCCTGCAGCATCGCCTGATTTTCTGACATTGCATTACCCTAGTTTTACTCCTGTTAATGTTCATCTTATATCTTCCTTTCAAGAAACTGTCCATCCCATTCAATTGCTCTTCCAGATCTTTTGTGGTCTCTATCAGAATTACTATGTCATCAGCAAATCGCAATGTTTTTATTTCATCTCCTTGCACTTTAATGCCCTCTCCAAATTTCTCCTTCTATTCCTTCACTGCCTGCTCAATGTACGGATCGAACATCATTTGGTAAACGCTACAAACCTGTATTACTCCCTTCCCAACCTCTGCGTCCCTTTCTTGCCCTTCGACTCTAATAACCACTGTCTGGTTTTGGAAAAGGTTGAATATAACTCTTTGCTCCCTATATTTTATCCCTGCTACCTTCAAAATTTGGAAGAGTGTATTCCAGTCGACACTGTCGAAAGCTTTCTCCAGATCGACACACGCTAAAAACGTAGGTTTCCCTTTCCTTAGCCTATCTTCTAAGATAAGTCGTCATGTGAGTATTGCCACCCGTGTTCCTACATTTCTCCTAAATCCAAACTGATCTTCCCCGAGGTCGGAATCGACAAGTTTTCCCATTTGTCTGTAAATAATTCATGTTAGTATTTTGCAACCACGACTTATTAAACTTATAGTTTTGTAATTTTCACATTTGTCTGCACCTGATTTCTTTGGAATTGGAATTAAGATATTCTCTTTTAAAATCTGAGGGTATTTCCCCTGTCTCATACATCTTGCATACCAGGTGATACGATTTTTTCACGACTGGCTCTCCTAACGATATCAGCAGTTCAGACGGAATATCATCTACTCGAGGGATCTTGTTTCGACTCGGGTCTAGAATACTGCTTTCAAGTTTATTTACTTTATATAGGCCCTCTATATATTCCTTACACACAGCTTTCTCCTCTTTGATTAGTACTGGTTTTCCGTCTGAGTTATTGATATTCATACAGCTGCTTTTCTTGTCTCCAAATATCTCTTTCATTTTCCTGTAGGCGGTATCTATCTTTCCCCTAGTTACGCATTCTTTTATGGTTCTGCATTTGTCCTCTAGACACTCCTGCTTAGGCAGTCTGCACTTCCTGTCGATCTCATTTTTCAGACGTTTGTTCTTCATTTTTCCTGTTTCACTTGCTGAATTTTTATGTTTTTTCCTCTCATCAATTAAGTTCAGTATATCCTGTGTTACCCAGGGATTTCTATTAGGCCTTGTCCTTATGCCTATATGGTCCTTTGCTGCCTTTACTACCCTATCTCTCAGAGCTACCCATTCTTCTTCTACTTTATTACATTCCCCCTTTTCAGCCAATCCTTGCCTAATCCTCCCTCTGAAACTCTCAACCATCTCTGGTTGCTTCAATTTGTCCAGGTTCCATCTCCTAACCTTTCTACCTGTCTGCAGTCTCTTCAGTTTTAATCTGCAGTTCATAACCAGTAAGTTATGGTCAGAGTCTATATCTGCCCCTGGATATGTCTTACAGTTTAGAACCTGCTTTCTAAATCTATTCCTTTCCATTATAAAATCAATCTGGCACCTTCCAGTGTCTCCTGGTCTCTTCCACGTATACAGCCTTCTTTCATGATGATTAAACCAAGTGTTGGTGATCATTAAATTGTGCTCTGCGTAAAATTTTACCAAGCGAACTCCTCTTTCGTTCCTTTTTCCCAGTCCATTTTCACGTACTACATTTCCTTCTCTTCCCTATTCTACTACCGAGTTCCAGTCCCCCATCACAATCAAATTTTCATCTCCCTTAACTTTCTGAATGATTTCTTTTATCTCTTCATACATTTTTTCGATATCCTCATCATCGGCTGTGCTAGTTGGCATATAAACTTGCACTACTGTGGTCGGTGTTGACTTCGTGTCTATCTTTACTATGATAATGCATTCACTATGCTGTTAATAACAACTTATCCCGGATTCCTATTTTCTTATTCATTATCAGACCCACTCCTGCGTTTCTACCAACTGATTCTGTATTTATAACCCTGTACTCACCTGACCAGAAATCCTGTTATCTTGCCACCAAACTTCACTAATCCCTACCATATCTAACTTTAACCTATCCACTTCTCTTTTCAAATATTCTAGATTACCTACACGATTAAGGGTTAGAACATTCCACTCTCTGACCTGTAGAATGCATGTTTTGTTTTTCTTGATGACGACATCCTCCTGAGTAGTCCCCGCCTGGAGATCCGAATGGGGGACTATTTTACCTCCAGAATATTTTACCCAAGAAGACGCCATCATCATATTGTCATACAGTAGAGCTGCATGTTCTAGGGAGAAGTACGACTGTAGTTTCCCCTTGCTTTCAGCCGGCCGCAGTAACTGTGTGGCAAAGCCACGTTAGCTGATGTTACAAGGCCAGCTCAGCCAATCATCCAGACTGTTGCCCCTGTAACTACTGAAAAGGCTGATGCCTCTCTTCAGGAAGCACACGTTTGTCTGGCCTCTCCACAGGTATCCTCCACTGTGGTTGCACCTATGCTACGGCTATCAGCATCGTTGAGGCACACAAGCCACCCCACCTCAGCAATGTCTGTGGATCATGATAGAAAGGACATTTCCAACATCCAACACTTATCATGGATAAGCCTAACTTTTAGAAACAATCGTTGCAAATCTACATTTTACAGAGTAATTGCCACCCTGCATGGTAGTTCAGGGGTGCACTACCCAAAGGAAGCATCTACTTAGTTACCAAGGTAATCCTGGAATGCACTGTTTTCCCCCTTTATTTTCGTTTGAGTGTAGGCAAGAGTTTACATTCAGATGAACACTTACCAGTTGACATGCAGAGAGTAAAATAAGTCTTCTATCAAGTGAAATACACTTTGGCTGTCGAAATATTTGTTGTAAGTTGGGACCAAGAGTTGGCTGAAGCTCTGAAATATTTGCGAAGTGTGGAACGTATATAAGCAAGATAGCATCACGCACAATCGGGTGGAGTGCGTTTATTGCAAAGAAAAAAATATTGTAATGTTTGTAACGCAGCTGGTGAGATTGAATGAAAGGTGCTTTCGCTAATTTGCGAGTGTTTCACCAGGGTTATGGTATCATTACAAAAATAAATATGAATCACTCCTTTTAATTAGGCAATTTTTGATACAAAAAGACTTGGTTTCAATCTTAGAAAATTTCTTATCACTAGCGATAGCTAGGATTCCTAGTCTTAATAAACGAGAAATCCGATGATTCAATGGTCAATATAGTAAATTAATTATAAAAAAGGATGGTGCACAAACTCACGAATGAATTATGATACAAAAGTAATGAATCTCTAACAAGAATGGTACAACCTCTAACTATTACGAAAAATGGTTGATACTGATGTGTAAATTCTTTAGAAGAAATTTAAAAATTGCTATCAACTCGGTAGAAAATACAACCAAAAGTTAAAGAAAACAGCCAACTGGTGAAAGGTGCATTTATCTTTAACTGCACTAAAGCAAATGTAATGTATGTGTACATCACCAATTCCCAAAACTGCTCTGACAAGATGAACAGTGGCTGGCCACCATGGCTAGGTCAGTTAGGTGTGAAGTTGAAGCTGTATGATGATGGCTACACAGTGAACAAACTACTTCGTTCGAAAAAACTACTAAGTTGAAGTCACTCAAGTACGAAAGGCGAACAAGTGGTTCTCGCAAACTGCTTGCCTCACTTGCCAGAAGCAGAAGAGAAGCTCAATTGTAAGCTTGTAAATGAGTGCTTAGAAATGCAAATACAATGCGCTGAAGTAATACTTTTGTTCCTGTGCTCACAGAGAAACAATTATGCATACTTCAAACAATGCAGTCTGCACTTGCAACTAACTGTGAGCTACGTCACTGGATGCTTTGCCAGCAACTGCCCACCTGCGTCCTCACACCATGAGCACAGCTAGCCGAATCCCCAACTTACTTTTCAGCAATCCACAAATCTCTCCAGACCATTTTCTCAACAGCCAATGAGAGCTATAGCTTCCAATATCTGTCCCATACCATTTTCTTCCTTCCAAGTATCTTTCCCATGAAAAGGAAGCTTCTCAAGGCTTCTAGAATGTTTCGACCGTTTGGCATTTGGCATCAACTCCCAATTGCAGCGTCGCTGCGAGCTTTGGTGCAAAGCGGCCTGCTTTGGTGCAAAGCGGCATCAGCCAGTCAGTAACCTGTGACCTTGTACCACTTTGTCAACACACCGCATCCTCTAGGTACTGTTCTGACTCCCCTCATCGCTTGCCTGCCTCCCTCACTGGCTTGGCTGCTTTCCCTTTTCCAACCAAGAAAAATACTACATGTAAGTATTGTTAATGTTAAATATTGCCTACCAGCATCAACCAGTTTTCTCAGTGACTTAGTCAACATTAATATTCCCACTCTTCCTACGTATTTTTGCTTTCAGATTATCTGGAATCACACTGAAACCAGTAATTACGTTATAAATAAATGCAGGATATTAATTATTAATACATAAACATAGCATCTAATATAGTGAAATTTCTTGCTGCTTTACAATATTTTCTGTACTGAGGTCGAAGTCTAGAGTGCCTGTGAAGATGGAAATATGTAACAGTTCTAGGAGAAATAATGTCATGGCATTTCAACTGGCTACCATGTTCCATAATCACAATCATTCAAAGAGTATCTCCACTCAGTGGTGCAAAGATACGCAGACCATGCGACATTAATTGGGAGTGACTAACCATCAGAATATCCGTGAGGAATGCAATAACGGTCATCGAAACATTGGCAGTTCTAATAATATCAATGTTTATAATATGCCTCAGTACTGTGCCCAGAAACATTCATGTCATCACAACAACAATGGTCCCTGAAATTAATAAATTAATCAAGAAGGTTAGAAAGATTTTATAAGCAATTGTTAGTGTCTGAATTAGACAATGAACGGACAGTTTAGTTCAGGTACAATCACCATAGAGTAAGTATGAGCAACATTTTTTAAATTAAATGCTGGAGAAGAATGTGCTGACCAAATGGATTAAGGATGGGAGAGATCTACCATGGTTTACTACTACTACTACTACTATTATTAGAAATTAGTGAGAAAAAAGGTAGTTGCTCAATCTATTAAAAAAACAAAACCACAACCAACTACAGACTGGTAGAAGTAAGCAGAGATTCACGCATCTATAAAAAGATATATACAGGGTGTCTCACCTAACGCTGACATGTTAAATATCTCTGGAACGACAAAAGATATTCAAAAAAGGTTTTCACCAGCATGAACGTATGGCAGGGGCCTAAGAAACTAAATACTGTGCAAAATTTTAAAACGTTTACAAATACTATTTTCAACACAAACTTGTGTTGTTTAAAAATGGACATCCCCTATTTTTTCATATGCAATCAGTAGCATAAAAAAATCACATAAACAAAGGCGTTTATTGCATGGCAATATGCCAATTACATCCCGAGATATTGCGACGCGAAGTTGACGCTTGAAATAAATTAAGCGTACAGCTAGCGCACATCTTGAGACTCAAGTGTGAAGCTCACGCTGCCTATGTCAGGGGCTCACACAATGGGAAGGTAAGAACAATCCACAAAAATGAATAAGAGACACTTCCAACGCAAAGTTACATTTTCACATTGTAAATGAATGTTTATTGTAATGAAATTGCAAGTAGAGCTACAATTAGAGATAACATGCATGGTTTCACTGTTCTAAACACATTTTCTAGTGCTGTGCCACCCACAGAATCTGTATTGTTTTGCATTACATCCAGCATAGAAAATACACCCACATCTTTACAATTGAAACTGTGTTACATCAACATATGTTTGAAGTGCCGTCCGTTTGCATCAATCCACGTTTGGAGACATTTAACGAGAGAGTTGCTCAGATTGTAGAGTTTCTACAGATATTGCCACACAGGCCGCAGTAATACGATGTTGCATATCCTCTACTGTCGTCGGGGGTTCTTGATACGCACTGTCTCTCACTGCGCCCAAGCGAAAGAAGTGTAATGGCGTCAAGTCAGGGGACCGTGCTGGCCATCGCACAGTACCTATTTGGAAATGTCGCATCTAGAATGTCTCTGGCAAATTTTGCAGTGTGTGCGGGACATCCATCATGTTGGAACCACATTGAGCTTCCAATCCTAGATCCTCCACGAGGAGCGGTAGTGTGTGTTGAAGGAAAGATGCATATAGCTGTCCATTTACTGTCCCACGGTAAAAATAGGGACCTACAATACAATCAGCAATGATGTCGCACCAAACATTGACACTCCACTGTCGTTGATGAGAAACGTGGCGAATCCAGTGGGGATTTTGCACGAACCAGTATTGCATGTTCCGGAGATTCACATTCCCACGATTTGTAAATGAAGCCTCGTCCTTAAATGAAGTATTGCTTAGGAATAGTGGATTACTTTGCAACTGCTGAAGTGCAAAATGACAGAATGCAATGCGGGATGCAAAGTCATTCCCGTTCAGTTCTTGGTGCAGTGAGATATGGAACGGATGAAACCGATGCCGATGCAGGATTCTGCACACACTACTGTGGCTTATTCCTACATCTCGTGCAATCTGCCATACACCCACTTGAGGATTATGCGCTACAGCAGCCAAAACAGCAATTTCGTTCCCATTGCCAGTCGCTGGCGTTGTACGTCAACGTTTTGTGGGAGTCCAGCTTTCTGTTTCCGTGAGTGTCTTGCAGATGTTGCCAATGGTTTGACGTGACGGACAACCCCGATCTGGGTAGCATTCAGCATACAGTGCCACAGTGACATTTGCAGTGCAGTGACATTCGCCATAAATTAAAATAATATCTAGTATTCTTCATTACTGAAGGTCGGCATATTGACTAGATGAAGGGAAATTTAACAAGCCAGACGAAAATAGGTTTTAATGTGGCAATGTATGTGAATTATGTTACAGTTTGAGAGCAGTTCAGCAGAGCGGATTAGGAGACACCTGTACACTGAAGGTACAGCGTGCCGTGGTGTTATTGGTTTGTTTACAGCAGGATACAGGCACCAGTGCAGGCAAACCCTGCTCTGAGCACAGTACTATATGTGATACATTAAGTCAGAAACTTGTGACGCCGTTGCTATCCATTACAAGCTACATATTGCAGAACGCCTGAGGTTTAGAAACGTGAAATCACGTCTGTTACCACTAATTGTACCTCTAGTTGTCATTTCACAACAATAAACATTATGGGCAGGACATCCATCATTCTGATACCGCATTATTTGACACATTATAATAGGTGGCTCAGTTCAAGTACGGTACAGCTCAAGAAGGGACTAAACTATCCCCCTTTAAGAGTGCCATCAATGAAATGGGTCAATAATGTGTTGTCATACAATACCACATCATACATTAACACTCCGGTGACGTAGTACATCATTCAGATCACGATTACCTGCAGCGTGAGGTTCACACTCGAGTCTCATGACGTGTGCTTTATGTATTTCAAGCATCAACTTCGCATTGCAATATCTTGGGATGTAACTGGCGTATTGCGATGCAATAAACGCCATTGTTTATGTGATTTTTTTATGCTATTGATTGCATACGAAAAAATAGGGGGTGTCCATTAAATGAAACACAAGTTTGTGTTGAAAATAGTATTTGTAAACGTTTTAAAATTTTGCATAGTATTTAGTTTCTCAGGCCCCTGCCATATGTTCATGCTGGTGAAAACCGTTTTTGAATATATTTTGTCGTTCCAGAGATATTTGAGGTGGCAGCGTTAGGTGAGACACCCTGTATATTATAATCACCTTAACTTTTTTTCAATTGCTTGGGACTTTCTGTTGATCACAGATTAACAGCAAGTGCAAATATGAGTGAGAGGACAAATACTGTCAAGTACTCTGAACTGGGATCCCCCCACCCAGACCTGGCGAATTAACCGTTACACTGTCACAGTTGGGTCTCTACAGCAGGTACGCGAGTTAAGTGAAATCAAGACTCATACAAAGGCATAAAAGTAGTTGGTATTCCCTCTTTCTACCTCAAAATGGACAGAAAAGTAAATGACCAGTAGTGTTATAAGACACACTCAGCCAAACACCTTATGGTGGACTGCAGAGTATGCATGTAGATGCAGATGTAGAAGAGGAAGATATAGATGAAGTATAGGAAGATGCTGAATGGCTAAATGAATTATGTAAAGAGAGATGAAAATCGTGATGGATTGGAAAACGGTTGTGGGGAAGATTAGAAGAATATGTATTTCTAAAAAGTAAATAAAGTTGGACTTAACAGGCAAAAAGGCACCGGTTCGTTGACACACACACACACACACACACACACACACACACACACACAAAGGCAGACACATGCAAAATCAAAAATGTGAAAGATTGCGTGTGCGTGTGTTTCTTTTTACCTATCCCCCCTGAAGGTAAGTTTTTCCTCTCCGGGATTCAAATGACTCCTTATCCACTCCCTTAACACACTCATCCTTTCCTTTCCTTTTTCCCCTCTCCTTCCCTGCTCTTTATGAAGAAGCAACCTAAGGCCCAATTCACACAGAAATGGCGCGGCGCGGACGCCTGGCTAGGATGTGGCGCTGTCACGCACCACCTCCATGTTACCAAATGCAGCAATTCACACAGAGGTGACGTGGCAGGATGCGCCGCTTTGTAGTCCACACCGCGATCGTTTGCCGCCACCAGGGGCGCAGTGAAAGGGCGCCAGACGGGCGCATACAGGTGGCACGCTGCAGTTTTTCTCATTCAAGTTTCAAAATGTGAGCTGATTTCAAGTTTAACGTCAAGTTCTGTGATATAATAGAATGGTATCCGCAACTGTACAATCATAATGGTTCGGACTACTGCAATCTTAGTGTGCAGGACAAAGCCTGGCAGAACATCACTGGAGAACTAAATGAAACAGGTCAGTCACTGCATCTGATTATTAATATTATTGTACTGATGATGCATAACTGAATCGTTCGCCCGAACAATGAGAGCAAATTTTTCAGGCGGAAAAAAAAAAGTTTTCCATTTCTCTATTTAGTGTTTCTTGATGCAAACACTATATACGAGTTAAAACGTCATTCTGCCTATTTTGTAACAGTTCCTACAACGTTGATTTTGTTATCTTTGTGAGAAAAATACTCTTTTTTCCTAGATGAACAATTTGCATTACTGAAATACATATAGGCTACACCATGTGAATTATATCTCCAACAAATGTGTATACCGCATATTTGTTATAAACTTAAGACTTTAGGCAAAATTCTCGTATGTTTGCATAAAATATTCGCTTTTGCCTCTTACCTCGTACTAACAATGAAATTCTTGCATTTGTACGAGAATTCTCGCATGCGTAATAGAATTGTTGTGCATATCAGAGCCCTGCCGTATAACAATGCTTTTCCCTTCACTCATTGTTCACCTCCATAAAGAATGTTTTTGGAACGACAATGGTGCTAAAATAACGTGAGTGTGAAACATTTTAACCAGATTCAAGGAGTCAGATACAACGCCATTCCAACTCTTAAACACACCTTGGAAAAAAAATGTTAATTACGGTTGTTTTTGGTTGACTGGTTCAATTATTCAGAACATTCTTTTCACATTTTAAAACACACCAATCACACGATAGTGTTTTGGATTTTTTTTCCTAGTGAACGACTGTAAAGAGAGATGAAAAAATATAAGAGGGTGGTACACAAAATATAGACTGGCAACACTTCTTCCATAAGGTCTTGATACATATTGAGCTCCATCACATCGAATATGCTGTATTTCCTCCCTTTTTTCAACCACAATGGCTGTACCTAATATCTTCTGCGCTGCTGAAAATTCAGTAACTACAAAAGATCCACCGTGTCGCTATCTTCGTCTGACGACGACGTCATATTTTGAGACACTGGTAGGACGGCCATCACGCACAGTCAGACAGTGCCACTGCAGTGTGAACTGCTCACGTCCCGCCCGTGCGGCGGCGCTGCCTCTCCATCGCCGGGCGCCATGCCAACTCTGTGTGAATTGGAACTAAGATATAAAAGCTCAGGTGTGTGTGTGTGTGTGTGTGTGTGTGTGTGTGTGTGTGTGTGTGTGTGTGTGTGTGTCAATGAAATGGTGCCTTTTCGCCTGGTTAAGTCCAAATTTCTTTACTTTTTAGAAATATTTTTCCGAACAGTAATGTTTCCCTCTATATTATATACACATATATAAAATAGACAAAGATTACTCACCAGGCGAAGGAGCACAGGTGTGACAGCATCACAAATAAATAAAAAGGAAATGATGAGGGTTTTAAGAAAGGGGGTAAGGAGCCATTCCAATCCCAGGAGAGGAAAGACTTACCTTGGGGGAAAAAATGGAGGGTAAACAAATGCACACACACCCAAACATTCACACAGACACAAGTACACCCAGGCAGACATACTGTAGAAAGCAAAAAAATGCTTTCTACAGTATGTCTGCCTAAGTGTATTTGTGTCTGTGTGAACGTGTGGGTGTGTGTGCGCATTTGTTTACCCTCCATTTTTCCCCCCAAGGTAAGTCTTTCCTCTCCTGGGATTGGAATGGCTCCTTACCCCCCTTCCTTAAAACCCTCATCATTTCCTTTTCCCTCTCCTTCCCTTCTGCCTGAAGAAGCAACTGGGTTGTGAAAGCTTGCGTTTGTGTGTGTGTGTGTGTGTGTGTGTGTGTGTGTGTGTGTGTGTGTGTGTGTGTGTGTGTGTTTTCATTTATTTATTTGTGATGCTGTCACACCTGTGCTCCTTTGCCTGGTGAGTAATCTTCGTCTATTTTTTTATATTTAATTTTTCCTGCTAGGAATTAATTTTTCATCTTAATATATATATACACACACACACACACACACACACACACACACACACACACACACACATTTGTTTGCCCGTGAGAGTGTCTATCCATTCTCTGGTTAAGACTATGGCCAAAAGTAAAGAAGTTGTGTGTACAAGTGTCTTCTTTAGGCACACTTCACGGCTCCATCATCTTTGTCATGAGCTGCAAACCACCCTCATTATGTGGTCGAATTCTTTCAACACAATCTTAACTTGGCTGCAAATGCAGAAAAATCAAATGTTTGTATAGCTTATGGGACTTAACTACGGGGTCATCAGTCCCTAAACTTACAAACTACTTATGAACTAGCTAACGCTAAGGAAAGCACAAATATCCATGCCCGAAGGGGGATCCGAACCCCCGACCGTAGTGGCTGTACAGACCATGACTGGAGCGCCTCACTCCCCTCGGCCACTGCGGCTGGCAGAAAAAATCTTAAAACATCAGAAACTATCCATAAAATATAGAGGCTCCTAATTAATTAATTAATTAATGCTTTAAACATCAGAAATACTTACCATTGTCATCAAGAAATCGAGGAATACAGACTGTCCTTCAACGTAACTGTGTTCAGGAAAAGAAGACAAGAGATCGGCCAGAGAACCCCCGCCAAATAAGGCACCCATTAATCCATCTTGTGATAAGCCAGGGAACGACTGAAAGTAAAAAAATACCAATTTGAGCTTTGTAGAACTTAAATCTAAGACAGCAACAATTGGCTCACTCTTGCATTTCTGAAAGACCTTTAATAAAGTGAAAACAATGCAGATATACAATAAAAATATTCTAGTCTTAACGAACTTCAACAACAAGCAAAATTATTAAAAAGTATTTCCCTTTTGGGGGCAGGAGGGAGAGCCTTTTCCTTAGCAATATGTAAGGGGAGAATCTACCTGCAATAACCAACATACAGTTTCCACACCTTGATGATTGTGTGCTTTGTCACATTCAGGAGACTTCAGATAACACAATCAATCAACCAACCAAAATTAACAAGCCACTTGAGGTGCTTTAATGAAAAGAACTGAAGTGTATTCATTGCTTGAGTACTAGTATGTGGAGCAGTAGGATGTTAAGTCACTGCTAAGCCAATCATCAAAGTTTGGGCACGTATTTCTTATTAATATTGCAAGAAAAAAATTAAAATATGACTTATAAGAAAAAATAACTTCAGTTAAGCTTAAAAAGTGTTTTGAAGTAAATAATGCTGCCTCCATTAGGCACCTCTTTTGTTACAGACATATTAATTCAGTCATTCAGTGCCTGGTATTGAGGCTGTTGATACTGCGGCCAAGGCTGCAACCCTCCTACCTCAGACAGCTACGTTCTGTGTCCCGTCAAATGATATTGTTCCTCACTTACAAATAATAAGCTTCGAACCATTAAACCACTCCCAGTGGCTTGGAAGACCCCCCCCCCACGCCGCTCGAGACGAGAAGAGGTCATCTTGGCCCAGTTGCGGATCGAATATTGCCGGTTCAGCCACAGTCACTTGTTAACTGGTGACCCCCCCCCCCCCCCACCGTTATGTTCCTGTGGTAACCTGCTGATGGTGCACCATGTTTTATTGCCTTGTCCAAATTTTACTCCTGTTCATATTACACTGAATCTACCGAATACACTGGAAGAAATTTTAGCTGATGATGCAAGAGCTGCTGCTCGAGTCTTGAATTTTATGAACTTTACCAATTTGTCAAAGGATATTTAAAAAAAGTGCAAAGTCGCTGGTTTATTACAGAAAACTAATCATACTGGAGATAATACTTTGGCATCATCGCTGTTTTTTCTGCAGAGTGATCACTTTAATGAATGTAACAATACATTATAATATTTGATCTTTAACCTGCGAGCACTCGCGCTGTGAGCATTTTGCTCACAGTAATTTTGAAACAATAGGCATTTTACCAATTTTAAATAGTCAAATATGCGTGTTTTCCTATAAACGCAACTAGAAATACTTATTTACACATATTAAGTACATTAGAAACTGTTCTTTGACTGTCAGAAAAATGCTATACATGCAATCGTGTAACTTTTAAATGAGTGAGTTCTCGCAGGTTAAAAAAGTCCTTCATGAATTTCAAACATAGTGATGATTAATAATGTCTTCTGTGCAGCAGCCTTTGTCTGAAATTTATTTCATTTGGATCATAAAATGGTGCAGCATATACTGAAATCAAGCTGCAAGAGGTGAGTACATAGGGAATTGGGACGAAAACCATTAATGACATTTTGACAAGTTTAGTGATGCAAAATACTAGGTCTGAATTATAAGTTGAGATATTTATCCTTTGCAACTGAGCTGCAAGATATTAATTAGCTGGAGCAAAACTTATGGCTAATTTCTGCACAAGAGTTGGTTAATGGAGGAGTAGATATTAATATCAAATGTAATATCATATTCAAAAGAGTTGGCATATCAAAAGATTGTAAGAGTGAATTATATATTTTTACTAATTATCCATACATATAATTATTAAAAATATATAATTCACTCTTGCAATGTTTTGATACACTACGATTTTTAATAATTACCCGTACAGACCACCTCTATGAACCACAGACATTGCCGAGGTGGGGTGGCTTCGGTGCCTCAATGATACAAATAGCCGGAGAGGTATCTGTGGAGAGGTCAGACAAACGTGTGGTTTCTGAGGAGGGGCAGCAGCCTTTTCAGTAGTTACAGGGGCAACAGTCTGGATGATTGACTGAGCTGGCCTTGTAACATCAGCTAATGTAGCTTTGCCGCACAGTTACTGCAAATGGCTGAAAGCAAGGAGAAACTATGGCCGTTACCTTTTCCGAGGACATGCAGCTCTACTCTATGAATGTGTGATGATGGCACTGCCTCGGGTAAAATATTCCAGAGGTAAAATAGTCCCCCATTCAGATCTCCACGTGGGAACTACTCAGGAGGATGTGATCATCAGGAAAGACAACACTGGCATTCTACGGATCAGAAAGTGGAATTTTACATCCTTTAACCGGGTAGGAAAGCTAAAAAATTTAAAAAGAGAAATGGATAGGTTGAATTTAAATATAGTGGGGATTAGCGAAGTTTTGTGGATGGGGAACAGGATTTTTGGTCAGGTGAGTACAGGATTATAAATACAAAGTCAGTTGTGAGTGTTACAGGAGTATGTCTGACAATGAATAAGAAAATAAGAATGTGGGTAAACTACTATAAGCAGCACAGTGATTGCATTATCGTAGACAAGATACAAAACCAACACTGACCACAATAGTACAGGTAAACAAATACACACACCCACAAACGCAAACACACCTAGGCAGACATACTGTAGAAAAGCCTTTTCTACTATTTGCCAACTAGGTCTGCTGATGAGGAGATTGAAGAAATGTATGAGGAGGTAAAGAGATTATTCAGACAAGTAAGGAAGAGGGACTCTTAATTATGATGGGAGACTGGAATTTGGTAGTAGGAAAAGGGAGGGAAGGAAAATAGCAGGTGAATATGGACTGGGCAAAAGGAATGAAAGAGGAGATCAACTGGTAGAATTTTGCACAGAACATAATTTAATCATAACAAACACCTGGTTTAAGAATCACACAAGAAGATTGTATACATGGAAGAGACCAGGAGACACAGGGAGATACCAGATAGATTTTATAATGGTATAACTTCGGTTTCAGAACCAGGTTTTAAACTTTAAGATATATACTCTGACCATAACTTACTGGTCATGAACTGCAGGTTGAAACTGAAGAAACTACAAAAAGTAGGAAAAAAAATTCAGAAGGAGCTTTAGGCAACAATTGACAGAAACAGGGAGAAATAAAACAGTAGAGGAGGAATGGGTAGCATTGAGAGATGAAATATGCAGCAGAGGACAAAATAAGTAGAAAGTCAAGACCTACAAAAAATCCTTGTATATCACATGAAATACTGAATGTAATTGATGGAAGGAGAAAATATAAAAATGCAGTAAATGAAACAGGCATAATGAAGTACAGATGACTAAGAAACAAGATTCACATGAAGTGCAAAATAGCTAAGCAGGAGTGGCTAGAAGGCAAATGCAAGTCTGTAGAACAATTTATAAATAAGGGAAAATTAGATACCACCTACAGGAAAATAAAAGAGACATTTGTAGAGGTGAAAAGCAGCTGCAAAAATTTCAAAAACTTAGATGGAAAACTAGTTTTCAGCAAAGAAGGGAAAGCTACGATGGAAATAAACTTACAGACAGTATTGTAGGAAGAGAAGTAGATGAATAGGAGATAGGAGACACTACACTGAGGGGTCTTAAAGTGCTGTGTCAAATTCTTCTAAGTCGATTCAAGGCACCTGGCATAGATGACATTCTATCAGAACTACTAAGGTCTCTGGGAGAACCAACCATGTCAAAACTATTTCACCTGGTGTGCAAGATGTATGAGACAGGCTACATATCCTCAGATTTTAAGAAATATGTAATAACTCCCATTCCAAAGAAAACAGGTGCAGACAGGCGTGAAAATTACAGAACCATTAGTTTAATAAGTCATGGTTGCACAATTTTAACACGAATTATTTACAGAAGGGTGGAAAAGCTGGTAGAAGCCAACCTCGGGAAAGATCAGTTTGGATTCCGGAGAAATGTAGGAACACGGGAAACAATATTCACTTTACGACTCATCTTAGAAGATAGATTAAGAAAAGGGAAACCAACATTTCTAGCTTTTGTAGGTTTGGAGAAAGCTTTTGACAATGTTGATTGGAATATACTCTTTCAAATTCTGAAATCAACAGGAGTAAAATATAGGGAACAGAAGGTTATTTACAACTTGTACAAAAACCAGAAGCAGTTATCAGAGTTGAAGGGCGTGAAAGGGAAGGAGTGGTTGGGAAGGGACTAAGGGTTGTAGCCTTTCTCTGGTGCTATTCAATTTGTACATTGACCAAGCTATAAAGGAGAAATTTGGAGAAGGAACTAAAGTCAAGGGTGAAGAAATAAAAACATTTTGTTTTTCCAATGATATTGTAATTCTGTCAGACAGAGTACTTAAAGAAGCATATAAAATGAACCTAAAGAAGAGCCAAACAAAGGTAATGGAGTGCAGTCTAAGAAAATCAGTGATGCTGCAGGAATTAGATTACGTAACAAAATAATAAAGGTGGTAGATGAGTTTTGTTACTTGGGCAGTAAAATAATGTGTGATGATCACAGAACAGAGGATATAAAATGCAGAATGGCAATGGGAAGAAAAACATTTTTGAAAAAGAAATTTGTTAACATTGAATATTAATTTAAGTGCAAGGAAGTCCTTTCTGAAGGCATTTGTGTGGACTGTTGCCTTGTATGGGAGTGAAAAATGGACGCTAAATAGTGTGATCAGGAAGATGATAGAGACTTTTGAAATCTGTGGTGCTACAAAAGAATGCTGAAGATTAGATAGGTAGATCAAACTAATGAGGGGGTACTCAACAGAATTGGGGAGCAAAGGAATTCCTAGCAAACCTTGACTAAAAGAAGGGGTCAATTGGTAGTACACATTCTTAGACATAAAGGAATTGTGAATTTGGCATTGGAGGGAAGTGTTTGGGGTAAAAACCACAGAGGAAGACCAATAGATGGATACAGTAAGCAGATTCAAACAGATGTAGGTTGCCTTTATTATGTGGAGTTGAATAGGCTTGCTCAGGATAGGGTATTGTGGAGAGCTGCATCAAACCAATCTCTAGGCTGAAGACCACAACAACAACAACCTCTACAGATCCACTATTTTAAACTACTGGGATCTGCTCCCCATACTTTACGTTTTGTAGGTTCAGTGCTTACAAAAGACATGACATACAATCTTTGGGGATTTCCGTTCCAGATTTGTACAGAGAAAATAATGTTAATGAATTCATTTTAATCACACAATCTTGTTCAAACATTTTCAAACAAGATTTTAGGAAAATGGTAGGCTGATTATAGGTAAATATCTTCATAGAAACCTAATTGATAGGCACAGTGCTCGAAAAAATTTTGAATGGCCTGTCACACAATGATGTACAGATAGTAATAGTCCACTTTCTATAGCTTCATCTCTGTTGTTTCAAAGAGTGGTAAGTTTATGTTAGGAATTTATTTGAATATATGAATGTAATTTTAAGAATGGAAAATCCAACTAAAATGTCAATAATGGAGGATAGATAACAACTCACTGGAAAGAGTTGCTGAGCTGCTGACAGGCACGAAAAATTGTCAATCAGAACCATACAAATTTTCAGTCATGGCCTTCATCGGCAAAAGAAGAACATACATTCACACAATCACTCAGACAACTATACACACATTACCCCCATCTCTGGCTACTCCACTGCCATAAGAATCTTGACAGTGAGTGAGGAGGGAGTGTAGGGGAAAGAATGCAGGGTAAGGGTGGGGATTGAAAGGTACGCATTGCCTGATGCATTGTAGAGGCTCTAATAGGCGAGAATGTGAGATTGCAAAGTGCTTCAGGACTGGGTTCGGAGGATAGCATTAACAATCCAAAATAATGGACAACATATCGAGCCATTAATATGACCGTTGGTTGTCTCTCGGAACTGTGCAACATCGGCGTAATGTCTCTTCGGCACATAAGACACATCCTGCCGAGCGTCCCACCACTGCCACATGTAACTGGCTACAACTCAAGAATGAATAAAGCTATGTTGAAAATAACAATGGCATTGTTTTTCTGTTGAAATTCTCTATCTGTTTGATATGTCCCATGACCACATTCCCATTTGAAATTTTGGAGTTGAATCCAAGATGGCGGCTTCAAGATGGCCGCCATGTTGGTGGCATAGCTTATAAAGTTTCCCCCTTCCCGTGCCTCGTGTGTAGGGACTGTTTCCTTGTTTGCTACTCCATTTGAATTTTATGAGGGTGTTTCTGAACTTTTGGACCACCCTCTACAATCAAATCTGCACCACAGCCATGGGCATTCTCTTATTCCAAACTATTTATAGGTCAATTTGTTGAAATCTTACCAGTCTCCCAAAACGCCAAACCTCTGTTCTAATTCAGGTTCACTGATGATATTTTCATAATATGGATGCATGCCTAGGGCAACCTACCCTCATTCCTTCACAACCTCAAACAACTCTCTCATCCATTTCACTTAATCCTCAACTCAACATGCCACCTTCCTGGGTGTTAACCTCCACTTCTACATTTACATATTTACTCTGCAAATCACATTTAAGTGCTTGACAGCTCCATCCATACCTATATCTACATTAAACACACCAACTATTAATGATACCATTCATTGATGCCATTCATTTAACATTAAAATATCCCTACTACACAGCCTTGACAACTGTGAATGGTGAATTTGCAGTGATGGTAACTCCTTTACCAAATATGCTGGTAATCTCAAAAAGACCTGACTTTATCCTCCTGCCCTAGTCTGTCATATACCCCACACACCACCAACTCTCCCTCCAGCCACAAAAGAGTGGCCCTCTTGCAATCTAATACCCTAGCCGACTGAAACAACTAAATCACATCCTTCATCTCATTAACTTGATCATATGTCATCAAAGCCCTGAAATGAATGACATTCCACTGCCTATCCTAACCCCTTACTACAGGGATCATATCCCTGTGGAAGACCCTGATTTAAGACCTTTCCATTCAGCCTTCCTATTCCACTCCCACCACAGGATTATCCTACCCTTTGGGCCAGACTATCTGTGAAAGCAGCCTTGTTATTTATCAACCGTACTGCAATCACTGCACAGTCTTTTACATTGTATGACTAACAACCAACTGTCAATCAAGATGAATTGACAAAAGCAAGATGGAGAACTCTGTGACACAGCATGCAACAGTTTGCAGTGTGCCTTATTTCAATGGCTGCTTTACAACCTAGACTATTTGAATCCTCCTCTTAACCACTAGCTATTCTGAATTATGTAGATGGCAGTTGTCCTGTTTTACGTAAGAATATAGCTGAGACCTTGTTTCTGAAATATTAATAAGTTAAGTAATGTCAAGAATTTTCCTTTTGCAAATGATTTAATTTTAAAACTAATAATTCTAGGGTGAATATACTTTTGCTATGTGGTAGTCCGAGTAACATTGAGTACCAGGTCTCCTAATAAAGCAAAAAGTATTATGATAACCAGACAATCTTTGAATGCGGTAATGAACTCTGCAGAATAAAATTTCACAACTAGCTAAATTCCCGCTTCTTCGCACGCGTAGACTGGATGGTCTGCATTTGTTGTTTCTACTTCTAAATATAAATTTTCTTTGCTATTATAGTGTCAAAAGTAAACGTCTGTGTTCATTCCGAATTTTATATAAGCCGACAACTTTCCACTACTATATCATCCACCCTCTTATAGCTATCGACACGGAACTGCTAATCCAGTTGTCAGTATTTTAATCCTAAGCACTACAGTTGTCTTTCCAGTGTTTATATTGAGATTATTGGTTTACTGCCATTGTAGTTAATTTTCAGTTAATGTATGTCTGTTTCCCACTGTTTTATCTTTGAGTCTTTATCTTTGAGCATCTGTTGATGGCTGTATTACTCCACATTTTATGGATTATTGTTCACCACACTCACCCACCGCCACACACCATGACCAAAACACCATACTGCACACCGCTGTTTGCTGTCACAGGCCTGTGCTCCTTTCTATATATATATATATATTTTTCTGCTAGGAAGCTTTCTACAAATGTCTGCCTAGGTGTGTTTGCGTGTGAGTGTGTGTGTATTTGTTGACCTTCCGTTTTTTTCCCCTAAAGTAAGTCCTTCCACTCCTGGGATTGGAATGACTTTTTTCCATTTCCTTAAAACCCATATCCTTCCGTTTCTCCCCTCCTTCCTTCCTCTTTTCCTGAAGAAGCGACCAACGGTTGCGAAAGCTTGAATGTTTGTGTGTGTTTTTATTTGTGTTTTTGTGTGTCTATCGGCGAGCCTGTGCTTTGGGTAAGTCAAACAATATTTATTTTTATCCATATTATTCCCACCAGGAAAGACTCCTTCATATAAAGTTTAAATTCAAATAAAACAAAATGTAATTCCTTGATAAGTCAAAGTGCAAACATAAACTGCATAAATGCACATGAATTATTAACAAACAAATACAAAAGCTGGTAGAATGCCATCTTGGGGAAGATCAGTTTGGATTTAGGAGAAATGTAGGAACACGTGAGGCAATACTCACATTACGTCTTGTCATAGAACACAGGTTAAGGAAAGGCAAACCCACGTCTATAGCTTTTGTAGATTTGGAAAAACCTTTTGAAAATGTTGACTAGAATACTCCATTTTAACTTCTGAAGGTAACAGGAGTAAAATACAAAGAAAAGTTATAAACAACTGTTCCAGGCACCGGAGTCCAAGGGCATGAAAGGGAAGCAGTAGTTAGGACGAGAGTAAGACAGGGTTGCAGATTTTCCCCTCTATTATTAAACCTGTACATTGAGCAATGTGTTATGAAAAGTGAAGAAATTTGTAGAAGGAAAGTTCAGGAAGAAAAAATAAAAACTTTGTGGCTTCCTGATAACATTCTAATTCTGCAACTGAACTGAATGGATAGTGTCTTGAAAGGAGTGTATGGAATGTAGTGTAAGAAAATCAGGTGATGCTGAAGGAATTATGTAATGAGAAAAATAAAAGTGTAGATGAGTTGTTATCTAGGTATAGTCGATGTCACATAGCAAGGTAGCCTAGTTTTCAACTACTCTGCGCATCCTCCTCCATTACAGCACTGGCAGCCAATAATGTTCATTCTGTAGGTTTGTGGCTGGTTGTGAGTTACACAATGTTTCTCCCACAGGCTCCACTGTTGTTGGTGCTCCACCATAGCTCCTCCCCTCCATGCTTCCCCTATCGCTCCATCTCTATGCACGGAAGCAGTTTCCTACATGACGCCAACTATAGCAACATAACTTTTGATGGCCGAAATAAAGAAGAAAGGAAATGCAGAGAGGCTATAGGAAGAAAAGCATTTCTGAAGAAGTGAAATTTGTTGACATCTATTATTACCTTAAATGTTAGGAAGTACTTTGTGAAGGCATTTGTTTGGAGTGTAGCATTGTATGCGAGTGAAATGTGGACAATAAGTAGTTCAGATAATAATATGATTGAAGCTTTGAAATGTGCTGCAGAAGAATACTGAAGATTAAGTTGGGCTACTGAACAGAGCTGGGAAGAAAAGAAATTTCAGTCATATCTTGACTAAGAGAACAGATTGATTAGTGGGGGCATATTCTGAGACATTGAGGAATCGTCAATTTAGCATTGGACAGAAGCATGTAACATAAAAATGCCAGAGAGGTACAGAGAAGGGAATAAAGTGAGCAGGTTCCAAAGGATGTAGGTTACCATTCTTATTCTGAGATTATAAATATTGTTGAAATGAGATAGAATGGCTGGCCAGTACTTACCATTGTGCTGTACCGCCGATAGTAACACAAAATGAAAAAACAGAAAAAAAGGGACAAAGGGACTTCCGAAACACCACCTTCATGACCTAGGTCGTGAACCACCTTTCCCTTCTATTCCCATCCTTTATTCTTCCCTTCTCTCCCACCTGACGAAGGAACTCTGTTCCGAAAGCTTGTCCCTTTGTCCCTTTTTTTCTGTTTTTTCATTTTGTGTTACTATCGGCGGTACAGCACAATGGTAAGTACTGGCCAGCCATTCTATCTCATTTCAACAATATTTATTATCTCTGAGGAGAATTTTCATCATTAATCGATTATTCTGAGATTAAGCGGCTTGCACAAGGATTCGGTAATGTGGTGAGCTGCATCAAACCAGTCTCTGCACTTTAGGAAAAATAACAAATGGTGTAATGATAGTATTCATGAATATTTAGTTCAGATGTGCAAAAAATCCAAAGGGGAATGCTTTTGTTAACTTAAACCTAAATTGTCAAAACATTTCAGTACCAGACAGTAATAAATTCTCTGAGGACACTCTGTATGTTGGTATAACAAAAAATCATGAATTCGGTGTATTTACAGTGCCCTTGGACTGGATGATATGTAACGGCAGGAAATGAGGTAAATTAATTACAATTAGCAACACTCTTCAAATGTGGTATAAATTACATGATCATTTCACAGAAAAAGGTGGGATAATTTTGTTTTTCTCTTGTGCTCTATAAATATATAAATTATTGCTGGTTGCTTGGTTGGTTTGTTGTTCAAGGGACCACACAATACTTGTCACTGGTTCCTGTTTCCATCCACAGAGTGTAAATTGAAAAACCAGTGACAAAATACTAAAACAAAGAGTGAAAAACAAGAAACTTGTCAAAATTAAAAACAGTAACTAAACTGAAAGGAAGGGGGAAAAGATTTAAAACAAATTATATTCAGCCACTCCATAACAACAGAAACACAGATAGGAAAAAGGATTAACACTAAAATTTAATGACACCATCGTTCCAGTTGCGTTTCAACATAGCTAGATGTATCGCTTGGACTCCGCCAACAGGTGTTTTAATATCTGACTGTTGTTGTGGTCTGGTGCAGGGGCTGTGTCAAGGTAGTGTGCCTTGCACTACAAAATTCTCACTCATGGAATAGAGCATTTTACAGTTTCGCATGAGGAGTCAAGAAGTACAAGTACTTTGGCGGCTCCTGCTCTTTTAGGGGGCTGATGGATAGTGCACAGACTCAGAAATCTCAGCTTAGTGCTCAGGAAAGTATTTGGCAATAGCACCTATCTGTATAGATCTCTCCATTCACAGAAATTGCAGGAACACAAAAGAGCTCTGGTATCTTTAGTGATGTATGATCTTCATCTACACCTGGGATGGAGAGGTAAGTGACCCAATGGTAGATACATACCTTTTCCAGCACTTCTGCTTGCATTTTTTATTAGTAGTCGTGCTTGGGCACAGAGCTCCTTATGAACTATGAGGTTCTCCAAAGATGTGTGTGACTTATGATGTTGGAGAGTCTGCCTGCAGTGTGTAATCTCTGGTAACCACTAGGGCACTGTCCTCTGCCAGGGGGATCCCAAAGAACTAGGGATTGCACACAGAAATAATGCGCATGATTACACTTGTGACCACCACATATTTGTTACCATGTGGCAGAGAACCAACAGTGGCAGCACAAGTAAAAATGTTGCAATTAGCCTTATTAATAGTCCATCTGAGCAATCAAAGGGGACTGAGACTGGGATCATGTCAGGAAGATCAAGAAGTAGTCAAGACCACACAAGTCATCATGCACTCTCCAATGTATAGATGGTCAAAGGTCTGGGGTGCAAATTGATAGGTCAATTGCTGAGTAGATGGCATGTGCCACACTGAAATGCATGGAAGCACCAGTATTTAATAGGCAGGTGTCAAGTTGAGACAATAACATCTCAACATCTCTACTAAGGCTATTATTCTTAGTTCTACCTCACAAGGGCTTATGGGTGTTGTAATCACCAAATAGTAGGAAGGTAGGACGAATTGAGGAATCAGTGCAGCCAGTATGAGTTAGGGTAGATGGACATTGCAGATGGTAACGTCCACTGTAGTCCCTACCCTGACAGCAACAGCTTCTAAAGGCATTTGAAAGGGGTCCACACTGTGTGAAAGCGTTTCCTGTAGGGTGATGTAAAATGCAAATGACATGCTGGAAATCTGTCGTAGCTCAGATAATTGGGGGAAAAATTGCAGCAATTCCATTGGAATGTTAAACTTGCATTGAACCAAAAGGCTATGATGACATAAATAAAGCAGATTATTCCACAGGATCTCCTGATAATCTGAAATGGGGCCATTGATTCTGGGGATTCAGTGAGGGCAATGTCCTCGAGGATAGCTTGCATCTCCAACTCATCTTTAGAAGCAGAAAAGATGTAAGAAGCATCTTTAAGTTAGCATGCAACTCTTCTGGACTGCAGAAGGAGATAGTAATGGAAAATAATCTCCTGGGCCATACTGGGAGACTTGAGGTGTGACAAAGACAGGATCATCATCCAGATTGTCACAGGGAAGTAGCCCACGACTGGACCAGTGATGCTGCTTTTATCAAGACTTACCTACTTCACATTTCTGGCATATATGAGGCTTCCCCAAACTGTACATGTTCTACAAAAAACAGGTTTGGTTGCCTTGAACGATTCCTCATCAGTTCAGAAACACAAATTTGGAAGAGTATGGCTCACCCCTATCTTTAGCCCTTCATTCCTCCCATAGTATAAACAGAGAAGGGAATGATTTCAAGGTTTTATATCTCAGCATTGAACTTTGTCCTGTCATGCTTAGAGATACTGGTGGCCATTTGACCACCCACATTTGACTTCACACGCTGCTTCATGGTGGTCCCAGGAGCAGTTAGAGAAAATCGTTCATCCAGACAGCTCTGCATATAACTGAGGTGCAGCTGGTCCTCAGAGGTTCCACTTCAACAGCCAGTCATTTCCTTGGCATACAGGACACTTTTAGATTGGGACTGTGTGTGTGTGTGTGTGGAGGGGGGGGGAGGGGAGTTTTCCTTCCTCTCTTAAGGTTCTGACTGCCCTCACGATCTCAGCAGTTATGCCAAGATCCCCCTGTTCTGAAACATTTGTCGTGCCTAAGAAAGTTTAATGAATGGTGTCATATGAACAGCAACTTGGTGCACGTATGCACATGGGTCTTCAGAGACTTAAGGAGAATCGATACACAGCATGCACGGCATGTTACTTGGTGTTAATCAACATCAAATTCTGTATCAAAATGGTGTTGGTGGTGGTGGCGGTGCTTGATGGGACAAAACAGCTAGTTCATCAGTCCCATGACCTCTGAATGAAATGCAAGCAAGGGTGTGGTCAGCTAAGGCCTTACCGATAGTAAAATAGAGGAACTAAAAGAGAAGGTAAAACCAATTAGAACAGGACTAAAGCCAATAGAAAAGTGGAATTGTGCAAGGCATGTCACTGAAGATCTAGAACCCCGTTTATTAATGACGAGCAGGTACTGGAGAACAGTGTATTGTACTAAAGCAGAAGCTTAAAAATTTAAAAAAGGGAAACAACGTGAATTAAAACCAAATTAAAAGGAGAAATGGAAGTCATTAGGAGGGGAGGGGAGACCTCCAAATCCTGCTGCTTGCAGGGAGGGCCACGAACCCACCCAACCTGTCCAAGCGTCAGACATAAAATCTTATAGCCGAGAGTAAAAACCACTTTCACGGAGAAATCCAAGGACTCTTGTCAGCCATTCATGAATCATTCACCAAAACCAAGGGCAATGAGTGTGGAATTATGTAAATTATGTATTTGATGTATTTGGCACGGAGTGCCAAAAGGAGCGGACAATCCACTAAGATACGAGCCACAGATTGTAGGGCTCCACAAACACAATGTGGGGGGGAGGCTTGTTACGCAAAATAAAACCACGGGTCAGCCTGGAATGAGAATGACATAAGGAAGACCTCCAAGCTGCAGTGGTCGACTTTATGGAGTGGAGTTTATTAGATGGGGCAGTAGCCTCCCAGTTGGTATTCCAGTCCTGTATGAGTAGCGATTTCATATGCACCTCCAAATATGCGCCCAGGATTGCCCAGGGGAAGGAGCATGCAGTTACAACTACTCTAGCCAACTGTCAGCCTGTTCATTTGCTAGAAAACCCACATGACTGGGGACCCAGAGAAAAGCAACGGAGCAAGCGGTATGATGAAGTTCAGCAAGGAGATCATGGATACCAAGTAGCAAAGGATGTGAGGAGTAAATTGGTCTATTGCCTGCAGGCTGCTCATCAAGTCTGAACAGATTAAAACACAGTCCAGTGCTAGCTGTTGGATATTTGGTAGGGCACTTCATTTTATCAGTCAGTTCTGCCATAAACACACTGCACGATTCTGGCAGAGAATGGCATTCCATACCAATGCAAAACATAAATGCATATCCTGTATGACCAGCAAATTTTGATTCATCAGTGTAGAAAATTGTGGCACCCTGAAATTCTGGAAGTACTGTGTGCAATGAACCCTGGAAGATTATGGGGGAGACTGAAGCTTTTGGAGCTTGGTAGAAATCCAATCGGATTTGGGGTCGAGGCATCATCCAAGGGGGGGGGGGGGGTGTAGCACGATGCACAGAGTTAGGGGAGGGGAGTTGGAAGTCCCTACAAATGGAAGTGAGCCACAATCCAATGGGTAAACCCATCCGAGGGCGAGTATCAGGAGTTCAAAAACCATTGCCCTCAAAGAGAAGGTGATATGTGGGATATCCATGGAATGGGTGAATGGCAATGACATAGGACGCCGAAAGCTCATGCCTCCTATTCTTATGAGAGGGCATTCCAGCTTCAGCAAGGAGACTGTCAAAAGGGCTGGTCCGGAAGACACCTGTAACCATGCACTGCCCCCAAGATGAGTGAGCTCGGAAACGTAGCGCATTAAGCTTCCGCAAGCAGCTTATCTTCAGCTGCTGAATATGTCAGTTTTTTTAATGAAAAGTCAGTTTTTTATCAAAAAGGAGGCCCAAGAAACAGTGCTTTACCACAACTTCCAGGTGTTGAGTACCCATGAGTTTTGGGTCAGGGTGGACTGTAGTACAATGACAGAAAGGCATTACTCGCATTTTAGATGGGGAAAACTGAAAACCATGGGAGAGAGTGTCCATGTGGAAGTCCGTTGAATGGTACCTTGGAAATGGTGTTCAGCCAAGGCAACAGACTGGGAGCTGTGCCATATGCAAAAGTTATCTACATTCAACGCAGGAGTGACAAGTGACGCAACATAGCTCACCAACACATTGATGGCGATTAAGAAGAGCGTAACGCTTAACACAGAACCCTGTGGAATGCCGTTCTCCTGGATCTGTGGGTAGCAGAAGGAAGAGGCAACCCTTACACAGAACATCCACCGGGATAAAAAATAACTGATAAAAATTGGCAGGGAACTTTGTAGGCCCTAGTCATGAAGGGTACATAAAATATGAAGATGCCAAGCGGTGTCATAAGCCTTACGTAAATCAAAGAAAAAACAACAACAACAAGATGTTGACTTTTGAGAAGGCCTTTATGATTGATGTTTCCAGTCAAAGTAGATTGTCTATAGCAGACCATTCTCTCCCGGAACCCGCACTGATAATGTGACAGAAGTCCATGTGCTTCGAGTACCCAGCATATTACGCAGGCAATCATCTGTTCGGACAGTTTACATGGCACATTTGTCAGGCTAATCGGCCAGTAACTGTCCAGGGATGACGAATCCTTACCAGGCTTAAGAACAGGAATCACTACACTGTCCCTCCACTGCAAGGGGAAAACCTCTTTGAGCCAAATGCAGTTAAATACCTGGAGGAGATAATGCCGCTGTGGAGGACTGAGATGTTGGAGAAGTTTATTATGGATGGAATCAGGGCCAGATGCAGAATCATGAGACAGGGAAAGGACCAGAAGTAGTTTCCATTCAGTGAATGGTTTGTTATGTTCCTCCTGGTGAGTGGTGAAACATAAATTTGAGGCTTCGGCCTGTTTCTTGAGACGAGAACCCAACGGGTAGGAAGCCATGGATGATGCTTTCTGAAAGTGAGCTGCAAGGTGCTCTTCAAGAACCGATGGATCAGTACAGATCCCATCTGGTAAGGCAAGGCCAGGGATTGAAGATGGCCACTGGAAACCTTGGATGGAGCAGAGCATAGCCCACACCTGGGACACATACAGAAGATCCAAAGGAAGAGAGGAAACACTCCCAGCACACCTGCTTGCTCAGTTTGATTATAAAACAAACCTTGGCACAAAGGCATTTAAAGTTGATAAGGGCAGCATGGGACGGGTGGCGCTTAAGATGTTGCAAGACTCGACGGCACTCACGAATCGCCGCAGCAATGGTTGCTTTTCATCACGAAACTGGGCGCTGGCTAGGAGGGCCTGTCGACTGGGGACAGCAATGATGGCAGCTCGAATAACCGCAATGCGCAGTGGATGCATCACTGATGACATCATCTATACAGTCAGATGGGGATGGTGTGAAAACTACCTGGGATGTATACAAAGGCCAATTAGCATGACCTAAAACCCAAGGAGGTATTCTGTACCTTGTCCAGTGTGACGGGAGCGAAAGAATCAACGGAAAGTCGTCACTATAGCGAAGGTCGTCATGCTGTGAGAAATGAAATGAAGGGAAGGGAAAGGGGAGGAGAAGTGAGTGAAAAGACTATGGTAGAAAAGGTGCTGTGAGCAGTACTAAAATGGTTTGGGGAACCATCAATGAGAAGCTACAGGTCGTGATTTGCAAGGAATTGGTCTATGACGTAAGCCCTGACTAGTTGTATGAGCACTGCCCCATGCAGGATGATGGGCACTGAAGAGACATAGGTGGCCTGTCAGGAGAAAGATAGAGATCACAAATTTTTAACAGAGCATGTAAGTGAACCCTAACAGCAACCACTTCTAATGTAGTACGGAGAGGGTGCAGACTCTGCCAGATGCTTGTAGGGGGCTAACACGGTTCCGACAGAAAGCATAAATCCCACGGGGTGTCGGTGAATGGCCATTCGTGAAATGCGATTCCTGAAAAACAACACAAGCTGCAGAGTAAAAGGAAATAAGATGTTTCAACTCCAGGAGGTACAGTAGTAGCCATTACAGTTCCATTGGATGAGAACAGATCGAGGATCCAGATGGAAGGCGAATGGACTGATGCATTTCACAATTCTGGGTCAATGTCTGTCACTGACGATGAAGGAATGACATCCATAAACAGTGGATCAGACACAATTTCAGTGTGGTTATTTGGCTTTGAGGGCAAAAGTGGCACCTACAGTACTAACAGATGGATCTTGTCCTTTGACTTGTCCTCCTTTTTCTTCTTCTCTTTCTTTCTTGCAGGATGGGAAGGACAGGTCCAAGAGAGAGAGAGAGAGAGAGAGAGAGAGAGAGAGAGAGAGAGAGAGAGAGAGAGAGAGAGAGAGCCCTGCTCAGTAAGGTCTGGTACCAATTAAGATCAAGCAATCTTGGTATTTTCTGACTGCAAGTCTAGCTGCCGGCTTGAGGCAGAGATATCTGGTGGACGCCAGAAAGAGGCATCTTCACCGGCAAGTGCTAGAGAAGGGGAACACTTCTCCGACTGGGAGGGGGTAGAATAGGGTGGGAATGTGATGAGGAAGGGGAGAGGTAGAGGATGTATCTGAGGCAAAACTAGTTATCATTTGCACAGAGTGCACGCACATGCTTGAATTTGTGGTGGGCCTCCTGGTACATAAGGTGTTCAAGAGACTTTACTCCTGAATCTCTTTCCCCTTTTTATAAACAGGGCAATCCGGAGAGCAAGAAGAGGAGCGTTCGTGACAGCTGAACATACGGGAGGTGGAACACAGGGGTTCCACCCTCATGGACTGAACGTCCACATTTACCGCATACAGGGACCACCGTGTAACAAGAAGACATATGCCCAAACCACATGCATCAGAAACGTCCCATGGGAGGTGGAACATACAGCTTCACATTGCAGCGATAGAACATTACCTTGACCTTCTCTGGGAGAGTATTCTCCTCGAATGCCAAGATAAATGCGCCGGTATCGACTCTATTGTCCTCAGGGCCTCGCTGCACACGGTGAACAAAATAAACACCTCCCCGTTCAACATTGGCCCGGAGTTCCTCATCAGTTTGGAGGTGGAGATTGTGATGGAAAATAACTCCCTGAACCATGTTCAACAATTGATGAGGGGTTACTGACACTGGTACGTGGCCAAGATGTTCACAGGCAGGCACACAGAGCTGCAGACTGGGTAGCAGAGACCGTTTTAATGAGCAGGGATCCAGAACACATGTTGCTCATTGTTTCGACTTCCCCAGGCTAGTCTTCTAAATGTTCAACAAAGAACAATAGCTTGGTGGGATGAATGTCCCTTTCTCTCTCTTGGTGCAGACCAGGTAATGTGGAAAGGGGTTCATCCCAAGCCGATGGGTCTGGCCTTCCTCCCAGGGGGTAGACGGGGGGAAGGTCCTCGTCATAGATAATGGCATTTTATCTATTACTCTTGCCTTCAGAGATGGCCATTGTACAGCCACTTTCTAATTTAATACATTTCATTGTGCGTAACATCTGCCGTGGTACCACCCACTCCAATCAGGGGCTCTCTCTTTGGGCACCATCCTCACAGCAAACGACACCTGACATGATGTCCATTGCTGAGAGTCATGATACCCCAGAAGGACGGGTATCGACTCCTTGGGGAGGGTGTAGCTCTGGTGCAAGCTGTATGATCCCTGAAGGGGGGGGGCTGAGCCAAAAGGGTTCGTAACAGCCCCCCCCTCCCCGACACACGAACTGGCTACACGTGCTGGAGACTACCATGTATAGGAGGCTATGGCAAGGAAGGAAATGGGAAAGGAAAGGAAGGGATGGGGAACGAGATCCACGCCATAGGGGCTAGGTCGGTTGTTCTTCCCCAAATGGCTCACGCTGGTAACAGTAATTTTTTATGGAGGTCAAACCTCGAGGGCGACCAAACTGTGCCAAAAACAGAGGAAAACAATGAAGATCAAAATCGCTACAACCATCATCGGAACCATAAGAATAGCCGTGCCGTTTAGAAGGAAACCACCTAGAGAGGAGGAGATGAGCAGGGCAGGGAGGAATTAGGATGGGGAGGAGAGGAACTGGAGGAAGTAATGCAGCCCGGGAAAGTAAGAAAGAAGTCTGCAATGGCTCGGGGACCTATCCGCGTCACCCATGTACCCACAAAAAGAGTGGGTGCCCCTCGGGGGGCTGCAACAAAATGTGGAGAGCTGCAATGGAGACACATGGAATGTTGGTTCAGGTACATGGGAGGGAAGCCGTGAGCAGAAAGTGTGTTTACAAATGGTTTAAATGCTTGTATGATGGGAAGGAAACAACTGAGGAGCAGCCAGGTTCAGGTTGGCCATCAAAATGATCAACCCTATAAAGCATCGACAAAATGCGACAAACGCTGGTACATTATCAGCGGTGGATTCTCAGAATGATTGCTATGGAATAGGGAATTAGCAAGGGTACAGTGCACAACACTGTCCACAACAATTTGGATAAGTGGAAGATCTGCTTCAGATTTGTGGTGCACAAGCTCAGAGACAAGCAGAAAGCAAGACAGATGGAAATTTCTGGTAATTCAATTTCCATTTATGACCAGGATCCATGGCTTCTGAACACCATAATTACAGGAGATAAGACTTGGTGCTACCAGTTTGAACCATAATCAAAACAGAAATCGATGTTATGGTGTTAACAATGTTATCTGAGTGAAACAGAAGAAAAAAGGTGTCTGAAAAATCCAGAGTGAAAACACTGTTGATTGCTTTCTTGGACAACAATGGTGTCATCCACAAGGAATTGTTACTGGAGGACAAATCATTAATGCTGAATTCTGCCAGTCCGTTTTAAACCGATTGCTATAGTGTATCCAGTGGATTTTGTCAGAGTTGGACAGGACTGGAAAATGGAAGCTGTTCTATGTCAATGCCCCGTTGTGTGCCAATTCCTGACAAAAAAGATTGTAACTGTTCTTTAACACCATCCATACTCCCCAATCTGGTTCCTACGGACTTCTTCCTGCTTCCCTGTTTGAAGGCGGCCAAGAAAAGTGAGCAATTGGTGAATGTGAATGCAATCAAAGGTCATGTGACAACCATTCTGCGTTTTATTCTACAGAGGGACTTTACTGATAATTTACACAGCCTGTATGAAGATTGTGAAAAGCGTGTTGTATCAGGAAGCTAGCATCTTTAAGAGGAATAAAGAATATCTGTTTGTATCTTTTGTTTTGTTTGTTTACCAATAGCATTCGCCAAACACATTTTAGACACATAGCATACAATGTCCCACCATCTGAACTTACGGCGTTCGTTGAGGCATGCACAGAGCTTACAGTGTAGAGGACTGTTGGCACGACACAGGCTCCAGCTCAGAGAACCCACAGTCATGAAATGCATACCCACCAAAAAAAATGCTGAGGCCTCTGAGGGGTTTCACACACACACACACACACACACACACACACACACACACACGCACACACACACACACACCAGAAATTAATAACGTATTCTGGAAAACAATCAAAGTAAGAATCTATTCATATCTTAAGCAAATAGGTTTGTGAAACATTACATCAAAATGTTGGAAACTGTTTCTGTTATGACATTGAGTTAACAGTCAATGGAAAGCCCAGGTTGGAATTAAACTATTCTAACTCACCTTAAAGACGTGATGAAGAGCTGTGACAGGCACATGAAAAAAGACACACGTACAACACTTAAGCTATCTGCCATGGCCTTCTTCAGAAACTAGAACATCCACATAGTCACATAGGCACACAACACAGTCACACAACTTATCTCTAGCTGCCGCACTTCGAATCACACTAAGCGGTGTGTAATTATGTGCACGTTCTGCGAGGCCATGCTGTATTCATCCCCACCACTGTGACACAACCTTCCTACTCTCCCTCCTCCCCTCCCCTATTACCACACCTCAGAGCATGCTCTGCCGGTGTGATTGTGTGAATGTTCTGTTTTCTGAAAGAGGCTATGCCTGTTAGCTTAAGTATTGCATGTGTGTGTCTTTTTTTATGTGTCAGTTGCAGCTTGTCGTCACATCTCTGCGAAGAGTTGTAAACTGTCCTCACTATATTCTTTAGGTTAACAGTCAAGTATGTTAAATAAGGTATTGCAGATCGGATGTCACACATCAGTCAACACCATCTAAAAATGAAGGTTAAAACTATGGAGCATGTATTACAGTGGAAAAGAAATTATCAGCAACTGTTTAACAATATCGCTTTGTTTATTTAACCCACGACAACTCGCGCCTTTAAAAGTTATGCGATCGATGGTGTGTATAGCATTTTTCTGACAGTCAAAGAACTTTTTATAATGTACTTAATGTGTTCAAATAAGTATTTCTAATTGTGTTTATAAGAAAGCACACATATTTGACTGTTTCAAACTTACTGTGAGCAAAATGCTCATGCACGAGTCCTCGCAGGTTAAACCTTCAATTAAGGGCATATATACAACACTAATTTTTTACATTCTCCCAATCAGTTACAATGAAGAAACTGCTTGAAACACAGAAATTTAGATTATATCTTTCCTTCCATGGTATGCAGAGAAATTTTCACCGAAGCTTTCACTATCGACAGGAAGATTAACAGCAATATTACAGATGACTGCTGAATACTTATTGGAATATTGTGACAAAACATAAAAATTATATCTTATATTAATTACTTGAATGTATCATTGCAGGACAAATATAATTACTTCGCTGGTTTCAATAACTTACTTTTTATTATTATTTATTATTTTGTTAGCTGACATTGCACCACTTAACTGCCTGTTGCCAGTAGTGTCAATTACAGTACACTTAATATCTCATTGAGCTTTATTGTCTCTCATTAACAGATTTTGATTCTCTTCTTTTCCTACTCGGGAAGATGTCGTCATCAAGAAAAATAAAACAGGCATTCTATGGGTCCGATTTGCTGGCCGATGATGAGGAAATCGAAGAAATATATGAGGAGCTAAAGGAAATTATTCAGACAATTAAGGGAGAGGAAAACTTAATTGTTATGGGAGACTGGAATTCGGTAGTAGGACAAGGAAGGGAAGGGAAGATAGTAGGTGAATATGGACTGGGCAAAAGGAATGAAAGAGGAAGCCGCCTGGTAGAATTTTGCACCAAACATAATTTAGTTATTACAAACACCTGGTTTAAGAATCACAAGAGAAGGTTGTATACGTGGAAGAGATCAGGAGACACCGGGAGATACCAGATAGATTTTATAATGGTAAGACATAGATTTCGGAACCAGTTTTTAAAGTTAAGACATACCCAGGGGCAGATATAGACTCTGACCATGACTTGTTGGTTATGAACTGTAGGCTGAAACTGAAGAAACTACAAAAAGGTAGGAAAATAAGGAGATGGGACCTGGATAAATTGAAGGAACCTGAGGTTCTTAAGAATTTCAGAGGGAGCTTTAGGCAACAATTGACAGAAACAAGGGAAAATAAAACAGTAGACGAGGAATGGGTAGCATTGAGAGATGAAATAGTGAAAGTAGCAGAGGACAAAATAGGTAGGAAGGCTAGACCTACAAAAAAAACCTTGGATATCACAGGAGATACTAAATTTATTCGATGAAAGGAGAAAATATAAAAATGCAGTAAATGAAACAGGCAAAATGGAGTACAGACGACTCAGAAATGAGATTGGAAGGAAGTGCAAAATGGCTAAGAAGGAGTGGATAGAAGGCAAATGCAAGGATGTAGAAGAATGTATAAATAGGGAAAAATTAGATAGCACCTACATGAAAATAAAAGAAACATTTGGAGATAAGAAAAACAGCTCTATGAATATCAAGGACACTGATGGAAAACCAGTTCTCAGCAAAGAAGGGAAAGCTGAAAGGCGGAAAGAGTATATAGAGGGGCTCTACAAAGGAAATGAACTACGAGACCATATTGTAGGAAGGGAAGAGGATGTAGATGAAGATGAAATAGGAGATACTGTACTGAGAGAAGAATTTGACAGAGCCCTGAAAGACCTAAGTCGAAACAAGGCCCCTGGAGTAGATGATATTCCCTCGGATCTACTGAAAGTCTCTGGGAGAACCAGCCATGACAAACCTGTTTCACCTGGTGTGTAAGATGTATGAGACAGGCAAAACACCCTCAGACTTTAAGAAAAATGTAATAATCCCCATTCCAAAGAAAGCAGGTGCAGACAGGTGTGAAAATTACAGAACCATCAGTTTGATAAGTCATGGTTGCAAAATATTAACACGGATTATATACAGAAGGATGGAAAAGCTGGTAGAAGCCGACCTCGGGGAAGTTCAGTTTGGGTTCAGGAGAAATGTAGGAACACGGGAGGCAAAACTCACTTTATGGCTTATCCTAGAAGATAGATTAAGAAAAGGCAAACCTACATTTCTAGCTTTTGTAGATTTGGAGAAGGCTTTTGACAATGTTGATTGGAATAAACTCTTCAAGATCTGAAGCAAGCAGGAGTAAAATATAGGGAACGTAACGTTATTTACAACTTGTACAAAAACCAGACAGCGATTGTCAGAGTTGAAGGGCACGAAAGGGATGCAGTGGTTGGAAAGGGAGTACGACAGGGTTGTAGTCTTTCTCCAATGTTATTCAATTTGCACATTGAGCAAGCTATAAAGGAAAGCAAGGAGAAATTTGGAGAAGGAATTAAAGTTCAGGGTGAAGAATTAAAAACATTGCGTTTTGCCGACGACATAGTAATTCTGTCAGAGACAGCAAAGGACCTGGAAGAGCAGTTGAATGGAATGGACAGTCTGCTGAAAGGTGCATATAAGATGAACATTCACAAGAGCATAACTAGGGTAACGGTGTGCAGTGTAAGAAAATCAGGTGATGCTGAAGGAATTAGATTGGGTAACGAAGCAATAAAGGAGGTAGAAGAGTTTTGTTACTTGGGCAGTAAAATAACAAATGATGGTCGCAGTACAGAGGATACAAAATGCAGAATGGCAATGAGTAGAAAAGCGTTCTTGAAAAAGAGAAATTTGTTAACATCGAATATTGATTTAAGCCTAAGGAAGTCCTTTCTGAAGGCATTTGTATGGAGTGTTGCCTTGTATGGGAGTGAGACATGGACAATAAACAGTGCGGACAGGAAGAGGATTGAGGCTTTTGAAATATGGTGCTACAGAAGAATGCTGAAGATTAGGTGGGTGGATCGCGTAACTAATGAGGAGGTACTGAACAGAATTGGAGAGAAAAGAAATTTCTGGCATACCTTGACTAAAAGATGGGATGGATTGGTAGGACACATTCTTAGACATCAAGGAATTGTGAATACAGCGTTGGAGGGAAGTGTGTGGGCTAAAAACCGCAGAGGAAGACCAAGAGATGGATACAGTAAGCAGAAAAACCAGTCTCCGGACTGAAGACCACAACACAAACAACAACACTCACAGTCAACTGAATGCTCTTAACAACTCGAAAAACACACACAATGCAGAATGCCAAAACCAGTTGTCGCTCCACACAGTACGAAACAAACTCGGACATGCGCAACGGCTGACTGATGGCTATTGGCCAGCAGGTCAAGTGACGTGACGTAGGCCGATCCTGTGCTTCTGCGCATCCAGACCTCACCCGCCAAGTTATGTGGTGCGTGCTCTAGTACGGCCGATGATGAGGATATCGAAAAAAATGTATGAAGAGATAAAAAAAATCATTCAGAAAGTTAAGGAAAACGAAAACTTGATTGTGATGGGGGTAGAACTCAGTAGTAGGAAAGGGAAGAGAAGGTAATGTAGTAGGTGAATATGGACTGGGAAAAAGAAATGAAAGAGGGGATCGCTTGGCTTGGTAGAATTTTGCACACAGCACAATTTGATGATTACCAATACCAGGTTTAATCATCATGAAAGAAGGCTTTATACATGGAAGAGACCAGGAGACACTGCAAGGTATCAGAGTGACTTTATAATGGTAAGGAATAGATTTACAAACCAAGTTCTAAACTGTAAGACATATCCAGGGGCAGATATAGACTCTGACCACAACTTATTGGTTATGAACTGCAGATTAAAACTGAAGAGACTGCAGAAAGGTAGAAAGGTTAGGAGATGAAACCTGGACAAATTGAAGGAACCAGAGATGGTTGAGTGTTTCAGAGGGAGGATTAGGCAAGGATTGGCTGAAAAGGGGGAATGTAATACAGTAGAAAAAGAATGGGTAGCTCTGAGAGATAGGGTAGTAAAGGCAGCAAAGGACCATATAGGCATAAGGACAAGGCCTAATAGAAATCCCTGGGTAACACAGGATATACTGAACTTAATTGATGAGAGGAAAAAACATAAAAATTCAGCAAGTGAAACAGGAAAAATGAAGAACAAACGTCTGAAAAATGAGATCGACAGGAAGTGCAGACTGCCTAAGCAGGAGTGTCTAGAGGACAAATGCAGAACCATAGAAGAATGCGTAACTAGGGGAAAGATAGATACCGCCTACAGGAAAATGAAAGAGATATTTGGAGACAAGAAAAGCAGCTGTATGAATATCAATAACTCAGACGGAAAACCAGTACTAATCAAAGAGGAGAAAGCTGTGTGTAAGGAATATATAGAGGGCCTATATAAAGTAAATAAACTTGAAAGCAGTATTCTAGAAATGGAAGACGAAGTGGAGGAATATGAGATAGGAGATATGATACTGCGAGAAGAATTTGACAGAGCGCTCAAGGACCCGAGTCGAAACAAGATCCCTGGAGTAGATGATATTCCGTCTGAACTGCTGATATCGTTAGGAGAGCCAGTCGTGAAAAAATCGTATCACCTGGTATGCAAGATGTATGAGACAGGGGAAATACCCTCAGATTTTAAAAGAGAATATCTTAATTCCAATTCCAAAGAAATCAGGTGCAGACAAATGTGAAAATTACAAAACTATAAGTTTAATAAGTCATGGTTGCAAAATACTAACATGAATTATTTACAGACAAATGGGAAAACTTGTCGATTCCGACCTCGGGGAAGATCAGTTTGGATTTAGGAGAAATGTAGGAACACGGGCGGCAATATTCACCTAACGACTTATCTCAGAAGATAGGCTAAGGATAGGAAAACCTACATTTTTAGCATTTGTAGATTTGGAGAAAGCTTTTGATAATGTTGACTGACATATACTCTTTCAAATTCTGAAGTTATCAGGGCTAAAATATAGAGAGCAAAGAGATATTCAACCTCTACAAAAACCAGACGGCAGTTATTAGAGTCTAAGGGCAAGAAAGGACCGCAGAGGTTGGGAAGAGAGTAAGACAGGGTTGTAGCCTTTCCCCAGTGTTGTTTAATCTGTATATTGAGCAAGCAATATAGGAATTCAAAGAGAAATTTGGAGAGGGATTTAAAGTTCAGGGAGAAGAAATGAAACTTTGCAGTTTGCCGATGACATAGTAATTTTGTCAGAGAGTGCGAAAGGATTTGGAAGAGCAACTAAATGGAATGGATAGTGTCTTGAAAGGATGATATAAGATGAACACTGACAAGAGTAAAACTAGGGTAATGGAATGCAATGTCAGAAAATCAGGCGATGCTGAAGGAATTAGACTAGGTAATGAGACAATGAAAGTGGTGGATGAGTTTTGTTATTTGGGTAGTAAAATAACTTTTGATGGCCAAAGTGGAGAAGATATAAAATGCAGAATGGATATGGGGAGAAAAGCGTTTCTAAAGAAGTGAAACTTGTTAACATCCAATATCAATTTAAATGTTAGGAAGTACTCTCTGAAAGCATTTGTCTGGAGTGTAGCAATATATGGGTTGTTGTTGTTGTTGGGTATTGAGGGGACTAAACATCAAGGTCATCAGTCCCCTGTTACTAGCTCAGAGTCCACTGTCAAGAACAAAAAAAAAAAAAGCTCTAAAAATGATCACGCACAGAAGGGACAGGTTGACAATGGACAATCCTCCGATAACTTAAAACGAAGACACACAGAAATGGTAAAAGAAAGGCAGGAATAAAACTTGATAGCAGAGTACCTTGGCTGGCTGATCACAAAGAAAAAACAGGATGAGCCAGCCATACTGCATACACTCAGAACCCCTAAGGGCGGAAAGGTAAAAAAAACGGGATTGGTGGTGGCCTAAGATGTCAGGCCACAGCACCTACCGTTAGATCGAGTCATAAAAACCAGCAGCGCGGATAAAACGTAAAACTTTGTTAGCCATAGAGGCGTCGTCACCTAAAACTAAGGGTAGTGCGTCAGGAAGATTAAAATAATGCCGCAGGTTGGCTAAAAGCGGACATACCATCAAAAGATGGGCCACTGTCAACACAGTGCCACATCGACACACGGGTGGAGGCTCGCGCCGAAGGAGATACCCGTGGGTGAGCCACGTATGTCCAATCCGGAGGCGACAGAGGACAACTGACTCTCGGCGGGTCGGCCGCAGTGAAGATTTCCACAAAGCTGTGGAGAGCTTCACTGCCCGAAGCTTATTCGGTGCAGTCGCCGTAGCCCACTCGGTGCTCCAAGCCTCACGCACCTTCCGGTGCAACACCAGTTTAAGATCCTGTTCCGTGACACCAATAGTTAGAGGTGGTCCCATAGTGGCCTGCTTGGCCAAACGATCAACATGTTCATTCCCTGGTATGCCAACATGACCTGGGGTCCACACAAAGACCACAGAACGGCCCGATTGGCCCAGGGAGTGAACCGTGTCCTGGATCGACCGCACTATTGGGTGCCGAGAGAAACACTGGTCGATCGCTTGTAAGCCACTCAGGGAGTCAGTACAGATGACGAATGACCCCCTGGGGCGGGCTTTGAGATGTTGTAGAGCTCTGAGAATAGCGATCAGCTCGGCGGAGAATATGCTACTCTCACCGGGCAGAGAATGCTGTTATACGTGGTTGTGATGTAGAAACGCATACCCAGCACGGCCATCTACTACGGAACCATCTGTGTAAATGGCGTCTGCGGCACGGAACGGCTCGAGCACTTGCAGAAACTGGTAACGGAGATGTACGGGAGAAACAGAGGCCTTCGACGCATGGGACAGGTCCAGACGGAGCTGCAAACGAGGAATGGACCAAGGAGGGGTGTGAAAGGAATAGTGGAAAGTGGTTGGAAGTGGATAGGATGTGAGAGACGAAAGAAGGATACGAACACGGACCGAGATCGGGTATCCCGACCTTGGCAGTCGTGGAGGGATAGGGAGTGCAGCGTCTGGAAATAGGAGCCGGCGGTTCGGGTGGAAGGGCGAGGCCTGAACACGAGCAATATAGGATGCCAGCAGGTGTTGCCTACGGAACCGCAGCGGGAGGACTCCAGCTTCTACAAGGAGGCTTGTCACCGGGCTCGTGCGAAAAGCCCCCGAAGCTAAACGGACACCACAGTGTAAAATTGGGTCTAACGCCTGCAGTGCTGATGGCGCAGCCGAATCGTAGACTATGCAGCCATAGTCTAGGCGCGACTGGATGAGCGCCTTATAAAGTTGCAGGAGCGTTGGGCGTGACGCTCCCCAAACTGTATGGCTTAGACAACGTTGAATATTACGGTGTCGCCGGCACTTTTGTTTGAGCTGGCGAAGGTGTGGCACCCAGGTGAGACGGTTGTCGAATAACATGCCTAAGAAACGGTGCGTCTCTTCGACACGCAGCAGGCCATCAGCGAGATACAGTTCGGGGTCAGGATGGACCGCCCGACGCCGACAGAAATGCATCACCCGGGTTTTCGTAGCGGAAAATTTAAAACCATGAGTAAACGCCCACGACTGCACCTTTCGAATAGCTATCTGCAACCGCCGTTCAGCAACGCCGATGCTAGTGGAGCTGAAATACATGCAGAAGTCATCGGCATACAACGAGGTGTAAACCAATGACCCCACAGCAGTAGCAAGACCATTGATAGCGACCAAAAATAAAGGGACGCTTAGAATGGATCCCTGTGGGACACCGTTTTCTTGATAGTGAGGGGAGCTGAAACAGGAACCAATACGAACTCGAAAAGAACGTTGCGCGAGAAAATTCTGTATGAATACAGGAAGCGGACCGCGTAAGCCCCAGTCATACAGCGTACACAGTATGTGGTGGTGCCAGGTGGTGTCGTACGCTTTTCGCAGGTCAAAGAATACAGCAACCAGATGTTCGCGGCGTGTAAAGGCTGTACGGATGGCCGACTCCAGTGACACGAGATTATCGATAGCGGAGCGGCCACGACGGAACCCACTCTGTTGTGGGGACAGGAGTCCCCGGTCCTCAAGGATCCACATAAGCCTCCAACTCACCATCCGTTCGAGGAGTTTACACGGAACGTTGGTGAGGCTGATTGGGCGGTAACTATCAGCCACCTGTGGATCAGCCCCAGGCTTCATCACTGGGATGATGATGCTATCCCGCCATTGGGACGGAAAGACACCCTCAACCCAGAGACGATTCAACAAGGAGAGAAGTTGGCGTTTAGAGTCTGCTGACAGGTGTCGGAGGAACTGACTATGGATGCGGTCGGGTCCAGGGGACGTGGCTGGGCATGCGGCAAGTGCACTTTCGAACTCCCATTCGGTTAAAGGGATGTTGTAGGTTTCCTGGCGTCGCGTTCGAAAGGATATCTGCTTTCGCTCTGTGCGCTCCTTAAGGGCGCGGAATTCCGCATCATATGCAGCGGTCGCTGAGGTGCGAGCATAGTGGTGTGCCAAATGCTCTGCTATTGTGTGAGGGTCAGTGCAAAATGTTCCCTGAATGCTCAGGCTCGGAATTCCCACTGGTGGGCGGTGGCCAAAGAGGCGTCGAACTTGCGACCATACCCGTGAAGGCGATGCTCGGGAGCCAATGGAGGCGACATAGCGCTCCCAGGAGGCCCTCTTGCTTTGCTGGATCAATCGCCGCGCCCGTGCACGGAGACGCTTGAAGGCAACAAGATGTTCAACACAAGGGTGGCGTCGGTGGCGCTGTAGTGCTCGCCGACGTTCCCGGATGGCCTCAGCTATCTCCGGCGTCCACCAGGGCACTGACTTATGGTGGAGTGATCCAAGTGAGACGGGTATAGTGTTCTCAGCAGCAGAAATGATGGATTGTGTGACCTGCTGCACAGCGGTATCGATATCAGCCAGAAGAGGAGAGGGAAGCACAGCGGCTATGGAATATGCTGGCCAGTCGGCCCTACGGAGGGACCAGCGAGGCAGACGGTCAGCAGGTGGACACTGTGGGAGCGACAGGAAGATAGGGAAATGGTCGCTGCCACACAGGTCATCGTGGACCCTCCAAGTGAAGTGCGGAAGCAGGCTTGGGCTACAGACAGATAGATCTATGGCAGAGAATGTACCGTGTGCCACGCTAAAGTGCGTAGCAGCACCTGTGTTCAGGAGGCAGATGTTCAGCTGCATCAGTAGAGTCTCAACATCTCTACCCCGTGCCGAAGTCTGTGTGCCACCCCACAAAGTGTGGTGGGCATTGAAATCCCCCAAAAGAAGGAAGGGTGGGGGAAGTTGGGCGACCAAGGCAGCAAGGTCTACAGGAGAGACAACCTCATCAGGTGGTAGGTAGACCGAACATATGGTAATGTCTTGCACTGCCCGGAGCCGAACAGCAACCACCTCTAGTGGCGTTTGAAGAGGCACGGCAGCGCTCGGGACAGTGGCTAGGACATAGACGCAGACTCCACCGGAAACTCTGCCATAGATAGAGCGATTTTTAAAATAGCCCCGGTAGCCTCGAAGGGCAGGGGACCGCATCGCTGGAAACCACGTTTCTTGAAGAGCGATACAGAAAGCAGGTGTTTGGCTGAGAAGCTGTCGTAGCTCAGGCAGGTGGTGGAAAAAGCCACCACAATTCCACTGGAGGATGATGTTACCTCCTGGCTGTACCGCCATGATGAATAAAGGAGCAGATCACTCCATTGGATCGTCTGCTACCACGCGCTCTGAATCCACAGAACCAGAGATCTTGTCTGGGGAATCAGTAATTGCGAGATCCTCAGGAGACGCGAGGATCTCGACTTCATCCTCTGAAGAAGAGGATGTGGGTGGTTGTGACTTTGAAGCCACCGAACATTCTTTTTTCTTGTATCTCTTCTTCTTCTCCTCTCGCTGGCCCTTTGGTTTGCTGGGCCGTGGGGGCTTCCCAGAAGCGGCATCCGGGACGGAGGAAGAGCAAGAAGCTCTTCGACCGGCAGGTTGTGGATCTATAGGCCGGTGGCCAGGATCCTCCGGAGCGCTCTGAGTAGCCGCAGAAGGGGGTGTCCCGAGGGACCCCTTCTCGGCGAGAGGAGCCAGAGAAGGCTTCTCCTTCTCCGGCTTAGAGGTGGGAACTCGCGTCCCCGATGATTTAGTGGGTGTTGCTCCCACAGTGAAAAGTGTGGGAGCCACCGAAGAGGAAGCGCCCCCAGCTGGTAAGGGGGCAGGGATAGTTTGTTGGGCCTGGGAGCCCACTGGTACGGATTGCACTGACTGGTTCGTAGGCACAGTGGAGGGTGACAGTGAGGCTGCTGTGGCATAGGTGTTGACCTGGCGCACAGGGTGGAGCTTATGGTACTTCTTCTTTGCCTCTGAGTACGTCAGTCGGTCTCTGGTCTTGTACTCTATGATCTTTCTTTCTTGGTGCAGAACTGTGCAGACAGGCGAACAAGGGGAGTGATTTTGCCCACAATTAACACATACTGGAGGAGGGGTGCAGGGGACGTTCGGATGGACAGCACGTCCGCACTCCCGACATGTAGGATTGGCATCACATCGGGAGGACATATGCCCAAACCTCCAGCACTTAAAACAGCGCATAGGGGGAGGAACGTAGGGCTTTACGTCGATCCGGTAGACCATCACCTTGACCTTCTCGGGCAATGAATCACCCTCGAAAGCCAATATGAAGGCACCGGTCGCGACCCTATTGTCCTTCGGACCCCTATGGACTCGCCGAATAAAATGTACTCCCCGCCGTTCTAGATTGGCACGCAATTCGTCATCTGACTGCAGCAAGAGGTCTTTATGAAAGATGATGCCCTGTACCATATTTAGGGTCTTGTGCGGCGTAATGGTAACGGAAACATCACCCAGCTTGTCACAGGCAAGCAGTGCCCGTGACTGAGCTGGGGATGACGTCGTTATTAAGACAGACCCTGACCGCATCTTAGACATCCCTTCCACCTCACCATACTTGTCCTCCAAGTTTTCGACGAAGAACAAGGGCTTAGTCGTCTTAAAAGAGTCCTCATCAGTGCGGGTGCAAACTAGATATTTAGGGGCATAAGCCTCACCCTGCTTTCTTGCCCGACGTTCCTCCCATGGTGTAGCCAGGGAAGGGAACGTTTGGGGATCGTACTCTGCAGCATTGTACTCGTTTCTTCCACGCTTAGAGACGCCAGGTTTGCGTGTGGCGACGCTATTTATTGCTCGTTTCATGCCTGTCCCACGAGCAGCTAGGGAACTAAAGGTCCACCCAGGCAGAGCCCCGCTTGCCTGGGTAAGCCTTATACAACTGAGGTGCGGCAGGTTCCTCAGAGGTTGCTCGCTAGCGGCTGTTCAACCTCAACAGCCATGCATCTCCTCGGCACGTAGCACACCTTGAGATTGAGGGGTTTTTTTATAGAGGTTTGTACCATCCTCGCTACCCAGGCGATTAAGCCAAGATCCCCGGACTCAAACGTACAACGTTCCACCGTCGCGCCGAACGATGGTCGTTTAAGCACGCACAGAGCTTACGGTGTAGCGGACTGTTGGCGCGACACAGCCCACGGCTCAGGACCCCGGGTTCGCCAAGACCGTACTCAGCAAACTAATGCTGAGCCCCTGAGGGGCAATATATGGGAGTGAAGTGTGGATGATAAGGAGTTCAGATAAAAAGATAGCTTTTGAAATGTGATGCTACAGATGAATTATGAAAATTAGATGGGTAGATTACGTAAATAATGAGGAGGTGCTTAACCGAATTGGGGAGGAAAGAAGTTTCTGAGATATACTGACTAAGAGAAGGGATAGATTGGTTGGACACATTCTGAGACATCAAGGAATTGTCAAGTTAGCATTAGAATAAAGTGTGGGGGTGAAAATCTTAGAGGGAGACCGGGGGACGAATGCAGTAAGTAGATTCAAAAGGATGTAGTTTGTCGAAATTATTTCCAGATGTAGAGACTTGCACAGGACAGGGTAGCGTGGAGAGCTGCATCAAACCAGTCTGCAGACTGAAGACGACGACGACGACAACCGTTATATTGCATCAACAAATGTAACTTTTGATTAGATGTGTAACTAAATATGACAATATGTAAAATATAAATATGAAAATATGAAGATAGTTTATGAAATATTTTGGGTCTGTGTTTATCAGTTAGTCAATTAACACACAAGTCAGTTCTTTTTTTACCCATTCTCAATATATATTTCAACAATATTGTTTTCTGTTGTTTACCAGTTATAGTGAAAGCAGTTGCAGTACACACTTTCATTTGAGTGTTCGACATCATAGCCCTTGTAAAATCTCATTGTCAACTGACAACATTAACAATATTATTGACAGTGTGAGATCCAGCTCAGTATATTGAAAGTTAAACAAATTAGTACTGTCAATAAATATTTAACATATACAGGGCAGACTCCTTAAGAGGAGTTTGTCACTTATAAGTTAACGGCAGCCCATAACGAAAATGCAGCTGCAGCTGATAAAATCCAAGCAAGTAAATGCAACCCTGTGATGCATGAATTATTAATAAATAAATAAAGATTTCTTAGACGAGTATTATACAGTAAAGAGGAAAGTCTATTTCATTAAAAAAAAAAAAAAAAAAAAAAAAAAAAAAAAAAAAAAAAAAAAAAAAAAGAATTATTGAAATTTACATTTTATTAAAAAGAAATTGTCATGTGCATTGGAGTGGTCACTGTGCATTTGAGATATCCTGAGTCCTTTCCCTGTTTTTTTTTTTTTTTTTTTTTTGTATGGAAACTTTTGTAGCAATTTGGACATAGTCTCTTTGCATTTAGTACAAATGTACGTTATCTCTTTTTTGTGAAATTGGTGGAATACTGTTCAAGAATGCTTGCTGAGCTTCACGTTCGTCATCTTGAGTCCCGCTTCTGCCTACGGGAGAAAAACTGACGCTTCTCTGTTCAGCACGCAACACATACAGTGCAGCAGCTGTAGTAGACTCCATGCACTTAAAGACTTGGAAAATGATCTAGGATGCTCACATATACTTCCAATAACAGCTGCCCACTACAGTGGACACTATGCAGCATAGTACAGTGTACTATTGTGACACTGTCATTCCACTGCATGGAAGGTTTAGTACTTTTTATTATACAATGTATCAGTACACGTTAGTATCACTTACATTTTGGAATAAATATAATAACTAATGTGTGGCAGGTAAACCACTAGTTGCCACTAAGTATGTACGGTAGCCGATACCTAAACATATGACTTTTTATCTTACCAAGTGGGTGTAGCCAAAACAATGAAACATTCAATATTCCAGTATCCAGTATCCAGCAAATACAAAGCTTACTGTAAAGAACAAAAGAGCACTGCATAGTACTAGAAACAGTTTCCCTAACTCAACTGAGCCACAGTCTGGTGAATTTCTCAAGATAATTGGCATTCGGCATCATCTAGAAGACACTTGAATGTTAGAAAAGGCTAATGGTGAGGATAACAATACTAGTCTTCCAATCCGGATAATGTAGAATCAGCACTGAATGAAGATTTAGGTACTCTACAAACATTCTCATCTGTATTCCTTATTACTGACTTAACACAAACTTTGGAAATAGCTCTAACAGAATAATCAAAATGTGAATACCATAAACAAGAAGTAGCACATACCTGGAAAGACTGCATCATACTTGTAAAATTCAATGAGGGTGCCTGAAAGAAAAAATGAAACAAATAAAATAAAAAATACATGGGTTAAATGTAAAAACTTAGGTTGAGACATATAAAACATAAAATTGTACTGCTCAAGCATTGATAGCTCTACTGTGTTATTTACTGCAAAAAATGCTTTCAGCTTAGTACACTATTCACAGGAAACCAGTAATTACAATTGTTAACATAACATTTCAAATTAAAAATGAGTCCCATGAATTATTTGTACATTAAGTTCCATATTCATCTTACAAACATGCACAGCAATTATATGAAATTATTTTCTTTTACCAATTACAAATACAGTAAAAGGAAAGAACAGAACTTTTCAGACTTCTGGGCATTATTAAATCTCCCTCAGTAGGGAACATTTAGTAAATCATACAGAAACAGTTTGTTACTTTTCATTCTTGCATTGTTTTCCCGACAGTAATTTTAAAGTGATATAAATTTATTCTGTTCTCCATGCAGCAGCAATAACTCTTCATTGTGTTTATAATAACGGAAAGTCCAGGTTGGAATAAATAATATAGTGAGGACAGTTTACTACTCACCGCAAAGACGTGGCGACGAGCTGCGACAGGCACATACAAAAGACACACACATACAACACATTCAGCTATCGGCCATGGCCTTCTTCAGAAATAGAGCACTCACGCAATCACACAGGCACACAACACAGTCATACAACCATCACCTCCGACTGCCACACTTCGAATCACGCTCTGCAGCGAATCAGGGACGGGAGGGGAGGGGAGGGGGAGGGGATAGAAAGGTTACGTCACGGTGGTGGGGATGGGTTAGATGGGAATAACGAGATGCAGCTTAGGAATGGAGTGGGGAGGCGGGTTAGGGGAGAAAATAAAATAAAGTAAAATAATTCATGTACACTGCAAGTGCACAAGACCACACACACACACACACACACACACACACACACACACACACACACACACACACACGCACACGATCACACATTCACACACCACTCAAATCAGGCGAGGTTTGGGATACAGAGGTAGGAACTGTAAGGTATGGAAGGGGTAAAAAAAAATAATAATAATAATAATAATAATAATAATAATAATAATAATAATGAAGTTATCGTAGGTTGAGGCCTGGTTGATTTCGGGATCGGAGAATGTATTGTAGGGATAACTCCCATCTGTGCAGTTCAGAAAAGCTGGTGGTGGATGGGAGGATCCAGATGGCCCGGGTTGTGAAGCAGCCATTGAAATCAAGCATGTGCTCCGCTGCATGCTGTGCCACAGGGTGGTCCACCTTGTTTTTGGCCACAGTTTGGCGGTGGCCATTCATCCTAATGGACAGCTGGTTGGTGGTCATGCCAATATAGAAAGCTGTACAGTGCTTGCAGCACAGTTGGTAAATTAAGTGGCTGCTTTCACAAGTGGCCCGGCCTCTGATAGGGTAGGATAAGCCTGTGACAGGACTGGAGTAGGAAGTGCTGGGTGGGTGGATTGGACAGGTCTTGCAGCGGGGTCTTCCACAAGGATATGATCCCTGTGGCAGTGAGCTGGGTTTCGGGGTGGCATAAGGATGAACTAGGATGTTGTGAAGGTTGGGAGGGCGACGGAACACCACTTTAGGAGGGGTGGGAAGGATCTTGGGCAGGATGTCTCTCATTTCAGGGCATGAGGATAGAAAATCAAAACCTTGTCCTCATGCCCTGAAATGAGAGACATCCTGCCCAAGATCCTTCCCACCCCTCCTAAAGTGGTGTTCCGTCGCCCTCCCAACCTTCACAACATCCTAGTTCATCCTTATGCCACCCCGAAACCCAGCTCACTGCCACAGGGATCATATCCTTGTGGAAGACCCCGCTGCAAGACCTGTCCAATCCACCCACCCAGCACTTCCTACTCCAGTCCTGTCACAGGCTTATCCTACCCTATCAGAGGCCGGGCCACTTGTGAAAGCAGCCACTTAATTTACCAACTGTGCTGCAAGCACTGTACAGCTTTCTATATTGGCATGACCACCAACCAGCTGTCCATTAGGATGAATGGCCACCGCCAAACTGTGGCCAAAAACAAGGTGGACCACCCTGTGGCACAGCATGCAGCGGAGCACATGCTTGATTTCAATGGCTGCTTCACAACCCGGGCCATCTGGATCCTCCCATCCACCACCAGCTTTTCTGAACTGCACAGATGGGAGTTATCCCTACAATACATTCTCCGATCCCGAAATCAACCAGGCCTCAACCTACGATAACTTCATTATTATTATTATTATTATTATTATTATTATTATTATTATTTTTTTTTTTTTTTTTTACCCCTTCCATACCTTACAGTTCCTACCTCTGTATCCCAAACCTCGCCTGATTTGAGTGGTGTGTGAATGTGTGATCGTGTGTGTGCATATGTGTGTGTGTGTGTGTGTGTGTGTGTGTGTGTGTGTGTGTGTGTGTGTGTGTGTGTGGTCTTGTGCACTTGCAGTGTACATGAATTATTTTACTTTATTTTATTTTATTTTATTTTCTCCCCTAACCCGCCTCCCCACTCCATTCCTAAGCTGCATCTCGTTATTCCCATCTAACCCATCCCCACCACCGTGACGTAACCTTTCTATCCCCTCCCCCTCCCCTCCCCTCCCGTCCCCGATTCGCTGCAGAGCGTGATTCGAAGTGTGGCAGTCGGAGGTGATGGTTGTATGACTGTGTTGTGTGCCTGTGTGATTGCGTGAGTGCTCTATTTCTGAAGAAGGCCATGGCTGATAGCTGAATGTGTTGTATGTGTGTGTCTTTTGTATGTGCCTGTCGCAGCTCGTCGCCACGTCTTTGCGGTGAGTAGTAAACTGTCCTCACTACATTATTTCTTCATTGTGTTTTTCACTTTCACTTGGAATGTCAATAATGGAGGATAGGTATCAACTGTCCGTAAAGAGACTCGCCGAGATGCTGACACACACACACACACACACACACACACACACACACACACACACACACACACCTACCTTAAATTTTCGGCCAAGGCCTTCGTCATCACTCACAGTCTAGAAGATTATGGCACTGGAGTGTCCAGACATGGTGGTTGTGTGTGTATAGTTGTCTCTGTGTTTGCGTGAATGTATGTGTTTCTTTTTCTGACGAAAACCATGGGCAAAAATTTAAGTAGTGTGGTTGTGTGTGTGTGTATGTGTGTGTGTTGTGTTTGTGTGTGTTTATCTACTTTCGTGTCTATTAGCAGCTTGGTGAACCTCTTTACGGCGAGTTGTTAACAGTCCTCCGTTACTGACATATAAATATATTTATTAGTTTGTTCTTCAGGAACACCATTAAACGTTTAATCTCCACAGCGATGATAAATTATTCTTCAAGAGAGATGGATTGGCTGGCCAGTAATTACTTTAGTGCCATACCATTATAGTCATACAAAGAAGAAGAAGAAGAAGAAGAAGAAGAAGAAGGATGAAAAAAAAAGCACTAGCTTTTGGAACAAGGCTCCTTTATCAGGTAGGAGAGAAGAGAAGAAGAAGGAGTAGGGAACAGAAGGGGAAGGTAATTCGAAACTTAGGCCATGAGAATGATGTTTAGGATGCACAATCCTCAAACATCACCCACATGGTCTAGATCGTAAATTACCTTCCCCTTCCATTCCCTACTCAGTTTTCTTCCCTTCTCTCCTACCAGATAAGGAACCCTATTCCGAAAGCTAGCGCTATTTTTTCATCCTTTTTATTCTTTGTGTGACTATCAGTGGTATGGCACTAAAGTAAGTACTGGCTAGGGAATTCATCTCTTTTGAAGAATAATTTAACTTTGTATATTTTTTTTTACAGTAATCTCGAGAACCTCAAAAGTAGTGTTTAAGCCATGTTTCTGTTTAATAAAGACACATTTAGTTTAAATAATCTCGCCTAATTTATCTTATTCCCTTGTAACAACTCAAGTACAACATTACCCTTGATCATTTTTTCTTATTATTCACAACACACAGTGTAAATTTTATTTTGCTTGTTGTTTACGTGTCGTAGGCCTAATTTTCTGCGTGGGTAGAATTATAATTGTACTACAATTTTAAGTGCATTTATGTTACTATACTAACATTATATACATCCATCAGCATACTACATAACTTTAGTATCTCTTTTGATCTTCATTTTTAGCTATGTCTCATAATAAAATTATTAAACAACCTTGAGTGTTAAGTGTTTGAGCTGCTGTAGCAAAGTTAGTTCAGCAGCTGTTGTGACAGATGTGTTTCCTGGGGAGAATGTAGCAATGTGGGGATTGGAGATAATAACATGAGTCTTCTATTTTACTATGAAGATTGGTAATGTTGTGGGTTCCTGTAGCCATTTCCTAGTTCATGAACCACAGGAAATATATAAGTGTGCAAGTAAGAGACGTGACAGTTGGGATACTAGTTACTTTGGAATAAGGTTGGGCATCATGGACGTATTCAGAGTCATGGCCCCCTAGGTGTTCAGATGGCAAAGAATACCAAATCCACTGGATAGTCCCTCAACCATTAGGGGTAAAACCCAATGGAACCCTGGAAAAGAAAGGCTAGCAACCTGCTTCCCAGGTAATTTAATATAATGCTGGCAACAAACAGAGCAAAATGCCTGGGACCTTTGGCGGTGATGGAGTCCCATCTCTGATTGACAGACCACAGATCCTCAGATACGACTTGACAAATGATCTGGAAAGAGATGGCGAGCTATTAATATCATTGGGAACTACACTGGGAAGAAGGTAGAGCTGGCAGAGGCTGCAACTAAGATGTGGTTAGATGTTTTAGCTGTTAGTGACATCGAGGTAAGGGGGATAGAAAGAGGACTAAGTGGGAGAATACGAAGTCTACCTATCAGAAGTCTTAGCAAGAAAAGCACAGTAGGGTGTGGGGCTTTAAATCAGCAAAGCAAACAAAGGCAGCAGAATTGCAATAAGGTATGTAAATGAATGACAGATGTGAATAGATTTTGCAATCTCCAGCAAGAAAATTAGGATTGTGTCAGTATATTCGCCATGTAATGGGACAGATCGAAATGAGATGGATAGACTTTATGACAGACTCAATGATATAGTTCTAATGCAAAGGAAAAGCACAGTATTTTGCTCATGGCCGACTTCAATGCCAGGATAGGTAATCAAACAGAAGGCTATGAAAAGCTTATGGGTAAGTTAGGAGAGCATATGGAGGCCAACAGAAATGGAAAATAGCTCTTTGATTTCTGTACCAGTATGGGCTTAATTATCACAAACTCTTTTTTTAAGCTTGAGGACATTCACAATTATACTTGGGAGGGCAGGGGAACCAGATATCTCTGACTGTATGACAACAGATCATGAGTTCAGGAAGGCATTCAAGGACAAGTGTTTTCAGAGGGTTCTTGGATGATACTGATCATTATTTAATCTGCAGTGAAATTGCTTTTGTAAGGCCAGAAGTAGAATGTAGAAGGATTAGAAGCTTCAGGACAAGTAAATTAGGCACAAATACATAACAATTATTGCAGAAATGTACCAGTTAGTTGAATGTAGTGATTTATTGTCATTGGAAGAGGAATGTGACAAGGTACAGGGACACACTACTAGGTGTGGCTAGAGAATGTCTTGGAATAGTAGTGTGTAAAGGCAGGAAGAAACAGACAGCTTGGTGGAATGACACAGTCAAGCCAGCCTGTAAAAAGAAAAAGAGGGCTTTTCGAAAATAGCTCCGTATTAGAACTCTGAAAGACAGAAAAAATTATGCTGAAGAAAGAAACAAAGCCAAACAGATAATTGCTACATCAAAGCAGACGACATGGGAAGACTATGAAATAAATTAGAAATTTGGGTCAAGCTATGGTAAAGCCATTGTGGAGCATAATTAGCAGTCTCTGAAATGAAGGGAAGAATGAATTAACAACTGTTTTGGACAGGCCAAGACAGTTGCTAGTGAATTCTGTGTATGCCTTGGGCAGACGGCAGGAATATTTTGAAGACTTGCTCAATGTAAATTAAATGTTTAACAATGTGTCAGATTTTGAGGTATGATGGGGTAGGAATGATAGTGGAAACTAGGGTTGTGTCCGAGTGGTTCGGCCGAATCCAGATTCGCCGAATCTAGCACACTGGGTTCGGATTCGAGATTCGATGCATAATGGCCAAATACTACCGAATCCCGAATCCAAAGTTTATATGGAAACCTTCAGTTACGAACGTTGTAGTTAACTTTGCATAACAGTGTGCTTTCGTTCGTGTTATTTACATTATTGTTTCATAGATCCGCTGAAAGACGTGACGTCATAAAACGGGGTTAAATCGAGTACAAAACGAACGAAGTTCTGAAAAATGGCACGAAGGAGGCGCCACAATTAAGTTTTCCGTCTCGTCTAAGCAGTGCAACACACATCCCGCTTACATGGGTTCCCAAAACCGGATTTCGTAAAACAGATTTCCCAATTCCGCTTTTGGTTGGTCATGTAAACACCCCAAACATGAAAAACGGTTTACGAAAATCGGTTTTCGTCTTCCGGAAGATGTTACATGTAAACGTAGCGAGTGGCTTGCTTCGTAGGCGCAAATGTAAATACTGGCGCTAAAACTTTTGCACTCGTAAAAATAATAATAATAAAAAAAAAGGAAGTCGAGTCTAATTTCCACTTTATTTTCGGCTATTGAATTTTAACACACCATTCAACAAAGGAAATAGAACTTATTGCTCAACTTCAAACGTAGCAGGTCACATTGGTCACAGGCAATTTCCTAGGAACCGTATACATCGAATGAAGCGGCAATACAATCGATATATATCAGACATTCAACTCTCGCTCCGCTAGCAGTAGCAACTAGCAAGAAACTTTATTTTTTTCGCTTTAAAATAGATGTCGATGTTTTGACATGTTTCAGTTCCCAGCACTTTACCACATTAAGTTAGCCAAAAACATACATTGTAAAGTTGATTTTGGCAATCAATAACATTTAGCATTGTTGTTTCTTCAATTAGAGTATTATAATATGACTTTCTACACATAACACGTCGCCACTCATAACCTCACTTTCAACAAGGAGTACTGGAAAAAGCGAATTAACCTGACGGACAGTGTGAATACAACTTGATGTGACTGATCCGTGACATGACGTGACGTTGACGTGACGGGTACTGTGAATCCGCCTTAATTCGTTTTCAATGGACTTTTCAGTCAAAGCTATGGTCGTTAGACTAAACTATAGGTACCAGTATTCGAACAAGCAAATGTTATGATTTTTACGAATATGTCATGATTTTAAAGCATGTGGCTGGGCAGGAACCTAAGAGTACAACTTGTTCACTCACAAGTTACGTTGTACTCATAGGTTCCCGACTAAACACATCCTTTAAAATCATGACATATTCGTAAAAATCATAACATTCGCTTCTTCGATACCTATCGCACAGACCTATCGTTTCTATATGAAACACTATCCGACACATATCGATCGCACTGCCGCTTCATTCGGTGTACACGGCTCCTAGGACATCACCTACAATTCTTGCATGAGTTGTCCCATTCTAATTTAGCGTATTCTTTCGTCGAATTTTGTGAAGTGCTGGGGTATGTGAACCTTAGAGAAGCACTAGGATTTAAGAAGAAAGTTATTTTCTACCGTATGTGGAAAAAAAGTTCTAATTGTGCGCCATTCAGGCGGGATAACGCTAATTCAACAAACATCTGACGTCTGTTTCAATAAATTCGGTTAAATTGTATGACACTTCTCGCCGGGCTGCAGTGGTTACGTTGGCACCAATGGTAATGACGGCAACTCAGATGACCAATAAATATTTTTTCGTGACAACTTCAATTAAAACAAAAATTATTTTTTTCTTAACGGACAATTCTACACTTCATTCGGTAAAATTTTACGACGCTTCTCGCCGGGCTTCAGTTCTTATGTTGGCAACAGATGAACAATGAAGTGTAAAATTGCGTTAATATTTTTCACAAGGTACAGAGTAAGTGTTATTGCTGCTCGTTTCACTCGCAGCTAAATTAATACTGTACCTGTACCTGTACTGTACCTGTTCTTTTATTTCCCCCTGTCCGTTCAGAAAAAAATATATTTTTTTTTTCAATTGAAGTTGCCATGAAAAATCATCTGAGTTGCCGTCATTACCATTGGTGCCAACATAACCACTGCAGCCCGGCGAGAAGCGTCGCACAATTTAACCAACAAAATAAATTAGCTTTGGATGTATAATAAATTTTATAACGGCTTATATAAGTGACTATAAAATCATTTAACATTTACACATCTTATTTTTTTAAGAACCTATTTTTCAAACTTCCAAAATATCTACTCACAGTTTCAGGTTTTATTTTTGATTCTTCACCTTTGAAAAAGGAAAAGAAAGTAATTCTTTCCTTTGTAAGCCTTCATTATGCAATTATTTTTTATTTCATCAAAATGAAACAGTTGGTAATAGAGTGAAGAAAATTTCTTATTATCTTTTAGAGCATCTAAACAACATATATCTCATAAAAATTTCTTTTAAGAGGGTAAGGGGTATTAAAAATTCTTAAAATTTAAAATAAAAACTCAAATGAAATTTTAATTCCTTAAATTTTACTGTAATATTGTCATTTGAGATCCACCACAGAAGGCTTTATCTTCATCACTGGCTGTGATAGGGTAGTAATTCTTTTTAAATACATATACTTGAGTTGACAGATTATTTGGGTTCGAGATTCGATTCGGGTTCGGGATTCGGCGCATGTTATATTTATGATTCGGTATTCGGATTCAATTCGGTAAAATTTGGATTCGACCCATCCCTAGTGGAAACAGGATCACATTTGGGGAAGTGCAGAGAATGGCCGATGGATTGTGGTGCAATAAAACTGCTGGTTTAGATGAAATTAATCCAGAAGTCATCAAATACAAAGTGGAAAGTCCGATCTCAAATGGTTACACAGTATAATTGAAATGGCATGGGAGTCAAGACAGGTTCCGTTTGCTGGACTAAAGCAGTATCTCATCAATTTTCAAGCATGGAAGGCTTGGTATTGCAGAAAATATAATTAAAAAGTTACTGACCTAAAGTCCAATGCACGTCTTAGCCAGGTAGTAGAGCACATAGAATACTTTTGCAAGGGTTTTACTAAGCAGGATCATGTTGTGATAGTTGGAAACAGTATTGACAGGGATCAGGGATACAATACTGAAAGTGATCTTGGGAAAAACAGCTTCTGTAACTAATCACGCAAATGTTGGGCTTGTGCCTGCATTCACACAGTGTGTTTGGTCCCAGTTGAACAACTCAGTAAGGAGGGTCAGTTTGGCATCAGATCAGCTGCTCAGGATGGCTGCTGCATCTGACATGGGTTTAGTTCCTGTGGATTCTATTTGTAGATGGGACTGCACTAGGCATGACCTGCATCTCAATAGGAAAGGGAAAGCTAAAATGGCCAGGTTGATAGCAAAGTCAATAAGAGGGACCCAAACTCATGGAAGTACCTCTTTTTTGGGCTAAGATCAGTGTCTGATGATAATCTCACACAGGCAGGCCCTAAAAGTGTCAAAACATCGCAAGATTCTTGCAAAAGTACAGTGAAAAATACTGTTAATATATTTCATCAAAATATAGGGGGATTATAGAATAAAGTAGATGAGCTTCTGGTTTGTTAGGAACATACAGAAACAGAGGATTTAATAGATGTACTATGTCTATTTGAGCACAACATCAGAGGACACAGCAGTGCCCCTGCCAAGTCTAGTGCACAGCTGTACCCTCCTTTTCTTTGAGCAGTTCATGGCCCTTTCGAACCCCCTGTATCTTCATTGTGGGTAAAGCTAGAAGCCTGAATGTGTGGTTCAGGAGAGTATCTACTGTAACTAGCTATATTTTCAAATTATACTATTCTACACCTGATAGTTTACGAAACATTAGCAGTCGAAAATCACTAAGTCTGTAAACACTGACTCACTGATCATCAAAATTTTAAGGTACTTCTAGCAGATGCATAAACATCATTATTTAGATAGTGTTTATCCTGTAATGGGAGGACAAATTTGAACATCTGTAAATATTAATTCTGTTCTCAAACACGTTTTTGCTTTCCGGAGAGTATCTGCTATTTTGGTGTTCCAAGGATTGTCTTGATAGTAGTCTTGTGGTAGAGCGACGGGTTCTCATTGTGGAGATTGTGGGTTTGATTCCTGGTGCCATAATAAATTTTTATTTTCATTTTAAAGTTGTCAGAAAAGACATGTGGCACCTGATTAGAGAAGGAACAATTACTGATAAGATACAGCTTAAATGGAAACAATACCAATCACACCTATATTCTAACTTCATTTCAGCTATAAATGAGAAAACTGTTGCTTGTAATGTTGAAAATTCCATCACATGATGCGGGGCAAAAACCTTAGACCAAGAGCAAGAATGTTAGATGTTGGTTTCAAACCACAACACAGCAGAGAGAGGGAGATGCCATTGATGTGGGAGATGCGCAGTATGTTATCTGTGGTCTGTGATAGAGTACAAACTCTCTGGAGTGAGTATTGCATTCTGACTTCTTGAGGAGATGCTGGTTCTGCTCACGTTATCAACATTAAGCAGGGATTGCTCATGATGATATTATATAAATACGCTAACTTGAAAATTTAAGTACTGATTTTTTATGATAATTTTATGATGAGGCCAATGAAACTCATACTTCGAAAGACGGTTTGCTGTAGATAAAACAATAATCATGAGTGTACATGGCCATTAAGAGTGGTAAAATGAAACATGTTTTCATATATACAGCTCGGATCATGATTTAAATTCTACAATTGTAATAAAAAGTAAACATCAAAAACTTAATTGCTGTCAACTACTTCCCTAGGGATGATTGATATAAGATATACATCGATGGTAACAATATTAACACCAATACTATACTTACATCAATGTTTTGGGTGCCAAAACAAACAATCCTTGGTAGCACCACTAACACACTACCGAATACAAATTATTGCTCTCCCTGTCACTTTAATCAACTTTTCAACAATTATTTGTGTACAGATGTAACAGTCATAAGAAATAGGGATAAACTGATATAATTTCGCCACATTTACAGTTTTGATGTAAAGGCTAAATTTTACTTACGGTGTTGGCAACGAAATGTTCGGTTTATGAAGACTACATACAAGAACCTGTCAACTACACAGCAGGAACAGAATTAATTATGTACATCATAGTTAACACAGATGACTATGCTCCTCAGTGTACTTGACTGGTTTTCCAAAGTGTCTCATCTGTCACTGCCAACTTCAGCACACTATGCCACTTCTGCCGTAAGTAAAATTCTATCGTGTCCCAGACAAAGATATAGTATACAAAACAGACCAAACATTTATATTCATCTATCTTGTTTGTGGCTTGGCATCTTAGGCTATATAAATTACTTTGATCATCAAGTTGAATCTTCAGTAGGGAAATATATATAGTCCGATATTTTCATACCATCAATGTGCCACATACATATATTAACTACAGTAAGTCTATGATGGTCTACGACATGAATGTCTGTGGATCAGCCTTGGTATCATGTTAAAGATACTTTATCAAAGATATTGGGCAAATGTGTCAAGAAGATTAGTGTAATGCGAGTGCCAGCATGCCGAAGAGTCTCTATCGAAGAAGAAAATTAGTGTAATATTGAAGTTAGTGTGAGTGCCAATGTGCCGTCCATAATGCTGAAATACTGTTATTATGAGTAGTTTGATGATTGAAACACTTATTTGTTTACTTATATTAGTTGCTAGCGATTTTGATGTTTGTATAATTTTAGGCTATATGCTTTAAGTTCAGAAACTCATATTAGGTACTTAATGTTAACTATCTTATGTTTGCAGAAACTGAAAGCATGAATTTTGCAACCTCAAATAGTTTACTTAAATGATGATTAGGTTAATACTCATTCCACTGATCATGAACACGACACTTTGCAACGATGTGGAACGTGGCAGGTTAATGAAGGGTGTCTGTACAAGACGTTACACTACAGAAAATATTACATGCAAATTTTTATTTTTTTGTTGTTGTTGTGGTCTTCAGTCCGGAGACTGGTTTGATGCAGCTCTCCACAATACCCTATCCTGAGCAAGCCTCTTCATCTCCACGTAAGAACGGCAACCTACATCTGTCTGAATCTGCTTACTGTATCCATCTCTTGGTCTTCCTCTGCGATTTTTACCCCACACACTTCCCTCTAATGCTAAATTCGCGATTCCTTTATGTCTAAGAATGTGTCCTACCAATCTATCCCTTCTTTTAGTCAAGGTATGCCAGAAATTTCTTTTCTCCCCAATCCTGTTCAGTACGTCCTCATTAGTTACGCGATCCACCCACCTAATCTTCAGCATTCTTCTGTAGCACCATATTTCAAAAGCCTCAATCCTCTTCCTGTCCGCACTGTTTATTGTCCATGTCTCACTCCCATACAAGGCAACACTCCATACAAATGCCTTCAGAAAGGACTTCCTTAGGCTTAAATCAATATTCGATGTTAACAAATTTCTCTTTTTCAAAAACGCTTTTCTACCCATTGCCATTCTGCATTTTATATCCTCTGTACTACGACCATCATTTGTTATTTTACTGCCCAAGTAACAAAACTCATCTACCTCCTTTATTGCTTCGTTTCCCAATCTAATTCCTTCAGCATCACCTGATTTCCTTACACTGCACTCCATTACCCTAGTTTTGCTCTTGTTAATGTTCATCTTATATGCAATTTTCAGCACACTGTCCATTCCGTTCAATTGCTCTTCCAGGTCCTTTGCTGTATCTGACAGAATTACTATGTCGTCGGCAAAACGCAAGGTTTTCAATTCTTCACCCTGAACTTTAATTCCTTCTCCAAATTTCTCCTTGCTTTCCTTTATAGCTTGCTCAATGTACAAATTGAATAACATTGGAGAAAGGCTACAACCCTGTCTTACCCCCTTTCCAACCACTGCATCCCTTTCATGCCCTTCAACTCTGACAACCGCTGTCTGGTTTTTGTACAAGTTGTAAATAACCTTACGCTCCCTATATTTTACTCCTGCTTGCTTCAGAACTTGAAAGAGTTTATTCCAATCAACATTGTCAAAAGCCTTCTCCAAATCTACAAAAGCTAGAAATGTGGGTTTGCCTTTTCTTAATCTATCTTCTAGGATAAGCCGTAAAGTGAGTATTGCCTCCCGAGTTCCTACATTTCTCCTGAACCCAAACTGATCTTCCCCGAGGTCGGTTTCTACCAGCTTTTCCATCCTTCTGTATATAATTAGTGTTAATATTTTGCAACCATGACTTATTAAACTGATGGTTCTGTAGTTTTCACACCTGTCTGCACCTGCTTTCTTTGGAATGGGGATTATAACATTTTTCTTGAAGTCTGAGGGTACTTCACCTGTCTCATACATCTCACACACCAGGCGAAACAGGTTTGTCATGGCTGGTTCTCCCAGAGACTTCAGTAGTTCTGAGGGAATATCATCTACTCCAGGGGCCTTGTTACGACTTAGGTCTTTCAGGGCTCTGTCAAATTCTTCTCTCAGTACAGTATCTCCTATTTCATCTTCATCTACATCCTCTTCCCTTCCTACAATATTGTCTCGTAGTTCATTTCCTTTGTAGAGCCCCTCTATATACTCTTTCCACCTTTCAGCTTTCCCTTCTTTCCTGAGAACTGGTTTTCCATCAGTGTCCTTGATATTCATAGAGCTGTTTTTCTTATCTCCAAATGTTTCTTTTATTTTCCTGTAGGCTGTATCTATTTTTCCCCTATTTATACATTCTTCTACATCCTTGCATTTGCCTTCAAGCCACTCCTGCTTAGCTACATTGCACCTCCTGTCAATCTCATTTCTTAGTCGTCTATACTCCATTTTGCCTGTTTCATTGACTGCATTTTTATATTTTCTCCTTTCATCGATTAAATTTAGTATCTCCTGTGATATCCAAGGATTTTTTGTAGGTCTTGCCTTTCTACCTATTTGGTCCTCTGCTACCTGCACTATTTCATCTCTCAATTTTACCCATTCCTCCTCTACTGTTTTATTTTCCCCTGTTTCTGTCAATTGTTGCCTAAAGCTCCCTCTGAAATTCTTAAGAACCTCAGGTTCCTTCAATTTATCCAGGTCCCATCTCCTTATTTTCCTACCTTTTTGTAGTTTCTTTAGTTTCAGCCTACAGTTCATAACCAACAAGTTATGGTCAGAGTCTATATCTGCCCCTGGGTATGTCTTACTCTGTAAAACCTGGTTCCGAAATCTATGTCTTACCATTATAAAATCTATCTGGTATCTCCCAGTGTCTCCTGGTCTCTTCCACGTATACAACCTTCTTTTGTGATTCTTGAACCAGGTGTTTGTTATAACTAAATTATGTTCCGTGCAAAATTCTACCAGGCGGCTTCCTCTTTCATTCCTTTTGCCCAGTCCATATTCACCTACTATCTTCCCTTCCCTTCCTTGTCCTACTACCGAATTCCAGTCTCCCATAACAATTAAGTTTTCCTCTCCCTTAATTGTCTGAATAATTTCCTTTAGCTCCTCATATATTTCTTCGATTTCCTCATCATCGGCAGAGCTAGTTGGCATATAAACCTGTACTACTGTTGTCGGTGTTGGCTTCGTCTCTATCTTGACAATGATAATGCGATCACTGTGCTGCTCATAGTAGTTTACCCGCATTCCTATTTTCTTATTCATTATCAATCCTACTCCTGTGATACCCCCAATTGATTTTGTATTTATAATCCTGTACTCACCTGACCAGAAATCCTGTTCATCCTGCCACCGAACTTCACTAATCCCCACTATATCTAACCTCAACCTATCCATTTCCCTTTTTAAATTTTCTAATTTTCCTACTCTATTAAGGGATCTAACATTCCACGCTCCGACCCGTAGAATTCCAGTATTGTCTTTCCTGATGATCGCATCCTCCTGAGTAGTCCCCGCCCGGAGATCCGAATGGGGGACTATTTTACCTCCGGATTATTTTACCCGAGAGGATGCCATCATCATATGTTCATACAGTAGAGCTGCATGTCCTCGGGAAAGATAACGGCTGTAGTTTCCCCTTGCTTTCAGCCGTTCGCAGTAGCTTTGTGGCAAAGCCACATTAGCTGATGTTACAAGGCCAGCTCAGTCAATCATACAGACTGTTGCCCCTGTAACTACTGAAAAGGCTGCTGCCCCTCTTCAGGAACCACACGTTTGTCTGGCCTCTCCACAGATACCCCTCCGCTGTGGTTGCACCTACGGTACGGCTATCTGTATCGTTGAGGCACGCAAGCCACCCCACCTCGGCAATGTCTGTGGTTCATTTTATTTTACTAAATTAATATCTAAAAACCCATCCAATGAGTAGAAGGAGTTGTCATTCAGAAATTCTTTTAATTTATTTTTAAATGCTAGCTGGCTATCTGTCAGGCTTCTGATGCTGGTTGGTAGGTGACCAAAGACTTTTGTGGCAGCATAATTTACCCCTTTCTGTGCCAAACTCTCAAACTCAGATTGAGCTTTAGATAGTTATCATCCTCTCTCTTAATGTTATAGCTGCGCACACTGCTATTACTTTTGAAATGGGTTGTATTATTAAAAACAAATTTCATAAGTGAATATATATACTGTGAGGATACCTAAATCCTTAAATATATGTCTGCAGGATGATCGTGGGTAGGTTCCAGCAATTATTCTGATTACACACTTTTGTGCAATGAATACTTTTTTACTCAATGATGAATTACCCCCAGAATATGATGCCATACGAAAGTAGCGAATGAAAATAGTCAAAGTAAGCTAATTTACTGAGATCCTTATCACCAAAACTTTGAATAACCCTAATAGCATATGTAGCTGAACTCAAACGTTTCAGCAGACCATTTATGTGTTGCTTCCAGTTTAATATCTCATCAATGCACACACCTAAAAATTTTGAAAATTCTACGTTAGTTAAAGGTTTCTGTTCAAAGTCTATATTTATTACTGGAGTTGTCCATTTCCTGTGCAGAACTGTATATACTGTGTTTTATCAAAATTTAATTAGAGTATGTTTGCAGAGAACCACTTAATAATTTTGTGAAAAACATAATTTATGATTACATTACTATATTTGTATCATCATAAAAAAAACTAACTTTGCATCCTAATCAATGTACAATGGCAAGCCATTTATGTATATCGAGAACAGGGCCAAACCCTGTAGCCCCCATCCTTCATAGTTCCCCAGTTTGAGGAATTGGCTGTTGTTTTGACATTACATGAACCATTATTTCAACTTTCTGCATTCTTCCACTTAAGTATGAATTAAACCATTTCTGCACTGCACCAGGCAAATCATAATGATTAAGCTTATCTAACAGAATTCCATGATTTACACAATCAAAGGCCTTTGAAAGATCACAAAAAACCAATGGGTGATGTCCGGTTATTCAGAGAATTTAATAGTTGATCGGATAAGACATACAGTAGAACCTCATTTTTACCCTTTTCAAGGGACTTCATTGAAATGGTGTAAAATGCAGGAAAATGTAAAATGCAGGAAATAATGTTTTAAATGGTAAAATATGCTTACTGGATCAGCCTTGCATTTTCGTAGTTTATGTGTGATATATGTACATAATAGACATCTAAATACTCACCAGGGAGTTGATTATACAATAAAGGTTATCGAAATTTTTACTATTTTAAACGCCAGGCAAAACTGGTAATTTTATGGGAAGTAGAAATTTTTTACGTAATTTCATTCATTATAATCGAGGACGCCACTGCTGGGCTATAACACATCTTCAAAATTACCTGAACTGTTTCGATAAGTATTGTTTGGACGCCGCTGCCAGGCTATGTAACATCTTCAAAATTACTGCCTTTTACCGGAATTAATTATTTACATAGTAAAACTCCTACAGTTCCGTTCTTTGTGTATTATTCGATGTTTCACATGACAATATTCAAGAATTTATTCGCGTTCTCGAGTACAAACATATGCATAAGTATTTTTGTGACGTTTGCATAGGATCGGCATCTCTCACTATTATCGCTTTTTTTGAGGTTGTGGATATTATGATACCCAACTTTGACAAGTAAAGTTCTTTATTAATCAGAAATATGTATCACAAAAACAACGCAACTATTTATTCTCACTTCAACAAAGCAACTGGTTCTGATTGTTTGAGTACACGCCAACCGCTCTGGCAAAGAAGCTAGCGGAAAGACGAACTAAACCGCAACAAATCAGCGTTATTCTCTCGTTAACAAACCGTTCTGTTTGTCTGTGAACATGCCAGGCGCTCTGCCAAAGAAGCTGGTGCTTCACGGACATGCTTTCAAAAAGTGTAAAACGCAGTAAAAGCGTAAATATGTTAGTGCAAAAACGAGGGCGAATTAACATTGTAAACATAGGAAATTTGACGGGACTGACAAACAATGGTGTAAATGGCGGGAAAACGTAAAAACCGAGAATGTAAAAACGAGGTTTTACTGTATATAGCATTTTCTGTTGAAAAGCCTTTCTGAAAACCAAACTGACATTTGGTTAGTATTTTGTTTTTACAAATATGGAAGGCTACTCTTGAATACATTACTTTCTCAAAAATTTTCAATAAAGTTGTCAGATGAGAGATTGGGCTGTAGTTGTTAACATCTGATGTATCCCCTTTTTAATGCAGTGATTTGACAATGGCATATTTCAGTTTATCAGGGAAATCCTTGCTTCAGAGAGCTTTTACATTAGTGACTGATAATCCTACTTATCTGTGGGAAATAAGCGTCCAGTACCCAGCTGGAAATGCCATCAACTCCGTACGAGCTTTTACTTTTCAGTGAGTTTATCATTTTACTGATTTCAAGGGGAGAGGTTGGTAGAATTACAACTGTATCAAACTGTGTAGGTATGGCCCTTTCTATTAGTAGCCTGGTCTCTTCTAAGGAACATCCAGATCCTATTTTCTCCTCAATGTCTAGAAAATGATTATTGAAAATATTTTCCATTTGTGACTTCTTTTTAGTACACTTATCATTTAGTTTTGTGGTAATAGTCTTTCTGTGCTTTTGGTTGCCCTGTTTCCCTCCAAATAGTTTTAATTTTATAATCATAGGTACTGATCTCAGACATGATTCACATGCTTCTGGACTTTTTAATAACTTCTCTTAGTATTGCACAATAGTTTTTATAATACAGAACAATTTGTGGATCAGTACTCCCTCTTGCCTCTAGATACAGGTCCCTTTCACAGTTGTAAGATATTCTTATTCCTTTGGTTAGCCATGGTTTCTTACATGTTTTCTTATTTGGGGAAACAACTCTCAAATACCCTTAATGTAACATGAAATAAGTTATATTTGAGGTTTGCATCGGGTTCCTTATACACCTCATCCCGGTCTAGCTGCTGTAGGTTTTCCCTAAAGTTTGCAATGTTTATACTGCTAACTGTACGGACTACTTTGAAAGTCCGATTTGATTTACTGCATGGAGCTACATCATGTACTGCTCATGTACTGATCCTTGTCCACACCGACTTGTTCCTGTACCTGATGATGGTTCATGTTTCTTGTATTCTTTGTCATTCTCTATGTATGGGAATGTTGAGTCATCATATGACATTAGGCGTGCTATTGTCAAGTAGTGAATTGGGGTGAGATACGACTTTATATGTGTGACAAGCATAGAGATCTTTATACGAACGCTGGACTGTACTTGACGGCAATAGCAGCAGCCGCTTTGTACCCATTTACTTTGTAAGAATACAAAAATTGCCATTTGAATCATTCAGTGATGAACCTGGAAAACCAGTTAAACGTTTACGATTCTCTGGAAGTTTCTTAGGACTTCTGAGGTTTCTTAAGACTTTTTCAGACTACCCAAATACTGTTACATGAAACCAAACCAAACCAAACCAAACGGACAGGGATTGGATTTTAAGAAAATCTGTGTCTGATGTACAAAACATTTTACAGAAAAGGATTACCTACAAAAAGAAATGATATCCCATCAGAAACTTCAAATGTACAAAAATGCAAGTCTCCCGACAAATTCCTTCCACCATAAAAAGTCGCGATATCTCATGGGAAACAAAGTCTGTTATTTTAGTTACTGTTCATGGAACCAGCTATTTAACACCACCTCATAATTTTTTATCTAATCAGTTATCTACCAACATCTGTAGTGATTATATGAAAATTAGACATCTTTATTTCTATAATAAATATAATGACTTGGCAATCGCATGGCAACATAAACTAATATTTAAAACATAATATGAAATACTTGCCCGAACATTATATGTATTCTGATGTCATTATATTATGGTGTGATTGTGAAGTCATTATATTTATTACAGAAATAAAGATGTATAATGTTGATGTAGTCACTACTGATATTGCTAAATAAGTAATTAGATAAAAAAATTATCATAAAGTGTTGAATATTTTCATGTAGGCAGTATCTATTTTTCCCTCTAGTTATACATTCTACTACAGACTTGCATTTACCTATCAGTCTCATTTCTTAGCACTCTCTACTCAATTTTATCTACTTCATTTGCGGATTTTTTTTTTTTTTTTTTTTTTTTTTTTCCTCCTTTCGTCAATTAACTCCTGTATTTGTAGATGTTTTCTTTCTACCTATTTGGCCCTCTGCTGTCTTCACTATTTCATCTCTCAAAAACTTACTAACAGAAATTCAGAATATTTTTAATGATCATTCTTCAAACGTTGTGAATAAAATAGGGTCCAGATTTCAGTTGAAGAGGGAAGGCTGTTAATGGAAAACGCTATACCGATGCAATTTGATACAACTCAAATTCCACCCACCTCCCCTCTATAATTAGAAAACTAATAAACTCATTAAAAAGTAAAAGTTCACATGGATATGATGGCATTTTCAGCAGAGCTCCTTATTTGTTTAGAAACTATAGAAGCTGACAATGTAATAGATATACTATGCCTGTCTGAGCATCACATTGTCACTGATATGAATAAAGTAAATATTAGTGGGTATAAACTAGCAGCACATGTAAGTAGAGAGAAGAAGGTGTGGGGAGGAGTTGCCATATGTGTCAAAAGTTGACACAGTGTAAAAAATTTAGAAACAAACAATTTTTGTATAGAGCAACATATAGAAGCATCTGCCTGTGAGCTTAAACTGAAGGGTGGTTCTTTTATAATTGTCACAGTGTATAGCCCCCCCTCAGAAAACTTTCATTTATTCCTGAAATACTTGGATGCCTTGTTGTGCTATCTGTCAGATAGGGGGAAGCAAATTATTATCTGTGGGGATTTCAATGTTGATTCACTGCAAGAGTGTAATAAGAAGAATGACCTGGAAATCTTACTCGGTTCTTTCAATTTGACATCTGTTATTGATTTTCCTACTTGGGTAGTAAAAACAGCAGCACATTGATAGACAATTTTTTTTAGACCAAGATAGGTTTAACAACATTAGTGCATGGCCTTTCTGATCATGGTGCACATCTAGTTACATTATATGATATAGTTCCTTTCAGTAATTTGAATCAGTCCTCCAAAGTTGTTCGTGGAATTTATGATTCGACAATTAGAAATTTCACGGAAAGTCTTCAGCAGTTATATTGGGATGAAGTGTACAAGGAATCTGATGCTAATTTAAAATAAGACTTATTTCATGATACTTTTGTTAGGGTATTTCATAACTGTTTCCCCGAGAAATTAGTCAAATTTAATTGTAAGGAACCAAGCAAAAAACCATGGCTCACCAAAGGTATAAAAATATCTTGTAACCGGAAAAGGGAACTGTATCTGACAGCAAGAAAGAGTAGTGACCCAGAAATAATCAACTATTATATAAACTACTATTCTGTAATAAGGAAAGTTATTGAAAAATCCAAAAGCATGTGCATCATGTCTGAGATTAGTACATCCAATAATAAAATTAAAACAATCTGGACTATTATAACAAGGGACACAGGGCAACCAAGAACACAGGAAGACAGCATTAGCATCAAAGTGAATGAAAAAATTACAAACCAAATGTCAGAAGTTGAAAACACTTAATAATTATTTTTTAAATGTTGTGGAGAATATAGGATCCAAATGTTTATTAGAAGAAGCTAGGCAGTTAATGGAACAGGGCATACCTAGACAGTTTCACACAATGGAAATCCCACCCACCTCTCTTAGAAAATTAATAAACTCTCTCAAAAGTAAAAGCTCTCATGGCATTGATGGCATATCCAGCAGAGTATTAAAAGCTTGTTCCCAAGAAATATGTAGGATTCTTAGCCACATTTGCAATAGCTCACTGGAGCAGGGTATTTTCCCTGATAGACTGAAATATGCTATTGTCAAACCACTTCATAAAAAAGGTGATACGTTGGATATCAACAACTACCGCCCAATCTCACTTCTGACCGCTCTACCAAAAGTTATTGAAAAAGTAATGTATTCCAGAGTAGCTTCATATATTAATAAAAATAAAGTTCTAACAAAATGTCAGTGGTTTCCAGAAAGGCTTTTCAACAGAAAATGCAATACATATATTCACTAATGAAATATTAAATGCTCTGGATAACCGTAAATCACCCGTTGGGATTTTTTGTGATCCATCAAAGGATTTGATTGTGTTAACCATGGAATTCTTCTAGATAAGCTTAAGTATTGTGGTATGAGTGGTAAAGTTCACCAATGGATTAAATCATACCTAACTGGAAGAGTTCTAAAAGTTGATATAAGTAATTCACATAATATACAAAAAACAGCCGAGTCCTCAAAGTGGGGAACTATCCAGCATGGGGTGCCACAGGGTTCGATACTGGGACCTTTGCTGTTCTTAATATATATTAATGATTTGCCTTTCTATATTCATAAAGATGCCAAGCTAGTTCTCTTTGCTGATGATACAAGTATCGCTACCACACCCGAATCACAGAAATTAACTGATGAAATTGTCAATGAAGTATTTCGGAGAATTATTAGGTGGTTTTCTGTAAATGGACACTCTAAATTTTGAAAAAACACAGTATATTCAGTTTCACACAATAAATGGCATCACACCATTAATTGATATTGACTTTAACCAGAAATCTATAGCTAAGGTAGAATATTCAAAATTTTTAGGTTTATGCATTGATGAGGGGTTGAATTGGAAGAAACACACTGAAGATCTGCTGAAACGCTTGAGCTCAGCTACTTATGCTATTAAGGTGATTGCGAACTTTGGTGATGTACAACTCGGTAAACTAGCATACTATGCCTATTTTCATTCTCTGCTTTCTTATGGCATCATATTCTGGGGTAATTCATCATTTAGTAAGAAAGTATTTATTGCCCAAAAGCGGGTCATCAGAATAATTGCTGGAGCCCACCCAAGATCATCCTGCAGACAATTATCTCTTCAGAGTAGCCTCGCAATATATATTTTCACTTATGAAATTTGTTATTAATACTACAACCCAATTCAAAACCAAGAGCAGTGTGTAACTTCACCACCACGAGAAACAAGAATCACCAACATTCAAGGTTAAATCTAACTTTGGCCCAGGAAGGAATTAATTATGCTGCCAGGAACATCTTTGGTCACTATTCCTTCAAACCGTCTTGATTGCAAAATATTTTTGAAGGAATATTTATTCTAACTGACTGCTGCTGTACACCAGGGATTGGAAATCATTTTATCTTTGGTCACTTGGCAAATAGCATCGGAAGTCTGACAGCCAACTACCATTTTTTTAGTTGCCTTTTGAATGGCAACTCTTCCTAGTCAGTAGATGAATTTGTATAAATTAGTGATATTACATAATAATAATAATAATAATAATAATAATAGTAATAATAATAATAATAATAATAATAATGAAAAGAATGCATGTCTTCAAATATCATTAAACTATTAAACTGACGTGTTCCATATATTTACGAAATGTCATATCCATGAACTAATCTAACAGATGCCATTATTCCATAAACGACACAAAATTTAAAAAGTACACACATCCAGAAGGACTGGAAAATTAATTAAATCCATTGGGTTCTCTATAATTGACGTTCTGCTCAAAGCTTATCAAAGTTTCAATTGTTCATGGTCAGTTGCTGAGTAAAAAACAATTTTTTTGTACCAAAACTGCAAATTTTGGGAATGGCCGCATTTATAGTTGCTATTTATTCCAAATAGTCAAAATTTTAATCCTGTGTTCTTAATATTTACACAGAACTAACTAATTTTTCCAGTATCACTGTTAGTGAGATCGAGAGGTCCAAAGTCAATGTAATTATGAATATTCAAGAAAGAAAATTTTGACATTTTTCTACCACCATAGTAAATGGTTCAATTTAACTGTATATGCTTAGGCATTTTTCTAGAAAAACTACTTTCCCAAATTTTAAAAATCTGTATCAGTGATCAAGGTAGGTATATCTGAGAACCTTTTTTTTTCGGTAACAGAAGTAAAAGTTATTCTGTACCTTCCATTCATGGAATTTCATCTAAATTTTTATCTCATGTTCTTGAGATGATATTCTCAGGGTAACTCAAAAATATTTTCGACCTAACTATCTGTTAACGAGATGCAGAGGTTGAAAGTAATCTTTTTATCCCTGGTTTGATGCAGCTCTCTGCCATACTCTATCCTGACCAAGCATCTTCATCTCTTAAGAACAGCAACCCACATACATTTGAATCTTCTTACTATATTCGTCTCCTCATCTCCTCCAATGCTAAATTTATGATTCCTTGATGCCTAAGAATGTGTCCTACCAATCAATCCTTTCTTTTAGTCAAGGTATGCCAAAAACTCCTTTTTTCCCCAATTCTATTCAATACCTCTTCATTAATTATGTGATCTACCACCCCTCCCCCCAATTTTCAGCATTCTTCTGTAGCATGACATTTAAAAAACTTCTATCCTCTTCCTGTCTGAACTATTAATCATCCATGTTTCACTTCCGTACAAAGGAACGCTCCAAACACATACCATCAGAAAAGATTTTCTTACTCTTAAATCAATACTCTATGTTGGCAAATTTCTCTTTTTCAAAAACATTTTTCTTCCCATTGCCATTCTGCATTTTGTATTCTCTGTACTGCGACCAACATATGTTATTTTACTACCAAGTAACAAAACTCATCTACCACCTTTATTGTTTCGGTACCTAATCTAAATCTTTCAGCATTGCCTTATTTTCTTAGACTGCATTCCAGAACCCTTGCTTTGCTCTTGTTAATGTTCATCTTCTACACATCTTTCAACACACTGTCCATTCCATTCAACCGCTCTCCCAAGTCCTTTGCTGTCTCCGACAGAATTACCATGTCATCAGCAAAACACAATGTCTTTATTTCATCACACTGAGTTCCAATTCCTTCTCCAACTTTCTGCTTGCTTTCCTTCACAGCTTGTTCAATGTATAAATTGAATAACATTGGAGAAAGGCTACAACCTTGTCTTACTTCCTTCTGAACCACTGCTTCCCTTTCATGCCCTACAACTTTAATAACTGCTTCTGGTTTTTGTACAAGATGAAAATAACCTTCCTTCCATTCCTCATATTTTCACCTGCTGACTTCAGAATTTGAAGGAGTGTATTCCAATAAACAGTGTCTAAAGCTTTCTCAAAATCTACATAAGCTAGAAATGTAGGTTTTCCTTTCCTTAATCTGTCTTCTAAGATAAGTCGTAAAGTGAGTATTGCCTCATGTGTTCCTAAATTTCTCCTGAATCCAGACAGATCTTCCTCGTGAATAATTGTGTTAAAATTTTGCAACCATGATCTAGTAAACTGATGGTTGTATAATTTTCACACCCGACTGCACATGTTTTATTTGGAATGGGAATTATTATATTTTTCTTAAATGACTAAGGGTACTTCACTTGTCTCAAACATCTTATGCACCAGGTGAAATAATTTTTTCATGACTGGTTCTCCCATTGACAGAGTTCTGAGGAAATGTCATTTACTCCAGAGACCTTGTTTCGAGTTTGTCAAATTCATCTCTCAGTATCTCCTATTTCAAGTACTTCCTCTCCCCTTACTACAATAATGTCTGCAAGTTCATTTACTTTGTACAGCTCCTCTATACACTCTTTGCATCTTGCAGCCTTCCCTTTTCTATTCAGGACTCTTTTTCCATCTGAGTTCTTGATATTCATAGAGCTATTTTTCTTGTCTCCAAATGTCTCTTATTTTCCTACAGGCAGTATCTATTTTCCCCTAGTCATACATTCTTTTACAGACTTGCATTTGGCTTCTAGCCACTCCCCCCTCACCATTCTGCACTTTCTGTCAATGCATTTGTTAGTTGTAAGTAGTCCATTTTACCTGCTTCATTACTGCAGTTTTGTATCTTCGTTCATCATTTAAATTTAGTCCTTCCGCTCCCGGGACTTGAGTGACTCCTCATCCACTCACTTAAGACCTGTATTCTTCCCTTTTTCCCCCTCCTTCCTTTGTCTTTTTCTGATGAAGGCAACTAACTGTTGCGAAAGCTTAGCATTTGTGTGTTTTTATTTGTGTGTCTATCAACCGACCTGTGCTTTTTCGCCTGGCAAGTTAAACCATCTGAGCTATTTTTTATACGAATTTAGTATTTCCTGTGATAACCAAGGATTTTTTGTAAGTTTTGTTTTCTACCTATTTTGTCCTCTGCTGCCTTCATTATTTCATCTCTCAAAGTTACCCATTCCTCTTCTACTGTTTTACTCCCCCCCCCCCCCCCAACAATTTCTGTCAATTGTTGCCTAAATCTCCATCTGAAATTCTTAAAAACTTCAGGTGCCTTCAATTTATCCAGGTCCCATCTCATTCAGTTTCGGTCTACAGTTCATAAACAATAAGATATGGTCAGAGTCTCTATCTGCCCCTGGATGTCTTTCCGTTATAAAATCTATCTGGTATCTTCCAGTACTTCCTCTCATGATTCTTGAACCAAGTGTATGTTATGATTAAATTATGTTCCATAAAAAATTCTACCAGTGCGTGATCTGGAGTGCGGCAGACGGTGATCGCAGTTATGTGACTGAAGTTTGCCTGCGTGAATGTCCTCTTTTCTGAAGAAGGCTACTGGCCAAAAGCTTAAGTGTTGAATGTGTGTCTTTTGTATGCGCCTGTTGCAGCTCATCATACATCTTTGCAATGAGTTGTAAACTATCCTTATTACATTGTGAAACAAAGAATACTGTAACTTCTGAAGTATATTGTGTACAAGGATTCTATTATAATTACCTGGGCATTCCTGGGAAGCATAGTTCGAAGTAGTTCGACAACGTTTGCTGGTACTCCAGGAGGCAAGCCACTCAGTAGATGATGTTGCTGCTGCTGCTGCTGCTGCTGTTGTTGGTGGTTGTTAGGAAAATCTGCACCATCTGGCAGTGTACTACTGCTATTACCAGTGTTGGCATTGCTGCTACTGCAGGTCCCAACATTTGGGGAATACCTAGACGATGCTCGGGATAAGTCTACTGCTGCAGTATTAACCTGTTGTGTATCAGGTTCATTAGCTGATCCTTGTTGTTGCGACTGCATTTGTTGCTGAGAGGCTTGCTGTGTCGCAGCCTGAGATGCACCACGTCGGCGGCTTCTTATATGATGAGAGTTACATGGTAGAAATGGGTCAAAATAATTTGAACCCAAACCTGTCAACAAAATGTAGTGATTTGTAGCTTAGTTGAAAGTACCATGAATGGGTTGAAGTTACTAAGCAGTTTTTTCAAACCACAATACTCTATTACTGAAACAGATTTTAAAGAATTGGTTATGGTTATCAGATGCAGTAAAGGAACAAGAGTAGTACGGTACATACATTTCAAATCACAGTTTGATCTAATTTTCAAAAACAACATTGGAAAATAAATTTCAAAACACACATTTTACATATGTATAATTATATAGGGATCATATATAACAACTTTCTTTACAACCCAACTCAATGCAATACCTATTCCTTATTCGTCTCTTGTACCCATGTAATCCTCACTATCTTCCATAGGAAATTTCTGCAAGGTAAGGATCTCATCTGTTATTGACAGTCAGCATTTCGCTTCAATGTAAAACTCTTACTAATTTACTTGCAAAAATGCTGCAACACAACCATTAATATTTTATGTTCCCATAATTCTCTGCTTAGGAAAAAGCTTCTCCCCCAAATGCCTTTCAGGCATTTTGTATCTTCTTTACCCCTCCTGTAATCAGTTATTTTGCTGCTCTAACAGAAAATCGTACCTACTACCATACTTTTAATGCCTCATATCCCAGCACCGTCAATTCAATGTGGCAGCATTTCATTAGCCTGTGTTAATTTTTTTTTTTATATTTATTTTATACTGTTTCAAGACACTTATAAATCCATTAAGAGGACCTTTGTAAGCCTTTGTAGAGTAATAAAACTGCTACGTCATTGGCACAAAGTTTAATTCACCTCAATGAATAAAGTTCTCTGTGGTCCCATTAAAAACTGGTCCATTCACAAATTAGACAATGGCAGAGTGGGCTACAAGTTTCTTACTCTTCTCAACTATAAACTGATCAAAATTACTTGCTACTTGACATTTGGCATGTGGCATTAGTGTTGCCTCATAGGCAGCCAGCTACTCTAGGCTATAAGTGACACACAAACACAATGGTTCATTTCATAAATGCTGTTAATATTATTTTATAATGCGAGACAGTGCTGTAAATGGCCACCAAGAGTTAATGTCTGCAATGCTAAGAGCTCTGTTGACAGCTAATCTTAAGTGATCAGTGAATGAACTACAACAGAAGATGCATTTTTTAGTTCTTAATTTAATCCCATGTTGTAACCTAAACACACATGATGTACTATTTATCTGGCCAGACTGTTTTCAACAGTCTCCAGCAGAACTAAAATGATGATTTCTTCTTTAATGGCAAATAATGTTTACCTCTATAAGCAAACTCATACAGAAAATTTCAGAGATAGCCCTAAAAGCAAAAAAACTATTTGCTGTCATTTGTTAGCCTGCCTGAAGAAATCTTTACACTGATTAGTGGTTACATGAGATGCTGTGTTATGGACCAATCAACAGATCTGTTTGGCACTTAATTAAAGGTTATTAACGACAAAGCTGATATCAAGAATGAAAATAAGTATGAATAAAAAAGTCAATCCTAATATGAACCATACGTAATAAAGTAATAAAAACAAAATCAAAGTAATTTCAGTTTAGGTATTAAAATAATCACATACAATGGGGTTTGAACTGACGAACTTCAGCACAGGAAGCGATGATTTTACCACTACGTTACACAGCCACATTGTTAAATGCTTCTAATTCACAGTACATACCCAGTAACAATCCTGAATTGTAACCCTTAGAGCTTGCGTTTTGACGTAAATCATATTATGCTACTATAAATCTAAGCAAATATCTGTGATCTACTACTATTATATGCTACAATTAATCATGGCTTGTACAAAAGGAGTTCGTTGCGTGTGCATTGTGTTGTGCACGAGTATTTATTTCCAACACCGTTGTCCATGTATCGTTTCTTGTGTGGCTGTCATTAAGCCATGACATGTGAAATAATAATAATAATAATAATAATAATAATAATAATAAAAACAGACTTATGTATCAGCAACAAAGCAAACCAAGAAAATGAACCAGACAAGGAAATGGAATTGACCTGACCAGTCGTTGTGGCAGTTTGGCAATAGGAAATGGTTTGGGTATGACGTTGAGCACTCTGATGGGGGAAAGCAATTTTAGCGCATGAACTGTCTACTAGTAAATAATTCTTATCAGACTATACTGCTTCCCTTTCATGTTCTATAGTTCTCATAAATGCATTGTACACAGCATGTATGTGGTGACCGTTGATTTGTAGAGAGAGAGAGAGAGAGAGAGAGAGAGAGAGAGAGAGAGAGAGAGAGAGAGAGAGAGAGAGAGAGAGAGACCATTTTGATTATACAACAAATATCAATGAACACACACAGGAATTCATGACACCAGCTGCCAGTGGGCATGGTACTAAATCATTGGAGAAAATTGAAACTGTGCCCAGTTGGTATTTGAAACTCTGGCATCGTTCTTAGAAAGCAAATTATCAACTTCTCCAGGCACTACTACACAGTTTTATTCTGTGACATTTCACTAATTTCCTAAGAGTTTCGACCTAATGTGCATTGAAGAAAGGTTCATTGGCACTATTTGCCTTAATTATACATATACAGTTGAACCCCACTTTTACCCTTTTCAAGAGACTTCAAACAAAATGATGCAAAGTGTGGGAAAACGTAAAGTTTGTAAATAATGTTGTAAATGGTGAAATTTGCTTCCTGGATCGCCCTTGCATTTCATGTAGTTTATGTGTGGCATGATATATGTACATAATGATGTTGTGGTCTTCAGTCTGGCAAGGGGTTTGATGCAGCTTTCAGCCATTCACAGTCACTGTATGACAAATCCGCATTAGCTGATGTTATAAGGCCAGCTTAGTTAATCATCCAGACTGTTGCCTGGTGTGTTTGCATATATATATAAATAGAAAAGTGATGACTTACCAAAAGGACCGGCTCGTCGAGAGAAACAAATAAAATCACACACAAACACATATACAAGCTTTCGCCACCACTGGCAGCTTCTTCAGGAAAAAGAGAAAAAAAGGGGAGGAAAAGGGAAGGATATGGGTTTTAAGGAAGTGGAAAAGGAGTCATTCCAATCCCAGGAGTGGAAGGACTTACATTAGGGGAAAAAAGGAAGGTAAACAAATACACACACACTCAGACATATCGAAACGCAAACACACCTAGACAGATTATATATATATATATATATATATATATATATATATATATATATATATATATATAAAAATAAAAATAGAAAAGAGATGACTTACCAAAAGGACCGGCTCGTCGAGAGAAACAAATAAAATAACACACAAACACACATACAAGCTTTCGCCACCACTGGTAGCTTCTTCAGGAAAAAGAGGAAAAAAGGGGAGGAAAAGGGAAGGATATGGGTTTTAAGGAAGTGGAAAAGGAGTCATTCCAATCCCAGGAGTGGAAGGACTTACCTTAGGGGAAAAAAAGGAAGGTAAACAAATACACACACACTCAGACATATCGAAACGCATATATATATATAAAAATAGAAAAGAGATGACTTACCAAAAGGACCGGCTCGTCGAGAGAAACAAATAAAATCACACACAAACACATATACAAGCTTTCGCCACCACTGGCAGCTTCTTCAGGAAAAAGAGAAAAAAAGGGGAGGAAAAGGGAAGGATATGGGTTTTAAGGAAGTGGAAAAGGAGTCATTCCAATCCCAGGAGTGGAAGGACTTACATTAGGGGGAAAAAAAGGAAGGTAAACAAATACACACACACTCAGACATATCGAAACGCAAACACACCTAGACAGATTATATATATATATATATATATATATATATATATATATATATATATAAATAAAAATAGAAAAGAGATGACTTACCAATAAAATAACACACAAACACACACATACAAGCTTTCGCCACCACTGGTAGCTTCTTCAGGAAAAAGAGGAAAAAAGGGGAGGAAAAGGGAAGGATATGGGTTTTAAGGAAGTGGAAAAGGAGTCATTCCAATCCCAGGAGTGGAAGGACTTACCTTAGGGGAAAAAAAGGAAGGTAAACAAATACACACACACTCAGACATATCGAAACGCATATATATATATAAAAATAGAAAAGAGATGACTTACCAAAAGGACCGGCTCGTCGAGAGAAACAAATAAAAAACAAATAAAATCACACACAAACACACATACATATATATATATATATATATATGTATACACACACATATATATATAAATATTATAGAGGAAAAATTCCTAACAGGAAAAAAATATACATAAAAAATAGATGAAGAACACTTACCAGGCGAAGGGGCACAGGCAGTAATAGCAACAAATAAACACACAGACACACACACACACACACACTCAAAAATGCTAGCTTTCGCAGCCTAGCTGCTTCATCAGGCAGAAGGGAAGGAGAGGGAAAAGGAAATGATGAGGGTTTTAAGGAAGGGGGTAAGGAGCCATTCCAACCCACACATTTACACAGACACAAGTACACTTAGGCAGACATACTGTAGAACAGTTCTACAGTATGTCTGCCTAAGTGTACTTGTGTCTGTGTAAATGTGTGGGTGTATGTGCATTTATTTACCTTCCATTTTTTCCCCCAAGGTAAGTCTTTCCTGTCCCGGGATTGGAATGGCTCCTTACCCCCTTCCTTAAAACCCTCATCATTTCCTTTTCCCTCTCCTTCCCTTCTGCCTGATGAAGCAGCTAGGCTGCGAAAGCTAGCATTTGTGTGTGTGTGTGTGTGTGTGTCTGTGTCTTTATTTGTTGCTATTACTGCCTGTACCCTTTCGCCTGGTAAGTGTACTTCATCTATTTTTTACGTATATTTTTCCTTTTAGGAATTTTTCCTCTATAATTATATATATATATATATATATATATATATATATATATATATATATATATATATAGTACAGGCTGGTCGATAGGAACACTAAACACACACAAAAACACACAACCATTCGAGCTTTCGCCACCAGTGGTGGCTTCTTCGGGAAAAAGAGGGAGGAAGGAGAGGAGAAAGGGAAGGATACGGGTTTTAAGGAAGTGGAAAAGGAGCCATTCCAATCCCAGGAGTGGAAGGACTTACCTTAGGGGACAAAAAGGAAGGTAAACAAATACACACACACTCACACATATCCACATCCAAACACACTTGAAGTGTGTTTGGATGTGGATATGTGTGAGTGTGTGTGTATTTGTTTACCTTCCTTTTTGTCCCCTAAGGTAAGTCCTTCCACTCCTGGGATTGGAATGGCTCCTTTTCCACTTCCTTAAAACCCGTATCCTTCCCTTTCTCCTCTCCTTCCTCCCTCTTTTTCCCGAAGAAGCCACCACTGGTGGCGAAAGCTCGAATGGTTGTGTGTTTTTGTGTGTGTTTAGTGTTCCTATCGACCAGCCTGTACTTTAGGTAAGTCAAAAATCTTTATTTTATACCATTTTCCTACCTGGAAGGTCTCCTTCTATAATATATATATATATATATATTTATTTATTTATTTATGTGTGTGTGTGTGTGTGTGTGTGTGTGTGTGTGTGTGTGTGTTTACCTTCCTTTTTGTCCCCTAAGGTAAGTCCTTCCACTCCTGGGATTGGAGTGACTCCTTTTCCACTTCCTTAAAACCCATATCCTTCCCTTTCTTCTCTCCTTCCTTCCTCTTTTTCCTGAAGAAGCTGCCAGCGGTGGCGAAAGCTTGAATGTTTGTGTGATTTATGTGTGTTATGTTTCTATCGACGAGCCTGTACTTTGGATAAGTCAAACAATCTTTATATTATAAATGATTGATTGCCTGTATGTCCTCTTATGTATTCATACACCATTCATTCAATTGCAATGAAACTTTGGTGAACTGTTCACCGCACGCCCAATAAGGTTCTGACCCAAAAACTAAAGAACTGAAGAGCAAGACATCATAAATAATGAGAGGTCACCGTGTCAGAATACTGAGATTTATGAACAACCGATCTCCTCCCCCCCCCCCCCCCCCCGCCGCCGCCAGGCTTCACTGTAGATGCTGTAAAACTATCCCAACAGGCGTGACCTTGTTATGTTTTACTTCATTACTGCTGGCTGTCTTCGTAACACATTTTGCAAATAGTATCGATATGTATCACTAAATGTGCCATCAAATTTATATCACTGTACGACACATACTTCAGGACATATCTAATATATAAAAATTAATGTTTTTTTCTTCTTCCTATTTCATGCACGGCCATGCCGTATATCCGCAAGTGGCTCTGCCCTTGATTGTGTACTCCCTCCGGGTTATGGGACTGGAGTAAGTGGTGGTGGAAGGGTACATAGGGCAGGTTTTACAACGGGGGCGGTTACAAGGGTAGCAGCCAGAAGGTAGGGAAGGTGGTTTGGGGATTTCATAGTGATGGACTAGGAGGTTACGGAGGTTAGGTGGGCGGCGGAAAGACACTCTCGGAGGAGTGGGGAGGATGTCATGAAGGATGGATCTCATTTCGGGGCAGGATTTTAGGAAGTCGTATCCTTGCTGGAGAGCCACATTCAGAGTCCGCTCCAGCCCCGGAAAGTATCCGGTGACAAGAGGGGCACTTCTGGGGTTCTGTTGATGATTCTGAATTTGGGGGGATGAGGAAGTGGCTCTGGCAATTTGCTTCTGTACCAGATCAGGAGGATAGCTGCGGGATGTGTAGGCTGTTATTAGGTTATTGGTGTATTGGTTCAGGGATTCGTGACTGGAGCAAACTCTTTTGCCACGAAGACCTAAGCTGTAGGGAAGGGAATGTTTGATGTAGAATGGATGGCAGCTGTCATAATGCAGGTACTGTTGTTTATTGGTAGGTTTGATGTAGGCGGATGTGTGTAGTTGGCCGTTGGATCGATGGAGGTCGACATCGAGGAAAGTGGCATGGGATTTGGAATAGGACCAGGTGAATTTGATGGAACCAAAGGAGTTGAGGTTGGAGAGGAAATTCTGGAGTTGTTGTTCACTGTGAGTCCAGACTATAAAGATGTCATCAATGAATCTATACCAAACTTTGGTTTGACAAGCTTGGGTGTCTAGGAAGGCTTCCTCTAAGCGTCCCATAAATAAGTTTGCGTACGAGGGGGCTATCCTGGTCCCCATGGCTGTTCCCTTTAGTTGTTGGTATGTCTGGCCCTCAAAAGTGAAAAGTTGTGGGTTAGGATGAAGCTGGCTAGGGTATTAAGGAAAGAGGTTTTAGGTAGGGAATGGGTGGTCAGTGTGAAAGGAAATATTCCATCGCAGCGAGGCCCTGGGCATGTGGGATATTAGTGTATAAGGAAGTGGTATCGATGGTTACAAGGATGGTTTCAGGAGGTAACAGGCAGGGTAAGGATTTCAGGCAATTGAGGAAGTGGTTGGTGTCTTTGATGAAGGATGGGAGACTGCACATGATGGGTTGAAGGTGTTGGTCTATGTAGGCAGAGATTAGTTCTGTAGGGGCTTGGTAACCGGCCACAATGGTGCAGCCGGGATGATTGGGTTTGTGAATCTTCGGAAGTAGATAGAAGGTGAGGGTGCGGGATGTCGGTGGAGTCATGAGGTTAATGGAGTCAGATGAAAGGTTTTGTAGGGGGCCTAAGGTTTTGAGGATTCATTGAAACTCTGCCTGGACATCAGGAATGGGATTGCCTTGAAAAACTTTATATGTGGTATTATCTGAAAGCTGACGCACTCCCTCTGCCACATACTCCCGCCGATTAAGTACCACTGTTATGGAGCCCTCGTAAAACCTGCCCTATGCACCCTTCCACCACCACTTACTCCAGTCCCATAACCCGGAGAGTGTACACAATCAAGGGCAGAGCCACTTGCGACAGCACCCACGTGATTTACCAACTGACATGCCTGCACTGTGAAGCGTTCTATGTGGGAATGACCAGCAACAAACTGTCCATTCGCATGAACGGTCACAGGCAGACAGTGTTTGTTGGTAATGAGGATCACCCTGTGGTTGAACACGTCTTGGGGCACGACCAGCACATCTTGGCACAGTGTTACACCGTCCGGGTTATCAAGTGGTATCTCTGTCTAACTACTTAACTTCTTTGCTTTCTACAGTATGTCTACCTAAGTGTACTTGCGTCTGTGTAAATGTGTGTGTGTGTGTGTGTGTGTGTGTGTGTGTGTGTGTGTGTGTGTGTGTGTGTGTGTGTGTGTGTGTATTTGTTCACCCTCCTTTTTTCCCCCCAAGGTAAGTCTTTCCTGTCCCGGGATTGGAATGACCCCTTACACACTCCCTTAAAACCCTCATTTCCTTTTCCCTCTCCTTCCCTTCTGCCTGAAGAAGCAACTGTGTTGCGAAAGCTTGTGTGTGTGTGTGTGTGGGGGGGGGGGCGCGCGCGCGCGTGTGTGTTTTCATTCATTTATTTATTTATTTGTGATGCTGTCACACCTGTGCTCCTTCGCCTGGTGAGTAATCTTCGTGTATTTCTTATATATAATTTTTCCTGCTAGGAATATATATAAGATTACTTACCAGGCGTAGGAGCACCGGTAGTGATAGTAACACAAATAAATAAAACACACACACACACACACACACACACACACACACACCACACACACACACACACACACACACACACACACACACACACACACACACACACAAATATGCTAGCTTTCACAGCCTAGCTGCTTCTTCAACAGAAGGGAAGGAGGGGGAAAGGGAAATAATGAGGGTTTTAAGGGAGTGGGTAAGGAGCCATTCCAATCCCGAGAGAGGAAAGACTTACCTTGGGGGGGAAAAAAAGGAGGCTATGTCTGCCTAGGTGTGTTTGCGTTTGTGTATATGTGTGGATTTGTTTACCCTCCTTTTTTTCCTCCAAGGTAAGTCTTTCCCGGGATTGGAATGGCTCCTTACCCACTCCCTTAAAACCCTCATCATTTCCTTTTCCCTCTCCTTCCCTCTTGCCTGAAGAAGCAACTGGGTTGCGAAAGCTTGCATTTGTGTGTGTGTGTGTGTGTGTGTGTGTGTGTGTGTGTGTGTGTGTGTGTGTGTGTGTGTGTTTGTTTTATTCATTTGTGTTACAATCACTACCGGTGCTCCTTTGCCTGGTAAGTAATCTTCATCTACTTTAAAAAATAGATGAAGTACACTTACCAGGCGAAGGGGCACAGGCAGTAACAGCAACAAATAAACGCACAGACACACACAAAAATGCTAGCTTTCGCAGCCTAGCTGCTTCATCAGGCAGAAGGGAAGGAGAGGGAAAAGGAAATGATGAGGGATTTAAGGAAGGGGGTAAGGAGCCATTCCAATCCCGGGACAGGAAAGACTTACCTTGGGGGAAAAAATGGAAGGTAAATAAATGCACATACACCCACACATTTACACAGACACAAGTACACTTAGGCAGACATACTGTAGAACTGTAGAAAGCAAAGAAGTTAGAAGTCAGACAGAGATGCCACTTGAGGCAGAGGCTCTGTCCAGAGAACCAAGGCAAAGATGTTAAGATGGTGGGTGGGAAATCGAATTTAGCGGAGGTTGAGACCAGGTGGGCAACGGGAAGAGAGAATATGCTGAAGGGCTAGTTCCCATCTCCGGAGTTCTGAAGGATTGGTGTCAGTGGGAAGTATCCAGATAACACGGACGTTGTAGCACTGTGCCAAGATGTGCTGGCCATGCACCAAGGCATGTTTAGCCACAGGGTGATCCTCGTTACCAACAAACAATGTCTGCCTGTGTCCATTCATGCGAATGGACAGTTTGTTGCTGGTCATTCCCACATAGAACGCTTCACAGTGCAGGCATGTCAGTTGGTAGATCACGTGGGTACTATCACAAGTGACTCTGCCTTTGATCGTGTACACCTTCCGGGTTACGGGACTGGAGTAAGTGGTGATGGAAGGGTGCATAGGGCAGGTTTTACAACGGGAGCGGTTACAAGGGTAGGAGCCAGAAGGTAGGGAAGGTGGTTTGGGGATTTCATAGGGGTGGACTAGGTGGTTACGGAGGTTAGGTGGGCGGCGGAAAGATACTCTCGGTGGAGTAGGAAGGATGTCATGAAGGATGGATCTCATTTCGGGGCAGGATTTTATGAAGTCGTATCCTTGCTGGAGAGCCACATTCAGAGTCCGCTCCAGTCCTGGAAAGTATCCGGTGACAAGAGGGGCACTTCTGGGATTCTTTTGTTGAAGGTTCTGAATTTGGGGGGATGAGGAAGTGGCTCTGGCAATTTGCTTCTCTACCAGATTAGGAGGATAGCTGCGGGATGTGAGAGCTGTTATTAGGTTATTGGTGTACTGGTTCAGGGCTTCGGGACTGGAGCAGACTGGTTTGCCACGAAGACCTAAGCTGTAGGGAAGGGAACGTTTGATGTGGAAAGGATGGCAGCTGTCATAATGCAGGTACTGTTGTTTATTGGTAGGTTTGATGTGGACGGATGTGTGTAGTTGGCCATTGGATAGATGGAGGTCGACATCGAGGAAAGTGGCATGGGATTTGGAATAGGACCAGGTGAGTTTGATGGGACCAAAGGAGTTGAGGTTGGAGAGGAAATTCTGTAGTTCTTCTTCACTGTGAGTCCAGATCATGAAGATGTCGTCAATGAATCTATACCGAACTTTGGCTTGACAGGCCTGGGTGTCCAGGAAGGCTTCCTCTAAGCGTCCCATAAATAAGTTCGCGTACGAGGAGGCCATGACTATATATTTCCTGCTAGGAATTTTTCCTCTTTAATATCCATTAATTTGAATGTTATTTGCACAATTATTTCTTCTGTGGCAGCAATGCGCCAGGTATCAGCTAGTATGTAATAAAGGGTATTTGAATTTTGTGCTGTAAGTGCCAAGTGGAAATTGAGCTCTTAACTTTATGGGAAGCAGAAATTTTAGATGTAGTTTCATTCCTCGCAATCGACACTGTCAGTAAGCCTTTAACTGGCATTGCTTATTTAAGTAATGAAACATTGCATTACTGCCCCCTCCTCTCCAATGTTTCATATGACTATATTCGAGAACTTATTTGCATTCTCAAGCACAATTATACATGTATTTTTGTGACATTTGTAAACATCTTTTTGAGATTATAACATAATGTACAGAAAAACACACACAAGCAAACCATCATTCTCACTATTTTAAAAACGCCACAAAAAATATATACATAAATATTTTCACTTCACAATAAGAATTAAGTCTCAATGTGTTATGCAAAGCATGAAAAACTGTTTTTTGCGTAAAATAAGCTAAGTTGACACTCAATGTGGTGACTAACGGGATGCCCCCATCAGCCACCATGTTGTAGATGAACTTGGCATGTAATGAAAACAACGGAAAGTGAAATATATGTTTGAATAAGTGCAAAGTACCATGAAATTTGACTGTGTAAAGTTTGTAGCACTATACTTGAAAACTAAAACCATTGTAGCGTCGATTTGTGTCAATTATGTCCCCTCGAACATTGCTTTATAAACCTTAAATCATGGGAAAACTGTAAATGTATTAACACAAAAATGGGGGTGAATTAACATTAATATGAACATAGTAAATTTGCCAGGACCACCCAAATTGGCCTAAATAGAGGGAATACATAAAATCCGCGAATGTAAAAGCGGCGTTATAATGGATATATGTGGTGTCTATTTGGACATGTCCCAACAGTACGACCCAAGTTAGAATCCTGACTGGGCACAAATTTTCAACTTTCCCACTGGCAGCTAATTCCTTTTCATGTTCATGATAAATAAGTCTGCCAAAAAATGGTACGTATACATACGATTACATTGATAACCATCAATGAACCATGTCTTTTGCATAATCTGGTGTAAGGTGACTGCCAAGGTGTTCTCAATCTTATTGCTACTTGACTGAAACTACATTTGTGTTATCTTCAAACCACAAATTTTCCTCTCATATATTCCAAGTTGGGAGTGTGCAAGAAATTTGCACACCAAGAGTTAGTAGCTCCTCTATAAGCTTCCACGTACAAGATCATCATTTTCCTATTCCGGTATGACTTAGCATGGTCAAATGAATTTTTGCCAATTTTGCGTACGTTAAAAGTTGTTAATGGAAATTCCAGGAAGGAGCAACATTTAAAAATAAGAGAAAAGCACCCACTTATCTATAGTGAACCACTAGATGGAGTTCAGAATCACACGACGAAACACCACTCACAAAATTTTGAGCTTTTACTCTATCTAGCAAATTTACACATATGCACACAGACTCAAAGGCTCATGGTCATGGTGAGATTGATTGATTGTCATCTATTATAAAAAGCAAGTGCCCGTGCTGATGGAGACAGTGAGAGGGTAGTGAAGGATGACAACAGAAAAGAAGAGGGGGTCTGTACAGACGCCTCTGCAGCCACACAAGACCAGAGGAGTACAGACAGTAGAGCAAAAAGGCAATGTTAAAGAAAAATGAAAGTGGGGGAGGGGTGTATGACAGGAAGGTGGTGGTGAAGGGAGGTGGACAGGAAATGAATGGAAAGAAAGGTGGAGGGGAAAATGAGGGAAAGAAGAGGAATGCTGTGATGGGAGATGAATGCAAGGGTGCCCAAATGGGGACGGGGGTGGGGAGGGGGGCAGTAGTGAGAGACATTACACAATCAAGATGGAGAAGGAATTGCGTGGATAGAAGAGGGAAGGAGAATAGTAAAGTGAAGTGAATACAAATAAGAGGTTAGTGGACACTCAGGCCAGGTTGTTCGTGAGATTGCAGAATATGCAGAAGATACAGTTCCTATGTGTGTAGTTCAGACAAACTGCCTCCTCCACTCCCTTCACCACCTTTTCTACCACTCTCTACTCTTCCCTCTTCATTTCCACCACCCTTTCACTCCAAACGCCGACTCTCCCTTTAACTCCACCCTTTCCAACTTTTGTCTGCTTGTGAAGGATGATCCTGATCTTTGTAAAATACTTTGGCTGCAAGTACAACTCTCTCTCTCTCTCTCTCTCTCTCTCTCTCTCTCTCTCTCTCTCTCTCTCTCTTCTTCACACACACACACACACACACACACACACACACACACACATACACACACACACACACTGAAAACCCACTAAGATCACACAAACTAAACTGTACTGCAGGTCTTGGATGGTTATAAAATTTAGTTGTATTACAAGGTGTAAAACAATTACACATTTGTTAAGAGATGAACTGCAGTACAAATGCAGGAATAAAAGTAAGATGATAATATAAGAATATGATCATATGAAGATTTATAATTTAGATGAAACCAATTTATTATCCTAGCCATAGAAATTTTCAAAATAATTTTGAAATTGCATCTTCTTACTGGATCACCCTATCTTAAAATTATGCTGATACTCATTAATGATGATGGTGTAAATATTAGAGCAATGTTAACTATGAGTTTGGCTCTGAAAAGTATAAGAAATTCCAATGAACCGATAATCCACTGACCTTGCACAGCAGCTGGTGCAAGATGGACATGAGGCCTTGATGTAGAACGAGTCTGTGTTGCTGTTGTAGGATATGTAGCTGTATTTCCACGAGCTTGGCTGTTCTGCCCACCATTTCCAGCAGCAGAAGCTGGCACAGCTCCAGCAGTAACTCCACCTGTGGCACTATTTCCATTATTCTGAGTACCACCCATTCGCCCCATCATATGACCCCCTAAGGCATGTACTAAATTTTGAATAAACTCTGGAGGAGCTGCTCCACCCCAAGGAAATGCTCCAGAACCTGAAACAAATTTGAAAAATAAAATACTTTTGTGATCAATTGTAGATGTGTTCATATACAAGTCTGAAATATTGTGTACACATATGGACACCAAAAATGCAGTTAGCATGTGTAAACCTACTTTACTTCTACATGCAACCACCTAGCCTGATACTTATAAACACAAGTCTATTTCCCTAGAATATGGAATCATTTTACATGGTGCAAACCTACGATATCCGTTTAATAAAGACTCATATGAAGTTCTGGTATATATTCGTTCATTCTTTACGTGATATGAATTAGACTAGGAAAAATGAATTTAATTTTCACATTTACATACTAAGTGAAAAGACTTTAATTGAACTGCCCAGTTGAGCCCATTTTAGTGTTCTCTATGATTTGTTGGTCTTTGCCAATAGGCACGAATATGTATTTTTAATGTGATTTGATATTTTTGTCTTTCAAATTTGCTCGTATTTATTGTGTAAAAGTCGATAATTAAGACAATCTTTGAGTCGCCACTTGACTTGGATATTCTCTGGATAGTATGATCATCTTTGGTTTTCTGTGTGAGCTCTGGCACTTTCGTTTCTGCTAAGTGCGAGTGAAGTTGTTTTTTGTATATAACTGTATAGTTAAATTTTGGCGTGGACACTACATGTGGCATGTTGGTTTTTGTATTTTATTTTATTATTTATGTAAAGTGAATGAAATATGCTCAAATGTTAATAAATTTGAGTGATTTCTCCAAAATAAATAAATAAATAAAAAATAAAGTAAATAAATAAATAAAATAAAAAAAATATAAAGTGTCTGTGGCCGCATTTTTTGGATTATTGTAGATGGAAGGAAAAAAAAAATAATGCACCTTTTCTGCAACCAAAGTATAAATGGTACTAAACCCTGACAACCAAGCCAAATTTATGACAAGCACTGAGCAGCAGCAAGAATACCAAGTTAAGTGACAATTTTCACAAGCTTCTACAGCCTATACTTTTGTATTATCCATTGGCCATACCATTCCTCTATGGAACATTTTGTAACTTTAACTAATGGTTAGGGCTGTGAAAAGACATTTCTAGTTATGCAACCAATTCAATAAGTCTTTGGTAGTACAAATTCTACCAAATACATATTTTTCATGTGGCTCAAAATATTTGCAATAGGGAAAGAATTGGCAAAATTTAAAATAGTTCAGGAATAAAGGTCATGATACACTGAACAACAGAAGTATTCAACTACTGACAATCCACAAGACAGGCAGGCACACCCCCCCCCCCCTCTTTTAATTTACAACCTCTACAGTCACACCATACCGGGAATAAAGTTCTGGGACAGCAGTTTAACTTTTTGGTTATGGAGAGAGGTAGTGAATGGTGGAGTGAGTGAGGAGACAAAACTGCAGGGAACAAAGAGTTGTTAAGTGTGGCTTATAACTCACCAAAACAGCAGGCACAAGAGACGAATGTGTCACAAAGGCACTGTATCTGGTGAAACTGTCCAGCACACGTTGACTAGAGACCCGTTTTTTGCGAAATGTAGAATACAATTTTTTTTACAAATTTTGCAGAAAATAGCAAACTACTTGGAGATGCATTTATCCCAGCATAGCTCAGTGGTAGATCGCTTGCCCGCAAAAGGCAAAGGCCCCTAGGTTCAGGTCCCGGTTTTGGCACACAATTTTAATCTACCAGGAAGTTTCATATCAGCACACACTCCGCAGCAGAGTGAAAGTTTCATTCTGTAAGGAGGATGTTCAAGTGCAGTACAGTGCATTTCCTGCAGCTTGGAAACAGTTCAAGGTGCAAAAATGACCATGTTGAACTTCCATTAATGTAGTTCAGAAAGGCCATTGCTGGGGGAAGTTTTCAGATAACACAGTTTGTGCATCAGTTCTGGACAGGTATGTTGTACCCAGTAATGTAATGTGCCACTGGAAGGTCAACGCACTGTATATGCTGGAATATAGGCTGCACTTTTTTCCCCCCAAATTTTGGCATGCAAAATCGTGGTGCAGCCTATAATTCACCCCCCCCCCCCCCCCTTTTTCCTTTAAGTCATTAGTTTCAAAAATTACATGCTCACATTTATTTTTGTTTGAGAAACATAAAAACTATATAATAATCACACAAAAATAGTACAGTGAGTGTTTCACAGAAATGCCGCGGCAATTCACGAAAGTCGATGTTTCAATATACATAAAATGGTGACATTCTGTACCGAAAACTAGCCATAGCAGACAACTGTTTATAACAAATCTGTGCAGCCTTAAACAAAAGCAGTACGTAATACCCACACATCCTAAGCACAGAAATGATTTCAATTTGATGTGGTCAATGAAGTAATCTTTGCCATAAGAGTTTAGTGTGTGTCGCAGTTCTTACTGCGATGTTTACGTTGGTAACGCTTACGGCAAGCAGTTATAGGAGGGATGGCGCAACAACTGATTTGTTTATTTAATACAAATATTAAGTTCAAATCCTACATTTTAAAATAACATTTTACCATGCCCAGATTCATTGCTTCGACATTTGTTGAGCGTAATTTCCACGAAACGATGTACATGGAACTGTAGGCTATTTTGCAGCCTTTCAACCGAATTATTTCTGTTGTAGCAGCAAAACCACAGTTTCTATTTTGAATTGGAAAGTCAAGCAAGACTTTTTCTATGTCGGGATATTTACATTTTTGCCTGCGAAATGCACGATGACTCTTCGAACAATTTAATATTTTGTCCACACTTACAAATTAGCGCCGAACTTTATTCCATCCATGTCAAATTTGCATCCAACTTTCCATGTTCTTTACTGTGACAGGGCAAACTGAAGCTTACATTTAGTGGTGTAACTCTTACGTTCTTTTCTCACTACCACCTGCAAGCCAAAACATTGTGACACACACACACACACACACACACACACACACACACACACACATTCACACACCGAATAAAATCGATATTTCCACAGCACAGGTCTACGCTATACAACACTTCAAACGCGCAGTGACACGGCTTGGTTTTCTCCTCCCCTCACTTACAGTGCTGAATGACTATCGGCCTCTGATCGGCCTGTCATCTCGCTTTCTTTATTCATTGATTTACAGTTTTCCATATTTGTTTTGAATTTGTTGAAAAGTGAATGTGATTTCATAAACATGTTTCTGATTATGAGAAAGTTCAATTAGACAAAAATGAATAAATAAATATATTAAAAAACCTGCGGCCTATACTTTAGATTCCTCCCCCCCCCCCCCCCCCGAAACTCATGTCAAAAGTTTAGTTGTGACCTATATTTGGGCAAATATGGTAGTTCTTAGCCACAGCACAGCAGTAATCAGTAACCTTTTGACTGCTGTGGGTTTCTATAGACGTGGCTCTGCACCCTTCCCCTGGTTCTGTGGACGTCCTCAGGCACGTGGCTGGGACTGTCTGTCTATGTTGTTTATGTGTTCAGACATGCTGAGCACCTGCTTCATGTGTGCTGTGGTCCTTCATTTTTTATTTTTGTTTTGCATTTTGTGTTTTTATGAGTGTAAGTTTCACATTTTACACCTCACTGTAGTTGCACAGATAAATGTTGGATATACTCACTCAGAGTGACAGTGAATTTACAGATTTCAGAGTGTTTGCTCTGGTATATCCGTAAAACTGATTTGTTTCATCAGCTACGAACTGCAACAAGTCTTCCGACATAAATATCATAAAAAATTACAAAATATTTGTATTGTTAGCGAGCTGACTTTCGTGTCCCAAAGCAGAGTCATCAAAACGGCTGTTTTAATGGCTGAATATGGCTTACAAAATTATTTTCTTTATTATTCTTACGAGGACACGTGCAGTTGTAGTAGATGACCAAATTGCATTTATTTTAACAAAATATTGCCCGAGATAAAACAGCTCAAAGTCGGCAAAAATTCATGCTGAGTCTGCGCAACTTTACGTATGAAGTCAGATCAGTGTTTCTCTATCATCAGGTACTACCTAGACAATTTCTGAACTTTACCAACGTTCACAGAGGGCATGTGTGAATGGTCATTTAAAATTTCTTCGAAATCCATGATGGTTGTGCATTAAAATGATCCGAAAATAGTGACCGTAAAATGGTTCGGGGGAAAAAGCACACTTTAGTAATACATTTGACTGGAAAGGAAACAATTTCTAGCCATTAAATCAGAACTTTGAAGACAACAAGATGTTTATCGTACTTTTAGCCCGGCAGATGTACGATGTCGAATGGGCACCGATATTTTCTGGCGACTATGCCTAACAATTATTGCTGAATATTGCTCACAAAATTACTTTCTTTGTTATTCTGAAGAGAATTCATATAGTTGTACATGCTGGTCAAATTGCATTTATTTAAAAAATTATTGCCCGAGATAGGAACAACTCAAAGCAGACAGAAAATTCACACTCACTAGGCGCAACTGTGTGCATAAATTGTCTACAGTTCTACAGTATGTCTGCCTAAGTGTACTTGCTTCTGTGTAAATGTGTGGGTGTGTGTGTATTTGTTTACCCTCCTTTTTTCCCCCCAAGGTAAGTCTTTCCTGTCGCGGGATTGGGATGACTCCTTACCTACTCCCTTAAAACCCTCATTTCCTTTTCCCTCTCCTTCTCTTCAGCATGACAAAGCAGCTAGGCTGCGAAAACCTGCGCGCGCATGTGTGTGTGTGTGTGTGTGTGTGTGTGTGTGTGTGTGTGTGTGTATTTGTTGCTATAACTGTCTGTGCTCCTTCGTCTGGACTTCATTTATTTTTTACGTATATTTTTCCTGTTAGGAATTTTTCCTCTATAATATATATATATATATATATATATATATATATATATATATATATATATATATATATAAAATAGACGAAGATTACTCACCAGGCGAAGGAGCACAGGTGTGACAGCAGCACAAATAAATAAATGAATACACACACACACACACACAATCGCAAGCTTTCGCAACCCAGTTGCGTCTTCAGGCAGTAGGGAAGGAGAGGGAAAAGGAAATGATGAGGGTTTTAAGGAAGGGGGTAAGGAGCCATTCCAATCCCGGGAGAGGAAAGACTTACCTTGGGGGAAAAAAAGGAGGGTAAACAAATGCACACATGCCCACACATTCACACAGACACAAGTACACCTAGGCAGACATCAAGCAAAGAAGTTAAGTTGAACTTAACTTCTTTGCTTGATGTCTGCCTAGGTGTACTTGTGTCTGTGTGAATGTGTGGGCATGTGTGCATTTGTTTACCCTCCTTTTTTTCCCCCAAGGTAAGTCTTTCCTCTCCCGGGATTGGAATGGCTCCTTACCCCCTTCCTTAAAACCCTCATCATTTCCTTTTCCCTCTCCTTCCCTACTGCCTGAAGACGCAACTGGGTTGCGAAAGCTTGCGATTGTGTGTGTGTGTGTGTGTATTCATTTATTTATTTGTGCTGCTGTCACACCTGTGCTCCTTCGCCTGGTGAGTAATCTTCGTCTATTTTTTATATTTGATTTTTCCTGCTAGGAATTTTTCGTCTTAATATTCATATATATATATATATGTAAAAAATAGAAGAAGTACACTTACCAGGCGAAAGGGCACAGGCAGTAATAGCAACAAATAAACACACAGACACAACACACACACACACACACACACACACACACACACACAAAATGCTAGCTTTCGCAGCCTAGCTGCTTCATCAGGCAGAAGGGAAGGAGAGGGAAAAGGAAATGATGAGGGTTTTAAGGAAGGGGGTAAGGAGCCATTCCAATCCCGGGACAGGAATGACTTACCTTGGGGGGAAAAATGGAAGGTAAATAAATGCACATACACCCACACATTTACACAGACACAAGTACACTTAGACAGACATACTGTAGAACTGTAGAAAGCAAAGAAGTTAGAAGTCAGACAGAGATGCCACTTGAGGCAGAGGCTCTGTCCAGAGAACCAAGGCAAAGATGTTAAGATGGTGGGTGGGAATTCGAATTTAGCGGAGGTTAAGACCAGGTGGGCAACGGGAAGAGAGAATATGCTGAAGGGCTAGTTCCCATCTCCGGAGTTCTGAAGGATTGGTGTCAGTGGGAAGTATCCAGATAACCCGGACGGTGTAGCACTGTGCCAAGATGTGCTGGCCATGCACCAAGGCATGTTTAGCCACAGGGTGATCCTCGTTACCAACAAACACTGTCTGCCTGTGTCCATTCATGCGAATGGACAGTTTGTTGCTGGTCATTCCCACATAGAACGCTTCACAGTGCAGGCGTGTCAGTTGGTAGATCACGTGGGTACTATCGCAAGTGGCTCTGCCTTTGATCGTGTACACCTTCCGGGTTACGGGACTGGAGTAAGTGGTGGTGGAAGGGTGCATAGGGCAGGTTTTACAACGGGGGCGGTTACAAGGGTAGGAGCCAGAAGGTAGGGAAGGTGGTTTGGGGATTTCATAGGGGTGGACTAGGAGGTTACGGAGGTTAGGTGGGCGGCGGAAAGACACTCTCGGTGGAGTAGGAAGGATGTCATGAAGGATGGATCTCATTTCGGGGCAGGATTTTAGGAAGTCGTATCCTTGCTGGAGAGCCACATCACTTACTCCAGTCCCGTAACCCGGAAGGTGTACACGATCAAAGGCAGAGCCACTTGCGATAGTACCCACGTGATCTACCAACTGACATGCCTGCACTGTGAAGTGTTCTATGTGGGAATGACCAGCAACAAACTGTCCATTCGCATGAATGGACACAGGCAGACAGTGTTTGTTGGTAACGAGGATCACCCTGTGGCTAAACATGCCTTGGTGCATGGCCAGCACATCTTGGCACAGTGCTACACCGTCCGGGTTATCTGGATACTTCCCACTGACACCAATCCTTCAGAACTCCGGAGATGGGAACTAGCCCTTCAGCATATTCTCTCTTCCCGTTGCCCACCTGGTCTTAACCTCCGCTAAATTCGAATTCCCACCCACCATCTTAACATCTTTGCCTTGGTTCTCTGGACAGAGCCTCTGCCTCAAGTGGCATCTCTGTCTGACTTCTAACTTCTTTGCTTTCTACAGTTCTACAGTATGTCTGCCTAAGTGTACTTGTGTCTGTGTAAATGTGTGGGTGTATGTGCATTTATTTACCTTCCATTTTTTCCCCCAAGGTAAGTCTTTCCTGTCCCGGGATTGGAATGGCTCCTTACCCCCTTCCTTAAAACCCTCATCATTTCCTTTTCCCTCTCCTTCCCTTCTGCCTGATGAAGCACCTAGGCTGCGAAAGCTAGCATTTTTGTGTGTGTGTGTGTGTGTGTGTGTGTGTGTGTGTGTGTGTGTGTGTGTGTGTGTGTGTGTGTTTATTTGTTGCTATTACTGCCTGTGCCCTTTCGCCTGGTAAGTGTACTTCTTCTATTTTTTACGTATATTTTTCCTTTTTGGAATTTTTCCTCTATAATATATATATATATATATATATATATATATATATATATATATATATATAAACGAAAATTATAGAGGGGAAACTTTCCTCGTGGGATTAACAAAAATAAAAATAGGAAAGAGATGACTTACCAAAAGGACCGGCATGTCGATAGATACGAATAAAATCACACACAAACTCACATACAAGCTTTCGTCACCACTGGCAGCTTCTTCAGGAAAAAGAGGAAAAAAGGGGAGGAGAAAGGGAAGGATATGGGTTATAAGGAAGTGGAAAAGGAGTCATTACAATCCCAGGAGTGGAAGGACTTACCTTAGGGGACAAAAAGGAAGGTAAACAAATACACACACACACACACACACACACACACACACACACACACACACACACACATATCCAAACGCAAACACACCTAGACGGACATTTGTAAAAAGCAAAGAAGTTGGACAGAGATACCACTTGAGGCAGAGGCTCTGTTCGCAGAACCGAGGCAAAGATGCTAAAGATGGTGGGCGGGAATTTGAATTTAGCGGAGGTTGAGACCAGGTGGGCAACGGGAGGAGAGAATCTAACAATCACGGTCGTTTGTTATTACTCTGTTACTTTTCGAAATCTTTTCTGTCTTCTTACTTTCTCCTTCTGTTTATGTTTTACATAGCATTTTCACTCTATTTTTATCTCCCTTCTTAGTTAACAATTCAATTTTCTCCAGGCTAATTAGACTACATACAACAATTAGTATTAACTTGCGAACCTAACCAAACAAAACGACCAACGTCTTTATTATTCTTTATCATTTTTTATTCACATTCTCGCAGATACCGCCTTCAAAACTGCATCTCGATAATATCCCCCATTCATCTACATTTCTCATTTTACTGCGTTAACACAATCTCAGAACTTCATTTACTAGAACCTTTTATTGGCATTTCATAACAATTTTCGGCATTTAGTAGCAACTTCGCGATTATTTCCATTCCCGTTTTTCGGTGTTTCAGTCTGTTCTTCCGACATTTCCCATCTTTTTTCTACACGTTTTCACTTCTATTCATTCGTCAGAATATTTTTTTACCCTCCAACCATATTCTGCTACTACAGAACGAATCCTTACGGTACACTTTTCTTTCATCCTCACACAGTTTGCACAACTTTTCCAGATTTTCTTCACCCCATAACCTGTTTGGATGCCCATACAACCGCCACACTCCTGTGCATCACTTTGTTGACTAACTGTGATTGATCACAGTTTCAACAACGTTTCTCTTCTACCACTCTCTCAAACAACTATTTCTATTTATTCCTATCTGAATAATTCCTTTTGCAATCTGATCACCTTTATATCTCTCCCATATATAATTTTATTTATTCATTTTTATATATATATATATATATATATATATATATATATATATATATATATATTTCATTACCATTCAGTACAGATCTCTCTTTTTTCCATACTATTCATGTCACCCTACATTGACCCCATCAAATTTTATCTACATGCCCTCCGCAAGCATGCCTTTGCCCTAGCAGACTGAGGCCACACATTCTATTCATTCAGGCTTGTTTAACATTTGGCATCACCCCCAAGGGTCTCACACTAAAAGTTACCATCTCTGGCTGTAACCCATCCTTTCATCCTGGCTTATACCAATTCCAAACAGAACAATCCACAGCCCTCACCCGCCTGATCCTTAACCTACACCTCAACTCCGCCCATGAACACACCTGTCAACTCCTATCCCTGATCAAAATCCTTAACCTTTCCACTACCACATCGACACCTAGAGTTCAGAACATCCTTTTACAGGCCAACCACAAATTGGAACAGCATGCCACCCTCCACCTCAAAAAACTATCCAAACTCCTGATCACCCATCTCCGGAAAGGCAATACACTCTCCTTCAACAACCTCTCCGATAAACCTCAAGCTCCTCTTATTGCTCAGAAGCCCAGTCTCTCCCACCTACTCAATTTCCCACTTCCAACTCCACTCCCCCCCAAACCTCACAATCCTAATCCACACAATCCTGAACCACAAGATCCCAATTCAGTACTGACCCTCTCCTCTAAACCTCTCTCCCAATCTGAAACCTCCGTCCTATCCAAAGGCCTCACCTTTACTCCCACTCCCAAATTCAACCAAACAGCCCTTGTCAAAGACCTACTACCCTATACTCGTAGCCTTGGCTGGAGATATCACTTTGCCACGAAGAAAAATAATACTACTCCTGATGATCCAGTTCCCCCAAGACATCATTCAAATTGAACCCTGCCTAGAACAGTTCCGTCCTCCATCACAGCGAGACCCACCCGCTCTTCCTCAAAATCACCCCCTTCAAACCTTCCAGGAGTTCCTTACTTCCAACCTTGCCTCTCAGTCCTTCCTGAAAAACCTTAATCCTACTGCCAACATTACCGCAGCTGAATCCCGAGCTATCCGTGATCTGAAGGCTGACCATTCCATCATCATTCTCCCCACCGACAAGGGATCCACGACCGTGGTACTTCATCGGCGGGAGTAGGTGGCTGAGGGACTGCGTCAGCTTTCAGACAACACTAACTACAAAGTCTGTCAAGACAACCCCATTCTTGATGTCCAGGCAGAGCTTCAGGGAATTCTCAGATCCTTAGGCCCCCTACAAAACCTTTCACCCGAGTCCATCAAACTCATGACCCCACCGACACCCCGCACCCCTACCTTCTACCTACTTCCTAAGATTCACAAACCTAATCATCCAGGCCGGCTGATTGTGGCGTTACCAAGCCCCCAAAGAACAAATCTCTGCCTACATAGACCAACACCTTCAACCCATCATGAGCAGTCTCCCATCCTTCATCAGACACCAACCAGTTCCTCAATCACCTGAAATCCTTATCCAGCCTGTTACCTCCTGAAACCATCCTTGTAACCATTGATGCCACTTCCTTATACACAAATATCCCACATGCCCAGGGCCTCGCTGTGATGGAGTATTTCCTTTCACGTCGACCACCCACTTCCCTACCTAAAACCTCTTTCCTTAATACCCTAGCCAGCTTCATCCTAACCCACAACTTCTTTACTTTTGAGGGCCAGACATACCAACAACTAAAGGGAACAGCCATGGGGACCAGGATGGCCCCCTCGTACGTAAACTTATTCATGGGACGCTTAGAGGAAGCCTTCCTGGATACCCAAGCCTGTCAACCCAAAGTTTGGTACAGATTCATTGATGACATCTTCATGATCTGGACCAACAGTGAAGAAGAACTACAGAATTTCCTCTTCAACCTCAACTCCTTTGGTCCCATCAAATTCACCTGGTCCTATTCCAAATCCCATGCCACTTTCCTCGATGTCGACCTCCATCTGTCCAATGGTCAACTCCACACATCCATCCACATCAAACCTATCAATAAACAACAGTACCTGCATTATGACAGCTGCCATCCAATCCACATCAAATGTTCCCTTCTTTACAGCTTAGGTCTTCGTGGCAAACGAGTCTGCTCCAGTCCCGAAGCCCTGAACCAGTACACCAATAACCTAATAACAGCTTTCACATCCCGCAGCTATCCTCCTAATCTGGTAGAGAAGCAAATTGCCAGAGCCACTTCCTCATCCCCCCAAATTCAGAACCTTCAACAAAAGAATCCCAGAAGTGCCCCTCTTGTCACCGGATACTTTCCAGGACTGGAGCGGACTCTGAATGTGGCTCTCCAGCAAGGATACGACTTCCTAAAATCCTGCCCCGAAATGAGATCCATCCTTCATGACATCCTTCCTACTCCACCGAGAGTATCTTTCCGCCGCCCACCTAACCTCCATAACCTCCTAGTCCACCCCTATGAAATCCCCAAACCACCTTCCCAACCTTCTGGCTCCTACCTTTGTAACCGCCCCCGTTGTAAAACCTGCCCTATGCACCCTTCCACCACCACTTACGCCAGTCCCGTAACCCGGAAGGTGTACATGATTAAAGGCAGAGCCACTTGCAATAGTACCCACGTTATCTACCAACTGACATGCCCTGTGAAGCGTTCTATGTGGGAATGACCAGCAACAAACTGTCCATTCGCATGAATGGACACAGGCAGACAGTGTTTGTTGGTAACGAGGATTACCCTGTGGCTAAACACGCCTTGGTGCACGGCCAGCACATATTGGCACAGTGCTACACCGTCCGGGTTATCTGGATACTTCCCACTGACACCAATCCTTCAGAACTCCGGAGATGGGAACTAGCCCTTCAGCATATTCTCTCTTCCCGTTGCCCACCTGGTCTCAACCTCCGCTAAATTCGATTTCCCACCCACCATCTTAACATCTTTGCATCGGTTCTCTGGACAGAGCCTCTTCCTCAAGTGGTATCTCTGTCTAACTACTTAACTTCTTTGCTTTCTACAGTATGTCTGCCTAGGAGTACTTGTGTCTGTGTGAATGTGTGGGTGTGTGTGCATTTGTTTACCCTCCACTTTTTCCCCCAAGGTAAGTCTTTCCTCTCCCGGGATTGGAATGGCTCCTCATCCGCTTCCTCAAAATCCTCATCATTTCTTTTTCCCACTCCTTCCCTTCTTCCGGAAAAAGCAACTGGGTTGCGAAAGCTTGTGTTTGTGTGTGTGTGTGTATTCATTTATTTATTTGTGATGCTGTCACACCTGTGCTCCTCCACCTGGTGAGTAATCTTCGTCTATATAAAGTTGATGAAGATTATTTACCAGGCAAAGGAGCACAGATAGTGATAGTAGCACAAATAAATAAAACACACACACACACACACACACACACACACACACACACACACACACACACACACACACACCTTGTGTTTGCGTGTATATATGTGTGGGAGTGGGTGTGTGCGCGCACGTTTGTTATCTTTGCTTTTTTCCCCTTAAGGCAAAACCTTGCACTCCTGGGACTGGAATGACTCCTTTTCCACTTCCTTAAAACCCGTATCCTTCCCTTTCTCCCCTCCTTCCTCTTTTCCTGAAGAAGTGACAAATGGTTGCAAAAGCTTGTATGTGTGTTTGTGTCTGTTTTTGTTTGTAATATTTCGAAATCAGGCCATTTGACATGGATGGCCAATGAGCAGTCTCAATGCCCATAATATGTGTGTGTAGTAATCTGCAGATTCAAAGCATCGGAAAAAGTATCTGGATACATTGTGTGTTGAGATCTGACTGAGAAGGCCAGACAGCCTCAACACCAAAAAATGTTGAAAGTTACACAAAGGTCTTCACAAGCAGGCACTATCCCCAGATCTGATCTACAAACAAATTTTCTATGCCAACAATGACGCTAAAATTCAGATAATTATCGCAGAGGACACCTACCAGAAACTGCCATGGAAACCGACCGCAAGAATAATGAGGAAGACTTCAGAACTTCTTAAGCAATCATCGTCGGAAGAGGCCGTCGTCAATATTCTTCTCCCTCAGTCACCATGACTACCGATGCTTTAAGGGCTGCTTAAAATACACAAGACAGGGGTGCCCTTCGCCCAATTGCAAGGTGGTGACCCAATGGTAAACACACACACACACACACACACACACACACACACACACACACAAAACATATGGCCCCTCTCCTCACACCACATGTCTATCACTGTGGTCACCATATAAAGAATTCAGAAGGTGACGTTATGGTAAGTTTTGATATGGTCTCCTTATTTACACATGTTCCAATCCACTGTTTGGGTCTCCTGTCACAACTATTTGACAATACAATTGTGGGACTGTTCTAGGATGCATTGACATCATCTTTTTTCATGTATGGCAGACAGCTTTCGACCAGACAGATGGCGTGGCAAGGGAAGTCCATTAGCTCCTTCCATAGCAGACCTCTTTATGGAGAAATTTGAGGATACTGCCTTTAACACTGCTACAGTGCAGCCAAGTTGTTTTTGCTGCTATTGATATATTTGCTATCTGACCTCATGGATATGATAAACTGGAAGAATTCTTAGATCATCTTTACACTATTCAAAACCACATTTAATTCATCATGCAGATCGAAAACGACGGTCCTTAACCGCTCCTTGATGTCATCTTTTGCCAGAAAACCAACGGTCACCTCAGCCCTAATGACTAGGCTTAGTCATACGGATTGGTATGTCAATGCGCTCAGCAACCACCATCATGTGCAAGAAGTGGCATTATGAACACTCCAGTTCACAAAACAAAAGTCGTTTCAGATGCTGAAAGTCTGTCATGAGAGCTAAACGATCTCCGAAGTGTCTTCATGGATAATGGCTACAGTCACTGCCAGTCGCAACAAGCAATTTCTGGCAATAAAAGCAGAAAAAAAATATGGCGTAAGAAGGGAGCAAGAATCTCTCTTTTTTGTCGTTCTGTGCAACGGTGTCGGAAAAAGTTAGTGACATCCTAAAGAGATATAACATTGCTTCTGTGTTCGGGCCACCAGCAAAAATATGACAGATGATGAAGCCTGTAAAATGTGATCTAGAGCTCAAAACACCCGAAGTATATGAAATACCATGTAAGTGTGGCTGCTATTATGTTGTGAAGGTTAACATCCTAGTTCATCCTTATGCCACCCCGAAACCCAGCTCACTGCCACAGGGATCATATCCTTGTGGAAGACCCCGCTGCAAGACCTGTCCAATCCACCCACCCGGCACTTCCTATTCCAGTCCTGTCACAGGCTTATCCTACCCTATCAGAGGCCGGGCCACTTGTGAAAGCAGCCACGTAATGTACCAACTGTGCTGCAAGCACTGTACAGCTTTCTATATTGGCATGACCGCGCGCGTGTGCGTGTGTGTGTGTATGTGGTCTTGTGTACTTGCAGTGTGCATGCATTTTCTATATATATATATATATATATATATATATATATATATATATATATATATATATAATATAAAAAATAGACGAAGATTACTCACCAGGCGAAGGAGCACAGGTGTGACAGCATCACAAATAAATAAATGAATACACACACACACACACAATCGCAAGCTTTCGCAACCCAGTTGCGTCTTCAGGCAGTAGGGAAGGAGAGGGAAAAGGAAATGATGAGGGTTTTAAGGAAGGGGGTAAGGAGCCATTCCAATCCCGGGAGAGGAAAGACTTACCTTGGGGGAAAAAATGGAGGGTAAACAAATGCACACATGCCCACACATTCACACAGACACAAGTACACCTAGGCAGACATACTGTAGAAAGCAAAGAAGTTAAGTTATAGAAGTTAAGAAGTTAGACAGAGATACCACTTGAGGCAGAGGCTCTGTCCAGAGAACTGATGCAAAGATGTTAAGAAGGTGGGTGGGAATTCAAATTTAGCGGAGGTTGAGACCAGGTGGGCAACGGGAAGAGAGAATATGCTGAAGGGCTAGTTCCCATCTCCGGAGTTCTGAAGGATTGGTGTCAGTGGGAAGTATCCAGATAACCCGGACGGTGTAGCACTGTGCCAAGATGTGCTGGCCGTGCACCAATGCGTGTTTAGCCACAGGGTGATCCTCGTTACCAACAAACACTGTCTGCCTGTGTCCATTCATGCGAATGGACAGTTTGTTGCTGGTCATTCCCACATAGAACGCTTCACAGTGCAGGCATGTCAGTTGGTAGATCACGTGGGTACTATCGCAAGTGGCTCTGCCTTTGATCGTGTACACCTTCCGGGTTACGGGACTGGAGTAAGTGGTGGTGGAAGGGTGCATAGGGCAGGTTTTACAACGGGGGCGGTTACAAGGGTAGGAGCCAGAAGGTAGGGAAGGTGGTTTGGGGATTTCATAGGGGTGGACTAGGAGGTTACGGAGGTTAGGTGGGCGGCGGAAAGACACTCTCGGTGGAGTAGGAAGGATGTCATGAAGGACGGATCTCATTTCGGGGCAGGAATTAAGGAAGTCGTATCCTTGCTGGAGAGCCACATTTAGAGTCCGCTCCAGTCCCGGAAAGTATCCGGTGACAAGAGGGGCACTTCTGGGATTCTTCTGTTGAAGGTTCTGAATTTGGGGGGATGAGGTAGTAGCTCTGGCAATTTGTTTCTCTATATATTTCTCTCTATATATTTATCTATATATATATATATATATATATATATATATATATATATATATATATATATATATATATATATATATATATATATATATATATATTTTTATACGTAAAAAATAGATGAAGAACACTTACCAGGCGAAGGGGCACAGGCAGTAATAGCAACAAATAAACACTCAGACACTCAGACACACACACACACACTCAAAAATGCTAGCTTTCGCAGCCTAGCTGCTTCATCAGGCAGAAGGGAAGGAGAGGGAAAAGGAAATGATGAGGGATTTAAGGAAGGGGGTAAGGAGCCATTCCAATCCCGGGACAGGAAAGACTTACCTTGGGGGAAAAAATGGAAGGTAAATAAATGCACATACACCCACACATTTACACAGACACAAGTACACTTAGGCAGACATACTGTAGAACTGTAGAAAGCAAAGAAGTTAGAAGTCAGACAGAGATGCCACTTGAGGCAGAGGCTCTGTCCAGAGAACCAAGGCAAAGATGTTAAGATGGTGGGTGGGAAATCGAATTTAGCGGAGGTTAAGACCAGGTGGGCAACGGGAAGAGAGAATATGCTGAAGGGCTAGTTCCCATCTCCGGAGTTCTGAAGGATTGGTGTCAGTGGGAAGTATCCAGATAACCCGGACGGTGTAGCACTGTGCCAAGATGTGCTGGCCATGCACCAAGGCATGTTTAGCCACAGGGTGATCCTCGTTACCAACAAACACTGTCTGCCTGTGTCCATTCATGCGAATGGACAGTTTGTTTCTGGTCATTCCCACATAGAACGCTTCACAGTGCAGACATGTCAGTTGGTAAATCACGTGGGTACTATCGCAAGTGGCTCTGCCTTTGATCGTGTACACCTTCCGGGTTACGGGACTGGAGTAAGTGGTGGTGGAAGGGTGCATAGGGCAGGTTTTACAACGGGGGCGGTTACAAGGGTAGGAGCCAGAAGGTAGGGAAGGTGGTTTGGGGATTTCATAGGGGTGGACTAGGAGGTTACGGAGGTTAGGTGGGCGGCGGAAAGACACTCTCGGTGGAGTCTTTCCGCCGCCCACCTAACCTCCGTAACCTCCTAGTCCACCCCTATGAAATCCCCAAACCACCTTCCCTACCTTCTGGCTCCTACCCTTGTAACCGCCCCCGTTGTAAAACCTGCCCTATGCACCCTTCCACCACCACTTACTCCAGTCCCGTAACCCGGAAGGTGTACACGATCAAAGGCAGAGCCACTTGCGATAGTACCCACGTGATCTACCAACTGACATGCCTGCACTGTGAAGTGTTCTATGTGGGAATGACCAGCAACAAACTGTCCATTCGCATGAATGGTCACAGGCAGACAGTGTTTGTTGGTTACGAGGATCACCCTGTGGCTAAACATGCCTTGGTGCATGGCCAGCACATCTTGGCACAGTGCTACACCGTCCGGGTTATCTGGATACTTCCCACTGACACCAATCCTTCAGAACTCCGGAGATGGGAACTAGCCCTTCAGCATATTCTCTCTTCCCGTTGCCCACCTGGTCTCAACCTCCGCTAAATTCGATTTCCCACCCACCATCTTAACATCTTTGCCTTGGTTCTCTGGACAGAGCCTCTGCCTCAAGTGGCATCTCTGTCTGACTTCTAACTTCTTTGCTTTCTACAGTTCTACAGTATGTCTGCCTAAGTGTACTTGTGTCTGTGTAAATGTGTGGGTGTATGTGCATTTATTTACCTTCCATTTTTTCCCCCAAGGTAAGTCTTTCCTGTCCCGGGATTGGAATGGCTCCTTACCCCCTTCCTTAAATCCCTCATCATTTCCTTTTCCCTCTCCTTCCCTTCTGCCTGATGAAGCAGCTAGGCTGCGAAAGCTAGCATTTTTGAGTGTGTGTGTGTGTCTGAGTGTCTGAGTGTTTATTTTTGCTATTACTGCCTGTGCCCCTTCGCCTGGTAAGTGTTCTTCATCTATTTTTTACGTATATTTTTTTCCTGTTAGGAATTTTTCCTCTATAATATTCGTATTATATATTTATTTTATTTTATTTTCTCCCCTCACCCACCTCCCCACTCCATTCCTAAGCTGCATCTCGTTATTCGCATCTAACCCATCCCCACCACCGTGATGTAACCTTTCTATCCCCTCCCCCTCCCCTCCCCTCCCATCCCGTCCCCAATTTACTCGCCGCAGAGTGTGATTCGAAGTGCGGCAGTCGGAGGTGATGGTTGTATGACTGTGTTGTGTGCCTGTGTGATTGCGTGAGTGCTCTATTTTTTGAAGAAGGCCATGGCCGATAGCTGAATGTGTTGTATGTGTGTGTCTTTTGTATGTGCCTGTCGCAGCTCGTCGCCACGTCTTTGCGGTGAGTTGTAAACTGTCCTCACTATATTATTAATTCCAACCTGGACTTTCCATTATTATATTGTTTTGTTTTTAGATACACGTTTATTGATTTGAAGTGAATTTCCTATATTTCTAGTACATTAGTATTAGTGCAGCCCAGTATTTAATTCATTCATTTAATGTAGCTGAAACAACTGGCAACAATGGAACCACATTCGTTTCAGATTAGAAAAAATGAAAAGGGTAAAAGATGTATTATGACACCTACATTATCCAGTATTCTTACAACTCAACCTTAACATGTTACACTACATAAAAATCACTGCATTAAATGACGAACAAAATGGAAGGTACAGTAAATGTCACATGATGTGTTTAGTTTGTTTTGTTGAACTGTGGAACATTTATTTTACTGCATTTGATTCAGTTCTCCATCTAAGACATATAATTGGCACCAATAATGTGGTGGCAGGTATGCTTGAGTCACTAAGCTTGCACAACACATCTTGAATCCAGTGCAAAGAAACCAGTTTTCTCTAATGAAATTTGTTGCCTATTGTACTCAACAAATTCCTTGAGAATTACCATGTTTGTTCGACAACTGTGATTCCGCTTTCTACTAATATACCACACTGTCTGCAAAGGCCAGGAAACTGATTGTGAGTTCATCTTTCACTTTTCCAAGTTGAGTGGGTTTGTAGTAGTACCGATTTTTAAGTTCTTTCTCCCATTTTCTAGAGGCTTAGTCACTGTTCTTCAACCTTAATCTGTCACCTTCTCACACACCAGTCTTTATTTCGATATGCTTTGGTATATGAAAATAAATTTCATCAGTAAGAGTTTGCTTGACGAGTAGTACTGTTTTGTGTCAAGTCTATGATCTTGTAGGATATTGAAGAGACCATGTCGATTGATGGAATCTTACACCTTTTTGAAGTCAAGAAACGTACAAATGAGAGGGCAGCTTCAAGTTACCTTAGATAATTCTTCAGAATTAAACTGTGCTTTCAGTTCTCTGACAAAGACAAGTTGTGGTGGTCTAGTAAAAATGACCAATTTCCATAATCTAGTAAATGACTATGAAAATTCCTCTAGCCTTATCAACATCAAACTTGTCACTTTCTTATGTATTGGGTGGATGAATGTACATTTCCAATGTTGAGATAGGTGTTCCAATTATATAAATCCATTTGTCACACACTGTGAAATCTGAAGTGGACTTAGGTTCCTCGAGAGTTACACAATTATGCTATCTTCTCCAGATATTCTGTTGTTTTTGAGTCTGAGTGTGTGTGTGTGTGTGTGTGTGTGTGTGTGTGTGTGTGTGTGTGTGTGTGTATGTGTATGTGTATGTGTGTGTGTGTGTATGTGTATGTGTGTGTGGATTTCCTAATTGGCGGATGGTTGAGATCCATGATTTGTTTACACAGAAGTCTCTTCATAGTGGGACATTTGAGTAGCTCTGAGAAATATAATATTGTATGCAGATTTCTTGGTTAGTCAGTGCAAGCCTTATGTGTTGTTCAAAACATTTCAAGCAAGCGTCTTTCCTTCAAACGTCTTGTAGAAGTCTAATTTGTAGTAATCTTTGATGTGTTTTTCAATGGAGTGCATTTGCTTCTTCGTATGTTGCCACTGTATTTGCTGATTAATTTTGTGACATGTAGTCCTTTTGTAAGGCTCTTTCATCTATACATTGTTTTTTCACATGCAGAATTCCACCATAGATGTTTCATATTTTTCTTACTGAACTTGAAACAGACAATGATGTATTATATAGACAAACTGCAAGGTTTAAAAACAAAATTTATTCTAGAATGAAGTAAAAGTGCTCTAAAAGTAAGACATCTCAGGGGGGCCTGAAATTCACTAAAACTTTCCTGAATAGTGCTATCAAAGTGAGAGTGATATTTACATCCCTGTACAATCACATTAAAAGGAAGTACCTCCAACCACATGAAGTTGTGGTCTAGCTTTGAGCCATGTAACTGGAAGTTTTTCATCAACTTTTAAGACAGTTTTCCACATAGTTAGCTGCTGGAAGTAAATGTTAAGTTTGTATGTGTCATCAGTAAAAAAGGCAGATTGGTAAGCCAACACATTCAGTAACTGCAGCCTGGACTGTACTGTAGACACAAAGCATTTCCAGTCACTGGAATTGTTGCGAGGGATATGAATCATTTAATTCTTTATTTCCATACTCAGTAAGTGAATGTCATTAAGCATTTCATCCACATTATAAATATTTCAAAGGTAGAAAAATGATTTACCAAGATATATAGATTCATCTGCTTCTAAGCCAGCAATTTAAAAATTAAAACATTTCGTTTCATTCCATTCAATGATGGTGGTGGTGGCAGCTGGTTCAGCAACAGTGTTGAATAATTAAATAATTCTCAGTCTCTGTTGCAATATTTTTATTCTCTAGTTACGCGTTTCGCCCTGTTAACGCATCGTCAGACTGGAAAAAGACAAATGTTTTGTTACAGTCCATGCCAGGTACACGAGCTGTAACAAAACATTTGTCTTTTTCCAGTCTGACGATGAGCTAACAGTGCGAAACACGTAATAGGAAAATAAAAATATTGCAACAGAGACTGAGAATTATTTAATTAAAAATTAAAAAATAAACCAAAAACACACAATCATTACTGTATATTTCCACAGAAAAAGACAATGGCTGAATAAAAAATAGGCCCCAAAATCCAAGGTCACCTTATACGACTTTACAAAACAAAATTAGATTTAAATTTAGTCTAAAATTGGTAATTTCGCAGATGTGCTGAAGAGCGTGGCGTCGACCTGCAAATGATATATAGTGAAGTGATTAAGTATCGAAACGATATGTACAGAGTCGTGATTTTGAAGAATGTGGTTAGGCAGTAACCTAAGAATATAGCATTCTGGGTAATTTACAAGAAAGCTTACACACGAAGTAGCTAAGCCTGAAATGATATATATCGAACGTACAACTGTAAATCAATTTAGTGTTTCTGAACCGTAGATTTGGACGCTACGCGCCATCACATACTAAAAAAAACTTCTTGTTTAAACTATACTTAACCTCTTAACGCAACGCAACAGATGATTTTTTAAAAGTGAAAGTTACCCTAGGTACCCAGAGGAAATTTACATCGTGGACGAAAGATTTACGAAAAAAAGTATTGCGTAATTTAAAAAAACCTTTTCGAGCTTTATTAATTTACTGCGTGGACAAGAGTACATACAATACCCTATATGCCATAAAGCAGGAATAGAATTAATTATTTACAATGCAGCTTGATTTTACAATGTCACTTGTCAGAAATGTCTTTATATACCCAGAGTTGCACACAACAATTCCGGCTTCCTTTGAAATCCTTTATCTTCTGTTTTCAGGAATTTCGTGTGTTTTGACCCTGATTAATATGTGCATGGCACAATTAAATTTAGTCTCGGCGATAGTAATTACTTTCCTTCAAAACTTTGTGGTGGAAAAAAAAATAGAAAAAAAAGCAGAATGCAAAAAAGGGTGAAATCCAGTTGTACCAATCATGAAAACTACTTATGACAGCTTCTAACGGCATTATTCGGAACTTCCTGAAGCTTTGCATCTGAATCTAAGTCCCAGGCATATTTTTAGAACCCAAAATCTGGAAAACATGGTAACTTAGGGGTCGTCTTATGAAAATTTGTACCTCATCTTATCTGAAGGTCGTCTTATCTGCAGAAATATACAGTACTTAATACCAGCTGAGTATAAAGTGACTGTCACAGATCTGAGTTCACCTTGGAACACACTATTTTCAAATACGGAGCTACCTCGAAACTCTAAATTATAGTAACTAAGGTTCCTAATCACAACACCAGACAGAATTCATATTCATCCACTCAAAAAAAACAAACATGATCAGCCCCTCTTGACCTTACTTCAGAGTAGTGTTTTCGTTATCTTGGTAACTTACAAGAGGATAAGCCTAGGTAAATTAGTAACACTTGAAGGGTGAACACTAGGGTGGCCATAAAAAATCAATGTTTGAATTCTGTCAACAGGAACCCCACAAAGTGATCACCCTTTTCAGATTTTAAGGAAGTGAAAGTTTGAGCTCGAATGGAGACTTTAACCCATGCAAGTTACAAAAACTGCGTGTGAGCTGACTAGTGACATTTGCGGGCAGTATTTCCAGAACTCCACATTATTTTTTGTGATTTGTGTGTCAAATGAGCTATAACAGCTTCGCCATCATTTTATCACAATTATTGTATAACCATAGACTTAAGGAGACATATTAGATTATTCTTTTCCTGTATTATTTTTACCCACCCCCATGAACCACAGACATTGCCGAGGTGGGGCGGCTTGCGTGCCCCAATGATACAAATAGCCGTAACCATAGGTGTAGCCACATTAGAGGGTTGTCTGTCGAGAGACCAGACAAATGTGTGGTTCCCGAAGAGGAGCAAGCAGCCTTTTCAGTAGTTACAGGGGCAACAGTCTGGATGGTTGACTGAGCTGACCTTTTAACAAATTTTTAGGTCTAGGCTATCTGCATGGGGTTAGGAATTTGTATGCACTTTGGAGAAATTATACTTTTTAATAGGTTTTAAAAACAGGTTTGACTTTTTCATTAAAATTTTTTTAATAGATTTCAAACATTCTGTCGAGATTACAGCAGACGTTTAACAACTTTCATGTTAATTTCAGTTTTCTTCTGTAAGTCAATCAATATATAGCCTTCTCCTATGTATATCTTGCAAAAAGATCATGTATGTAAAAACTAAAGAGATTCGAGATCACATGGAGTTTACAATCAATTGTTATTACTGCGAAACATTAGTGTCATGGGAAATAAAGAATTAGGCCGTGTTCACACTGCCGGCCAGATCGGGCCGAGACATTTAACACATTGTTTTCAACTGCACTGTTCACACTGCCGGCCGGGCTGAGATGACTCTGCTTCAGCCAGCTCACGCCAAGCCGATGACATTGATAGTGTTTCATATTTCGGGCGTGGGCCGGTTGGGTTACAGTGTTGCATCTGCAGCAAAAGTATCTCATGTCTCCAGCCTGTTTTCAATACACGTCTCTCTGCATGATAGCTTCTTCTTCTTTTTTTATATTTTTTTAAATAACACTTGTGAAAGTATGTTCTGTTTACTTTCTCGGTATTACTATTAACTCCATAAAATTGAATACAAAATCCGTTATGTTTCTGTAGCTGTTCTCATAAGGAAAAACTCTACTGAATGTTAGTCAAAATTCATGGGTTGAGTCCATTACCACTTGTTTCTTATGTGCTGAAGATCTGATGAGTCACTACAGAGAGAGAACAATAGGAGTAAAATAACAAAATCAATGAACTGTTAGCTGACTCCAAGTAGATGGCAGTAAATAAGTTTTGGTCACCACGTTTCCTTCGATCTTCAGTGACAGTGGGTGAAGGTACCTTGTTGCTAGGGACAAAACCACCAAGGATCAAAAAGCAAAGCAACAAGAAATGAAACGGCACACTCTTCTCATCTTTTGCTGACCTTACCTGTAGTGTCTGAGGCTAAACTAAATCATTTTCCGAGAGCTACAAAATCGAAAATAAAAAAATAACTTTATATGACTTAGACGTAGATATACTTATAAATTTCAATATAATTTTGGGCTTCTTCCTTTTATTATTTCCCACTAGAAAGCCAACATGTATAATGTCAGGAAATTTTATTTCAGTCCATCAACACCGAAGTCGCAATTAACAATAATTTATTATTGTCTTCTAATTCCTAAGACACATTATATATATATATATATATATATATATATATATATATATATATATAAATAAAAATAGAAAAGAGATGACTTACCAAAAGGACCGGCTCGTCGAGAGAAACAAATAAAATAACACACAAACACACATACAAGCTTTCGCCACCACTGGCAGCTTCTTCAGGAAAAAGAGGAAAAAAGGGGAGGAAAAGGGAAGGATATGGGTTTTAAGGAAGTGGAAAAGGAGTCATTCCAATCCCAGGAGTGGAAGGACTTACCTTAGGGGAAAAAAAGGAAGGTAAACAAATACACACACACTCAGACATATCGAAACGCAAGCACACCTAGACAGACATTTGTGAACATATTGTGACATATATATATAATCACCCCGAATATTATAGAGGAAAAATTCCAAGCAGGAAAAATATATGTAAAAGGTAGGGAAACCCTTCCCTTCTGCCTGAAGAAGCAGGTAGGCTGCTAAAGCTAGTGTTTGTGTGCATGTTTTATTTATGTTACTATCACTACCTGTGCTCCTTCGCCTGGTATGTAATCTTCATCTAATGCCTCTTACAAAGTATGACCTCATGTATAACCAATGCAGATCATTGTCAATTGTAATCCGTCGCCACCCAAGAAAAAATTGTTTATACATGTTTTCTGGTTATGGATGATTAACACATCACGAGGGAGCAACAAGTGGCCAGAAATTCAAATTTTTCGGCACTACAGTGCTTCACGCTATGTCCAAAATCTGCAGAGATCGAAGGCTTGCAATTGTGGCATTACGCTGCTCAGATAACTTGCAATTACTCGTGAAAGGTGATCAGTGCAACCACCATTTCAAAAACTTTTCTGTTGTTTTAGTTCAATTTCACTCGCTATAATGTATTGTCTTAAAATGCACAGAACAGTAATCTGCCTGCCATGCAACTTTTTCAATACACAATTTGTATATCTAGCGCACACACAAACAGCGTCATTTGAAAATGACTTATGAATTATGAAAAGGTGAATGATTTATTTTAAACCTGAGATGTTTTATTACCATGTGTCCAACAATCAGATTTCTTAACTGCAAACTGTCACAAAAAATTGAGTGAGAAGCGTTAAGACAATCTCGCACAAAAATGAAAATTAAACATTTTTTCACAGGCAAACCAAAGATTCTAAGGTAAAAAAGTTGATAAAACGATGTGGGGTGGTGTTATATAGCGTCAAAATTTTTTACAACGTGAAAAATTGGAAAAGTGTATTTTCCCCCTTTTTTTCGGCTCAACCCGACCCGGCGTGTTGTGTGAAAGCCCGGGCTTGAGGCGTGTGCTGACAAGGCGCCATCCGGCTCCGCACATCTTGGCTCGGCTCGGTCGGCAGTGTGAAGGCAGTGGTACAGAAAGAACTCCTCTTCACATCTCATGAAAAACATTCATCATGTTCTGGGCTACTGAATGTTTTAAGTAGGGTTGTGTCCAAGTGGTTCAGCCAAATCCAATATTCGCTTCGGATTCAAGATTCAATGCATAATGGCCAAATACTACCGAATTCCGAATCCAAAGTGTTATATGGAAACCTTCAGTTACAAATGTTGTACTTTACTTTGCATAACAGTGTGCTTTCGTCAGTGTTATTTAGTTTATTTTCCATAGATCCACTGAAAGATGTGATGTCCTAAAACGAAACGATCTTACTTTAAATTTATTCAAGTGAAACCACTACGAAATTTACACAGTTGCGTGGGTATTGTGAAAACAATCTAGCATATTTACCCAAATCTGAGCCCATTTTTTTTTTTTTTTTGGGTGGGGGGGTGTCCAAAAACTGCCTTTGATTTAAATTGAGTACAAAGCGACCAAAGTTCTGAAAAATGGCGCTGGGAGCCGCCACAAGTAACTTTTCCCGTCTCCTACAAGCAGTGCAACACAGGCTTGCTTTGCAGGCACAAATATAAAATGTAGCAGCCTGTGAAATATTAGTAGCAACAAACAAATTTTTTTACGTAAATACCAACAATAACATAAGGCTTTTTAGGATTCTTCCACAAGTTGCCTTATTCTGATTTCACGTACTGTTTCGCTGAATTTTGTAATGTGCTGGGGTATGTGAACTGTAATGAAGCACTAGGATTTCAAGAAGAGTTATTTATTAATGGGGGGAAAAAAAGTTCTAATTGTGCACCATCCACGCGGGATGACGTCAATTGATCAACCACTTGACTTCTGTTTCAATAAATCATTTAAGGTCAAGCTTAAACACATGTACACAGACTGCCTTTCGAAAAGTGACAGACAACTGACACCAACGGGTCGTGTAAAACGTGCCAGTGTGCCAAAGGAACGATGATACATGGATGTGGGTTCCAAATCAGATAGTGTATCAGGCATGTTCGATATCAAATGCACTACATTGTACAAGAGATGATGTTCTGTACTACAAAGGAACTCAGTAACAAGTAATCAAGTGATAGTGATTCAGTATTACTTTACCTGTATCTAACTGATATTACAAACATTTCATAAAATTTGTTTTATAAGTGTAATAAGATTGTTTTATATTTCCGCATTTAGTTTGCCATATTTTGAAGTCTCATCTAAAAGCTACTACGTAAAGCCGACTGGCAAGCCTGTGTTGCGTCAATATGTCTGACGCTACAACCACTGCCTTTGTACTACAACATATGTGTTTTTGTCTTAGAGGCAAAGGATTGTTCCTATGAATTGTGATTCGTAAATTCCACACTTTTTTCGCCATAATACAAATGTAAACATTCCGCCATGTAATCTGCCGTGTTAGCTGTTGCCACATTTAGGCTTAAATTCCATCTGCGTAACAACCCCAAAAGACAACGGCGAACACGGGAGAATATACGTATCACGTTAATGTTTACATTTTTATTATTTTTATGCTGAACGAGAATAGTTAGAAATGAAACACAGCAACTGACTTCTAGTATTAATTTTTAAATCTTCTACGAATATAAATTCTATGTAGGCATGTTAAGTGATGTTAACTTTTTGAAAGAATAAATAAACCCACAAAATACCATTGTTTAACCTCCGAAACTGTGGCAACAACAAGTACACAAACATCGAATAAATGCGGATTTGTGTCTGAATTTTCTGTCTGTCACTTACGGAATGCTTGATATGTCACTATAAAATTATTTAACTTTTACACGTTTTAAGAATCTATTTGTCCAACTTCCCCAATATCTTCTCATCTTCTCAGATTTTATTTTTGATCTTAGCCTTTGAAAAAAGAAAGAGAGAAAAAAAAAAGTAATGCGTTCCTTTCTAGGGCTTCATAATGCAATTGTTTGTTATTTCATGTAAATAAACATTTTGCAATAAAGTGAAGAAAGTTTATTATCTTTCAGAGCATCTAAGCAACATATATGGTCTGAATGTTTCATAGCCTACAAATTTCTTTTAAGCGGAGGGAGAAGTATTAAAAAATCCTCAAGATTTAAAATAAAAATCTAAATGAAACTTTAATTTCTTAAATCTTACTGTAATACTGTCATTTGGGATCCATCCCAGAAGACTATCTTCACCACTGGCTGTGATAGAGTAGTAATTCTTTTTAAATAAATGTACTTGAATTGACAGATGATTTGGATTCGAGATTCGGAAGATTCAATTCGGGTTCGGAATTCGGCACGTGTGTTATTTAAGATTTGGTATTCAGATTCAATTCGATAAAATTGGAGTTTGACCCATCCCTAGTTTTAAGTCTGTAACTCGTCAGAAAGACAACAAAAATTTTCAACCTCGAATTTCAAATTAAACTTTTTTTTTTTTTTTTGTATAACCAAATGATGTGATTGCAACCAAGAGACCGTGACCAGCCGCATGGTCTGGAGCGCCACGCTGTGGATCACAGGGCCTCCCGCATAGGGGGTTCGAATGCCCCCTCGGGCATGGTTGTATGTGCTGTCTTCAGTGTTCATAAGTAGTATGTAAGTTAAGGGACTTAACTGCTGGGTCATCGGTCCCTAAAGTATATACATGTGGCATCTGTTTGGAAAGAACAGATGTCACTTCTGATCCTGCAGTTAGTATTCTTTCATATTCACAGAATATATGACAACTGCGAATGGGCAAAGCTGAAAATGTGTACCCAGCCGGGATTCGAACCCATGTCTCCTGCTTTCTAGGCAGTTGTGCTGACCTCTACACCACTGGGGACACAGTAATCACCGCACTTCCAAGGACTTCGTAAGCATGCCTCCCGTCAGATACAAATTCCCAACTTTACCCTGCCCACAGTACTCAAACTTGTAATCACTATGTACTAATTCCCAGGAATTGATGTGTATGACATTCCTGGTTAAGATTGATTAGTGATTTCAGACTTCTGTGTTGTGGATTTTGCCTGTTTCCTCCTCCCCCTAGTTAGTAGATTTTCATAAATGTAGTAAGTAAACAAAACATGTGTTTTCCCTCAGATCTTTATACTACGTATTTAAGTAAAGGCGTTTCTACATTGGTTGCTTCATACTTACAGAAATGAAATGGAACAGAGAGCCCTTGAGTCACTATTCAGGCCTACAGGGAGGAAAGCTGTTTGTATAACCCACACGATCCCTTTATCATAAGTCATGTCAGCAATCGATTACTCCTCAGTGATATGCGTACAACTTTACAAACAGCAGCTCTTCAAAACAAGATTTACTGTCACAGCTCTAAAAAAAATGTGCAAAATGTTGTATACATGTAAATTTAGACAGACATATACAATTGCAATCTAGTGTCATAATATAAAGCTGTCGCGCGGTCTGAGGCTCCATGTCACAAATTGCGCAGCCGCTCCCACTGCAGTTAACAGTCCTCTTTCATTCATTTGTGTGCATGTTGTCATTGGCACAAGTTAAGCAGTGTGTAAGTCTAGGGACCGATAACCTTAGTAATTTGGCCCTTAGCTACACGAACTTTGAACTTTTATATGAAACAAAAGTGTTGAGTCTGTAATTCAAAGCAATAACGACTAAATTCTGTAGTGACTACATACGACAAAAAGCAATACTAAATAAAAATGACAACTTCACATTAAATAGGAACCATAAGATCACAGAAATTTAAATGAATGACGTTCCAGGAAATCACAGCCTCCCTCGGGTTCTTGTGTGGTGTGAATGAACGATTAGATGAGCTCTGTTTTCTTCGCATTTCGTGCACGTTATTGCTGTCTACTGCACATGCACGGATTCACGTTAAGGAATATTCACCGTGCATCGTGTAATAGGTTTACGTGAAGCAGTACATAGTTCCTGATAATCACACTAGTGGCGCTGCTGCATAAGCATACGCCTGAGGTGTATCATGTAATATGGCCTTAAGTAACCAAATGATTTGGTCATCGGTCCCTTTCCTATAGGTCAGAATGATTCATTCAGATGGAGTAACGGTAATTAAAAATGTGGTCCAGCTAAGAATAGTCTGCTGCTAAAAAATGGGGAACCAAAAAGCAATTAAAATCTGTAATAGTACAGGACTAAAAAGCAACATAAAATAGATTACGCAGTGCACACCCCTACAGCTCTGCAAGCAACATAAGCATCCAACCCCATTCTCTGGTGACGAGCATGTACTGGTCAACAGATGATGCTCCTAGAACAGGTGCCTAACATGAAAGAAATGTTAACAATTAGAAAAAAATAATAAATAAATAAAAATAAAAAAATAAATTAAAAGCTGGATGGCTGGTGGGGGTGGGTGCTCCAAACCTTGTGAGTACTGGGAAGGGCCACAAACCCACCCCACCTTGTCTGAGCATCAGAAATAAAATCTATAAATGAGAATAAAGACCACTTTCACGGAGAAACCCGAGGACCCAGTTAACTAGAGGCAATGTGTCTGGATGTCCATATTTGGCATGGAGGGCCAAGAGGGGCGGACATTCCACTAAGATATAAGCCACTGATTGTAGGGCTCCACAACCACAATGTGGGGGATGTGCATTTAGGAAAAAAAAAAATCAATGAGTCAGTCTGTAATGACTGATGCAGCGACAACAGAAAACAGTGGGCTCCGTCCGAGCTCCAAGAAATGAGCAAGGAAGAACTTCAAGCTGCAATGGTCTCTCTGAGTGCCATTTATTAGATGGAGCAGTAGTCTGCCAGTTGCTGCTGTTAGATTTTTATATGAGCAGAGATCTTACCCACAACCAGTGAATCTGCCTCTGGGATTGTCAAGGGAAGAGTAAAGATTAACCCAAAATAATAGATGGAATTTAATTAAACTCCCATTTGTTACAAAAAGAGCAAATAAAATAATCTGGATATGCAAGGACACATATGATATAGCAAATATCTTTGAACATTATAAGCTTGGTGCCTTTCCAACAGCACTATCTTCCGTTAACCTTAGAGAGCGAAGATACATGCAGCATCTGTCTGTATATTATACATATTGATTTTTCATTTCTCACTCTTTAATAGTCTGCATTTTTTGAGGTGGAGACTGTCTAAATAAATAAGAACTGCCCAAGGCCTACAAACCACATATTGGCTGGCTGTAACTTTTCTTATCCTAAACATTCAAGAGTTTTAATACAGTGCAGAACACATTCACAATTAATTGTGCCACAAACTTATTCTTTGTCAAAGTGATTTGAACTACATACAATTTTCATCAAATTGTTTGACTTTTAATAGCATTTGCCGAGTTAAAGACATGTATACCAATTTAGCAGTGTATCAACAATATCAATAATGGAGGATAAATAAAAACTCATTGTAAAGAGGCTCACTGGGCTGCTGGCAGGCACGACAAATAGTCAATCACAACCACACAAATTAAATTTTTCAGCCACGGCCTTCATCAGAAAAAGAAACACACACATTCACACAATCACTCAGACAACTTCACACACACAACCACCATGTCCGGCCACTCCAAAGTTTCACATTGCATGATGCATTGTCAAGGTTCTTATAGGCGGGTATTTGTATTGAGCCATTGAATGCAGTGAAGGGAAGGGGATGGAAAAGGATAAAATGGAGGTGTAGTCGAGTACGGGTGGGGGGGGGGGGCGGAATGGGGGGTTTGACATTATAAAAATAATAAGGAAAATATACAAATAAGAAAAAATAAATATATAAAAATAGCATAGGATGGGAAGTTATCTTCAATTCAGTGTAGGTGGTTGCGGGACCACATAATGTGTTGAAGGGACCATTCCCATTCGCACAGTTCAGAAAAGGTTGTGTTCGAGGGGAGGACCCAGATGGCTTGGGTCGTGAAGCTGTCATTGAAATCCTTAGTGCTGTCAGCTACATGCTGTGCCACAGGGTGGTCCATATTGTGTATCACCACAGTTTGGTGGCGGTCACAAAGGAGTAACCACCCTGGCCTCAAAGTAATATAACCTTCTATCCCTACACCCCATGCTTAATAACATCTCCCACTAATTATCCTGTACATCTCCAATTCATGTCTTCATTGCAACTGTGTCGACATTTACAATATCTTCTTAATTCCTTTTTTTATTTTTATCATTTCCAATTCCCCCCCCCCCCCCCCCCCCCACACACACACACACACACTTCTCTATGCCTCTGTTTTATCCTTTCCTGCCCCCTTCCCTTCACTGTATTCAGTGCCGCATTTCAAATTCCCACCTATCAGAGCCTTTACAATCCATCATGGAATGCGAAACTTTCCATCCCCAACCTTACCCAGCATCCTTCCCACGCCACTCCCACCTCACTCACAGTCTGGATGCTTGCGGTGTTGTAGTGGTCGGACATGGTGATTATATGTGTATAGTTGTCTGAGTGGTTGTATGAATATGCGTGTGTATTTTTCGGATGAAGGTCATGACCAAATAAGTTGTGTGGTTGTGATCGACTAGTTTTCATGCCTGTCAGCAGGTCAGCGAACCTCTTCACATTGAGTTCTTATCTATCTTCAATTACTGAAATTCCAATCGCATTTTCCATTGTTAAAGTTTTATCAATAAAGTTGAATAATAGAAAGTCCAGTCGGAATTAACATTCTAGTAATAGGACAGTTTAGAACTCAACGCAAAGACGTGATGACGAGCCACCACAGGCATGTCAAAACGACATACACATACAACACTTTCATCTATCAAACATGGCCTCCTTCAGATATATTAACATTCACGCTATCACACAACATAGTCACACAACCGCCACCTCAGGCTACCACACTTCGAATCACGCTCTGCCCGAAATGCTGTGCTGTATCCATCCCCACCACCGTGATGCAACCTTCATATCCCCCTCTCCTCAGCCTCCGCTATTTATACACCGCAGAGCATGATTCGAAGTGCAGCAGCTGGAGATGACAGTTGTACGACTGTATTGTGTGCCCGAGTGAATGCGTGAATGTTTCTATTTCTGAAGAAGGCTATGGACGATAGCTGAGAGTGTTGTATGTGAGTGTCTTTTTCTTAATTATGTACTTACATAATGATGCGTTTCCTTGAATTATCTATTACATACCATTGCCATCTGTTCCTCCATTTCCACCATTCCCTCCATTACTGTTGGTCACAACAGTGGCCTCAAGTGAATCTATGGTGATACTGCTAGGTCCAACTTCCATAAAAAATTCCACATTTCCTGGAGTAATATGGAATGTTGGATGAGGAACGCTGTTACCTTCTGAAAAAAAGTGCACATCAGTTTGATAAGTAAGGCGAATTATGAGAAGTAAACACTCATTAATGATCCATAAAATGGGCTTCATAAATTGAGGTTTAATCTCAAATGATTCTCCCATGATTAAGCATTGCTTTTACACTGCTATCACAAATGTACAGTTACAAAACAGTCTATTAACTTTGGTTAATAACTATTTAATTTTAGATGATAAAGAGTTCCTTGACGAAAAGAGAATACTTTAAGCTAGTTTTACACACTTTACAAAAATTTCCCTTAGATTATATTAAAATACACTCACTCCACAATCAACTGTGGAATATGTAACAATAGTCAAACTACTATTACTCACAAACCCTTTCCTGTTCCACTCAGAGGTCCTGCAAGGCAAAGAAGATTGCTCAACTCCTTGATGTATACTACAAACTTAATGATACTGCCTTCATGTCACAAATCCCTAGCAACAAATTTTATGCTTAAGGAAGTTTTGCGAACACACATGCACATAAAAAAATGCAATAAAAGTTGTTCACCTCAAAGAGGTAGGCTCTACATCCATTACACAAAGCTCAAACCACTTCACCACACTCAGGGTTGGGTGGGAGGATGACTTCAAAATCTTACATAGGAGCCCTTTTTTTAATGGAAAATTTGGATCATCTGTAAAAAATCTGTTACTTTCTTTTGAAACTCCCCTCCCCCTTTCTTCGATTTTGAGGCATAGGACTGTAATTGGCAAAAATTAAGATGAGCTGACAATTGTTTAAAATAATGATAATAATTAAAGAAAAAATCAGCAATAATATTCCATCAAATATACATCTGGTGAGGATAATCAAAGTACAGTTTTTGATACGCTTCATAATGCTATCATGTGACACTTCCCACTATGGAGTGAAGCAATGTTGAAGTAGCTTGTCAAATCTCTGAATCTGTTGCCTGATAGGAATGTTCCTTCTGCAACGAACTGTCTAACTGTTTACTGAACCTCCAAGAATTAAACCCAGAGAAGGAGCCCAACTGCAACATCCCTTGAAATCCAAAAATAATACAGCTGCAGTTGCTGCAAATCTGCACATTAGTTCTCATCAAATTACACGATGTTGAGAAATATCTCAAAGAAGTGTTCTATTCATACTGCATGAACACAAATGGAATCCAATTCATTTATCACTGCATCAAGAACTGCATGGTGACACTTTTTAAAATCACTTTAACTTTTGCAAATGGATACAGAAACAACTGGCACTCAATGATAACTTCATTTTACAGATACTTTTCTCCGGTGAAGAAAAATTTACATATCGTGCTGAAGTGAATCATTAACATATGTATTATTGTTCAGTGGAGAATCCCCACTGCTAAGACAACGAAATGTTAGACGTTTTATCCATACTAATGGAAGTTGTTCTACTTCAAACATTAGAGATGTGGATTATTGACGAATATGTCAAGTGGCTCAACAAATTGGATGAGAAAGTTCTCAAAAGTTTCCCTCACATTCACCCAATTTGATTTCTGACAATTCTTCCTAAAAGAGTATACATGGATGTAACAACAACATTAGGAAATATGCAGCAGCAAATTATCAACAAATGTGCAAATATCAATGCAGAGAATCTTAAAGTGTCAGATTTTCTTTCAGTGACAGAGTTGCAATGTGCTTTAGAAACAATGGCCAGCATATCGAACATTTGCTTCGATGAAACACTGGTGTGCGTCAATGGGACTCACAGTAATCAATCACCCTGAAGGAAATACATTAGTGCTATATTCATGTTGTCATTCCTGTGTAACAATAGAAGTAATCAAGAATTCATTGCGGGAGGCTAGGCTAGATGGTATTACATGATAGCAGTATAAAATATAAAAAACTTAATCTGATGTGTAATTTTTTTTTTTTATTTTTTAGAGAAATTACAGTTTGTTTAGAGAGAGAGAGAGAGAGAGAGAGAGAGAGAGAGAGAGAGAGAGAGAGAGAGAGAGTGAGTGTTTCCATATTTTTTCATGGAGAATCCAAATCTGCAATAAAAAATTAGGGGTTCCCAGTTAAGACCACAAAGCCCCCTCCCCTCCTCCAGCCATCAAAGGTGAATCAGAGGGTGTTCAGCTCTACATTAGTGCATATCCCACTTTGAGGTGAACAACATTTTTTATACATAAAAACAGGGGGGAAAGGAAGCAGGGCAGAGGTGAGGGTTGAAATGTTAGTCTGCCTGGTGAAGCTTGCACAGATTATGGCAGTCATTCAACAAGTAACATGGCTCACATACAAAGAGATGACAACAGAAACATCTGAGTATATGGATTTAAAGATTCAACAATGGAAAGTAAAACTTCATGGTTTCACGTCATTAATCACTAGCGACTTGAACAGAATGTTGGAGAGTCAAAAAAAGACAGCACCACAAATTCCATTTCTAATTATTTTTTTGTGGAAAGTAAAAATGCAATATAAATCCATCATAGTGATACTTGGAGTCAATAAATTTAAGCAAGAGATGACTATCATTGAAGACGCACCACAAACTAAGGTTCCAAACAGAACTGACACATCTGTAAACATTGACAGAATCTACAATATTGTTTTGTCAGATTGGGGAGTGAAAGTGAGTTATGCATAAAGAAGCTTTGAATATGATAGGTACTGTCACTGGAAATTGATAAGATGGAATGACATTGAGTGCAAATGTCAGCTGCATGTGCAGCTACTAAAGAAATATTGATTAATAGTCGTGACATCCCAAATGGCTGCCCTCACTTGTTCAAATCTGACAGGTGGTATCCTGATCTACACAAATCCCCCAATGCGCGTGAGGGTTTTTGTCCCCCTCTTCCCCCCCCCCCCCCACCTCGTCAAAATTTGGGGTGCGCAGATTACTTGAGGGTGCGGATTACTTGAGTATATACGTACGGTATATACTACTTTGGCTAGCCAATTCACACACTGGCAAGAAATCTCTGGACAAAGCTTGACATAAAGATGCAGAAATATACAGCAGACAGCACTTATGTTGATTTTACTGTTCATTAGCGTGCTGTGGACTTGGCGGCTGCTGATGTTGAAATGAGGTCTCATCTATGAGACTGCAACAGTTGTTTCCTGACAAATTGGCTGTATTGTATTGTAGTAATTCCAGTTACAGTAAAACCTCGCTTTTATGTTCCCGGTTTTTACGTTTTCACGCCATTCACACAATTTTTTGTCGGTCCAGTTAAATTTCTTGTGCTCAGAATATTAATTCGCCCCCGTTTTGGCGTTAAATATCTACACTTTTCTCGAATTTTACGTTTTTGAAATGATGTTCATGACGAAAAAAATAATGTAATTGACACTGGCGTGGCTTTCGTCTTCATGTATAGTGTTTATAAACATTATGTGGTAAGTTTCTTGACACACTGCATTTATTCAAAATTATATTTTGCGCTTTTTTTTTTTTGCACATTTAATTCTTACACCGCTCCCATCAGGCACAGAGCCGACTGTCAGCTTAGCTTTGTTTACACAATTGGTTGTTTTTCATGCTTCGTGCGATACATTTCGAGAATTTATTCTTATTGTGAAGATTTATGTAAGTATTTTTGTGAAGTTTTATAAACGGTGAGCCTGATTGATTGCTTGTGTATGTTTTCCTGCAAATTGAAGGGGACACGGTGTATTATAACCTCAAAAAAGCGTTTATAGTATGAGACGCCGACCCTGGGCAGATGTCACAAAAATGGTTATGGACACATTTTCACTCGAAAACGTGAATAAATTCTCTAATATAGTTGTGTGAAACGTAAAAAATACATAAAGTATGTAAGTCGTGCAGTTTCACTACGTAAATGAATGTCAGTTAAAGGATTACAGACAGAAGTCGATTCTGATGAATGAAATTATGTCAAAAATTTCTACTTCCTATAAAGTTAACAGTTCCAGTTTCGACTGGCCCTTAAAATAGAAAAAATTCAGATAACCTCTATTACATAATAAACAAACTTTCTTGCGAGTACTTTGATATCTATTATGTACATACATCACAAACTACGAAAATGCAAGGGTGATCCAGTAACCATATTTTACCTTTTGAAACGTTATTTCCTGCATTTTATTTTATTTTATTTTATTTTATTTTATTTTATTTTTTTACACCATTCTCATTATGTCCCTTGAAAAATGTAGAAACAGGGTTCTATTGTATTTAGTGCTTCCTCTGTGAGGTATTGTATAGACAAAATGTCTTTGTACCATGGTGATTCCTAGTATTTATATTATACTAGAATACATTTTTTTTTCTTTTTTTGTGGTTTTAGGGCACACAACTTCTCAGGTCATTAGCGCCCAGATCGGAACAGAGATTCACTAGATCTCGAAAAACTGATAACTACCAGGTAGAGTATCAAGAGAAAGCTAAAACGAAAAATAAAAAACAATTAGAAGGGTTAAATTTCCTTTGATAAATTGGCCATGTTGATAAAACGCAAAACTCTAGCAGCTACTCATGTGTCATCAGCTAAAAGTTCCTCCAGAGAATACTGAAAGTGAAGGGCTACACGGAGATGATTAAAATTAACACAAGACAGTAAAACATGTCACACAGTCAGCAAATTCACCCCAGGAGCACAGCGGTGCAGGGTCAGCGGTTAGCAAATGACGGTGGTTGAATCGGCAGTGAACGATCCGCAACCGGGCCAGGATGACCACCTCTCGTCGAGAGGGGCGTGAGGAGGTCCTCCAAGGGGTCGGGATTGGTTTTACAGTTCTCAATTTATTGTCGTGGAGTCAGAACCACACACTGTGCCAGGACAACACAATACTCCGGTGAAGAGCCCATTGAACATCGTCTGATGCGACACAAAGAGTAGCCATGCGAGGCGAAAGATCTGCTGCCTTGGCTGCAATGTCGGCGGTCTCATTCCCGGGCGCACACACGTGGCCAGGGACCCACAGAAAAGAAAAGTGACAGCGGTTACCTGCTAGCAACTGGAGGGAGCGTTTGATTCGATACACTAGAGGATGGGTCGAGAAAGGGTCCTTAAGACTCAGCAGGGCACTAAGGGAGTCCGAACAGATGGCATAAAAAGGATGGCGGCGGCAGCGGCGGCGGTTATATAAAACAGCCTGGTGGAGAGCAATAAGCTCAGCCGTGAAATTCGAGCACCGGTCAGGGAGCTTGTATTGGAACAGGTTGTCCCGATGATTAAGACAGATCCGGCACCGTCAGTGCTCTTGGAACCATCAGTGTAGATAAATATGGCATTACCGAACCGCGAATGGAGTACGACAATGGAGTATACCAAATCTGGAGTGCTCTCCTTGGGGAGCGAACTAAGTTCAAGGTGGGTGTGAACCTGAGCATGATGCCACAGTGGCAATGGGCTCTCGCTCAACCGAAAGGTGGAAGGAAGGGTAAAATCAAGCAGCTGAAGCAGGCGGCGAAACTGAACTCCAGCTGGAAGCAAGTTGTCGCAGACTACCGATATTGGCTATCAAGTGAGTCATCAAAGAATAATGGGCAAGATGGATGGTTGGGCATCGACAGCAGTCGGCATGCGTACCGACTCAAGAGTATGTCACGCCGAGAGGTCAAGAGTAATACAGCAGCTTCGGCATAAAGACTGTCTACAGGGCTGTTATAAAATGCACCGGTCGATAGGCGTAATCCCTGATGGTGAATGGAGTTGAGACGGCGGAGAATGGATGGCCGTGCAGAAGAGTATACAAAGCTTCTGTAGTCGAGCTTCGACTGAACAATGGCCTGGTAAAGGTGAAGCAGGACGGTACAATCCGCTCCCCATGATGTGCCACTGAGAACACGGAGAACATTAGGGGACTGGGCACAACGGGCAGCCAGGTAGGACACGTGTGGGGACCAGCAAAGTTTACGATCCAACATTAGCCCCAAGAATTTGTTGTCTCCACGAATGGTAGAGCAATGGGGCCGAGACATAGGGATGGTGGAAGAAATTCCTTGTATCTCCAGACGGTTACACACACCGTTTTCTCAGTGGAGAATCTGAAGCCGTTCGTAATGCTCCAGGAATATAGGCGGTCTAGACAGCGTTACAGACAACGCTCCAAGAGACACTTGCGCTGGGCGCTGCAATAAATTGCGAAATCGTCTACAAAAAGGGATTCGGAAACTTCAGCTGAAAGGCAATCTACAATCGGATCGATTGCAATGGTGAAGAGAGCCAAGACAGAGCCCTGGGGCACCCCATTTTCCTGGCGAAAGGTGTCTGAAAACAGAGCCCACCCACACCCGGAACGTGTGATCCGCCAAAAACACTTGAATAAAAAGGGGGAGGCGGCCACGAAGGCCCCATGTGTGCAATGTGCGGAAAATGCCTGCTCTCCAACAGGTATCGTTAGCCTTCTCCAAGTCAAAGAACACTGCTACTGTTTGACGCTTCCTTAGAAAGTTTCTAAGGTCGACAAGGTAACGAGGTGATCAGCAGCAGAGCGGAGAGCGGTGTCGACGAAAACCGCATTGGACATTTGTTAGGAGGCGGCGAGATTCGAGGAGCCAGACCAACCGAACGTTAACCATGCGTTCCATCACCTTACAGACGCAGCTCGTCAGAGAAATGGGGTGATAACTGGAAGGAAGATGTTTGTCCTTCCCTGGTTTGGGGAGGGGGACAACAATGGCTTCATGCCAACTTGTGGGAACCTGACCTTCAGTCCATATGTGATTATAGGTGTTAAGAAGGAAACACTTGCCCGCAGGAGAAACTTTCTTCAGCATCTCAATATGGATGGAATCGGGCCCAGGAGAAGATCGGGACTGGGCGAGAGCACGGTGTAGCTCCTGCATGGTGAAGGAGACATAATAACTTTCACCGTTAAAAGAGCAGAAAGAGGGCGGCAGTGCCTTCTCTTCCTGTTTACGAGAGAGGAAGGCAGGGTGGTAATGGGCAGAGCTTGAAAAATCCGCAAAGGAGCGGCCCAAAGTGTTGGAAACATCAGCGAGGTCCATAAGAACTGTGTTCTCGACGGTCAGGCCAGAAATTGGGGAGTGGACCTTGATGCCGGATAAACGGCGTAGGTCACCCCAAACAACTGTGCAGGGAGCGAAGCGGTTAAAAGAACTGGTAAAAGCAGTCCAGCAAGCTTTTTTGCTGTCGTTTATAACAACGACATTGCGCTCTCAGTCGTTTATACAATTCTCCAACATTGGGTAGCGGTGGAAGGTGCGTAAAGCACGTCGTCGGGCTCTAAGAGCGTCACGTCAGGCTGCAGTCCACCAAGGGACCGGGACACGACGTGGAGAGGAGGATGTACGAGGTATGGAATGTTCGGCAGTGGTGAGAATAACCTCTGAGGTATTCGACCTGACTGTCACAGCTGGGAAAATTCTGATCGTGAAAAACACCCATGGAAGTATAAAGCCCCTAGTTGGCTTTAGAGATGTTCCAACTGGTGGGTCGAGGAGATGGGGTATGATGCAGGAAATGGATTACGCAAGGGAAATGGTCATTCGAGTACGTGTCAGACAGTGCATACCATTCAAAACGGACGTGCAAGCTGAGGAGTGCATATCGCGAGGTCTATGTGGGAATACGTATGTGCTGTGTTAGAAAGGAAGGTCGGTGCACTGGTGTTGAAACAGACAAGATTAAGATGGTTGAAGAGGTCTGCTAGAAGGGAGCCTCTCGGGCAAGGTGCTGGAGAACGCTATAACGGGTGGTGGGCATTGAAGTCGCCTACCAACATGAAAGGTGAAGGGAGCTGGTCAACAAGGTGTAGCACATCTGCCCTAGTAAGGGCAGACGACAATAGCAAATAGATATTATAGAGGGAAAAAGAAAGGGTGGAGAGAGTGATGCGTACGGCAACTGCCTGTAGGTGAGTATGCAATGAGATCGGATGGTAATAAACGTCGTCCCGAATGAGCATCAGAACTCCTCCATGGGCTGGAATACCTTCCACAGGGGGGCAGGTCGAAACGCACAGAGGTGTAGTGGGGAAAGCCTGCATGATCACATGGACGTAACTTAGTTTCTTGGAGACAGACTAGAAACGGGCAGTGCAATCGAAGGAGTAGTTTTAATTCCGCAAATATTCCATTGAAGGAGTGCCAAGATAAAAAATGAGAGAAGAAAATAAGATAAAAAGGAACAAGCAGGTGGGGTAACTCCGACAGCCGCTGAGGACCGGACTTCGAGGTAGCACTACTATCGCTATCTAGGGGTAAAAGATCGTGTTCCTTTGGTTCGACCGAGGCCTGTGCCACCTCCCTGAGTTGATCAGGAGGGGCAGCTTCCACCTCCGGTAAAAGGCTGGGTGCCCAGCAGACAGAGCGTCCCGGTGAAACAGAAGACGGCCGAGGCCGGCAACTGTTGGATGGGGGTGACCGAAGGGTCATGCCGCGGTGGGGAAGGGGCTGTTCTTTTTGTGGGCCTTCTTAGAGGCATGACGAGTTGAAGCGGAGGACGGCTGAGAAGACGGAGTTTTGAGAAAATCGTCACGAACAGGTTCTTTTTTAGAGCTCCGGGCAGAGGATTTAGGTGCCCGGGATGTGTGGGAACTGGTCGACGAATGCACTGTAGAACGGGCAGAACGGATCGGAGAGGTGGAACGAGCAATTTTTGGGCTAGACAATCTGACAACCATGTCACAGAAGATGAAATCGCAGGTCTGAGTGCCTACCTCCTTAGTTGGTCGAGGGGAGGTGAGGACCTGGCTGTAAGTACCTGCTGGGAATACAGTGGGCCCCCTACTCGCTAATAATTTCTGAGCGGCATAGGTTGAGACCTTTTCCTTGATGTGTATCTCCTGGATGACCCGCTCTTCTTTATAGATGGGGCAGTCCCATGAAGAAGCAGCATGGTCACCCATGCAATTAATGCAGCGAGGGGATAGAGGTGGACATTTGCCCTCATGGGCGTCCCTGCCACAGTTGGGGCACTTGGCTGCATTAGGACAAGATTTACTAGTATGATTAAATCTCTGACAATGGTAGCAGCACGTAGGATTGGGTATATACGGGCGAACGGAGACGACTTTGTAGCCCGCTTTCACCTTAGATAGTAGGTCAGCCCATTTGAAAGTCAGGAAGACAGTACGAGTTGGCACGAGATCATTGTTAACTTTTTTCATTACGCGATGAACAGCTGTAACTTCCTGATCGGACATATAGTTTAGTATATCCTAATCAGATAACCCATTCAGGGATCTCGTGAAGACTACTCCCTGCGAAGAGTTGAGGGTGTGGTGAGCCTCCACTTTTACTGGAAAAGTATGCACAAGCATAGCCCAAAGTAACTTCTGTGCCCGAAAGGCATTCTCAATTTCGAGCAACAAGGTCCCGTTGCGCTGCCTGGAGCAGGTCTTCAAGGGACCTGCGATCGCATCGACACCCTTCTGAATGATAAACGGATTGACTGAAGAAAAATCCTTATCGTCGGTACGTGAAACCACCAAGAACTTTGGAATGTTAGGCAATGCCTTTTGCGGCTGAGAATCATGTTTCCGCTTATGGGTCAGGGTTATAATTGATGTGGAAGGTTTCATGGCGGAGGTGTCCCCCATGATTACCGGCGTCTCCGATGGCGCGCTCCTTCCTTGTGGAGGCCCTCACTGAGGGCGCACCCGCCTTAGCTGACTGTTCGCACCTCAGGTCACACCTCCCGAGAACGGACGGAGGGACCAATCGGCATGTTTGGAAGGTACCAGATCGGGTAATCACCCCTCCCTGGGCCCGGCCTTTACCGGGGGGTACGTACGTGCCCTACATGTCTACCTTATTTAATTATTCTTTGAGCGGTATTCCACTAGTCATTTTTTTGTCACATCAACTTTTTTTTATATATGTAGAAATAAATCTTTTCATGGAGTTATCCACATATAATTGGTGACTCCAACGTGATTAATCCTAACTTAACATTACTTCCGATTCACGATGACGTGCTGCGCCATGTCAAAATTACGATGATTACACCATTGCCAGCTGGGTCTGTTTTTCATACAGCACAAAAGAGAGTACTTCAGTAGTGACTACAGATGCAGCATCAAGTAGCAGCATGGTTACGACCTAACCACCACCCTTTTAGCAACAATCCTTTCCTCTGGTTCATGCAACTGGAAAGCCAATTCATATTACCACAAATCACAAGAGATGAAACAAAACGTAACACAGTTACCTAGTAGCTACACTAATGGAAGATCTTGTCGCAATAATGTGAATAGTTGCAGTCAATCTGTAGAAAGGGATGAATAGGGGAACAATACAGTGCTGAATGTCACTCAGTTTTTTAAATAAAATGAAATAATGTACGTTAAAACTCTACTTAAGGGACCGGATGGAAGACATATTATATTCTCACTCTTATCAAACATCACTGAGTAATGATAATTAGGAACACAGGCTAATTTTTCTGCATGAGCTATGAGTGACTTAAAAGCAAATTGTAAGGACTTCATCATATAATAAAATATTGAAGCTACTGGAAGTATTATTCATTTCATCTGATAATTGTTAACTCCTTCAGGAAATCAGACCCAAGGAAGACATTTCCGTACTGAAACTGTAATTTGTTATATTTGTAACAAGGTAATTAACAACAGAGTCCACTTTTTGAGTGTTCCACATGCATGTTTCACTATGGAGCAGGACGGCGTTAATCATTTTAACAGTAGGTATTAAAAGTGCGACAATCACAGCACAACTGACCTCTGCCGAGGACATGACTGGGGTCATTCCATGTGAACTCAAGAAGACCTCCCCAGTCAACCATCATGGATTTTGTTGAAATTTAAGGTTAACATTTGCACATATTTCAATGGTAAACTCTAAAATTCATCAATGCAATGCTGCCAGAGATATTGTTACTTGCTTGGTCAAGTGCACAATTTGTTTCAATAAGCAAATAAATAATTGTACTGTAAACCCTCTATTGGTACTTTAGCTTTATTACCAATTTGGGACTATAAGTGTCATTTCTATTGCTGATATCTTTCAATTTTACACCCTCCGATGTGGTTAGTGGTTTCTATCAATCAAAATTGGCAATGTATTCATAAGAGAATGTTCCTGCTAGTGCCTGTATTTATTGTTACTTTGATATATTATATATTTATGATATTATATATATATGATGATATTTTTATGACATACCAACTTTTTTTCTAACAGTTGTAATGCACTTTTTAAATTGTTTACTGGCACAATACTGTCACAGAAGAACACCAATAGCAAAGCAGCTGAATAGCCTGGTGGATAGAGCAGTGGACTCTCGTGCAGTGGGTCCCGAGTTCAAGACTCACTGTATATGAAAATTTTAATTTCAACAGTCACTTCGATTTTACTATGTTCTAATATCTTCTTGATTTATCTGTATATGTACTAGAGGTTTCTAGAAGTTTCTTTGTGTATATATAAAGTGTAAATCTTCCAGCCGGAGGCAGTATGCTCCATGCTCTTGTATGCGAGAGAACTAGTGAATAAAGCTTCGTTGAACTCAAGCCAGTGTGTGTGTACGTACGAGGACATCCAATCCCTGTCAGCTACGTGACATTCTGGTGAAGGTGCCGAGTACCTGACTTCTGATAGCACGAATCTTTAACAGCACAGCGGTGCCTATCAGACCACGAGAGGGCCGCCCTCTATGAGGCGAGAAGCTCGAATTCGAGCCATATTCCACCGAAAGGAGTTTGTCCGACTGGGAAGAAGAGGAAGACGAAAGAGAAGGAGGGGAACAAGAAGACTGGTCTGACATGACAGCAACTGTGTGCCAACACGTGAGACATCCTGGATTGTTCTCTGGAGATGGACAAGACCCACACAAGTGGCTAAAGGAATATGACCACATCGCTAAGTTCAACAAATGGCATGACACTGTTAAGTCTCGCTAATGCATTCTTCTACATAGATGGAACCGCGAAGCAGTGGTATGAGAACAACGAGGAAAAGTTGACCAGCCGGGAGACATTCGAGACAGAATTGCTGAAGTACTTCGGAGACGCACAACAACAGAAATCTCAGGCTGAGGAGAAATTGAAACGCAGAGCCCAGCGTCCTACAGAGACGATGAAATCGTACATTCAAGATGTCTTAGAGCTCTGTAAAATAGTTGACCCTGGCATCAAGGAAGAAGAGAAAGTCGCCCATCTCATGAAGGGAGTAGCTGAAGAAATGTACCAGGGACTTCTACTGAAGGAAATTTCTACAGCAGAAGCCTTCATAACATGGTGGCAACGCATTGAGGCGATGCATCAGAAACGTATTGGACGCAAGATGTATTGACAACTACCGAACATCGTATCGATGGCTGGAACGGAGGAAGACACAATACGCCAAATAGTGCGAGAAGAAGTGCAGAAGGCACTGGGAGTGTATGTCGAACCACAAGCCGATACACTTCAGATCATAAGAGGGGAAGTACAACAGACGTTGGCTCCAATCTCTCTATGCCCAGTTCCGCCAAAACGAGCAAACCAGCCAACGCTAAGGTGAATGTACACACCCACAATACAGCGTGAGGAATCTGTGTATACTCCAAGGAAGACTGACGTTTGGAGAACTGAGGATAACCATCCAGTATATTTCCACTGTGGGTGATTGGGACATGTGGTACGCTACTGCCAGGAGAGGCGGCAGATATTTAATGATGACCATGACAGCAGATGCCAAATTGAAATGATCTGACGCCAACCCTGGACGATGAGGTAGTAGAGGATGGTTTCCAGAGCTGACGTAGGTCACCATCGCCGTGAGCAAGCCGCTGGAGAGGACATTCACCGACACGCCGAACTAGATCTCCGTCGCCATTTAGAAGCTCCAGCCAATCACCTAGCCACCGTAGCCTGGAAAACTAAAGGGCGCGACCTTCGTTGGGGGTGAGGCAGCCGAAGAGGAAAATCCTCAGCCGTCGATCACTACATCGAGGTGCTCATGGATGGCCGACCAGCCCGAGCTCTTGTGGACTCTGGAGCACCATTTTCAGTTATTTCGGAGAAGTACCACCACCATTTGCAGAAGACCATGTTCGCCAACAGCAAAATCACTCATCTGAAGGTGGTGAATGGGAAGTATGTACAACCTGTAGGAAGATGCATTATTCGAGTCAGTATAGATGACCATACCCAGCTCAGTTCATTGTTTTACAAGAGTGCAGTCACGACATCATTCTCGGCTGCGACTTTTTGAAGGCTTCACAAGCAATTATTCAAAACTTCGTCTAGAGAAGGAGAGATGACAGTGAGAGATGACAGTTCATTCAATGGAGCCAAAAAAGAGTTAACAGATGATACAATTTCAAAGAGATCCAAGACAGGAATAATGACTTACAAAGTTGGGGGTCATCAACACTAAAAGCTGTGAAGTGCTGGGGAGGCACTTCTCATAGTTCATC